>JADMNL010000037.1:1012500-1612500 GCA_016271365.2 Neoceratodus forsteri | reverse complement strand
TGCCTTCCCTTACATATAAAACAACCCCCCTTTCCTCCCTGCCCTAACTTTATGAAACATGTTGTAACTCAGTATGGCTACCTCCCAGCTGTGGCTGTTGGTGCACCATGATTCTGTTATGGTCACCAGATCTAGGTATGCCTCCACAATGTTTTGCCATTTTGTCTGTACTGCACTCAACTTATGCTGCTCATGTCACCCTCATTGTGACCATATCACCTGACTGGCTGTATTTTGTTTGTAACTGTATTCCTCCCCTTCCCCTTCTCCCCAGGTCTTACCTGGAAATAAGCCTCAGCTCAGTGTGCCTCTCCCAGTTACCAATAAGAAAGAAAGAAAAAGAAAGAAAGAAAGAAAGAAAGAAAGAAAGAAAGAAAGAAAGAAAGAAAGAAAGAGAGTAGCTTATGGTCAGGAATTGTGTTTCCTAGGCTCCTTGCGTTAGCGCACATGGCTGTCAACTCCTTTCATCCCTTCCTGCCCCTACTTTGCCCTTTCTTCTCCAGTACATCCTTTATCTTTCCCTTTCCACTGGTACTGTTCTTCTCCTTTATATTCTGCCCTAGCCCACCCTCCCTAGTGTTTTTCCCAGCATAATAGACAATCATGGCTAGCATCTGAAATAACCTAAAATGTTATTTTCCAGGCATTGATGCATCAACTGTGGACAATCTTGTCCATAAATCAAGGACAAAACAGGGATGGGTTATCATGGACAAAGATCAGGCACATAGCAGGAATGAGCAGCTGACAGCCTTATGCAACCTGCAGGCAGGGGAGGGAGGAGTCCTGCCTATCACTGGTGATGCTAGATGAACTAACTAACGAGTCTTAGAACACAAAAAGATTCTAAAGTAGTCTAGATTTATTTTACTTTTTTGCAAGAAATTTGTGCTCATTAAAGAACTGATAGTGCTAAAATTAAAGGGGAAAAAAAACAAGAAAAACCCTGCCATCTGATTGGACAGTCTAAGTCTTCACCTGTTACTCTCATTACACATGATAAAGTTCCAGCTGTCAGTTTGAATCTAATTAGCTTTTTCCCCTTCTCTTTTTCCTTGAGTCCATCTTAAAATCACAATAAGGCACTCTGCAATGTGTGTTTTTGGATGTATGCACTTCCCATGTGGATTATGGCATTGGCTACACCTCATGTCACCTCAGACGAAGCAGAGATAAATCTCACAACAACCCATGCTCTGTGTGCTTTTTCATCTAGATGGTAGACAGAAAATGTTATTCATTTTTATGTTGATTGCACGCAGCTCAAGAAACATATTGAGACAGCTTGCTGAGCAGACTGTGGAGGCAGGGTACTGTTGTGTCCAATGCCCCCACAGCCTGCAAAGGCTTGTTCCACTTCCCCCAATGCCATGGCAGGCTGCTGGTGACACAAGTTTGGAACATTTGCACCAACTTGTAACAATTTAGCTGCTGCAATCAGGGACGCCTTGTCATTGCAGCATAAGCCATCCGCTGCAATGAGGGAGTGACCTGTCATTGCAGGGCGGGATGTAAAAACCCTGATATTGTTTGTGAACATGGTGGAGGGTTGCCGCCATGTTCACAAACAATATTAACCCCCATCAGTTTTTCTGCCAAAGGGGGACCCCAATCCCCGTCAGCATAATGTAGCCCTCCCCCTGTTTAACTGTCTGCTGACAGGGTGCCCAATCCCTGTCAGCAAAAAGGACCCCCCTTTTGTTGTTTGCTGATGGGGTACCCCATCCCCTTTCAGCTACAGCTGGCTCCCCAAAAAAAGAAAGTCATTGGTGGTACACTGGGAGCCCACCCCAGCATGCCACATGGCCCTATAAAGGAAAAAATGGTCCCGCAAAATCTTTAGGTTTTTTTTGTACCTGAAAAAAAGGAAATTGTCCCTTGTAGTCTCTCGACCTCCCCACCTAGCAACCCGCACCCACCCACCCACTGCACACCCTCTCTGCCCACAACCCCCTTACCCCATACTTACCTCCAGAGCTGGGTGCAATGATCTTCGGTGGACTGGGAACATGTCTGCACTCTTCAAAGCCGACCGTGAACTGAGAAAATGCCGGTAAGCTGTATAATGTAATAAATAGGGTTTTTCCAACTTTGCGGCATATCTCTGGCATTTTTTGGAATTTTGACACCAAATTTTCAACATGGGGTTTTTGGGACCCCTCCTCATGAATACTGTCACTGTCATGGCGTTAATCAGGCCCGAAGGGTGATTTTGCAGTCACTGTGCAGAATCCCTTTGGGGCTGATTAATGAAATGACAGTGCTAATGTTCATGAGGAGGGCTCAAAGCTTATGGTTGCAAAATTTGGTGTGGAAAATCTGAAAATTACTGTTTTAAGAGCGTGCGCTGCGCAGTTGCTACACACGTTCATAACTTCGTAAATTTGCAATATTTTCACACCAGATTTTCAACATTGGCATTTTGTCACACCTCCTTGTGAACAGTATAGCTGTCATTGTTCACATCCTGGTGGAAATGTGTTTTCGCACTTCTGGCACAGAATTGCATGGTCACTGTCAGAAATCAGTGTTTGGGACAGATTAAGGAAATGACAGTGACACTGTTCATGAGTAGAGGCCCTGAAATGGCTATGTTGAAAATTTGGTAACGATACTCCATAAAATGACTGTGTTACGAGCATGCACTGCGCAGTTTGCATGCACGCTAGTAACTTCATGAATTTATATTTTCACTCCAGATTTTCAACATTGACATTTTTACACACCTACTTATGAAAAGTGCAGCTGTCATTTTTCTCATCCTGGCTGAAATGTGTTTTTGCAGTTCCGGCGCAGAATAGAGCGGTCGCTGTAGGAAATCACTGTCTGGGACAGATTAATAAAATGACAGTGATACTGTTCATGAGCAAAGGTCCTAAAATGCCTATGTTGAAAATTTGGTGACAAAACTCCATAATATGACTGTGTTACAAGCGTGCATTCAACTGTTTCAACACACCCTTGTAACTTCGCAAATTTGTAATATTTTCACACCACATTTTTAACAGTGGCATTCTTTCACACCTCCTTATGAACAGTACAGCTGTCATTTTTCACATCCTGGCTAAAATATGTTTTTGCACTCCTGATGGAGAATAGCATGGTCACTGTGGGACATCAGTGTTTGGGACAGATTAAGATGGAACGAGTAAGAGGGGGGAGTGACTGAGCTCAACTGAGCTCTGTTGGGACTGCTCCAGATTTGTTTGCGGGCAGAAAAAGGTCCTAAGGCAAGAGACCAGTACAAAAGGGCAGCCTGCAGCACTGGGATAAACAGAACAAGAGAGTAAGTGAGGGAGGGGGAGTGAGCAGACTCACCGGAGCGCTGTCAGGACTGCTGTGGCAGGAGCCCAGTAGAAAAGGCCAGCCTGCAGCAGTGTGAGAAACAGTACGAGTGAGTGAGACAGGGGGACTGAGTGAACTCAATGGAGCTCTAGCAGGACTGATGCAGATTTCTTTGTTGGCAGAAAAAGGCGCCAATGCAGGCAGGAGCCCTGTACAAAGGGCCACTTGCTGCACCAGGACAAACAGAATGAGCGCGTGACAGAGGGAGACTGAGCTACCTCAATGGAGCTTTGTCAGTACAGCTGTGAATTTCTTTGTGGACAGACAAAGGTGACAATGCAGCCAAGAGCACCGTACGCAAGCGCTGCCTGCAACGCCAAGAGAAACAGAAAGAGTGAGTGACAAAGTGGTAGTGAACGAGCTCAACAGAGCTCTGTTGTGACTGCTGTGGATTTCTTTGTGGGCAGATAATGCGGCAACGCAGGCAGGAGCACAGTACAAAAGGCCAGCTTGCAGCGTGGGCAGAAACAGAATAAGTGAGTGAGAGGGGGGAGTGAGCGAGCTCAATGGAACTGTGTTGGGACTGCTTCAGATTTCTTTCTGGCCAGAACAAGCCACCAATGCAGGCAGAAGCCCAGTACAAAAGGGCAGCCTGCAGCGGCAGGAGACACAGAATGAGTGATGAGGGAGGGGGAGTGAGTGAGTTCAACAGAGCTCTGATGGGACTGTTGCAGATTTGTTTGCGGGCAGAAAAAGGCAGCAATGCACGCAGAGGCCCAGTGCAAAATGGCAGCCTGCAGTGGCAGGAAAACCAGAATGAGTGAGTGAGAGAGGGAGAGGGAGCAAGCTCAACGGAGCTGTATTGTAACTGCTGCAAATGGTGGCAACCCAGGCAGGAGCCCAATACAAAAGGGCAGCCTGCAACGCAGGCAGAAATGGAATGAGTGAGTGAGAGAAGGGGAGTGAGCGAGCTCATTGGAGCATTGTCAGGACTGCTGTAGATTTCTTTGTGGGCGGAAAAAGGCACCAACAGAGGCAGGAGCCCAGTACAAAAGGGCAGGCTGCACTGCCAGGAGAAACAGAATGAGTGAGTGACACAGGGAGAGTGAGCAACCTCAATGGGGCTCTGTTGAGACAGCTGTGGATTTCTTTGTGGGCAGAAAAAGGTGCCAATGCAGGCAGGAGCCCAGTACAAAAGGGAAGCCTGCAGCGCCGGGAGAAACACAATGAGGGAGTGACAGAAAGGGAGTGAGTGAGCTCAATGGAGCTCTATCATGACTGCTGCAGATTTGTTTGTTGGCAGAAAAAGGCGGCAACGCAGGCAGGAGCCCAGTACAAAAGGCCAGCCTGCAACCCCAGCAGAAACGGAACGAGTGAGTGACAGATGGGGAGTCAGCAGGCTCAACAGACCTGAGTCAGGACTGCTGCAGATTTCTTTGTGGCCAGAAAAAGCCACCAACAGAGGCAGGAGCCCAGTACAACAGGGCAGCCTGCAGCGCCAGGAGAAACGTAATGAGTGAGTGAGAGAGGGGGAGTGAGCCACCTCAACGCAGCTCTGTCGGGACAGCTGCAGATTTCTTAGTGGGAAGAACAAGATGCCAATACAGGCAGGAGCCCAATACAAAAGAGCAGCCTGCAGCACTGGGAGAAACAGACTGAGCGAGTGACAGATGGGCAGTGAGTGAGCTCAACACACCAACGCAATCAACATTCGGCACTGACAAATGCTTGTTCAGAATAGCCATTTGTCATTTTTTATTTCTGAAATATTTTTCTTTTTGTTTATTAGAAAGTTTAATGCCTGAAAGTATTAGGCATTATCTGAAGAGTGGTACTCTGCATTAATGCATGGTCAGGTGACTGGTTCTAGCCAATCAGGATTTGAAGACTTCAGTGCCTATTTTATAATGCTGACACATCCAGATATAGTCTCCTTCTTACCTCAACTGTGCTTTGATCTCACTCATTGTGACATCACAAGTGATCAATCTGGCAGCAGTTGAGTGGCTCTAATTGGCCAGTCATGATGATGTCATGATCAGTTAGGTCAGAATGCTGATGAGGTATAACAGGGACTAGAACTTGATGGCAGCCTCCAGGCAGAGTGCAGTTCTACATGTCACATCTACTGTAGTACTGTCAGGGGAGGGGGAAATTATCCAGTTAGTAAAAAGTAAAACAAAAACTTCCTCTGTTATAGAAATTGGAGTACATCCAAGGATACTACAGGAACCGCCTGAGAAGCTGGCAGGGCCACTGGCAGACCTATTTAATAGTTCACTAGAGTCAGGCATGGTCCTGCAAGACTGGAGAACAGCACATGAAGTGCCTCTCCACAAAAGCGGTCCCAAGGATGACCCAGGGAATTACAGACCAGTCAGTCTGAGCTCCATTACGGGCAAGCTCATGGAGATCATACTAAAGGAAAGGTCTGTGGAATATCTAGAGGAGCATGATCTCCAGGATGTGAGGCAGCATGGGTTCATGGGGGGGGAGATTGTGTCAAACAAATCTGACTGACTTCTTTGACTGTGTCACTAAGACAGTAGACAGGGACCAAGTAGTAGACATCCTTTATCTTGATTTCAAAAGGCCTTTGACTCTGTGTCCCACAAAAGGTTGATCAGGAAGTTGGTTGATCTCAGGGCTGGGGAAAAGATGGCCAGATGGGTGGAAAACTGGCTGAGGGACAGAACCCAGAGGGTGGTTGTGGGGGAGAGTTATCTGGCACCAGAGAGGTTACCAGTGGGGTCCTGCAGGGCTCAGTGTTGGGGCCGGTGTTGTTCAATGTCTTCATCAATGACATTAGGGATGGTATTAAGGCAAAATGTGCCTATTTGCAGATGACACCAATCTCTGCAGGAGAGTGGACACAGCTGAAGGGATACAGGACCTACACGAAGATCTGGAAAAGCTGGGGAGGTGATCCAGGATCTGGCAGCTTGTCTTCAATGCCAAGAAATGTAAAGTTATGCATATTGGAGCCAAGAATCCCAGGACAGAGTACTACTTGAGTGGAGTCTGAGTATCTGCATCAGAGGAGGAGAAGGACCTGGGAGTAATGATCACTAGTGACCTGAAGCACTCCAGGCAGTGCAAGAAAGCAGCAGCAAAGGCAAACAAGATGCTGGAATGCATATCTAGGGGGATCAGTAGTAGGAGAGAGGAAAAAGGACATTAACCTACTGGAGAAAGTCCAGAGGAAGGCTACAAAGATGATACTAGGTCAGCAGGGTAAGATATATGAGGAGAGGTTGAGGGTACTGAGTATGTACTCCATGGAAGATCAGAGAGAGAGAGAGAGAGAGAGAGAGAGAGAGGGGACATGATTGGGATCTTCAAGTACTTGAAAGGGATAAATAAGATTAATAAGGAGAGTCTCTTTAAGTCTCTTTAAGCTGAGTGGCAACCATAACATGTGGGGGCACAGTCTTAAGCTGGAGAGTGGGAGGCTTAGGAGGGAGGTCAGGAAGCACTTCTTCACACTTGGAATGCACTGCCAGAAGAGGTCATCTCGTTGAAGACAGTGGGCAGCTTTAAGACAGGCTGGGATAGGCATGGGGGAAGGTAAGGATCATGGATAGGGAGGATGGGAGGAGTGGGGAGAGAGGGCAGGGACAGTAGCTCAAGCTGTGGACCCTGCAGTACGAGCAGACTTGATAGACCAAATAGCCTTTTTCTGCTGGCTTCTTCATATGTATGCTTGTATGTATGTAAATTAACAGCTGCATACTCTTAACAGTTAATATTAATTTCAGGCAACATATTAGCTGTTTAATAATAGTCATTTGCATGCTAATGCGTGATTTGCATTTCTAACCATTAGAACTATATTTTACTGTCAGGTTCTACTGTACAGTACTGAGTTGTATATTTCAGAACTGGTCAGGTTCTATGGAGTTTTGTTTTTGTTAAACTGGTTCTCTCAAGCCAGAATTCATTCTCAGTCAGTGCTTACTCAATTCCCAGCTGTTTTTGGTACAAATACTGTCAAGCGCAGATTGAGTTGTGTGGTCTCTAGGAATTAAATTTCAGGTCTCTTGGGATGAAGTTACTGCACTGCAGCATCTAATGTTTCATAATGGCCACAGGCTGTCATACTAGCTCAAGAAAGAATGAAGATAGCTGTACACAGACAAGACCCATTGTACGCTCCACCCACATCGCCCTGATTATCTGCTCCAGTCATCGGCTTCCCATTAGTAGAGAATCAATTTTGAGGACCTTGGGCTGACCTATAGAACAAAGCTCTGCATCCCTTGACTGCAGGGTAACCATTTCTGGCTGTAATTAAAGCAGTGGCACAACAAATGGATTTGGATCGGGGGCTACTGGTATCACATTATGATCTGGCCCTGTCCATTGAAGTCCCAAATCCAATATTTCCCTATCGCCTTCGGGCCCTATTTGTTGCACTGTTGCTTTAAAACCTATTCTAGTTAGAACTGATTAAGGTTTTTGTTTCAAACTTCTTTGAAGTCTACTAAGTTACAGTACATACATTTGTACATAAGTTATGTTAATGACATGCTAATTTTAACTGCCATTTCAAATTACTCAAAAAATGTTTGGTGATTTTCTTGGGTTCTAAATTTTATAGCAAATTATTATGTAGGGAAGTGGGTCTTTTGTATTAAAATCAATTCTTCCCATCTCAAGATTTATTTTTTTAATTTATTTTTAACCAGAATTTTGTTTGAGTTTCACAAATACAAGGTGCAGACATACATGAAGCAATTCCCAAGGCTGTTCCTTTGTCTTACATTAAACAAGACTGATTAGACGCAAAAAGAACAGTCATTTGCTGTTAGCTATACAGACTGCCTACTTCAGTTTACTACAGTGTAATTACAGTGTAACTGCTTTGCAAATGCAATGTAGTTGCATGCAACAAACATGTAACTACAGTGTAATTAATCTGCTGCATATAATTAATGATTAGTTATATTGAAACAGATTTAATTTCGGGGCTCCCTGATCAGTTTGATATTTTTCCTGCAACTCCATGGCAATCTCCCTGTGCTTTCTTTTAAGCTGCATTATTTTCTATGGCAGGAGCTGGCAGTGTAGCTTAGATGTTAGAGTAATGAACTGAGAATGAGCTTGACACATCCAACAGACCTGGGTTTGATCACACAACCTCCACTTGCATACTGTCTAACTCTGAAGCAAGTCAGCTAACCTCACAAGTGTTCCCATGTCATCCCAGAAAACAGGCATCGTTGCATAGTGAGGTTTACCTAGTTACCGAAGAATTAACAAAAAAGAGAAAAAAAGGAAAATCTCTCTCCATGTCACTGCAGAACCAATGCAAGTCTAAGGGAACAATTTCCATGCAGTCAGCTCCATCTCCCTGTAATATATAGGATTCCCTTCAGACAGAACAATGTGCTGATGTTTCAGAGTCTGAGTCACAGAGAGACATTTCAGGAAGAGCATCAGTAGACCCTTGAAGAGAGGGGCCTAGCCCAAGTCTCATAGGTGAAAACGAGATGAGGGAGGCCTTTGAATGGGAGGTTTCGACCTCCGCCCAAGCGAAGAATGGACAGTCTCAGGAGTGAGGATGACTGCTCACTCCTGGGCACAGATTCTCAGTGAGGAAGAAGAAGAGTGGGAACCTATGTGGTCTTGTGAAAAAGGAACTGGTACACAGCCTCAAGCTCTTTCCTTGGAGGAACGCATGGAAGAAAGTGGTGATTCCACTGCCCTGGCTGTGCAAGGGGAAGCCAGGGATCCATTTTTGTGTTGTTAAGAATGTGTAGCTGGCAGAACCAGGACTGGCCACCCCCAAGCCAGGCCAGAGGTCTCAGGTTGACCAAAACTAGTAAAGAGGAAAGACTGGTTTGTAGGAAAGCGAATGAAATCTATGAGATGGCCTTTCCTACCTTTCCTTGGAGAGTCTGGGAGGAGATTGAAAAAAGCAGGAAATCCTGGATTTGGGAAGAAGCAATGAAATGTGTGCATCCTGGTGCAAACAAGCATGTCAAGAACAGAATGTTTCAAGAAAAATACAGCCAGTGGGAAAAGAGGCAGGACACTGTTTATTGACACTGCTTGAATTGTGGATAAAGAGGGACATGAAACCTTTCACAGTGTGAATTATGAGCACCCAGATGGTGTGATAATTCCAGCACCTGACCCGTTGTGCTATTGGCCACAATGCAAAGACCTTCCTGTGAATGTGCCCATGCCTACCAAATGAAAAGCAGAGCAGTGGTAGCCAGTGCTGCCACTCCAGCTGTTGCCGTATCTATGTTGTTCCACCAGTCTGGACATCCAGGACTCAGGTGCCCCTCATTCATCAGTTCTACAGTGTACTGGCTTTCCAGAATCCATCGACTGGCCCACCAGATGACTTCAGATCCAGGAGGACACCAGCCCAGCTGTATCCTGATTCATCGCCTGGGTATCGGATGACTTCAGACCAGCTGTTTTCCTTTTTGTTCCCATTCCAAGGATCCATCTCCAGAGATGGCATCATCTCAGCAGTTTCTAGATGTGCCCTCCTGTCATTTTCCGGAAGATGTCCACCCAGCTGTATCAGAAGAATGCTGCCAGGAAGAGTCTTCGGCTGAGGACCAGGTTTGGTACCATTTTCATTCTACAAGGGACTGGTAAGTTCAGACTTTTCTATTCTTATGACATTACAGTACACACCCTACACTAGCAGACTCCAGATGTTTGAACTGTCCTCAAAGACTCTCCCCTTCGGGACGTTGGCCTGCTAGAACTGTGCTTCACTGTGCTGCAGCCCAGGAGAGACTCTTTAATGGACTTGCCTTCGGGCACTGTGGTCACTAAATGGGACTTTTAGGGCACTCCATCCCCCAAATATTGTGCATTGTAAATAATGTCATTTTTTTCTACTGTTTTCTAATGTTTATACTGTTTTTCCAACTTTTCTAAAAAGAAATATTTTGGGGATTCTCCAGTGTTCAGATGGTAGGGGTTTAGATAGACTGTGTATGCATATCAGGAGTGTGTGTTGTCTTTCTTTTTCTTGCAGATGTTCCTGAAGAAGACAGAAGAGAAGACAAGATGAGGAGGAGGGACTCAGTGGAGTTCCCCAGTAGTATTTAAGATTATAGTGTTTAAAGTACTGTTGTTGTTGTTACTGTGTGTAACATTTTCTTCCACAGGTATGGTTGTGGGGGAGTGTGGGAGTAATGCATAGTGTATGGTATTAGCTCCTAATGTGTGGTTGCATGGTGTCTAGAGTCGTGGAAGGTCCCCAGTTTGTTTTGTTTTGGGAATTTTAAGTTAGAGGCAGATAGGGTTTCCCTAGAGGGCTAGGGGGATAGACAGGCTGTGGTTCAGAACAGCCATAGGGGCCATAGTACTGATCTAATAGGGCTATGCACTGGACAATTCTTCCAGAGCCCCTGGGTCCCCATAGTCAGCAGGTAGAGTAGAGGCTGATGCATCAGCCAATGGCCTCTGGGCCCTTAGTGTTGCCTTCCTGTGCCTAGAACATGGTAGGAGGGGGCCTGATCACCCCTCTCTGTAGGTAGCACATAGGGTAGGATGGCCTAGGTTGGGTAACTAATGACTGCGGACAGTCATTTTCCTAGCCCAGGGTGAGTGTAACCCCCCTGTTACCCAGGGTTACTAGAATCCCAGTAAGACATGGTGGTAAGCAGGGAAGGCAGCTTATGAAACTCCAGTTAAATGGATTTCACACTGTCTCACTCTGTTCTCAGTCTCAGCTGAGACTGAGGGATGACATCATTTTAGAACTGTCACAGCTGCATAAGCCACACTGGAATGTTGCAGTTGGAGGTTAGAGTAGAATGTTGGGAAATTTGAAGTGAGTGCAGTAGGAGTCTGTTGCAGTCTGTAGTAGAGGAAGGAGGTGCTCTGCTGTAAGCAGGTCCTCAGAGCTCTAAGCTCTGTCAAAGAGCTATTTTTTTTTCCATAGGTGTGTGTTCTCACCTAAAGTGGAACACAAGAAGAACACATTGAAGTGGTAGAGACCACTTTCAGTGGTTCAGGGCCCCATCCCTGTGGGGATGGGGGGAAGGAATCAGCCTGCTTCCAGGGGCAACCCCCCCTGGTCCGGCTAGGGAGAAAGAAAGCTGCCTGATTTAAGTTCGTGCTGAGGCATCAGAAGTTCTGGACGAGATTTCCTTTGAGGAGAAAACACCTGTGGGGCACCTGCAACCAAGGGGTGAGTTTGCTCTGCTTAAGGGCCATGTGTTTTCACATGAAACAAAATGAAACTAAAGTGACTGTTACTGTGGGGTCAGGATAAGACAGCCAAGTACAGTTTGGAAGATGTGGGGACTGGACTTCTTAACTCTGTGGGGGTTCTAGAGTAATGGACACAGCCACTTATTTAAGTATGTTCAAGTTCAGCACAAATGGACAGTAGATTGAGTGTGAATACATTTAAAATGAATCTACACAGCAAAGTGTTTTAAAGGATGAGGTGTTACAGTCCAGAAAAATGACCGGGTATGAATTATGGGAGCGAGCGGTGGGAGACCCCCCCCATCAGTAGTAACCAAATTCACCTCTACGGGTTTACTTTGGGACACCTATTGCTTTCTCTCAGGTTCTTGGCCAGTGCCTGAGAAAAGTGCCCAGATGTAGAATTGATGAGGAAGATTCCCTGAGGGAGCCAGAAGTGCTCATAGGTGGTTTAGGGAGCCATCAGTAAATGTTTCCATGCTATATGGAAAGTGCCCAAAGGGCTGGCAAGGGAGCTGAGCCAGGGAAACCCAGAGCAGCGTACAAGTGCGGGCTATGTGCCCAGTGTGTTTCAGAGCCTGAGGGCCAAAGTGAATGAGGATGTGTTCTGATCTCCATAAATCTGCATTACCAGGAGTGTAGCCTTGTGGGGTCCATCTATGCTTTGTTTATTCTGTTGGATGTGAATAAAAGCCACACTTTAGAATCCCACTTCTGGTATTGGACATTACACTTATTGCTTCCTGTATCCAGAGTTACTTGGGTGCCCCTGTTGCAGAGTAGACAAACCTAGCCAATGTGCCGAGTAATATAATCCTCCCCAAACCCAGCCCACCTGGTATTGCTGTCAAGATGGAAACATCATACCTCGGTGGGAGTTACATATTCCCTCTGACATTTTCACACAGTTTTCATGCAGAATCCCCATAGTATATAGTGTGTGGTGGAACTTTGTTGAGGATAGAAATCCATCCCATGAACAACGTTGTGATGCACTACAGTAGTTATGTCAGCTAGTTTGTTTTGCAGCACTAGCAAAGTAGCTACTGCAGCACAACAACATGGAATACCTTCATGAATGCATGTTCTGTGATCCTCTGATCTGCTTGAAATGGCCACGGCAGTGAGACTGGACCCAGAAGAGAGCTACACATTAAAAAAAGTAAAAAGTAAGGACACATTCATAATTTTATGGTTGCTCATACACTATAAAAGAGTGTATGAGCAATCATACACAACAGGTCTTTTTTTCAGTCTTGAGGTTTCCATGGTAATTAACCTCTCGAGGGCTCCTGTTACCATGAAAACCTCTTGATTGATAAATGGACCTGTTGTGTATGATTGCTCATACACTATCCACCATATACTGTAGTGTATGGTGGAATGTTGTTCTGCATGGAAATCCATGCCCAGAATAGGATTGTTGTGCTGCCGCAGTGACATCAGTATGGTGTTGTGATGTAGTAGTGATGTCACTACCGAAGCCCAACACCTTAGAATGCTGATACACAGCTGCTTTTCTCCAGCCAATTGAGCTGGAAGTTGTTTTGGTTTTTTTATTTGAACTTACAGAAGCAGCTGCAGCTGCAGTCGCTAGCCCCCCACTGAAACAATAATTTGAGCCTGCCCACAGCCCTCAAGTGCCTCCCCCCTAGCCCCCAGTTCACTGAAAGGAAGCAAAGTGTGTGAAATGGGGATGGATGCCCATTAATATAGACCATCCATGCACAGACAAGCCACTGTCTTCATCTCGAGTTTTCTATGGCAACCAGAGAATCTCAAGCTTTGCTCTCAAGGCTTCTGGTTGCTAAAGAAACCTTTAATGCAGACCCAAGCTTATTGTGCATGGCTGCCCATACATTATCTTCTGTGTAATACAGTGGTGTTCCTCAATTCAAAGAAAAATCCACAGTCTCATTTGTTCCAGGGAATTTCAGGATTCTAGGGATTTTTCAGCATTCCAATGTGGATTCCATGGAACTGACAAAACAAAATTCAGCTCTTGGTGAACAACTAGTACCAGAAGTGTTGATGCTTTTTGTGATATGGACTCCTGCCTACTAGAAACCAGACTTAGAGCCACTACAGCTCAGTTGTCATGGGCCACCATATCAACCTGGGCAAGATTTGACCCTTGACCTAGCGCTATACAGAAACATAGACTCAGATGGCAGAAGGAGTCCGATGACCCATCAAGTTTGCCCATAGTTGTTAGTACCATATTCCCAGCCTTTTGCTGCAGTGGGTTATTCACACTTACCCCCTTCCACTTCTCCTCCTTTCCTGGTTCCCCCAAATAGAATTATTATTATTTTTTTATTCTTTGGCAACCAGGTAAGGTCCAGTACACCCTAGGCTTGTTTCCAGGGTGACCCAGGAGCACTAGGGAGGTTAAGTGACTTGCTCAGGGTCACTGCACAGTATGCAAGTGGAGCTTGTGGGAATCAAACCAAGGTTTTCTGGATGTACCAAGCTCATTCAGAGCTCATTGTTCTAACTTCAAGGCTATATTGCCAGACCAAAATGTCATAATGACCCTCACGGGATGTGAACAAGCAGCCTTCGGATCTGGAGTCAGACACTTTACCATTGCGCCACAAAGTCAGTATGAGCCATTGGCCATGCCTTATCTATATTTGAATCCAGTAATGTTATTTTCCCCCACAGCCTCCACCAATAATCTATTCTAGTCTTCACCACCCTTGCAGTGGAGAAAAACTTCCTCACATCATTTTCAAATTAAACCCCCCCCCAATCTTCAATCATGTTCCCTTGTGACTGCATCTCTATTGCTAACAAATGGATCCATGCAATTTACCCTGTTTATACCCCTCAGGAACTTATAAGTTTCTATCATGCCCCCCCTTCTGGCCTCCAGCAAGTACAGTTGAAGGCTTTCAGCCATTACTCATAAGATCAGCCTTGCTGGCCCTGAATTATTTTTGTGACCCTTCACTGCTCTGACTCTAGCCTATCAATGTCTGTTCTTAGGTGAGTTGAAAATCTCCTAAGCTGCCTACCAATTTACAACAACCTCCAGTCCTCAAAAAACTGATTTAAGGCTCATCGGCTCAGCAGTTTGATTTCTGCTTGCGACGCTGGCAACTCGGGTCACTGGAGAGCAGGCCAGGGGGAGAAGGCTTGAGCATCCCACGACTGCTCCTCTTCTCCAGGGGGAAGGGAGGGGACGTGGCTTGCTGCCTGCTGCCCCTTGGTGGAGGCTGGGAGACTAACAACTCAAGCAAGCCCCACTGTACAAGGCATGTGGTGAACATCAGCTTCGGCCTAGACGTCCGTAACACGCCACGCCCCCAGGGAGAAAAGTGGAAAGCTGCCTCCTGGTCTGCCGGATGATGGCTGCCAGCTCCCGCCATCTCAGATGCTCTGACACCCCAGAATCCACCTCAGCAACACCTGGGGACTGATTGAATAGCGTGCTGGTATCCCCCTCCTGGCGCCTTCCCCTTCGGAGGAGAGGGACCCATCCGGCGAAGGGTTATGCCGGGCCACCCCTGAGTCGGCTGCGATCTGAGGTGAGTAGGAAGGGGGTCAGGGCGAGGAGGTCAGGGGAGTCATGAGCAGACAGAAGGAGAGGCAGGCCAGGGAGTAAGTAAGGTGAGGAAAAAAAAAACTAATTTAAAATGTTGAGATATTTTTATGTTTGCTTACACGCATGTGCAAGAAACATAGTGCCATCATCCGAGTTTTTGTAGGTGTGGCACCATGTCTTCCAGTTCATTCAGTGTGTTTGCAGGTGCAGTCATAGTTCACCAATGAATGCTGCAGCTGTCTATGACAGCAGTTGAAAATGCAGTGGCGTACAGTTGATAGGGAGAGACCGCTTCAGTGAGCAGTGATAAGATAGTGTTGATTAGCATATTGCTGGCAATCCTGCTTATATAGGTCTCTGCTTTCTCTTCCTGGAACATAAATTCAGTTTGAAGTGAACTACAGCCAACCAGGGTGCTGAATCCATCGTCGGCTCAGCACCCCCCCAACACACTTCCAGGTGCCACGCTGGGAGCCCACCCCAGTGTGGCAAATGTCCGTCTGTTGGCTCCCCCAAACACACTTCCAGGTGCCACGCTGGGAGCCCACTTCAGTGTGGCAAACCTCTGTATGGCTGACAGGGGTGCCCAATCCCCTGTCAGCTCCACTGACCCCCCCCCAAAAAATGAAAGTTCCAGCTGCCACGGTCATCTTCCTAAAAGAAAAAAAGACCTAAAAACAAAAAACGGTCCTCGATTGCTTGTTTTGGCCCCCACTCCCCACCCGTGCCCACTGTCTGTGCACTCTGCCTCCCCACACCCCCACTTCACCCCATACTAACCTCCGGAGTCTGTGCGATGATCTTTGGTGGACCGGGAACATGTCTGTACTCTTCAAAGCCGACCGTGAACTGAGAAAATGCCGGTAAGCTGTATAATGGAATAAGTAGGGTTTTTTCAACTTTGATTCATAACTCAGGCATTTTTTGGAATTTTGGCACTGAATTTTCAACATGGGGTTTTTGGGGCCCCTTCTCATGAATTCTGGCACGGTCATGGCATTAATCGGCCCCAAAAGGTGATTTCACAGTCACTGCACGGAACCACCTTTCAGGACTGATTTACAAAACAACAGTGTCACAGTTCATGAAGTAGGCCCCCCAAAACCCTATGATGAAAATCTGGTGAAACAATTCCCAAAAAATGACTAATTTACGAGCGTGCATTTCACAGTTCCTACGCACGCTCGTAAGTTTGCATACTTTTTATATTTTCACTCCAGATTCTCAGCATTGCCATTTTACCACACCTCCTTATGAGCAGTACAGCTGTCATTTTTCACATCTCGCCCAAAATGTGTTTCCGCGCATGTAGCACACAATGGCATAGTCAGTGTGCGAAATCAATGTTTGGGACAGATTAAGAAAATCACAGTGACATTGTTCATGAACAGAGGTCTTAAAATGACTATGTTAAAAATTTGGTGGCAAAAGTCCATAAAATGACTGTGTTATGAGCAAGCATTGCTCAGTTTCCATGCACCCTGGTAAGCTCATGAATTTGTAATATTTTCAGTCCATATTTTCACCACTGGCATTTTTCCACACTTCCTTATGAACAGTTCAGCTGTCATTTTCCACACCATGGCCAAAATGCGTGGTCACTGTGGGAAATCACTGTTCGGGACAGATTCAGAAAATCACAGTGACACTGTTCGTGAGCGGAAGTCCCAAAATGCCTGTGTTGACTATCTGCTGTAAAACATCCCCAAACTAATTACATTACGAGTGTGCATTGCACAGTTTCTACTCACGCTCGTGACTTCACCAGTTTTTTTAATATTTTCACTGTAGATTTTCAACATTACCATGTTTTACACCTCCCCATGAACAGTACAGCTGTCATTTTTCACATCCTGTTTGGAATGTGTCTTCGCACCTGTGGTGCCAAATGTCGTAGTCACTGTGCAAAATCAGCTTCCGGCTAACAAATCGATATTGCCAGTGTTCATGAGGTGAGGGTCACAAAAAAAAACAAGTTGAAAATTTGGAGTGAAAATACCAATGAACGCCTGAGGCGTTAGGGTTTCCGACCATAACGCCCCACCATGTAGAGACTGACAGGCATCAGGTGTGTGACTTGGGATTGTTGCCTGTATTGCTCATACCATTCCACTCCCACCCACACCCTGAAGCCAGTGAGAAGCATCAGGGTGTGCCTTGGACTCATCGACCCCAAATTTCACCCCATTCTCCTATACAGCACCCATCTCACTTCATTTCCTGATGGAATGGGGTGAACATAGGGGCCAAAGACCCCAAGGCACACTGTGACACTTGTCGGTGTCTACAGGGTAGGGTGTGGTGAAATGGCGTAGCTGTTATGTCTGATGACCCAAAGGCACTTCCCAATGCCTGTCAGTATCTGCAGGGTGGTGGTGGAGTTTGCTTCAGTTCAATACTTCACTGCCATTCCTATTATGCAGCTCTGTAACTCCTACACTACCAATGCCAATGCCAATGCCAGCAAGCAAACATTCGGCATTGAAAAATGTTTGTTTTCATCAGTGCCAGTATGTCTGTTTGAAATGCAGCATTGACAGTTGGAAATCATTGGTGCTTTGTGTGTGAATTTGTGTTCAAATCATTTTTTCAAAGAGCCTGTAATCATTTCTTAAACAACATGATGAATGAAAATGTTTTACTACTGGATTTTAATTGTTTTGTTCTGATCTGAAGTTTGCTTGTTGTATACTGGATTGTTTATGTTATTAATACAAATTTTCATTGACCAAAAAAAGGACAGCTACTTAGCACAACTTATTGCCTACAAAGCAAACACTGTTGGCCTATTTTGTATTTCAGTAAAAAGATTATCTACCCATATAACTAATTTATTAAATTAGTACATGTTTGCATATTAACCTATACTTATGATACAAGGACAGACCTGATGGACCTGGAGTCCCGTCTGACCTTAAATTACTGTGTTACCATGCAGCTCTATACAGGAAACCTCTTCAGGACCTGGCAGAATGCATTTGAGTTGCTATGCTACCAGGACAGCGGGACGCAATGTGGAGCTGCCACTACCTTCCATGCCATGATGTGCTGTATGGTGCATCATGAGCAATGGTGGCATCAGCTCACCATTTGCATACTTGTTGGCTGCTGGTGATGATGTGAGCAGCAGTGGCACCTGTGCCAGTGTGGCAATGGTGCATTGGTTATGGGTGGGCGTGGAATAGGAAGCAGGTGCTAAAGAAATGAAGCAATCATCATTTCTTGCAAACCTCCATGACTACCCCTGCCTCCATTCTCATTTAGCTCATTACCCCTGCTAGTAGCCTCTGGCTGAAGTTTGTCCTGGGACAGGAGACAGGATGGGTATATGCTGAATGAAGGACACCACCGCCATCTCACCATCTCAGAATAGTGAAAGAAATCTGCCCTGGCCAGCTATAATACCCATTCCTAGATACCATAGTGGGGCTAGGTGGAGGTTTCCTCTGTAGTAGGCTAGAGGTAGACAAGCTAAAATAGGTCAATCTTGACTCGAGCCTAGTGCCCGGCATTGGCTCAGCAAAACTTCTCTGAGCAACTGAGAGCTAAGTTCAAGCTGAGCCAGTTATAATAAAAACAAGTATTTTTGTCAACTGGAGAAGTTAGAGCAGTGGTGGGAACCATTGACTCCTTTCATGCAACTCACGAGGAACACCGCCAGTATCATAAAGGAAAGCCTGCAACAGCCAGAGCTCAGCTCATGTTTTGACTTGTAGAATCAAGCCAGACTCTTGGCTCAGCTAGGGGTTGGCTCTTGGCCACAAATTACTGGCTTACCCACCTTCACAGTAGGCCATGCTACCCAGGAGGTGACACCACCTGTCCCAGCAGTATATACACCTAGCAGCGTAGTGCTAGTAATAAGCCCATAGACCGCCATGGGTAACAGTGCTTACAGCCAGGTTAATTCATGTGGTAAGCTTCATGTATGGAGCCCTATGTTACTACCAATATCTATCTTTCACTGGATTACTTGCATGGATGTATCCAGAAATTTATTACAGGGCAGTTTTTACCCCTCCCACCCCCAAAAAAATGAAATGTTATTTTCAGAATTCAGAGGACTGAAACAGATACTGTCATAGGGGCAGGGGTTGAGCTGCCTACTTTGCTAGAGAGCTGGCACCACTAGTGATGTCAGGCTAATTACATGGGACCTTTGGATCCGTACTGATGGGCTGTTGGTGTCAGTCACCAGATATTCTAATGGGAGACTATGAACATACATTAAAATCCTTATCAACGCTTCTTTCAGTGCAGCTTTCCTTAATACCTGGGTCTTTACTGCTGACTAAAAGCCTTTTATCTTGCCTATTTGGCTTATCATGACTCGCAGAAATCACCCAATCATGTTCAAGTGTATCGGAAAAGTATCACTCCTGTGCCTTATGCATTTGGTACAGTATCACAGGATAAAAGAAAAGATGAGGGGTTTCTTTGTAGAAGAGAAATCACATTCACTCCCTACCCAAGTAGGGAAAAAACATATCAGGAGATTCTGTCTCTGCATAAAATATACTAAAACCTTTAGGTTTCCATCAAATTGTTTATTCCAGTTACATTGTGATGACTGGAAACTGAGTATACAGATTGGTTGTCTTTATTCTCAAAGATTGTGTTAATTGTGGAAATGGAAATTCTCCTGCATAAAGAAGTAATTAGAATTTAAAATACCTAAATATTAATTTAGGAAAAAGCAAAACATATTAGTTTAATAACAGCATTAAGGCACTGCCAGGATTAGGTTGCCTTCATGAATCTAAGCCTAGAGGCATAATGTCCCGGTTTGGCCTTGTGCTTTATAATCCCTCTAGGATTAAATTAACTCACAATACAAGTACCTAATTGTGCCTCCATATTTATCATGGCATTAGAGGCTTGTCAGCCCAAACAGAAAGGAAGACTATTTGGTTTTGAACTTCTTTCTCTAAGGACTTAACTGGTGGTAACTAGGGATGAGCAGAACTGGGAACAAAATTGGTGCTAAAAAAAATTAAAAAGAACCTGATAGGACCTGGACCATTGCAAAACAAAGCATTAATGAAGAACTTCCCCTTAAAAAGAAGAAATGCAAACTAATCATTTGCATATTATTGATATATAAATCAATACAAATAGAATAGTGTATGGGCAATCATACACAACAGGGCTATATTTCCATCAAGGGGTGATATGACATCATAGGGACCTACAGAACAAAGCTTGAGCAGTCCTGATGTTATCTTGACCCCTAAGAAACAAAATCCTTGTTCATGTATGGTTGACCATGTATTATTTTATATAGTATATGATTTAAAAAGGTAGGTGCACCCTGCCGCTAACTGATCTCCACCCATCTGCTCACTTGCCTCACCAGCTCATTCATTCATCTTCCTCTGCTCACTCGCTCAGTGCCCATCCACTGGTTAAAAGTGAAAGTCTTACAGTTTGTAACATTTTTCCTTAGACAAAATGATGGAGTGTTTGTTTTCAGAGAGCCACAGTGCAGCTTGACTCAGCGGTTCAACAGCTGTGTCCAGCCATGCTTGACATACTCGTAGCTGAGCTAAGGAGTCTTGTGGGCAGTTCAAGGCACAAAAGTTGCTTTAGTATTGTTGTGATGTTAGAATGATACTACAACAACTTTTCATTACCTTTGAACTGTCCTACAACAAGATTATGTTATGTATGGATTTCCATACACAACAAGGGGCACCCATGTACTATATTAAATTTATGCACATTTTCAGGCTTGAAAAGTGTTTAAGAAACAAGACCCTTCTACTGTATGACTATTTTTTATTTAGAACCAGTCTAATTCTGTGGAATTCTGAAATTCTGAAACTCCAATGTTCTTTTTTGTTTTTCAAAAAACAGCAGATTCGTATTTAATTCTTTACTTCAACCGCAGACTCGTATATGGCAAACTACGGGATAATATTCTGTATATTATGTAACCCCCAGAATATCATTCTGCACTTCAGGTAAAATGGTTTTCAGAATTCCATGGAATTTAAAGAGAAATTCCGAAAAGCATTTAGCAAGCAGAATTGCCATTCTGCACACATTTTGTCACAAGAATTTCACATTGTGCAGAGCTCTAGAAAAGGTTGACCCTTTCTAATTGGTATAAGACCAAATCATTCAAAATCACACCAAGCTGCTCATCAGGAATACATTCTTCACAGGGGTGGAAGAAGATGGAATAGCACAACAGGGCCATCCAGCTGGTCTCTTCTCTGTCCTACCTATCATAGCTATTTGTAACTGCACATTTTCCTTACATTATAGCTCAGGGTCAATTGGCATGCTCCTTTCATCCGTACGTGATACTGTTATTATGTGAAGAGTGTCTCACAAGCAGTTGTCCTGGAAATGGGCATGTTTGAGGGAGGTTATTAAAAAGATTAATATTGTGGCGTGTCTCTCTTGGGCACCTCAGAATTAACCTAGCTATCTGATTGTATAAGGTGTCTAATTGTTGTAATCTGTCTTTAGTAGAGTAATCATAAAGGGCATCTTCATAGTCAGATAACAGAAAAACTTGTATATCAGCTATTCTTTGTATAGTGCAACTATCTAAACAGTTTTGATTGTGATAGAAAACCCAACCCTGTTTTGAATCTGTGAAATCTGTGTATCCCCATGTTCATTGCCTGTACCCAATGAGTCAAACCAGAACCCTAAATATTTGTAGGAGTCATCCTGCTCCAGTCAGACCCTTTCAGCATCCAGAATAGACAGACCCCCAAAAGGGTTAATCTTTGTTGGGGTTCCAAATGATTAATCTCGATCAATAATATATTGATACCGCCACTAAGACTACTCTCACAGTTGTAAGAGAGGTCTCACTCGTATCCTTAGGGTATCAGAACTGCTTACCTTAAGTTCATAGTTTGCATACCCTAAGAATACATATGAAACCACTCTTACAACCATAAGAGTGATCTCGGCAACAATATTAGCATACAGATACTGGCCCAATCTAAGCTTCAGGGATGAGTAGAATTGGTTCTAAAAGGAAAAAGAATGATCTAGAACCTGCTAAGTTCTAACATTTAGAATTGAATAGAACCTCCACATAGAAAACAGCTCTAGGGGGTTGAACTGTAAATTAGTAATTATCATATAAATAGTATGGAAATATATGCAAATTGCTAGGTTCAAAAAGACATTAAAAACAATAATCTTTTAGAACCATTTAAGTTCTGAACAGAACTGGTGCTACCTAGAACCAGAAAATAGTGACCATCTCTGCTACTTGCTGCATCTGGTTCCTGCTGCCTCCCATGGTAGTCTTCCTTGCTCTCAAAGCACCTGCTCTGTAACACAGCAGAGGCAGAATAATCTGTTCTGTGTACCAACAGGGATCATGGGTCTATAGAAAATGCCAGTGCTTGTTAGCAAACACATATCCTGTGCCACCAGCTGGCCTGATCTCAATCATTAGGAAGTCATTATCTCAATATCTGATTAAAACTATTCATCTGACCATGGTAAATACTGTCTTGTAAGAATCCCTGAAGGTTGGAAGATGCTTCTTATAGACTGTGTTGAATTGCTGTTGTCCTAGGTAATTGAGAGAAAATGGCACAGGCATGGAAATATAGCCACTGAATGTGGGATTTGTTAATAGGTGTGGGCATGAGCCTAAAACCCTGCACACACTGCCAGAACACTTTTGAAACTGTTTTTGAAGATGGCTTTAAACTCACCATAGTGGCCCATCATTCAGGCTGGGGTGGGACAAGGCTAAAGCATGATCAAAAGCAACAGGAGTAGTAGCAGGCATTAGGTAGAAGGAGGGTTAAGTCCTGGGATCTGAGAAGCTCCAAGGAACACATGGGCAGACCAGATGGACCCTTGGTCTCCTTCTGCCACCTTTATTTTCTATGTTTAGGAGCCCAGTGTGTACAGGGCCAAAGAGTGTGGGCATTCATCCTGAGAGTGTGGGCATTAGCCAGAGGGTAAGGGCATTAGCCAATGGGCATGGGCATTAGCTAGAGGATGTAGGCATTATCCAGAGGGTTTGGTCATTAGCTAGAGGGTGTGAGCATCAGCCAGAAGGTGTTGGTATTGGACAGTTGATGTCAACATTAGCTAATGGATGGGATATTTGCCAGAGGCTGTGGGCACTAGCTAGAGACAGTTGCCATTAAGTGATTGATGTGGGCATTAGCCAATGGGAGTGAGTCTTAACCAGAAGGTGTTGATGTAAGCCTGAGGGATTGAGCATTAGCCAGAGGATGTGGGCATTTGCCAATGTGTGGGGGACATTAGCCAGATGGTTTGTGTAGTAGTCAGAGGGTGTGGGCATCATCCAGATGATGTGGCCATTAGCCAGTGGATGTAGCCATTAGTACCTCTCCCCCTGGGTCACATCTGAAAACAATCCTTGGCTCAGTTTGACTTTCCCAGTTATCAAGTTTCAATGAATAAAGAAGTCCTGCAAATTTGGTGGCAAAGTTGCAGCTTGACATGACTTCAACTGATTTCACCCAAACAAGTGCCACTTTGCTAGGAAAACTCATTGTGAAGTGGCAAAGTAGGGGGCTTTGTGAAGGTTTTCATGAAGAAGAATTTCTCAGTCTTGATGGAACTTCACAGGTGAAGTAAAACTTCTCAGTGTCTCTAGTCCTGAATATCAAACCAGGATGGGCAGAGCAAGCAATGTTCTCATTGCACTGGAGGTAGATCACTGCATTACCTTGGAGGAGACCCAGGTTTATGGCATTAAATTACCATGGAGGTTGCCCAGGTTTACACTATTACATTACCATGGGGAGGCCCGGGTTCATAACATTATATTATCTTGGGAAAGGTACAATTTCATGCCATGTTTTGGACTCCAACCCCTGGGCTGGTAGAGTACGAGGAGCACTGCACAGGTAGCAATTTCCAGTTGTGGTTGAACTGTTTTGCTCACTCCTCTAGACCAGTGCCTGTTACAGCTGGATGTGAAACAGGCTGAAAGATGGTGCATGACATCAAGGTATCCTGCCCCTTATGTTGGGCAGTCTTTTTATTTTTTTTCAATTTCTTTTTCTCACCCATCCAGCGGGAAGTCTCTCAGGCTACCCCGCTCGCCAGACCGTGCTACCACCCGCTGTGTCCCCCCGTCATCTTCAAGGATGTCACAACTCTCAGAGGATGGGAGGGGCTACACCACCGGGGAGATCATATGGGGCAGTGATGGGGAGACCAGCATTGGGCATGTGGTGGCGGCACTAGGGAAGCTGTCGCCTATCAGTGGATGGGGGCTTTTTCCTCTTTTATGTTCCCTCGACCCTCCATTCCCTGTGTGTGGTGCACTCTCCTGACTTCACGGTGCATGGCAACCCTGCCAGCATCAGGCCATGCTGTGGACGTGCTGCCTAACACTTTGCAGTGCCCTCTGGTCTCCACCAGAGGGCACTGGAATGCCGGACATCCTCTATACCCTCCCCAGGGAGAGGAGAACAGCCCAGCAGGCACTCAATCCAATCCCACCCCTGCCGACCCCTGGCACCTGAGTCCGCTCCCGTACTCAGGTCACCGCTGTAGCGCAAGGTGCGGCATCCAGTGCCTCAACTCTCAGCACCACCAGGCCAGCATGTTGGGCAGTCTTAACATTTAGTGGTGTGCAGGAACATAACTGAGGAAAAAATGCCTGGGGGACTGAAAGCAGGATTGCACCTGACCTATCCAATCTATCCAGCACCTTCACCTCCTACCCCACATGCACAAACTCCATAGACCTGCGTGACATTCCCTGTATCCCCTGCACCCATGTTTACTGAATCCAGGAGACTCATACATAGGAGACCCCCGCTGGCTGGGGGAAAGTTTCAGGGTGCAGGGAAAACAGGGCAGACTGCATGGGCCTACCAGTCCTTTACTTCCAACACTTTCTATGTATTTTGGTTTCTGTGGTGTCACTGTAGGTGGAGGTAAGCTGCTGTAGGGACAACCACAGGATTCTTGGATGGTGCCAATGCAGGAGATGGGGTCATAGCTTGCTTCCAACGTCTTGCCTTAGAGCTTAAGGTCAAGATTTAGAAAAATCATGAACAAATTATCAAAATCTGGGACATTATTTATTTATTAAATTTCGATAACCGGGTAAGCCCGCTGGGCCCCAAAGGTCCCTTTTTCAGGGGCAACCCGGGGAATTACATGGAATAATACATGGGGTAGCATACAGCACAGGTATATTACACTAGACAGCAAGGAACATAATACATAGTAGTTTTTCAGCAGTTACATTTAAGAGGTAAGACATAGTAGCTTTTTAGCAGTTAACATTTCCTGGGTAAGTTCTACAGATGGGGTGCAGTGCTATGTAGATGGGGTGCAGTGATAGTCGCTATTTCCATATGAGGGAGAGGGGTGAGCTTCCACTTAGGAACCTCTCACTTTAGCAGTTGCATATGGAGGTGACTATCATATGAGCCTTCAGCCTTGTGCAGAAGGTGTCAGTAGAGGTAGCATCCTGAACATCAGGGGCAGGGAGTTCCATAGGGTGGGCGCTGTGATGGCGAACGACTTACCCCCCGTCTTGGTTCTAACCCTTGGCACTGCGAGTAGGGTTCTGTCCATTGTTCTGAGGAGCCTAGGGTTTCTCTTTTTGGGCAATGAGTCCAGTGAGGCTGGGAGGAGGGGATGGGCTGAGTAGTTTATGAGTGTGGCAGAGTAGGGGGTATTGGAGCCGGGCCTCCCAGGAGGGCCAGTTTAGTTGGGAAAGAGTGTCACAGTGGTGAGCCTGGGAGCCGGATAGGGTGGTGAAGTGAGCCACCTTGTGATAGAGAACTTGCAATCTGTTCAGCTCTTGTTTGGCAGCTCCCTGTATCACCGGGGTCGCATAGGAGAGGGTAGGGAAGAGGACGCTTGTGGCAATGGAGGTCCTGGCCGCAGGTATCAACTGGTCTTTCAGCCTATACAAGGTCCCGAGTTTGGCGTGAATATTTTTGGTTACCTGGTCAACATGATCCTTGAGGGAGAAGCACTGATCCAGGGTGAGACCAAGGTATTTTATCGATTCAACCACCTCAAGTCTTTTTCCTGATTTGGTCATCAGCCTGAGATGTGGGCTTCTGTCCCGGGCCGAGGGTTCTTGGACCAAATAGCATGGCCTTGGTCTTGTTAGGGTTAATGATCATTCTGTTGGTGACAAGCCATTGCTCAAGGGAACCCAGGTCTTCCTGTAGCCCGGAGCAGAGATCTCCCAGATTAGAGGAGGGGCAGTATATGAGCACATCATCCTCATACTGTACCACTGAGCTACCCCCACAGTGTTTACTAAGATCATTTGTGAAAAGAGAGAAGAGAAGGGGGCCAAGGATAGATCCTTGGGGCACCCCATCCGTTATGGGGAGAGGCTCCGACAGGGAGTCTTTCCATTTTACCCTCTGTGTCCTCCCTGTCAGGTAACTGTTGAACCACTATAGGTAGTGGCTGTCTAACCTGACCTGGCTCAGTTTTGTAAGGAGCATGTTGTGGTTTACAAGGTCAAAAGCCTTGGAAAGGTCAATGAAGACTGCCCTGGTGGGGATCCCTTGTCCAGTTCTCTGAGAACATCAGTGGAGAACTTGATAAGCACGGTGTCAGTCTCATGATTGGTTCTGAAACCATGCTGGGAGGGGGCAAGTAAATGGTGGAGCTCTAGGTAGTCCTGGAGTTGTCCATAAATTAGTCTCTCTTGAATGTCACCAAGGCTAGATAGCAGGGAGATGGGCCTGTAATTGTTGGCAGTCTCCCTTGAACCACCCTTGTGGACAGGGACTACATGGGCCAGTTTCCATTGTTCCGGGATGGCACCTGCGATAAGGGATTGATTGAGGAGCCAGGTGAGGGTCCTGGCGAGTGCAGGGGCCCTTCCCTTAGTATGAGGGGGGGGTATGCCATCGGGTCCCATAGCTCCTGACATTTTGAGGGACTTTAGTAATGGAGGACTTAGTTTAGTCTTACAAGCTGGATGTGGAAGGTTGGGCGGTCCAGACTTTGGGGGATAGGATCATTTGAGACTGGGAGGAGAGGTGGCAAGTCCGCTTTGAGCAGGTCCAGGTTTGTGAACTGGTGGTTGAGAGCCATAGCGATGCTAGGGTCATCGTTAGTTAATTGGCCATTGACCTCTATGGGGCAGTAAGCGGTCTTCCTGCTCCCCTTTATAAGCCCTTTTATGTGAGCCCAAAAGAGTCTAGGGTTGCCTAGGTTCTTTTTCTGTAGATCTGTGAGGTAGTCTCATTTGGCCACTTTGATGGCCAGTTTACACTTATTTCTCAGCGTCTTGTAGCGGTTTAGGTCAGTCGATAGGGAGGACAGCTTGTATTTTTTCCAAGCAGTGTCCCTAGTTTTCATCAGTGTTTTCACTTGAGGGGTGATCCACTTGTAGCAGCTCCCCTTGGAGTGGAATTTCTTCAAAGGGGCCAAGCAGTCAGCAACCATAATGATGGCTCCCTGGAAGAAGGCCGTAGCCTCTTCCAGTGTGGGGAGTAGTTTGATTGGGCTCCAATCAATCCCATTTTGGCAGCCAATCAAGTGTTCAGATTGATAGTTTGAATAGTCCCGTGTTGCGAGTATTCACGGGGGACTATGGAGGCCCTGTTTTTCCAGGAGCAGAAGATTGGGGAGTGATCACTCAGGGCATCCGCTAGGGTGCCAGCCTCCTTTATATTGGCGGGTTTGCTAGTAAGCACCCAATCAAGTGTGGAATGGTTACCTATTTTGTAGTTCATTCAGGTGGATCCTGTGATAACCTGCGTAAGGTTAGCTTCCTGAACCAGCCCTAGTAGGAAGGGATTGTCCTTCGGGGCCCAATTCAGATTGAAGTCCCCTAGGATGATTTGCTCAGAGGTGACCTCATCGGAGATGTCCCTTAGGACTGCCTCCAGAGATGAGCGCGCATTGGTTGGGGGGTTGTATACACATCCAATGTTAAGATGCTTACATGGGCCAAGGGTGATGCAAACGAAGATCGATTCACCTTCCATACTAATGGCCTGTAACAGGTTGACCTGCACTGAGTTAAGGGTGTCTTTTGTGTAGATTAGGACCCCTCCACCCCTTTTCCTCAGTCTATCCTGTCTATGGGAGAGGTATCCTAGGGCTGCAACCTCATGGGAGGGTATGTGAGGCTTGAGCCAGGTTTCCGATGCAGCCAGGATGTCCGAGTTGTACCAGTCCAGCCAGGCTTGAAGTTCCTGCATCTTGGGTCTCAGGCTACATATATTCATGTACACAATCCTCAGGCCCTTATTGGCTGCCCAGTGTGGGTCCACCAGCGAGGAGACCAGAAGATTATAAGGAGGGGGACCAGGATTTGGTTGGATGTCCCCTGCCATGAGCAGGAGGGTAGCAAGGAGGCAAAGAGAAGGAAGCTGACTGAGGGGTAAGGACTTAGTCCAGAGTCTCCGTTTAGCAGTGAGTAGAATTGAGTAAAGAATGCCTCTCCTGCAGAATACATGGGCAGTCAGAAGCACCTCCATGTTATTAAGAGGGTGGGTGTAGTGGTCCCAAGAATGTCGTGGGGGAATGTCCAGTTTGGGAGGACTTCTCAGGTCCTGTTCTCCTGTGCTTATAGTCCTATCTGCCCAGTGTAGGAAGAGGAGGTACAGGACGGCCAGTAGGAGTCCTCTATTTCGGCAGCCAAGAGAGGGGGGTCCGAGCATGGAAGGCATCATGCTGGTGAAGAGGCCGGGTGGGGAGGAGGGATGAATGGGTGGTAGAGATGGTTGGGCCCCTGGGAATAAGTTTCCCTGAGCCCACCATGCTCAACTTAAGAGTAATGACCAGCCTCGTCAGGCACCGAGTCCCTGACAGATCAGGTCAGTGGTGTGGCCAGGAATTACTACAGTGAGCCACTGGTCAGCAGTATCCAAACTTATAGGGTATCAGATGTCTTACCCCAGGGATAGATGCAACAGCACATTGGAGGGAGGTGGTCTCGCAGCACTTGTTACTATAGGATCCTCCTGGGATGAGCTTGAGTGCGCCGCTGCCCTTTAGGTCAGCAGGCGGTTGGATGCAGAGTTGTCTATAGTCTGAGGCACGGACACCCATGTTAAGCTAACAGGGGAGGCAAGCTAGCTGAGATACAGTGTTAATTAGGGTAATCAGGCAGTTAAGGGTGCACCTATATATGTACTGAAAACCATACCCCTGAGGTAGAGTTGAAATCACATTTATATGACTCATAGGAAAAATAGAATAACATGCAATTTACAAGACATAACTGGATTACTATAGCACTTAATAATCACTTAGATACTGCAGGTACAGCAGCAGCTGTAATTTCTGACTACCTAGTTTATGATACAACTGGCAGTTTTGTGGGTAGCAGACAATTTGGTAGGGAAAGACAGAGATACTTCCCTGAATTGTACAGTAATTTGCAGGTGGTGCAAAAAAGGTTGGGATGAGAGAAAGCAGGTGCAGTGATGGCTAAATGCCACTAAAGGGGGTATTGGAGTTTTGTATTGGGCACGGTAGCCAGAAGGTCATTTTGTTATAGTGGCCACTAGTGGACAGCTGTGATAACCTGCAAATGGAAAAGTCACCTGATAGGTTAATTTCAGTCAGGTGCTTTATCCTATAAAAAGGAGTGACGACCAAGGGTGGTGGTGGGGGCGGCGGGGCAGCCGATGCATAGCATCGGCGGGGTCCTTGCTCTGCCGTTTGCACTCCTCGCTCGTCCTGGTCTCCTTTACCTGTGCAGATTTTTCGGTTTGAATTCCACGCCTTTTGCAGGGAGCGATCAGCGTGGGGCTTGGGAAGAGTCCAGCGGCTGTGGGGGAGGGCTGCTCGGTTGCCCTCTCGACCCAGAAGGCTCCCAGGGAGCAGGTTTGTCTCTGCAGAGAAGGAGGAGGAAAAAGGTGAGGCTTTTATACAGTCTCAAAAAAATTATCATATCAGCTCCGGAAGCTACCACAGTATGTGGCTTAGTAGGAAATGTGTTTTGAAGTCGAATAGCCTGTAGCACTATTGTCTGGCATCATTTTATGTTTCAAATCCCTACTTTTTAGTGACAGAAAGGTCAAACTTCAGAGGGACTGAGGAAAGTTCTGAGGCAAAATGAGGGATGTCCCTGAAAATAAGGGATACTTGACAGGTAAGGATTTGGCCAAGAACCTGTTTATAGACGCACTGTAGCTTTGGATGTAAAAAAACAAAAATAATAAAATGGCCATTCTTGGCTTCCACCTACAGTCCGCAGCCAGCAATCCCACCCTCACCCTCCAGCACCCACTCCTAATTTAAATAATTTGTTAATGTCTCATCATGGTCCCCTAACAGTAGCAGAAAATGATGAGGAGTGGGAAACTACACCGTAAAGCAGAAGTAGAGTTAGATCTCTTGCTCTGTTTCCTCTGAGGTGTCCATGTACAACAGAGCTTTTTAAGCGGTACCCTGATTAACTATTCTGTTTAGTAGAAGCACAAATTACCAGTCCTCACTATGCACATCTGGGTGACTCAGCACCTGTCTCAGTCTATAGATTCCAGTTAAAATTAGAATTACTTGCCCACAAAGCTAACAGCTCAGAGCAGAGGTAGGGGTGTGTGTGTATGTGTGTGTGCGTGCGCGCGCGTGCGCACGCATGTGTGAAGAAAAAACACTTTTCATGTCAATTAAATGAGCCCCTGGGGAGAATCCACTACAGCAGCTTCCTTGCCTGAGCTGCTGTGCCATTAATCACTGTTTTTTTTTCCTCTCTGCAGAAAGATTTATGATGGTGCGAAGAGCCCAGAGAGTCAGGAACTTGTTTTAATAACTAGTTTCTGTTTATGAAACAGCAGTCAGTAATTTCCCATCATCATTCTGCTTCAGGAAATAATGTCAAGTTTTGTCTAATAATACATAAAAGAAAAAACAATAAGCCTCAAGAAGCTGTGGCTGTGGTAGATGAAGGGATTATGTAAATAGGGACCGAGTTTAGAATCATTACCCCAGAAAAATGCAAGATGGGGGGGGGGGTAGGTTGTGAACCAAATTGTGAAGTAGGGTTGTGCAAATGCTTTTCACTCAGTTTTACATTCTGTATGATCTAAATCCATTATATGTACTAAATGAAATAGAAAAGGTGACTTGCTCCGCTATCCGCTTAATGCATATGAACTGTCAGGGGATCTATTAATATATGATGGATCATAGTCCGACTGATTGCCCACCAGAAGCGTGCCTTGCTTCAGTTCTATTGATGCTTGGGACTGAGCCTGGTAGTTGGATCAGTGCGGTTCTGGGCTGAGGAGTGCTGCCGACTGCAGCATAAGCTAACCTGCCCTGGACCGGGAGGCACCTGGCATCTGGTGCTATAGCAGGCCCTTGTGAAGGGCCAGGGAGCTCGCACTTCCTCAAGGGATGGTGCATGCCCTCAGTGCACTGCAACTTGTGAGGCCAGTAGTAGGCTGTGTCGGCATCTTGGGGAGGTGGGAGGCTCCTGGGGAAAGGGAGGAATGGGGTGTAAATAAAGTAAAATGCCTATGACCACATGTATCATAGATCAAGAAAGACCTAGGGTGTTTTAATTTTTTTAACAGGCCCATTGAACATGCATGTTTCCAGGATAACTGGCACATGAAACACTCCTGCAGAAAAGATTGTTTTATATGCAGAGGAATGGAAGCTTCCAGTTGGGTGGGGCACTCCCTTGCTCATTAATAAATATGCCCATAAGGAGAGAGGGGGAGGTCAGCCCTTTGGCACAGCAGTAGGGGTAATGCTTATGATGACGGTGACCCACATTCAGGAAGCAGCGCGGGGCATCAGATGCTAGTAGGGGGGAGGAGGATTGACCATCCAGGAGGATGCTTGCCTCCTCTGGGGAGGGAGGGTTGCTAGTTCCACTGTATCACTGCTGCCTGGGTGACCACAGGTGGTAGTGTAGTCGGAGAAGCCAGTGGGAGGGATGGAAGATGGCGGGTACCATGCATTATGCATGGTTGCGTGCATATGCCAGCATCTGAGTGGGAGGGGGCCCAGAACAAGGAAAAACAGGCCCTGTCAGGATGAATGCCAGCTCCTCACAGGCCCTGCACTGATGCATGGCACTCCTCCAGTCTGGGGCATGGTCTGAGTGGTGAGAGGCAAGGCCTGCTGCCCCTCTAGCCCATAGCCCCCCAGGTAGGGAGAGAGAGACATGTGGAGGATGGAGTTGATGGCAAGCCAATGAGTAGCCGGGTCACTGGCTGGAGGGGCCAGTAAGAAGGTGGGCTCAGGCTGTAGAGGAGGAATAACATCAAAAGGAAAAAAGGAAAGGGTGAAGAAGGAGACATACACCTGTCACTAATATAAAAGGATCTCAGTGCTGTACGTGGGAATTATTATGTGTATTACTAGGGGACTGCAGATAGCGCACTGTCTGAGGACCTGCCCAGGATATCAGAAGTCTCAGATGGCGCACTTCTGAATGTACCCGATCCAGTTAGCTCACTTAAAGGATCTGACAGTGCACAGTCTATCCGAATCTGTGAGTAATTTACACAATCCAAATAATCTGAAATGGAACAGACTGTATCTCTTTAATCCCAGTGAGTACACTAAACTGAACGAGTTATTCTACTCATCCAGCTCTCTTTTTCTGTCTCTCTCGTTTAACTCTTTTTTCCACTCCCCTTTCTTCTTTTCTCCTTCCTGTCTCTTTATCCTGTCTCCACCCCCCCCCATGCTCTCTCAAATTCAAATAACATCATTAGCATGGTGAGATATGCAGCTATTGCCAAAATGTATACATCAGACTAGTCATAAAACATAAATATACTGCAACAAATGTAAATTAATATATCTGTGTTGTATTTCAAAGCTGGTAACAGGATTCTGTATAGTTTGTAGCTATTTCTGCTACATCGTTCCTTTCAAAGCAGTATACATTATTCAACTTGTCGTTCCAGAGCCGGAAACCTGCTCATTGTTATTCTCTCTCTCTCTCTCTCTCTCTCTCTCTCTCTCTCTCTCTCTATCCTACTCTCTCTCTCTCACTCTCTCTCTCTTCTCTCTCTGTCCCTCTCCTTCTCTTTCTCTCTCTCTCTCTCTCTCTCTCTCTCTCTATCCTCTCTCTCTCTCTCTCTCTCTCTCTCTCTCTCTCTCTCTCTGTCCCTCTCCTTCTCTTTCTATCTCTCTTTCTCTTTATTATACTATAGTACCATGATCTCATATCCACACAATTTCTGTATTTTATAGGGAAATAGCACAGAATAAAGAGAAATTGTTCCCATAGATTTGCATTAGTTACACAGAAAAGCAGCAATTCATATCCCACAGGAAATATTGTAATTTGCAGGGAAATACAGGAAGAACATCATGGAATTTCAGGGAAAATGCCAAACTGATCTGAGAGCCCTCTAATTCAAGCATTGCCAAAGCTGTTGCAGATTCTTTTTCTCTCTTTTCTCCTTTCTTTCTGTCTTTGTTTCTTTGTCTACCTTTTCCCTCTCCCTCCCTTTTTCTCTCCCTTTGTCCTGTCTTCCTCTTTCTCTTCCTTTATTTCTCCCTCATTTTCCCCTCTCTCCTCTCTCACAGCTCTCTCCCACTTGCTGTACACACACTCACAGTGCTACAGTGAAATGTGCATGCTCACATCCATCGTTCATATACATTTCCAGAAACTAATCTTTCAGACAAAACAGCTTGGTGCTTCACTCTGAAATCAGTATGATGCAAAAGGCAAAATTAAAGAATGCAACCTCACTACTCTTACAAGTGATAGTTCCTGAAACTCTATTTCCATTTTCTTGACTGTGTTTTTATTTGTATTCATTTGTTTGCTTTTTGTTTTCAGTCGAGATGCTACTTCATTGATCAAAACCCTTACATTAGGCTGCCAGTATAGCCTAGAGGTTAGAGTAATGGGCTATGAATACACTTGGTACATCCAGCAGAGCTGTGTTTGATTCCCACAACCTCCACTTGCATACTGTGTGACCATGAACAAGTCATTTAACCTCCCCAGTGCTCCCAGGTTTTACCTGGTTACCAAAAGGATTAAAAAAAAATTAGCTAAAGGCATCTGTTATTAAGCAATTGTCTCCTTCCCTCTTCCCAGGTGACCCAGGAAATCATCAGCAGATTCACAGGCAGAGGCAGAAAGGAGACTGTTGCATTTAATTCCAGGACCCACTGTAGTCTTGGAAACAAATCAACCAGCTGGGACTCTCTCAGCTCTTACATCTGTATAATGTATTTATTTATTTCTTGAGATTTGTTGATGTGGACCAGGACAAACCAAATTCAGGCAAAAGCCTTGTTTTCAATGGGGTCCCAAGAGGTGCCAGTCAGACTACATGCAACACACATAAAAGCTAAAATCAAAACCATAGTAAAATTAGCTAGGTAAAGATGTGGCACTTACACACAATTGGTGTTAATATAAGTTAATGGTGGTAGGCATAAGTCTGGAAGAAAAGTGGGTAAAAGACAGGGTTTAAGAAACTGTAGGTATAGATTTGTGTGTAGTCATTTAAAAAAAAGTAATTTTAGCCGGCCCGGTGGCACTGAGGGCTGAGGTACTGGACGCCTTACCTCGTGTCGCACCAGTGACTCGTATTCAGGAACGGACATGGGTCTCCAGGGGTTGGCAGGGAGGAGAAGGATTGAGCATCCCCAGGACTACTCTCCTTCTCTGGGAAGGGGGGTTAGTAGGGCCCGGCGATTGTCTGCCCCCTAGTGGAGGCTGGGAGGTTGCACGTCAGCTCTGAAGAATGTGGGGAGGGGACTGAGGCAGGCGCTTGGCAAAGGTGCACATGGGAGCATGCATGCTAACACCGGTGGCACCATTGCATTCCACAGCCTCTCAAGGGAAGAATGGAAAAACAGTGAAAAAGGGGGAGTCCTCTGTGTGAATGGCAATTGTTCCCCTCTGAGGTGACTCAGGAAGGCACCTCGCCGATACTATATCTGGACCAGTGGGTCAAGTCACTCCCCACCCCCTGCCACGAAGGGTAAGTCATGGGGTTAAGAGGAGGGGGTCTCATACCCTGTGCCGATGAGGGGCCGGGGGGGCGGACATCAGAGGCATAGCAGCGGACTCTGGGGCGAAAAAAAGAATAACTATAAAAAAAATAAAAGTAATTTCTCTGTTAATGTTAAGTATTGGCTTCTCCTATCAGATACACAGTTTCCACCAATTTATGGTGGTTCTAACTCAGTCTCCATTTCCTAATATCCCTGTTCCAAACAAAGAATCCCACCCCAGCCTAATGTAGATCATGACATCTTATTTCAATATTGTCTCTAACAAGAAGCAATGAAAATGACACATGTATCAAAGAAGCGTCATTCTTCTGCTGCACACTGCAGACATTGTTGCAGCTGCATCAAAACATTTGAAAATACCCACAAATATTTTGGCACATTTTCCATGGTGCAGGCTGCACCCAAAATAATCAGTTCTGCTTACATCATGGGCTTTGAAATGCCATCCTCCTTGTGTTTAACCTCCTCTCACCTATTCAATCCAGTCTTGCGCCTCCTTCAGCTTCCTAAAATCTTAATGAATGTCCTTGGGCACACCTAATGGCTCTGGCAATGGTTCATGGATTGTATAAGAGCTATGGTATATACAAAAGTAGCTTAAAATGTTGGGGTGCAACAGGCCCCCCCATTGCATCACCACATCCAATCTCCATACTCAAAGCCAGTGTACTGTCTGTGGAAGAAGGAACCCCCCCCCCAGTAACACTGTTGCTTGGCTAATTTATGCAAATTGCTAAATCCAGATGTCTGGTGGCCACTTACATGGTGAATTGTTACAGGCGCTATGGTCTGTCCATGGCATAGAACCCAGTCGCATCAGTAGTGATATGCCATGCAATAAACCCCAACTGAACCATGTTACTGTACCATGGTTATTGTATGCCCTCCCACTCCCTCACCCCTGACATGTGTGCCCTCTTATGGGTAAATGCCACTGAACAAATCTGTCATGGTAACAATAAACAAAGTCCCACATGGGAAAACTGGTGTGACGTGCACTGATGGGACTGCACACTCTAAGACTCTGAGTAAGAATCAAAAGAACAAAGTGCACTCTACATGCGAGAGGCTAAAATTATTTATTATTTTAGTTTACTTATTTAATAATCATCTCGGAGTTACAACCTTTGAGGTAAGAGCTCATTTACAAAGGCCCCACATCATGACAGATACATTTCATCTGTATGTAACCCCCAGGTGGCGCTATCTCAAGGGCCACTACCCCTGCCCGCCTAAATACCAAGAGGTCGAGGGGCCTAGTGGTGCCTCCACCCGGAGGCCAGGGTTTACAGTAGTTCGACTAATGTGGTCACAACCCTCTGGGACACTGAGACCCCCTTTTACACCTACTAATGACCCACACAATACACCAGGAGTACCTTCACCAGAGACACTTACCCCCAGGACTGGTTCGGTCAGCTTGACTCTGGGGACCCCCTGTAAAACAAGATGATGTAATACGATAACCACTGTACAATACTTTAACATAAACACATACCTTAGGCAGTGTAACTTTGCTGAAACAAACAGATCTGATTTTTTAAGGGGATGACAACAAGGACAGGGGGAAATCAGGTTAATTAGATCAATCACATTAATATTCACAGTACTGTGTGCAATTTCAGAGTCCCTTAATGTCACTTTCACTGGGTACACAGGATGGGAGGGGGGCTAGCCAGGATTGGTGCAGCTGGTTGGGGCCCTGTGATGGAAAAACACTTGCACACTACCCAATTGTAATCCGGAGCTGGTTGGCTCAGTTCATGTAGCAAGAAAGAGAGAAAATCAGATGAAACATTTGCAATTAAAGGTACAGATGACAGGGAGCTACCCTGATTTGCACTCACTAACTTAACGCTGGACGCTGTCCCCAAGGGTGTCGTGGATTTCTGGATGCCCTTCGCACAGCAGGGGAACAAGGTTCTGCAAGCAGGACACACCCCACACATTTAAATGTAAAAGAAGTTACTATACCAGGCATCTGCTCTCAGGTCCCAATTGCACTTACTGCCAACCCGGAAGTTTGCGATACAGCTTCACTTTCATGACGGACTGAGCACGATGAAGCAGATTCTCCAGTCCCCTACAGGGTGAGCCTGGTTCTTGACTATTCAGCCTCTCCTTTCCTCAGTAACAGTGGATTCAGTCCGAATCACCACGGCAAACGTGCTGCCCAACTTTAGGCCTCCACACGTGCTTCCCGCGCGAAAACTCTGCAGCGCAGAAGCCCAGAGCTCCTTCCCCAGTCGCGGTCACAACGGATCTGCCTTTCCAGACACCAGGCAAGGAATTGCAGTTGTGTGCCACCCAGTCCAATTAGTGGGCTTCAGTTGCCAGTCACTCAAAACTCCCTCTATTGGTGCGAAAAGGCGCCACAGTCCAGAACTTCACTTCCCAGAATTACTGGCTATATCCCTTATGGCCAGCCAGCTCCCAAGAGAGTCCTGATCCTGGTTGGTTGGCTTAAACTCCATTTTAGGTGCCCCCTCTACCTGATTGGATCTATTCTTCAGTTCAGATCCAAAATGGAGGGGCAAAGCACACAAAGTCCCAGCTGCAAGAAAGGCAGGTTAGACAAATTACATTTCCACTAACACTCTAACTGATTTCTAGCAAACAGTTACATCTTTGAAAAGTGCTCATTCTGCCCACTTAGTGATGGCAGAAATGGAGCGATTTGTCAGCAGCGGGAGTGGGATTCGAGCAGGGAACCACACAGTCCCCCATGTACTAATCCTGCCTGCAAGCAGACAGCTCTTAAAGAGACAGTGCCAGAGGCTCTAAGAGCACTCACAAATAAATGGCTTAAATGCCGAACACCATCCAGACTGGGGGTATTTAGGCAAGCTCCTAGGAGACTTTTGGGAACCCCCATTTTCAGGGGGGTTACATGTACATTAGGACATCAGTGAAGACAAAGAACATAGAATATAAAACATCAAGAATACATAATCAGTACATTAGAACATTAGTATAAACAAAGAACATAGACTATAATACATCTAATGGTACGTAACTGCATGTAGAGAAGACTTCAGGACAAAGAATATTGTACATTTAGGTTTACAACTGTGTAAATACATAGAACTTGACTGGGTAGTCAGAGATTGATTTCATCAGGTGGTGGTAAGGTGTAGAGATGTCGTAGAGTGGAGATAGTGAGAGTTGGGGGCAGTGAATGTGGAAGGGAGGATAGAAGGGAGTACAGGAGCAGAGTGGGGAGGGGGATTATCTAGCTGGGATGGGGGACAGAGAGAGCGAGGCAATGGTGAAATTGAGTAGGGTGAGGGGGAGTGGGAGGGGTTTGTTAAATCAATTAATAACAAATTCTACACAAAATTGCACCCCAATAGCAAAAGTATGTGGAAAAATGTCTGTCCTTTATTGTGCTAGATCTAGAAAACAGGTAACTGCAAAGTACAGGAAAATCACAACATCCCAAAGCATAGCTCGAAAGTTGTGGTTTTATGAAACCCACAGAGGCATAGGATTACATGCATAACCCCTCTTCTTTAATGCCAACAGCAAAGAAGAACATACATTTCAAGCTTTTCTAAAACTTTTCCAAACTGAAAAATGTTTAAGCAGTCCAAGAGTCTGCATAAACAAGTCCCTGAACCAGCGGGACTATCATGCATTGTTCCTCCTAGGCTTCCTTGCTGTACTTTATATCACTGTGCTGCCAGACACATCCCACCTTTACTTTGCAAATCCCTTAACAGAAACCAGGAACATGGCTCAAACATCAACTGGACTCAGAGGATGCCTGCTCATCCCTGTAGCTGGACTTCACCACTACTGAGTTCCTGAAAGAAGTAAACACAGGAAGGGTGAGGAGGGAGACTGTATCCTGCATCTAGGCTGTTTCATAAACCATAACTTCCTTTTGAGCTACGCTGTAGAAAGATTACAATTTTACCTCAACACATGGAGGCTTGACTTCCAAGTATGTTCAAAACCCCAGTCAACAGTGTATTAGCTGCCCCATCCAACACTGGCTTATGGTAGAACTTCCTGAAGACTGTGTCCCTGGACCAGTCTGCAGTCTCTAAAATACCCTCCAGGAGCATGCCCAGCCAGGGAGCCTAGCTAGCCATGGACCCCCCCCCCAATGGAGTAAGAACCGAACTGAGAAATATCAGTTCCAGCCTCTTGCATGGCTCACCTGACCCATCTGGTGATGGTCACTATGGCAACCAGCCTATGAGGCTATGTAAGGGATATCAGCAGGTGGTTGTAGATCTGACATAGCTGCTGTGTTCTGTGGATGCACACTGAGAGACATTCCACCACACACTGCTTGGTCTCCTGTTAGAACCGAGGGTAGGACACCCCTTGAGTAACCATCATAGTGTGTCATATATTCTGAAAATGTACCCCCTCTGGGGTGTGGACCAGCTTGGAAACCTCCAGTGCCCTAACATCCATGACCCTTTTGATTGATACTAAACAGGAAAGCATGGCTAGCTTCATCGACAACTGCTTCTGGTCTAAAGAGAACCCCAAGACCTGAAGGACAGTAACACCCTATTCATGTCCCAAATGTATCTATGCTTGGGATGAGGGGGCCTCGACCACTTGATGACCTTCATGAACCTACAGACTAGTGCAGACTGACCTAAAAACTTGCCGTCTACAGGAGTATGCCCCACAGAGATGGCAGATCTTAACACATTAATAGGACTTACCTGCTTGATAAGAATGAAACAAAAATGCCACAGTCTGAGTTTTAGGGCAAAGAAAAGGATTCAAGTCCCTAGCCAAACTCCAGCTAGCCCACAAGCCTCGAAAGGATTTGTTGGCCTTTTAGGTACCTCTGGCCCAGGATCTCCAGAGGAGGCCAGCAGCCCCCTCCTAAAGTCCTGAGACCAACCAGGAACTCCAGAAAGTGTCCAAGCTAGCAGATGAAGTGAACCTAAACACTGAAACATAAACATTGTCAGCAGATAAGGACCTCTTGGCCCACATAGTCTGACCTATTTTCCCTACCTACAGTGCCACCACAGACCCTACTTGGTCTTCGGTTTGCACCCCCCCCCCCCCCCCCTTGCCTTACTTTTAAGATCCTCGTGTGTCTATCCCATGCTCTTTTAACTGTTTTAGCCCCCAGCAACTCTGCTTGGAGGCTGTTACAAGCATCCACTACCCTTTCTGTGAAAAAGTACTACCTCACATTTCCTCTCAGCCTCCCCCCCAGCTTCATAGTGTGTCTCCTTGTCCTCGAGCATCTTTTTCTCTGGAAAATGCTCCCTTCCTGTACCTTGTTTATACCTGCGAGGTATTTGAATGTTTCTATCATATCCTCCCTTTCACTCCTTTCTTCTAGGGAATACATATTTAATACCTTAAACTTTTCTTCGTAGAGCTTGTGATACAGGCCCTGCACCATTTTGGTTGCCCTCCTTTGTACCGCCTCTACTATGTCAATGTCCTTTTGGAGGTGGGGCCTCCAGAACCAGACACAGTACTCAATGTGTGGTCTCACTAGTGATCTATACAGGGGGTATTATTACCTCCCTCTTTCTGCTGATGATACCCCTGCCTGTGCATCCAAGCATCCCACTAGCCTTTTCCACTGCCTTGTCACACTGTTTAGCAACCTTCAGTTCATCAGAGATGATTACCTCCAGGTCTCCTGCTTTGTGACTGCTAGTACTTCTCCTCCCAGTTAATATGTTGCCCCTGGGTTTCTGTGCCCCAAGTGCATGATTTTTCACTTTTTTTCATTGAAGCCCAGCTGCCAAATCCATGATCATCCTTCAAGCTTTTTTAGATCTTCTGTCATTCTTTCTACCCCCTCAGTGTGTCAACTATGTAGCAGATTTTTTTGTCATCCATGAACAGGCATACCTTCCCTTCCGGTTCATCTGCAATGTTGCTTATAAAGACATTGAAGAAGACTGGGCCTAATACTGATCCTTGTGGCATCCCACTGGTCACATTTCCCTCTCCATAGTGGATACCATTTACCACCACCCTCTGACTCCTATTGTCCAGTTAGCTCTCTACCCATCTTACTACTTTAGGACCCACTCTGAGTCTTCTCAGCTTGCTCACCAGTTTTCTATGTGGAACCTTCCAGGATGAGTGGGTACAGAACCCCTTTGTGCTCATCAACAGAACCAGGACTACTGGAAGATGTAGGGGAACCTTCACCGATAGTTCTAGGAGCACCAGATACCAGGCCTAAGCATGCCAAACTGGTGTCACCATCACTACTTCTGCCTGTTGTCTCCTGATCTGCACTAATTCCTGGCAGATCATGGAGAAATAGGGAAGGTGTAACCCTGGCAATCTCTCCAGTTCTGGAGGAAAGCATCCATTGCCACCACCTCTGGGTCCTGATGGCAACCGAAAAAACTGGAGAGTTTGGAGGCAAATAGGTCCACTAACAGTGGACCTCTTCTCCTCTGAATCCCCAGACATCCCTCCTGAGAACAAACTTGCTTGACTCCGAGAGGTACCTCAAGTTCCAGTCTACTTCACCACTGGACAACCCTGGGATGTGCTGAACCTCAACTCTCAGGTTGTTTTGGAGGCAGGCACTCCAGAATTGATTGCCACCTGAATCTTATGTCCTGAGGCAATTTATGTAATGGACTGCAGCCACATTGCCCATACAAAGGAGGATGGCTAGATCCTCCTTTCCTTAGCAATACAGCAAACTGTAAAGGGAGCTGCTGGTAGTTTGAGAACATTGATGTGCAACTGAGCCTCAAGGGGGTACCACCCTCTCACTGCTGACCTGCCCTTGTAAGATGTACCCCAGCCTAGAAGGCTGCAGTCCAGATCTATGACCAGCTCTGGTTGGAATCCAAAAATGGCTCTGTCCACCGAAGTGAACCACTAAATAATTTCTGATCTCACTTGTAGAGTCAGAACCACTTGAGTGTTGAACTAACCCTAGATCTTAAAGAACTGTAATTAGCAGTAATGCAGGGGGGCTGGTAAGATATGTTAAACTGAAGCTGACAGGAGACCTATCACCCTCGCCACGCCGCTTACCAGGGCCAACTTGGCCCTGAGGAGGCATCTGATTTCCTTTTTGATCTCCTTCAGCTTGGGTGGTAGAAGAGCCAGGGTTACTTTCTTCTAGTTCTTCATAAACCCAAGAAAGGTCAAGGACTGGAAAGAAATGAGAACTGATTTCTATTGGTTTATGATGAGCCCATGGTTCTCCTGCAGAGTTATGGTCACCACCAGATGTTCTGCCAGCTTCTCTCATGAGTGTGCCATTAGGAGAATGTCATCCGGGTAAATTATCAGATGGAGTCCTGTGGTCCTTACCCAGATGACCACTGGCCAGAGAAACTTCGTCAAGTATCTTGGCACTGATACTAAACTAAAAGGAAGGTACAGTAGGAGAATTCCCAGACCTCTATTCGCCAAAGCCATTTTGCATCCTCTGGATTGACTGGGATGTAGAAGTAGGCATCTGTGAGGTCTAGTCTGGTCAGCCAGTCTCCATGTAGCTGAGGTTCCTGAAGAGATGGACCCCTTCCATTTAAAAAAAATGCTTGTAGCGAATGAAGTTGTTCAGCCATCTGAGGCTGATTATTGGATAGTTGCCCCCTTTTTGGGGACCAGGAAGATGGAGTGTATCCAGCCCTTGGACCCAGGCAGTGTGTTTCTTATTGCCCATTTTGTGGACATAAGATAAATTTACCTATGAATAAGAACTTCCTCTTCTAGTGAGAAATTGTGTACACATGAGACACAGACTTGGGAGAGGGGGCATCGACACAAAGTCTAACACTGCACCATTTCCTGCATCCAGGGGTCCTGGGTGTTCCAGGACCAGTTTAGGACAAACTGTTTCAGTCTGCTGTTTAATTATAGAAGACCCAAAACCAAGAAGGGAAAGTGGAGGAATGGCCCTCTTGGAACTTACCTGCATGAGCTGAGTTAGACCCTGCTGACTAAAGTTCTGGCCAAAATGGTGGTCCCTTCTCCAAAATGCATGCCATCAGCCTTGACCCCTTCATCTGAGGTGGCCAGCTCCACTGAGTCAGGATGAAACTTAAGTAACATAGAAACATAGAAGTTGACGGCAGATAAGGGCCGCAAGGCCCATCCAGTCTGCCCATTTCTTTTTCTACCTTATAAATGTGCCATCGGCCTTTGCTCTGTCAGTGGCCTATCTATTCATAGTCATTTGTATTGCTCCCTTATGCCTATTCCATGCCTGTTTGAAGCCCTGCACTTTATTCATAGCCACCACTTCTTGTGGTAAGCCATTCCATGCATCCACCACCCTTTCTGTGAAAAAATATCTCTCACATTCCCCTTAATCAGCCTCCCTCTAATCTCATGCTTTGTCCTCTTGTCCTGCTATTTTTCTTATATTTAAACATGTTAGACTCTTTCACCTTGTTTATGCCCTTAAGGTGTTTGAATGCCTCAATCATATCACCTCTCTCCCTCCTTTGCTCAAGGGTATACATATTGAGCTCCGTCAATCTGTCCTCATATGTCTTCTGATGCAGTCCCTGCACCATTTTGGTTGCCCTTCTCTGGACTGCCTCAATTTGGTTAATGTCCTTGTGAAGGTGTGGCCTCCAATACTGCATGCAGTACTCCAGATGGGGCCTAACCAGTGTCTTGTACAGAGGGATTATTACCTCCCTCTTACGACTTGTGATACCCCTACTAATACAACCTAACACCCCCCTAGCCTTACCTACTGCTTTAGAGGTCTGCTTGGATGATTTTAGGTCATCAGTGATGATGATGCCCAAGTCTCTTTCTTCCTTTGTGACTGCTAGCAACTCCTCCCAGCCTATAGGTGGCTTCAGGTTTCTCTTCCCTATGTGCATGATTTTGCACTTCTTTGCATTAAACCCAGTTGCCACTCTTCTGACCATTCTGCTAGTTTATCCAGATCTCTTCTCATTCTGCCCACCCCATCTGGATCATCTACTCTGTTGCAGATCTTGGTGTCATCTGCAAACAGACAAGCCTTACCCTCTAGTCCATCTGCAAGGTCACTAATGAAGATGTTGAAGAGGACTGGCCCCAGGACTGATCCTTGAGGTACCCCACTTGTGACTTGCATCTCTTCTGACTGTATCACCATTTACCACCACTCTCTGTTTTCTGCCGTCAACCAGTTTGCCACCAGTTGACCAATCTTGACCCACCCGAGCCTACCCAGCTTATTTATCAATCTTCTATGTGGAACAGTGTCAAAAGCTTTGGTGAAGTCAAGGTAGGTGACATCAACTGCTCCCCTTGGTCCACCACTCTGGTTACCCAGTCAAAGAAATCTATGAGATTAGTTTGACAGGACCTTCCTTTGTAAACCCATGCTGTCTTGGATCCTGTGCCCTATGGATTCCAGGTGTTGCACTATCCTTTCCTTAAGATGCCTCCATAATCTTGCCCACTACTGAGGTAAGACTGACCGGTCTGTAGTTCCCGCCTCCTCCCTGCTACCACTCTTGTGAAGCGGGATCACATGAACCCTTCTCCAGTCTTCTGGGACCTCTCCTGTGCTCAGAGACTCACTAAACAATTCTGCTATGGCTCTGCTTAGTTCCTCCTTTAGCTCCTTAAGTACCCTGGGATGTATGCCATCAGGTCCCATTGCCTTATCCACCCTGAGCTTAGCAAGCTCTTGTAGGACCCTTTCTTTTGTGAAGGGAGTAGTGCTCACCTCCCTCCCCCTGTGTCCATGATGCTGAGCTGTGGGCCCTGCCCTACCTTCTTCAGTAAATACTGAGCAAAAAGTATCTATTTAGGATAGATGCCTTACAGGGTCCTCCTCCTCACATGCTCCCTTTTCTCAATTAAGTTTAGCAATACCCCCTCTGGACTTTCTCCTTTCACTAATGTATCTATAGAAAGTCTTGTCATCTTCTTTTACTGTTCGTGCTAGTGTTTCCTCAGTTTGGGACTTTGCCTGCCTTACTGCCTTACCTACTTCCCTTAGGGCAGTTTCAAGTAAGGCAGACTTTCTCCTTTCTGCCAACAGGGCCAAACTGGTATTTCCTAGAAAACAAACTGTCCTCTGTAGCAAGTTCTGGCATTGCTCTAGGTCCAAGGTGGTGTCTTCACTAATGATCTTCTGCACCAGGTCACATAACAAGGCCAGGGTTCCCACCAGGTCTAAAATGTATCTTGCACAGCCTTTAGTCTTTTGCCAGTGCCTTTCATAGGGTCTTTTCTGATTTCCCCAGATACATAGAAAAATGATGATCAAATTCCAATGTTTTTTTCATTTTATAAGGAAGGAGAGGGATCCATTTGAAGGGAGAATCCCAAGGGGCCTCTAAGTCGAATGATTTCTTCTTCTTTTTAGGACCAGGTTCCTCATAGTCCCATCCTTTTCTTTCCTTTGCCTCTTGGAGGGGCTCTCCTCTGTTCTCCAGGATCTAGGAAGGGGAAACCTCAGACTTCACATCTGAGTCCCTCCCAGAGAGATTCGATGCATTTGAGTCCACACCAGAAACTGTGTTCCTCCCAGGTGGAGGGGGCCTGCAAGCCTTGGCTGTGGATGGTGAACAATGTTTTTGATTTTGTGTGGCTTTTCCTGGCCCCAGGAAGTTATCAAACTGTGGCTGCTTCTTCAACCCTCCTTTTCCAGTATGATTTAACCCACTGGGAGCTGGGTCAAAGCCACTTCTGTTGCTTGCTCCCAAGAAGCAAGGCCTGGTGGACTTATTCCTCCTCCTTTACCCTTGGAGGTCTCAGCACTGAACTTCCACTGAGGGAAGCACCATCTAGATTTTCTCCAGGCCTCTGAAGAGTGCAGGCTTTCTGGAATTCTAAGTCAGACCAGTCCCCATACCTCTCCAGACTCCTCATGTCTTGAGGGAAAGGATTAGGTAAAAACCTTTGCCTCACAGACATATCTGGGCTCCCTTTCACATTGTCTCTTCCCCACCTGTGAGACCCCATGGTCTCCTCCTGTTTACGGTTCAGTTGCTCCACCCTTATCCTTTCCTCAGTCAGTTCCTGCCTAACAGTCTGCTAGATGAAGGAATTGAGCTCTACTGCAGTAATTGCTGGGCCTGGGCCCTCTTCTACTTGTTCTTTGTTTCCTGTAGATGACGACATTGTGGTAGGGTGGGAGGGAAAAACACCTACTTCTTTACTGCACTACCAGCAGAAAAGAAGAGGTGGGATGATGCTGGCAGCACAGTGCTCTAGAGAACCACAAGGGAGCCTATGAGGAGCAGTGCATGATGGTCTCAGTAGTTCAGTGGCTTGTTTATAGAGACTGTTGAACTGCTTAAATGTTTTTCCCAGTTCAAAAATTTTTAAAAAGGTTCAAATGTGTGTTCTTCTTTGCTGCTGGCATTGAAGAAGATGGCTTATGCCTGTAAGCCAATCCTCTGTATGTTGAGGTAAAATTCACAAAAAAATGGTAGCAGCATGCAGGAGCTAAATCAACTGCATGCTGTGCAGTATAGATACCAGTCCTGATAAGCAGTCCAAGAATGCAAATGATAATAATAGTGCAGCATAATTTAGCTACAGAAGTGCAAAAAGTACAAATTAGCAAATGGCAGGGTCTCATCTAACCAATATATCCTGCCCCCCCCCGCACACACTTTGATTGCAGGAGATTCCTCAGGAAAGGACTGCTATCTGCACCGCACTACATGCACTTCCATTATCTCTTTTATGCTGCTACCTACTTCCTTAGACTAGCACATAAAAGGTGACACATTTTGCTACTTACTTTTTCCTTGCCAACTCCCGACTAGCTACCACCAAAACTGCAAACCACTCTTACGCAGTGTAAGCTCTGCACTCTGATTGGACTCCTAAACAGAAATCTGTGAGGCAGTTGGGAGTGGGGGGTGCAAAGTTTGTGTTTTCACCGCAGTGCTACCCCCCTATTGATGGACACCACTTGCCTATTGCAGGGTTCGCACTCTGCAGGGAGTGAGCTGAGAGAGAATGGCGGGTGCGGCCACCCCCACCTCCCAGGTCCACCATTGAGAGCAGGTGGAGAGCCCTGCAAATGAACACACTGATTAAATAATTGATATAAACTTAAGTGCTTGGGCCCCTGTGCAACTGCGCCAACTGCAGCGGCTATTCCTCCACCATTGTTGTCAGTCACTGATACATGGTCTCTGTTCTCTCCTTAAGGTTTAAGGCGCTAGTGTACTGCCTAAAACTAACAGTGGTTTTTAAAAGCAGTCAACCATTACCTTTTATATCTGAAGTACTTTTTATGTTTGCTTGCACGCATGTGCAAGAAACATAATGCCATCATCCGAGTTTTCCAGAGGTGTGTCAGCCTCTTCCAATTCAGTCAGTGTATTTGCAGGCACGGTCGCAGTTCGCCAATCACTACTCCAGCTGTCTATGACAGCAGAAAAATGCAGTGGCATACAGTTGAATGGGACAGCTCCGCTTCAGTGAGCAGAGCTCCCCCCCAACACGCACGCACGTTGCGTGCTGATGTGCTCCCCCCCTTACTGTATAGCTGACGGGGGATTAACCCCCCCAACAGCCTTACAGCTGCCACACTGGGAGCCCACCCCAGCGTGGCACAAGCCAGTTTGGCCAACGGGGGTGCCCAATCCCCCGTCGGCTGCAACCCCCCCAAACAGCCTTACAGCTGCCACACTGGGAGCCCACCCCAGCGTGGCGCAAGCCCGTATGGCCGATGAGGGGTGCCCAATCCCCCGTCGGCTCCAGCCCCCCAAACAGTCTTTCCAGCTGCCATGCTGGGAGCCCACCCCAGTGTGGCAAACGTCCCGTGTCGTCTTCCTAATAAAAAAAAACTTGTAAATTTGAAAACGGTCCCTCGCAGTCTCCCTGCCCCCGCACTCCACCCACTGTGCACCCTGCCTCCCCACCCCTCACCCCATACTTACCTCCAGAGTCTGGAGCGACGATCTTCGGTGGACCGGGAACACGTCTGCACTCTTCAAAGCCGACCACGAACTGAGGAAATGCCAGTAAGCTGTATAATGTTATAGATAGGGTTTTTTCAACTTTGCTGCATATCTCGGACATTTTTGGGAATTTTTGCACCAAATTTTCAACATGGGATTTTTGGGACACCTTCTCATGAGTGATGTCACTGTCATGGCATTCCTTGGGCCTGAAGGGTGATTTTGCAGCCACTGTGCAAAATCACCTTTCAGGACGGATTAATGAAATGACACTGCCACTGTTCATAAGGTGGGCTCTCAAAAGGCCTATTTTGAAAATTTGGTGGAAAAATTCCTAAAAATGACTGTTTTACGAGCGTGCATTGCGCAGTTCAATATTTTCACTCCAGATTTTCAACATTGTCATTTTACCACACCTTCTTATGAGCAGTACAGCTGTCATTTTTCACATCCCACCCAAAATGTGTTTCCGCCCATGTAGCGCACAATGGCGCAGTCGGTGTGCAAAATCAATGTACGGGACACATTAAGAAAATCACAGTGATACTGTTCATGAGCAGAGGTCTTAAAATGGCTATGTTGAAAAAATTGAAAAAAAAATTCCTAAAATGACTGGTTTTACGAAATGTTTACGCAGGTTCCCTCGCTTTTCGTAAGTTCGCGAATTTTCAATATTTTCACTCCATATTTTCAACATTGCCATTTTACCACACCTTCTTATGAGCAGTACAGCTGTCATTTTTCACATCTCACCCAAAATGTGTTTCCACCCATGTAGCGCACAATGGCGCAGTCGGTGTGCAAAATCAATATACGGGACAAATTAAGAAAATCACAGTGACACTGTTCATGAGCAGAGGTCTTAAAATGGCTACGTTGAACATTTGGTGAAAAAATTCCTAAAAATGACTGTTTTACGAGCATGCATTGCAGAGTTCCTACGCACGCTCGTAAGTTCGCGAATTTTCAATATTTTCACTCCAGATTTTCAACATTGCCATTTTACCACACCTCCTTATGAACAATATAGTTGTCATTTTCACATCTCTCCCGAACGTGTTTCTGCTTATGTAGCGCACAATGGCGCGAGTCGGGTGTGCAAAACAATGTTTGGAACAGATTAAGAAAATCACAGTGACACTGGTCATGAGCAGAGGTCTTAAAATGGCTATGTTGAAAATTTGGTGACAAAATCCATAAAATGACTGTGTTACGAGTGAGCATTGCACAGTTTCCACGCACTCGTAAGTTCATGAATTTGTAATATTTTCAGTCCAGATTTTCACCAGTGGCATTTTTCCACACCTCCTAATGAACAGTACAGCTGTCATTTTCTAAAACATGGCTAAATGTGTTTTCACACTTTCAGCACAGAAATGCGTGGTCGCTGTGGGAAATCATTGTTCGGGACAGATAAAGAAAATCACACTGACACTGTTCATGATCGGAGGTCCCAAAATGCCTGTGTTAACAATCTGCTGTAAAAATCCCCAAAACTAGCTACATTACGGTGTGTGTTGCACAGTTTCTATGCATGCTCATGACTTCATCAGTTTTTAAGATTTTACACCAGATTTTCAACATTGCCATTTTTACACCTCCCCATGAACAGTACCGCTGTCATTTTCACATCCTGTTCGGAATGTGTTTTTGCACCTGTGGTGCCAAATGCCATAGTCGCTGTGCAAAAGCAGTTTTTGGCTAACAAACTGATATTACCACTGTTCATGAGGTGGGGGTCACAAAAAAACCATGTTGAAAATTTGGAGTGAAAATACCAACGAATGCCTGAGGCGTTAGGGTTTCCGACCATAACGCTCCACCCTGTAGAGAATGACAGGCATCAGGGGTGTGACTTGGGATTCTTGCCTGTCATGCTCATACCATTCCACCCCCACCCACACCCTGCAGCCAGTGAGAGGCATCAAGATGTGCCTCGGACTCTTCAGGCCCAAATTTCACCCCACTCTCCTATACCGCACCCATCTCACCATATTTTCTGATGGAATGGGGTGCGCATAAGGGCCAAAGACCCCAAGGCACACCGTGACACTTGTCAATGTCTGCAGGGTAGGGTGTGGTGAAATGGCATGGTTGTTATGCCTGATGACCCAAAGGCATACCCCAATGCCTGTCACTCTCTGCAGGGTGGTGGTGGGGTTGGCTTCAGCTCAATACTTCGCTGCCATTCCTATTATGCAGCTCTGTAACTTCTACACTACCAATGCCAATGCCAGCAAGCAAACATTCGGTATTGACAAATGCTTGTTCTTTTCCCTTTGGTTAATTAGAATATTATTTACCTGCTATTAGTAGGGGTGATGTGTGGAACAACAGTCTGCCTGGTAGCTGACATGTCTAGCTCTATCCCCCCCCCCACACTACATCATCAGACAGTGACCTCACTAACTGTGACATCACTGCTGCTTAGGAACTGCTACTTAGTAGCTGCCAGGTCAATCACCTGTGATGTCATAGTCATTGAGATCAAAATGCTGATGATGTAGTGGGGGGAATAAAGATTGATATGTCAGCTGACAAGCTGAGAGCTATTCCACATATCCAGCACAATATTATCACATAGAAAATGTTCTAATGAGCATAGGGACAAAGAAAAATGTTTCAGAAATAACTAGTTACAACTGGCTACTTCTTAAAATTTACATATTTTTCCTGTCTGCCAGTTTTGATTTCACTAGCTTTTTAAGATCCCCAGGGTAAATGAAAGAAATGGCCTTAGGAAACTTTAGAGTGATAGGTTTATGTTGACACTAGCTGTTCAGCTTTGAGTGGATTGGAGTGTCTGAACTATCCACAGATTCAGAGCAGATAGCCTCCTCAGCCAGTCGCAAAAAGCGACACCCTTACATGTACCTCTGGCAGCTTAAGTTGGACACTTAGTTCAGCAGAATAGAACAGTATTGCTAAACTCTTTATATCTCTGCTAACTTAATTTTTGGTTTGCTTGTTTGTTTTTCCAGGTATACAAAGATGAAGACAGCAACAAACATCTACATCTTAAATATGGCTCTGGCGGATGCCCTGGTCCTGATCACGCTACCCTTCCAGGGCACAGACACAATCCTTGGCTTTTGGCCCTTCGGCACTGCGTTATGTAAGATAGCCATCTCCATTGACTACTACAACATGCTCACCAGTATATTCACTCTGACCATGATGAGCGTCGACCGCTACATCGCCATCTGCCATCCGGTCAAGGCTCTTGACATCCGCACCCCTCACAAAGCGAAAGTCGTGAACATCTGCATCTGGTTCCTGGCCTCCATGATTGGCATTCCGGTCATGGTGTTGGGATCTACTGAGATAGAAAACAACGGTGGGTGTTTGGGGTGAAAACCCAACTCATCTTTTGCATTTCAAAAGGTGATGTTGCTTTTCCATGTAGGGGTAGGAAGGGTGTGAACCTTTCTCTGAACTGCAACAGACAGGAGTATTGAAGGTATCAATGTACAGAAAACTGTCCTCTAAATCAGGGCAGATCTGAACATCAGGGGTAGGGATAGGCAGGGAACATTTCTCAGAATCTGAACAGATCTGAACATCAGAGATAGGGAATGATAGGAAACCTTTCTCAGAATTTGGACAGATCTGAACTTCAGAGGTATGAAATGTCTGAGAACCATTCTCAGAATCTGAACAAATCTGAACATTGAGGTCGGATGGGCAGGAAACCTTTCTCTGTATCTGAACAGACCTGAACATCAGTGGTAGAGAATGGCAAGGAACCTTTCTCAGAATTTGGACAGATCTGAACATCAAAGATATGGAATAACAGGGAATCTTTCTCAGCATCTGGACAGATTTGAACATTGTGGTAGGGGTGAGCAGGAAACCTTTATCTGTATCTGAACTGATCTGAACCTCAGGGATAGGGAAGAGCAGGGAACCTTACTTTGAATCTGAACAGATCTGAACATCAGGTGTAGGGAATGGCAGGGAATCTTTCTCTGAATCTGGACAGATCTGAACATTGTGTTAGGGATGGGCAGGGAACCTTTTTCAAAATCTGAACAGATCTGAACATCAGAGGTAGGGAATGGCAGGGAACCTTTCTCTGAATCTGAATAGGTCTGAATATTGAAGTTAGTAATAGACAGGTACACTTCATACCTGAAAACTGTGGGTAGGGATAAACAGGGAACCCTTCTTTGAAGCTGTACAGATCTAGGCATCGGGGCAGGGATGCACAGGGAGTCTTATTCTGAATCTGCAGATCTGAATATCATGGGGGGGAGGGGTGGCATTAAGACCAAAAACCTTTTCCAGATTTCAGAATCTGGGACCCGATACTCAGTAAGAGTGGTGGTGGTGCAAATTCAGGGTGCAGAGAGGTTCCCTGTTCTGTTCCCACTGAGAGCCGCAATATACAAATGCTAGTCATGGCCATTGAGTGTGATGTCTCAGTGGCAACTAAGTCACAAACCATTTAAGTTGTCCATATGTTTGTTTGCACAAATTGGGTTTTGCAGCCACTGTTGTGCAGCAACACATTCAGGAATGTGGGTACAGCATAGCGCCAGTCACCTTGCAAAACTGTATGTCCCAACCCCGGGCAAATGTTACTTCCTCCAATTTGGACATCTCAGACCTTTTGGCTTCCTTGTAGGCTAAAGTTGATCTCATTTTTCTTCAGGTGTTGCATTAGGTCCTTTTGGTCTAGTCCCACCACATCCACTACCGAAGACTATAAGTTTCTCTGGTGTCCTGTGGACCCCCCTTATTCATCCCTTTGCCTACTGCTAACTCTCCATGCTGTGTCCAACAATGGTGTTGATCACTCTGGAGGCAGTTGCTATTTTGCAACACCACTACCACCTGTGTGTAGTTCCACAGGCAGGTGGCGTCCCAAAATTATACAGTTGCCTCTGCCAAAGCTGCCATACCTTGTTGTTTGTAAACTCTGCTCCTTTTCCTGCACATTTGCTAGTGTGATAGTGACCATGAAAGGAAAAGTCTACATCAGGCATGCAAAACAAGGGACTGGTGTTAGGTGGCCACTGTTTCCACTTAGTAACAATTATTTGTGACATTGTTTGGAGTCAGAAAAAGAGAGAAAAGAGGATGCTCAGGTGGTGAAGGGATCTGGTGCCCATGCCAGGGTGTCCAGCCCCAAGATAAACAAAAGCAAAAGCAATGGAGGTGCACTCATAGAAACATAAGAAAAATACAGTGGAACTTGATAATAGAAAATGGCTCAATGGCCATCCAGTCTGCCCAGCACTACTACAGTGGCTCTAATACCCATCTTCCTCCCTTATCCCCTCCTTGTTTCCACCTCCTCCTGCCCTTATCTGGTCCCTCTGCCTGTCCCACCTGTGTTTGAATTCACTCACTGTTTTGGCATAGACCACCCAGTCTGGCAGTCCATTCCACTAGTCCACCGTTCTTTCTGGGAAACAGTACTTGTGGATACACCTTATGAATAGTACTGTGTGGGATGCAGAATTCTGCTGGCAGAATTAACATGGAATGACTATTCTGTCAGAAAAATTTCCATTTGAATTTCATTGGTCATTCTGCAGAGTTCAGCCTGTTGTGATCCATGGAATAATATTCAGCAGAACATTTTCCCATGGAAAATCATTCCACGACCATTTCCGCAGAATATATCAAGATCCATGGAATTTAATTCTGCAGAAAAGTAAATGAAAATCCATTATGCATTATTCCACCATGGAATTCCACCATTCTGCTTCCAACAAAATTAGGCAGAATTTTTAGTGGAATCTCACAAAATTCCATTTCACCGGAATTTGAAAATTCCACACACCACTACTTCTGAACCTTCACTGAGCCAGTTTTAGTGGATTCCCACTGGTGTTTAGGTTTGTACTTAGGGTGAGCATTTAATTGGATTTCATCATGTTGGTCCCATGGAGATATTTGTATGTTTGTATCATACCCCCATCCTTCTCTGAAGTGTGCACATATTAAGGTCCCTCAGTCTTTCCACATATGCTTTCCACTCGTGAAAGATGAGTTTGAAGGAATACATTACAACACAATACTGCATACAGCTCACAAATTGCCAGACACAGTCACAGCAACAAGTTTTACAGGCACTAATTAACAGTCCTGGTTTGAAAGTGCAAATCAGTTCAGTAAACAAACTTCATTCATAGCTCATGACAGCATTACCCAAACACCCCATGTCTTCACTCAATCAAGGCTTCCTTAGGGGCTTTGGACATTGTATGGGGACCCGCACATTTAGGGCCAAGTTTATTTTTACATCTTTTTATTTCCTATTGAATGGATAGAGAACTATTAATGCTACAAGACAGAGCAGCAAAAAAACACAATTTTAATCTGAGGGCTCCTACATGTACTAAAAGATTTACTAGATGTCATCTATAAGAAAGGCTCAAAGGCAAGGCTTGTGCAGTCTGTGCCCTTATCACTATTCTGCTTGCCAGACTATCTAGAAGCTCAGATGGTGCACTATTTAAGGGTATCATTTCATTTAGGTGGGATAATTGATTCAAAATGGGCTCTATCTGCTCCTTGTTCAGGTGTATTTGACACTATCTGAACTATTGTCACAAACAATTTGGGCCACATCCTCACAACGCAGCTCATCCAAGACCCATGTTGTGTACTCAGTACCCAGAAGTCAGTATAGGTAGCACTCAAAGACTTGCCACCAGAATAGGCCACTGTCAGCCATCCACGGACATCAAAATGGTAGCACTCTAATGTAACTTTGAATTACCAAATGTTATCATATCAAAAAATAAACTGGGTAAACTTCTTGGAGCCAGCCGGGAAGCAAAGCCTTGTATAAGGGATGAAAGACTGCATAGGAAGAGCCCTCTAGTGGTGGGAGGCTGCAGTGGAAGTGCCTGTTGGTGTGACGGGCTGCAAGGGAAGAGCCCTCTGGTGGTGACAGGCTGTAATGGAATAATCATCTAGTCGTCAGAAGCTGTAATGGAAGTGCCCTCTGGCATGAGAAGCTGTAACAGAAGAGCCCTGTAGCTGTAAGTGGTTGCAATGGATTTGCCCTTTTATACCTTGTTCTGGCCCATTGACCCCCATCTCCCCGACATCCAATACCACACCCCAACTTCCCCCACAACTTTCCCTGCATGGCAGGGACATTGGGTGGAGGGCTATCCTCCCCCAACCTATGTGGTATAGGATCCAATGGTGGACAGGTAGTAGGATGCAGGGGAGTCCAGGAAACCATATCGATGGTAGATGGGTTTCCTCTCCAACTTTCTCACCACCCTCTTTCCTCCCTATGGTGTTCACATAGCTCCATCAAGCCACAGATGAATGCCACAATGTGCTGCAGAGGGAGCAATGTCTCCTGACCCACCTCAGGTGTTGCTGTGGCACCAGATGCTCCATGCCATCTCTCCCCGACTGCAGCACACTATGGCGTGACAGCTGCTGCCATCTGGCCCAACTCCTGATGTAGCGTCACAAGTTCCCTCCCAGACTAGGGTTGCTTGGCTAGCGGCATGATGCAATATCACTGTGCAAGGAGGGTGGTCAGCAGGAGCCTTATTGCTAGCTTCATGGAAGTGAGAATTTAGGCACCTGCTAAGCCCACTTGCAACTAGGTTCAAGTCCTGAGCAGAGGGGGAAGGAGCATCTGTGTGGATGTGCTCCTCCCTAGAAAGGGGAAGGGTGGGTTTGGTGTACACCTTTCTTAAATTCACTCCTGATGGAGGGCAAGCATAGGGGCCTTTGATGGCATAGGTGACCACATGCTGCCATTCCCCCCCTCCTCCGGATGTCATGAAGTGCCGGCCCTTGTTTGAGATGCTTGTAAGAAAAGGAAAACACTGGACAAACTTCCCTGAGTGTGCCAAATGATGGCTGTTGGTGATCCCCCATGCCAGTAGACCCCTTAGTGCTATGCACCCCCAGCCAACTATCCTGACATCAGAAGCTGCTCTCCTTGCTAGTGGCAGCAAGGAGGCTTGTTGGATGGCTATTCTGGAACAAATGGAGGGACAGATGGCCAGAGGAGCCTGGAGGCAAGAGCCAGCAATGGGAGGTGAGTCTGACAGGAAGCAGAGGCACTTATGAGACCCAAAGGGTTGTGGGGTAACAGGGTGCACAGAGTAGCAAAAAACAGACAAAAATAAGAATCTTCTGAAACCTGAGTTCAAATTAGAACCAGGAAAGGAATGACCATTGCTATTCATAGCTGTAAGTTTTTCCAGACGTTCAGCCAATCAAAATACTCTGTACAAATCAAGCCAATGAATGGATGTCAGATGCTGTAAAGGTTGTGGATTCAAGTAACTATTTTTATCTCTTAAATTTTGTTTTGCAGAAATTGAGTGTTTAGTCCAGCTCCCTGATCCAGAAAGTTACTGGGAGCCTGTGTTCGGGGATCTGTATCTTTCTCTTCTCATTCATCATACCCGTTGTCATCATCATCATCTGCTACAGCCTCATGGTCAGGCGGTTGAAAAATGTCCGAGTCCTCTCTGGCTCGAAGGAGAAGGACCGTAACTTGCGACGCATCACGAGGATGGTGCTGGTGGTGGTGGCCGTTTTCATCATGTGCTGGACACCAATCCAGATATTTGTGCTGGTGCAGTGCCTGGGGGTCAAGCCCGACAGCGAGACTAAAGTGGTAATCATGCACTTCTGCATCGCCCTGGGCTACGTCAACAGCAGCCTCAACCCTGTCCTCTACGCATTCCTAGATGAGAACTTCAAGGCCTGCTTCAAGAAATTCTGTTTCCCCCCTCCTCCTTCAAGACAGAGCTTCAGATGTCCAACCGCATGTGCAGCATTGCAAAGGATGTGGCCTATGCCTGCAAGACATCAGATGGGACTAACAACCATGCATGACTAGGCATGGAACTGCCAATGACTGGTGCAGGCCAGCAGAACCAGGCAAGCCAGAGCACAGAGCTGACTCAAATAACCGCACTGTAGATTTTGCTTTGGGTATAGCATTGCAGTCCTGTCTTCAAAAAAAAAAAGTTAACTACATAACTGAAAATGAAAAATGATGGTGACACATTTGCCTGAAGAAAACTATATCTTTGTTTACTAGTTGAAAGGGCACATAGTCATTATTATGCTGCTAGTGTCTTGTCGCTGGAATTACTCTCTTGATTGCTTATCTCAGAGCAAATTTATCACTTGAAGACACATTGCTAATGGCAGGCCTGATGCCCAGTAGGGTCACTGAAATGTATATTTTGGACTCACATTTTGATGCCAAAGGACTCTGAAGTCAAGAACCCTGACTGTGTGGCGAATGAGAAATGACTCACCCACCAACTCTGCATTGCAGCTGGCAGGATTGGAAGAAAATGAGTGGAGTGGAATGGATGCAGAGAAATATTCAGCCAGTCCAGCATCATGACATTACATTTACAATAGAAACTGTCCGCACTGACTTTCTCCTTCAGCAGACAACACTGGGCACCTTGACAACAAGTGTATGTTATTTTTAATAATACTTATTTAAAAATGCACAGTGGCACACCTTCGATAAAATAAATCAGAGATTAATTGCTTTGGGGGGGGCTTCTTCATGAAGGAAAATATTTTTCTGTACAGAAAAAGAAACAAAGTTTGCTTATGTGAGAAATTCTAAGTGGTATTTTTTTTCTTTGAACAAGATCAGGTGCCTGATGAAAGAAGGGAGTAAAAAAGCATGTATTAGCTAGAGATGAGGGTCCATCAGTAAGGTGTTAGCAAGCTGAGAATGCTTGTCTATCAAACTTCATGGGTAACAGTAACACAGAAACATAAACAATGACTATAGTAAAGGACCACAGGTCCATCTAGTCTGTCCAGAGTTCCCCATCCGCTCCAGGACCTACTGTCACTATGGGGCTTTACCCTCCCAGCCCCCTCCATGCTCCCCTCCCTACTTCTACTGACCTGAGCAACCACCACACCCGTCACTCTGTCCCAGCCACACTTGAAACTATTTATGGTCTTGGCACCCACTACCTCCACTGGGAAACTGTTCTGTGGCTCCATTACCTGCTCCATTACCCTTTACATAAAATAGAACTTCCTGACATGCCTTTTGAACCTTACCCCTTGTAGTTTCCGCTCAGCCTTTGGGCCCTTGACTTTGTACTCTTGCTAAATAGTTCTCCACAGTTCACCTTATTTATTCCCTTCAGGAACTTGAAGGTCTCTCTCATATCCCCCCTCTCTTACCTGGTTTCCACCGAGTGCACATTCAGTGCCTTTAGACGATCTTCATAAGATCTGCCCAGTGGACCCAGAATAATCTTGGTCACTTTGCGTTGCACTGTCTCAAACCAGTCGCTGTCCTTCCTTAGGTGAGGACTTCAGAACTGAGCACAGTATTCCAGATGCAGCCTCACCAGTGACCTATATAAAGGTAGTAGTACCTCCTTTTTCCAGCTGTCCCCTTCTAATACATCCCAGCATCCTATTAGCTTTACTATAAGCAGAATGTTCCATCGCTCCACCACTTGTCTGTATTCTCACTTCCCTCTTAACCCCCCCACAGTTTCCACTCGTGCCTCTGTGTTCTTGATCCACTGCTTATAGATTCATAGGTTCATAGAAAATATAAGTCATAAACCAAGAGGCCTTTTAAGACTTGGCCAACGTTAATCTAGAAGGACATATTTCTTATTCCCCAAAACACTATCCAGGGATGATGTTAAACTGTCAATAGTAGAGCTAGTTACAACCGCTTCTGGTAGTCTGTATCAAGTTGCAACTACTCTCTGACTAAACCAATATTTTCTTCGATTTGTTTAAAAAAAATTCTCCTTTTAATTGAAATTGATGGAACCTACTGTTTCTAGTTGTGATCAAGGTGAATCCTAGGGATTCCCAGAGAGCAGGATTAAGTGTTGCTCTATATAGCAGGCACAGAACTCCTCTCAGCCTTCTATATTCTAGACTATATATTCCTAGTTTTTTTTAATCTGTCCGCATAAATCATGTTCTTTACCTGCTTGATGTATCTTGTTGCTTTTCTCTGTATGCTCGCTAACATTTTTATCTCACTGACTTTGTATGGTGCCCAGAATTGCACTCAGTACTCTAAATGTGGATGCACAAGAGATGTGTACGGAGGAAGTATTACGTTCATATCCCTACTTTTTATGTTCTTAAATATGCAACTCAACATCCTACTAGCTTTACTCGTTGCAGCTTATCATTGATCAGATGTTGTAAGGTTTGATGTTACAACAGCCCCTAGATCTGTTTTCATCTCTGATACAGGAATTAGCTGACCATTTATGTGACAGGATGCCTTAACATTCTTACTCCCCATGTGCATTACCTTGCATTTATCAAAACTGAGAGTAAGATTATTTTCAGTAACCCAAATTACCAGCTTATCTATTTCAGTTTGCATGTTATAGGCATCTGAATCATTCATTATTCACTGTGTTTCCTGTTTTTGCATCGTCAGTGAACTTAGTCATCCAGCAAAACTTGGATGTTTGTAATGGCGGTACAAAGAGATTAAACAAAATGAGGCTCAGTACTGACCCCTGGGGAACCACACTGGCAACTTCGACCCAGTTTGATGAATATCCTCGAGGGCCCCAATTACCCTTTGCTGTCTCTCCTGTAACTAGGCACTAACCCATTTAACAATTTTTATATCAAGTCCGACATCAATAAGTCTCTCAATTAATAGATCGTGCAGAAGGGTATCAAAGGCCTTAGAAGAATCAAGGTAAAGTATATCTACTGATAAGCCCATGTCCAATGCACTGCTCAATGGGTCACAAAAGTGCAATAAATTAGTCAAGCAAGATTGGCCTTATGGAAAGCCATGTTGATTTATGTCAATTAATCCTTCTCCGGCCACATGCACACAAATTAGGTCTTTAATTACACCTTCAAAAATGTTACTCGCAGTGTACGTTAAGCTGATTGGTCTAAAGTTAGCACAATTCGCTCTGGATCCCTTCTTATGAAGTGGTGTCACAAAAGCATTCTTCCAGGCCTGTACTATAAAAAAAATCCTGTTTTAAGGAATTATTTAGGATGTACATCAAAGGGGCAGCGAGGACATCTGCAAGCTTCTTTAACAAAGCACGGTGTATATTATCTGGACCTGGAGCTTTATAAGGGTTTACATTTTGTAATCTTGACAAAAATATCACTTTCTCAGATAATGATGTCATTATTATTTAATCCAGTGACTAGTTGATCCCATCTTTCAGGTGTCATATAGCTTTTCAGTCTACAGATACTAGCAAAGTAGTCATTAAATATGGTTGCTATTTCCTTCTCATCTTTCACCAAATTATCAGTAACCTCCAGATGATGTGGTGCAGCGTGATCATTACATATATTGTTTACGTACCCAAAGAAGGCTTTTTTTGTTATCCCTTGTAATAGTAGCCAAATTAATCTAAAATCTACTTTTTGCTTTCCTAATATTAGACTTGCAAGTTTTGCATTTCTTTTTATAGCCATTATAATTATTACGTGTTGGATTAATTTTATATTTGTAATATGCCTTTTGGCGAAGGTTAATCAGGTTTTTAATAGATTTATTGAACCAAGGTGGAATGTTTCCATTTTTGTCATATTTTGTCCTGATAAGGGATATAGTTTTGGATGCAATGGTTGAGCACATCAACCAATCTATTCCATTTTGCCTCAACTGTCATACCCCTAAACTCTTCTTTTCATCCCCAGCCTTCAATGAATTGTTTAATTCTGTTGAAGTCAGCCTTGTCATAACACCTGACCTGTGTGTTGTTCCTGAGCGGGACCCAGTCATTAGTAATATCTAGTTGCACCATATTGTGATCACTAGTACAGAATGGCCCTCTCACATAACATGTGATGGTATCATCATCTATATTAGTCAGTATCACGTCCAAGATGTTATTACCACGTGTGGGTTCTAGCACTAATTGTTGGAAATTGTTTAGGATAATATTGTCCAGGAGTCTCTTTCCAAAATAGGAAGATGCAGAACAGTCCTCCCACTTTATATCCGGGAGATTAAAATGGCCATTATAATTGTATTTGTGACTGACTCTGTCTTATCGAGTTGGTCAAAGAAAAGCGTATTTTCTTCATATGATAAACCCAGTGCTCTATATCCGACACATACCATTATTTCCTTCACTGATGTTGGATAAATATATTTACTCACACGTGTTCAATATTATTTTCCTCACTTTTATATGTGACTTCATTAGAATCCAAGTAGTCAGAAACATAAATGGCCATACCTCCACCTCTTTTATTACCCCATTAGTGTAATAAACTTTGAAGCCAGATATGGATAGGTTCCAGTTGTTATCTGACCACCAAGTCTCAGTGACCCCACATATATGAACCTTGTTTATATTTAATAAGTGTTCAAGTTCATCCTTTTTGTTCACTAGACTGCTAGCATTTAAAAGAAGCATTTTTAAATTGTTAAGGTTAAAACTGGACAACTTATGGTAACTAATTCCTTGTGATTTACCTTGTTTGTACCTTTCGGGAACCTGAAGGTCTCTTCATATCTCTTATCTCTTGTATGGCCTCCAGCAAGTATATGTTCAGTGCCTTGAACCGATCCTCATAAGATCTGCCTGGTATCATTGTTATATGAGTGACCAAAAATGAGCGACTAGAATTGTAGTGACTCATTTTGGGCACGCTTGTTATGGGCTACCTTGCAGAATAGCGAGGATATGTGAAAGCAACTGGAGTTAAGGGCAAACAGAAGAGAGGAATAGCAAGGGGAAGAACAGGGAAGGTTTTGTCAGGCATTGGTGCACCTGCCGCTGCCAAGCTAGCCGTGTGGCATGGTGGTGTGGGAGGCTAGCTCTGGCAGTGCAGGTACTGAGTTTGAGTCTGGGAGCAGGTTACGTTTTGCTGCAGCTTCAAGCTGCGGCACTTAATTTTTTGTGAGGTATCGGTTTTGCATCCTTCCCCGACATGCACATCCCTGGAGTTGAGAATCCTAATTCAGGGGTATGTGGTGGGGGGGGCAAAGCCCCTACAAGGGTGTGTGTGGTGGGGGTGCCAGATGTCAGGTTGCCATAGAGTGTATATCACCGATTTGCTTTTCGGTGATATATACTCGCCATAATAGCGATCACTGTTTTGCAGTCGCTATTATGACATGAACTGATCTGCCCTGCAAACCCTGAATCCTTTTGGTCATCCTATGTTGCACTGTCTCCAGCCTGTCATTATCTTTCCTTAGGTGAAGACTCTAGAACTGGGCACAGTACTCCAGGTGGGGCCTCACCAGTGATCTATAGAGAGGTAGTAATACCTCCTTCCTTCTGCCATCAATACCCCCTTCCTATACACCCAGCATCCTCTTTGTCTCACTGTAGACCTTGTTACATTGGCTTGATTGTTTTAGGGAATCACTGATGATGACCCCTGGGCCTCTTTCCTCAGGGATCATGCCCAGCTTCACCCCCCTCCATCCTGTACTCTGTCGTGGGGTTCCTGTTCCCTATCTGCATCACTTTGCACTGTTTAACATTTAATGCTAACTGCCAAACCTTTGACCACCTCTCTAGCCTTTGCAAGTCTCTTTGTATCTTCCTAACTCCATCCTCACTGTGTACCCTGCCACAAAGCTTAGTATAATCTGTGAAGAGACACATTCTGCCCTGGAGTCCTTCTCCCATGTCACTGATGAACATATTGAAAAAGGACCGGAGCTAGGACCAATCCTTGTGGCACTCTACTGGTGACCTTCGGATATGCCTTCGCTAACCACAACCCTCTGCTGTTTCCCTTCCAACCAGTTTCTCACCCATCTGTGTCCTTCGCTGCACCCAGATCCTCTAGCTTCTTCAACAACCTTCTGTGAGGCACTGTGTCAAAAGCCTTGCTGAAATTGAAGCAGAGTAAATCCACAGCATGGCTCTTATCCACTACCCTTGTCACCCAGTCAAAGAATACTATCAGGTTGGTCTGAAAAGACCTCCCTGCCATGAACCTATGCTGCTTATTATCCTGGAGTCCATTGCTCTCAAGGTAGTCCACAAGGTCCTCTCTGACTACTGTCTCCAGCAGTTTGTCCACAATAGAGGTAATACTGACAGGTCTGTAGTTACCTGGTTACTCCTTGACCTCTTTATGAAGCGGGACTATGTCTGTTACCCACCAATCTTTTTGGAACTACTCCTGTCTCAACTGAGCTATTGAATAGCCCTACCAGGGGGCTTTATCTATCTTTAGGGCTGCTAGCCCTTTCTGAACCCTTTCACTGGTAAATACTTGCTGTCTCATCTCAGGAACCCCCTTACAGCCACCTTGATGTCACTCTCTGGCAGAGACCCTCTGTCTTTCCTTGTGAATGCAGAGCAGAAGTAGTCCTTAAGAATGGCTGCTTTCTGCCTGTCCTCCTCAATCGCCCTACCTCCCTCTGGTAGCATAGAAATTTCTCTTTCCTTCTTTCCTTTTTCTCTAGTCTTCCCCCTCTCTTAACCCCCTCTGCAATACGCAGCTCTGTGTCTGCCTTTCCTTCTCTGACCAACCTCTTGGTTTCCCTTGTTCTCATTTGTTACTCTCACCATCTTCCTTTCTTTGTTTTTCTTTGTACCTGGTGAAGGCCTTCTCTCACCATCTTCCTTTCTTTGTTTTTCTTTGTATCTGGTGAAGGCCTTCTTGACTCTCACTGCTTCTCTGACCCTTTCTAAGAACTGAATTGGTCTCTTGTATGTTTTTGTTTTGTAACAATTCTCATGAATGACTGTTGCGTCAAGAATAGTCCCCTTAATTGCCTCCCATTTTTCCTCTACACCTTCAATGCTACCCACACCGGTTAGTTTGTTTCACACCAGCTCCCTCATCCAGTTGAAGTCTACTCTTCTGAAACTGGGGCTGGCAGTATAGCCCAGAGTTTAGAGTAGCAAGCTATGAATGAGCTTGGTAAATCCAGAAGATGTGGGTTTGATTCCCACAATTTCCACTTGCTTACTCTATGACCCTGAGCAAGTCACTTAACCTCCCCAGTGCCCCTGGGTAGCCTGCGTTGTGCCTACTGGGCCTTACCCAGTTACCAAAGAGTAAAAAAAAAATATAGGACTTCAGTTTTTGATAGGAGCATTCTGGTCCCGAGGGCCAGCCTGAACCAAATGGAGCTATGGTTGCTGGATCCCTGTGGCTGCCCTACACTCACTCCACTCACCATCTCCATGTTGATGAGCACCGAATCAAGAACGGCTTCCTGTCTAGTAGGTTCCTTAACCAGCTGCCCTAGCAGACAGTCTTGCAATGTATCCAACAGGGCTTGACTTCTGGTGCACATGGCTGCTGGAATGTCCTAGTCAATAAGCGGCAGTTTCAGATTACCCACCACCATAGCTTCCCCCTTCTTCTCTCCTGTTGTCAGCTCTTCCCCAAGCTTCCTATCTCTCTCTCTTCCCTCTGTCCTGGTGGTCTATAGATCACCTTCATCTGTATTTTCTTGCCTAAGGGTGCCATGAGGTGAACCAATAACGATTGTTTCCACTCTGCTTCCCCTGATGCATCCATCCTCCACCGCCTCTATACCCTCCCTGATATATAGGGCTACACATCCCCCTTGCCTTTTCCTCCATCCTTTTTTTTTCCATTCAAAGTTTATTAATGTTTTCAACATACAGAAGACAACACATCACAAGTTACATAGAATAGATCCAATTATAACCTGGATATAGCATGTGTCTTCTCCCCCTCCCCCTTACCCCATCCCCCAAAGCCTTTTCCTCTATCCTGTCTAAACATTGTGTAATCTAGGACTGACAAGTCCCAGTCATTGTTGTCTGTGGCCCAAGCTTCTGTGATTGCTATGAGGTCCACCTCCATGTCTGCCACCAATGCCTGGAGCTCACTGATTTTATTACCCAGATTCCTGCCATGATGGCAGACCCCTTTCCAACAAACTTTGGAGCCTCTTTTGCTGTTTTGTGATCCTACACCTGTATTTCTTCCCATTCTCCTTACCTTGTTATTTTTCCTATTGCCAACAGACCCTGAGAGCCTTTGCCCCTTTGCCTCTTCTGCTACTCCTTTTTGAAACTCAGCCTTATTTTTACCCAGCTTACTGCTACCAGTCGACAGTAAATGTGGAGTGCCAGCGAGGTTTCCCTCACTTCATTTACTGTGGTTTCAGTGTCCCCCACAGTCCGTTTAACTGTCTAATATAGACACCAAACTTTTGTCCCAGCGTGCTGGTCCCCTCTCTTTTCAGGTGAAGGCTGTCACCTTTGAGGAGACTTTTGTTCCAGAAATCACCTAAGTCCCCCAGAAAATAGTACCTTTTCTCCTGACAGCATCCCTTTAACCACCCATTTAATTCCTCTATCACTTCCCTCCTTACCCTATCTTTCCCTCCCCCCACTCCACACAGGGAAGACCTCGGAAAAGGACAGGAAAGCTGAGTTGCCCGCAGTCTGTCCCCCAAGTCCTCTGAAAGTTCTGCTTCACTTGCGCCAAAGTCTGATTTGCCAGCTTATTGGTACTCAAGTGTACCAGCGCCCCAGGCTCCCTCTCTGCTAGCCTCCCTATTCTGTTTATGTCCCAGATGGCTGATGCCCCAGGAAAACACCTGACCATCCCCACCCCTCCCTCCCTCCCTCCACCCTCCATGACCACTAAGATTCTTCTAGCTGCCTTCTTTTACTGTCACCCTGGTGCCACCCAGGTTTCACTCCCATTTCCCCCAACTTACCTGGAGTTCCCTCCTGGAGGAGTCAGGTACCTGAGGTTCCTCCAGAGGGTGCAAAGTATTTTACTGTGAGGACAGTGTGGTTGACCTCTTTGTGGCTACCCCTGCAACCCTTGCCCCTCCTCACCACTCTCCAACCCCCTGGACCAGTGGACCTCTGGGGTGGGTGGAGGTGTGAGCTCCAGCTGAGCCAGTGCCACAAGAGAGATATCTGTTCCCTTGCTATGACCAACTGAGTGTGGAGCTCAGCAAAGATCCTGCAGAAGGGGCAGTGACCCCTCCTCTAGAGTGTAACACTAATGTAATGTAATGTTTCCAGCCCATGTTTTTTACTGATGTACTTGCAACATGACAAGAAGTGTGTACTGTTTATAAGGAGTCAGTAGGCTACAGGAACCCAAGAAGTTATGACCACTGCCACAGTGATGTCAAATGTAATATTATTCCATCAAGGGGTAGACTGTAACCTCCTCATACTCACTAAACATTCTATCTAGTCTGTATCAATCGGGATGCAGTTCAGTAAGGAAATAAACTTTGTACTGCCACAATGTTCTTTGCCCCCTCCCTTAAGTTGTATCCATGGCCATGTCAGTCAGCCTGCCTCCTTGTACACCTCACATTGTACTTTAGAAAATACACAGGAAGAGAAAAAACAACTTAGTTTTATGCACTTAGCATCATGTTTAATTTGAACAGAACACAGCAATTGTATTAAAATATCTGCCGGGTCTGGGGAATCAGACAGTGGGAGCAATCAGAATCCAGGGCTAGGGTCCAGAGTGTTATCCCTCCCAAAAAGGACTTGAAAGCCATGACTTGCAGGGTATATGCCGTTCTATGTCAGTGATACTAGTGTGAGATACAGGGAAGGCACATCTGAAGCCACACACGATGGCTGATATAAGATAAAGTATTTGAACTATTCATGGTAGACGAATACCCAGGAGGGACATCACTGTCCCAGTCTAGGCCTTTTCTCACAGGGATGCATCAGCTCAGTTTCTTTGTAATTTCAGATGTCCTGGAATCCATGCGTTTCCCCATCATGCTTGCTGGGAACTTAGCGTATGCAAAACAGTTTTGCTCTTTGAGTGTCCATACTGCCAAATCTATAGCAGAGCTGTCATTTTTCCAACCCCCATCGTCAAAATGCTACACCAGTGTTTGTGTGCAAATTGACTCTGTATTTGCACCAGCCACCAGTGATGACCCTCTGGCAGCCTTTGACCTATGACCTTGGTGAGTTAAGTCCCTGGTAGTGGTGTGCAGAAGTTTCAAATTCCAATGGAATGTAATTCCCTGAATTTCAGAAAATGTTATCTAATTCATTGAAATTCTGTTAGTTGCAGAATTCTGCAAGTTCAAAAGCTTTCATGGATAGGTAATCTGGTTTTACAGAAGAAGCTGATTCTTTTTTTGTAGTGCAAGGAAAATTATTCCATAGTTTATGTGATCCACAGAACATTATCCATGGTTTACATAAAAATGCTTTTTGAAATTCCACAGCATTCAAAAAGAAATTCCATGCATCATTTCAGAAGCAGAACTGCCACTCCACATGAACTCCAGCAGCATAAATCTGCACTGAGCACAGCACTAGTCTCTGATGTGGCAGGTAGAAATCAGAAGTTGAGTTGCAGAAAAAGGGACAGGACATTAAAGGGTCCCTGGCATAGTCTGGAAATCAGAAAAATGTAATAGACACAGTGAATCTAATATTTCATATACATTCTATAAACTCAAAATAATAAACATTTTAAATCATAAAAAAAGAAGTTTTTTCTATATCTTCATTCAGTGGTCCTTGATTGTATGGTTCTAGTTTTTAGAAAATAATAAAAATGTTAAATAATAAAAAAAATATATATATATATACAGTATATATATATATATATATATGTATATATATATATATATATATATATATACAGTGTATATATAAAATGAGCCCTCAAATGTTAGGAAAAAAAGACCCATTCACCCATAAATTTCAAAAAGAAACATTTATTTATTTATTTGAATTCTCGAATTACAAGTACCTATGAGTCTAAAGACTCTTTTGCCTAGGTTTCACTTTATACACCAACAAATCTTAATACAAACAACTAAGTATACTAAAACTGTAAACACATGGATACATAAAAGTTTCAGGAGGCTATTAGAAGGAATATAATCATACAGGCGAAGGCTATTGAGTAAAACAGAAACATACTAACATACTAACATACTATTTGCCAGCAGATTAGGCCTTATGGTCTATCAAGTCTGCTCGAACCTAGATCCTTAGTTGGGTGCCGAGACCCTCCCATCCCTTGTGCTCCAGAAACCCCTATCATCCATCCCCACCCCCCCGGGACAGGCCATCATCTGATACATCCACTTTCTGTGTCTGTCCCACCCTTTCTTAAAGCTCTCCACTGTGGATCTCTGAACCAGCTCACCAGGCAGAGCATTCCCCTTTTGTTGAACAAGTCAGGCCCAATGGTCTTTTAGTTATAGGGCTCCCAGTTGGCTAAATGGGCTTCCAGCTGGCACTGTTGACACACCCACACTGGACCCCTTTAAACACCTCAGGCCCAATGGGCCTGCCTGCCAAACATACATTGACTAGTCTAAATGATTTGTCCCAACAAGGACTACAGGCAGGAGGAGGCAGTCAGAAATTACTTTGAGGTAAGGTGATAGCCTAAAGTAGGCTTCGTCCATGAGGTGGTGAGGGGGTAAGAGCTATCATTGGTGGGGTGGGGAAGAGAGTGGGAGGATATATGGGGGCTAGGGAGGACAGTCACAGAGGCTGTGTGCAATGAGGTGCGATCTCAAGAGGTGTTTAAAGCGGTCCAGTGTGGGTGTGTCAACAGTGCCAGCTGGAAGCCCATTTAGCCAACTGGGAGCCCTATAACTAAAAGACCATTGGGCCTGACTTGTTCAACAAAAGGGGACTTGGTAGGCATGATTTGATTATTTTCCTAGTGGTATAAGGGCAGGCTGAGCAGGTTAGCAAGAGCTGGGAGTTTGGGGGGGGTAAGGCCTAAGCTAATTTTTTTCCCATATTGGCAGGTGTGGTACTTCATCCTGTCACTAAGATTGAGCCAGTTAGTCATGTAGTAGAAGTCACACATATGCATCCTACTGTATGCTCCTGAGACCAGCCTACAGGTTTTATTTAGGGCTAGGTGAATTCTTTGTAGCACCGTATTAGTAGAAGCGACATATATGATAAGACCATAATCCACTATTGAGAGAATGGAACATGTGACTGCCATTTTGAGGGTCTCTTCTGGCATACAGTTTGTGTGCTAAAGCAGCCCAGTCTACTGTTGACTGCTTTGGAGACCATACTTGCAGCTGGTGCAGAACGCAGCAGCCAGGCTACTGACTGGGACTTCTAGAACCAGTCATATTATGCCTGTGCTCCGTGAACTGCACCGGCTGCTGGTTCAGTGGTGGATCACCTTTAAGGTTGGCTTGCTAACCTTTAAAGCCCTACACGATCAGCGACCCGGTTACCTGCAAGATTTTCTGGTACCTTACCATCCCCTCCATCCTCTCTGATCCACTGATGAGGGATTGCTGGAGATTCCCAGGGTATGTTTAAAGACATCTGGTTGCTGTGCTTTCTCTTTTTCAGCTTCAACCCTTTGGAACTCTCTACCTCGTCGGCTGAGAGAATGCTCAACTGTTGGTAGATTTAAAATTGAATTAAAGACATATTTATTTGACCTAGCCTTCCCTAGTTATGGATGATATGATGTTCTATTTTAAATGCTTATTTAATCTTATTTATATTTGTTGTATCTGTTTTTATGTTCAGCACCTTGGTTTTGAAAGGTGCTATGAAAATAAAATTGATTTGATTTGATTTGATGTGTTCGGAAAAACACAGGGCACTGTCGAGGGTGATGCCAAGGTACTTAAAGGTCTGCACTTGTTCAAGAGGGGTGTGAAGACTGTTCCTAATATTGACTGTAGCTGAACTATGCCTCTTGTGAGAGTTTGCGAGGAGCATGGTTCTTCATCCTCTTATAGTTCAAAACCAGTTTGTGTCACATGAACCAGTCTTCAACTGCAGAGAATATATCTTGGAGACTATGGGTTAATGCCTGGGGATCTGGGTGGCTGGCAAATAACACCACATCATCTGCATATAGGAGAAGGTCACCAGGACATGCAAGAGGTAGAGAGTTGAGGAAGAGGCTGAACAATAAAGGGCCCAGGGTAGATCCTTGAGGGACCCCTGACTGGACAGGTTTACTGGAGGACAGTTTGTTACCAGTTTTTGTCCACTGGGCTCTTCCTTCAAGGTAACTTCTAAACCAACATGCAGCCCCAGAAGAGGCACCAATGGTAATGAGGGAGTCAAGTAGTAGAAAATGGTTTACCATATCGAAAGCCTTAGTGAGATCAATCCCACTAAGTGCTTCCGATCAAGCTCATTGTGAATAAAGGAGGTATATTGAAGGAAAACAGATGTGGTGCTATGATTTTTCCTGAACCCATGCTGTTCAGGGCACTGAATATTGTACTTTGCAAGGAACTCTGTTAGCTGGTCAGCTACTATTCTTTCCAGTGCTTTTGGGGGGGGGCATGGAGATGGGGTGGTAATTAGAGTGTCGAGTACGATCACCACTGTTATGAACTGGGGTCACTATTGTGGCTTTCTATTAAGAGGGGACTTGCCTGAGACAGACTGATTTATTCAAGATTATGGTAAGGGGCAATATGACCACTTCCAATGTCATGCGTAGCAGCTTCAAATCAAGCGAGTCACTGCTGTAGCATGATTCACCTAGGACATTGGACAGGTATTTCTTGGCAGTGCTGGGGAATATTGTTTTAAGATAGAATGGGGGTGAACTAGGGGTATGTCTGCATTGATAGGGCCAGGTGGGGGGAAGGGGTCAAAGAAGTCAGTGGGCAATACACCACTTAGACCAGTTAAAGCAGTGTTGAAGGTGTTAGCTATGATCCGGGGATTTTGGGTGACAGATCCATCCACATATAACATGGAGGGTGGGGATTTGCTGGGCTTTCCATTGAGCTCTTTTTGGTTGTCCCAAAATTTTCTACTGTCACCCTATGAGTTAGAGAGTGCTTCCTTGTAATAGTTTCTTTTGGCTTACCTGATGGCTAGGGTGCAGGAGTTTCTGGCTGTACTATAATTTTGCCAGGGTGTAGTGTTGTCTGTGGCCCATTCTTTATGCCACAGGTGGTCTCTGTCGGCCAAAAGGATAAGAAGGGAGGGAGTGATCCATGGGTTATTAGTTGCTTTTTTCCTTGGAATGAAAATATCACAAGCAGCATTGAACTTGTTTATAAAGTAGTTCAGGGCATGGTCAACACAGGTCACAGAGTTCAGCACAGCCCACTCCTGGTTGCGGAGGTAGGCTATAAGCAGGTTGAGTTGGACCTTCTTGAGAACATGGTGAACAGTAGTTTTTGCTTATGCTTGGGGCTGGAGAGATTTAGTGGACCAGAGACAGATGACAAAGTAGTGGTTACTAAAGGAGTTGGAGAGGACCTTGACATCAGTAATTTTGTCAGGTATGTTAGTAAAGATGAGGTTGAGCAGGGTGGTAGTACTATCCCCATGATTCCATCTGGTGGGAGAGGCTGCTACCTGGGTCAAGTTAACCACAGTGGTTGCATTTTTGTAGATGTTAGATTTGGATGCCAACCAATTCACATTGAAGTCACTCAGGAGCACAATGTCAGACAAGGGAAGGAGGGTAGAGAGATGGTTAATAAGGACATTGAAGCATTTGGAGTGGTTGTGTGGCAGAACATAGCAGCTTACAATGGTGAGGGTTTTGCCATTCTGCCCAGGGAGCAACTAAACTGCTAGAGCTTGGCAGGAGCTCCTTCTGACTATGGTGGGTAGGGCATGCCCCTGTAGGGGGGCTTTTATGTAGATAATACAGCCCCCACCCCTCTTCCCAACCCTGCCAAGCCAAAGAGAGAGGAACCATCAAGTTGAACAGCTCTATCAGGCACCTTGGGGATAACCAAGTCTCAACCACTGCTAGGATGCCGGGTTTATGTTGGAGTACCCAAACCCGGAGGAGACTGATTTTTTTCTGGAGACTCCTAATGTTCATAGAGGCAATTTTCAGACCTGCATGGTAGTTGCTGTTGGGCTGTGGGCACTGTAGAGGCCAGGGGTCTGGGTGTATGTTCCTGGATAGCTGGAGTAGAAACCATGAAGTTCCAAAGGATGAGGAACTTAAGTGCCTTTAGAAGGCTGATAGATTTATGGTTTCTGGATTTGCGATTAATAGTGATGGTGGGAGGATAGGATAGGAAAGGTCAGGCAGTACCAAGAGGAGAAGGAGAGTAGCGGTGCCAGAGAGGGATTGTAGGGGAGCAGTGGGGGGGAGGGAATATAGTTGGCTTTGAGGATGTAATTAGTTTCTGAGGCTCCCGGTGTGCCCCGAAGGGGAGGTAGTGGGGGTAGGATCAGTACAAATTGTATCATGGCAGTGCAGCGGAAGACCTACACCAAGAAGAAGTAGTGTTAGGATGAGCCTAGAAAAACTCATTCTTGGCATGGGAATACCAGTTAGTTTAAGAGGGTAACTTAGATGAGTTTTGCCCAGAGGCAGGGAATCTAAACATGGGATGAGTAATTTTACTTCAAACACAAAGGGACAGTTCCCCTTTAAGATACTGAGACAAGGGGACAGGAAGCAGGTTCTTAATGGATATGGGGTGGCACCTGATTGGTGAGGGGGCAGTATTCTTGTCAGGAGCAAGAGTATTTCATTAAGGCCGGGGGAGGGAGTGGATGGGAGGGCCAAAAAATTCAGAGCTGAGAGAGCTGCAATCCAAATTAATTCAGCAGCTTCTCTTCAAAGGCAGAAACTGCCTAAAAAGTCTGTTCCTTTTTAGTCCATGAGCTGCAGTCTCCAAGCAGGCAGCAGCAAGATGAAAGAGAGCTACAGTTCTATAAAAGCAGCATCTACTCTAAAAAATTGACTCCTTTTTAGTCCTGGAGCTGCAGTGGCCAAGCAGGCAGGAGTTATTGGCTGTCTGTAAAAAAGGCACCAAGTTTGAAATTCTTGGGATCCCCTTCTGCTTGGGGACAATGGGCAGGCAGCCAGTCTGTCAGATGGTTCCGTCATAGGAGAGCTCTGCCCAGTGAGGGCTTCAGGATCCCCTTTGGCTTGGGGAGAAAGGGCAGGTGGCCAGTCTATCAGCTGGTTCCGTCAGTGGAGAGTGCTGCCCAGTGAGGGCTTCGGGATCCCCTTCGGCTGGGGCAATGGGTGGGTGGCCAGTCTATCAGCTGGTTCTGTCAGATGAAAGCACTGACCAGTAAGGGCTTCAGGATCCACTTTAGCTTGTGGACAACAGGCAGGTGGCCAGTCTATCAACTGGTTCCATTGGAGGTAAATGTCGCCCAGTGAGGGTTTTGGAATCCCCTTTGGATTGGGGACAATGGGCAGGAGGCCAGTCTATCTGCTGGTTCCATTATAGTAGAGCACTGCCCAGTGAGGGCTTCAGGATCCCCTTTGGCTTGGGGACAATGATCAGGTGGCCAGTCTATCACCTGGTTCCATCAGTGCAGAGCACCACCCAGTGAGGGCTTCAGGATCCTCTTCAGATTGGGAACAACCAGTGGGTGGCCTGTCTATCAGATGGTTCCATTGGAGGAGAGCACCACCCAGTCAGGGCTTCGGATCCCCTTCAGTTTTGGGACAATGGGTGGGTGGTCAGTCTTTCAGCTGGTTCCATCACAGGAGAGCACCACCCAATGAGGGCTTCAGGATCCCCTTTGGGCTGGGGACAACTGGTGGGTGGACAGTCTATCAGCTGGTTCCAGCGTTGGAGAGCACCACCCAGTGAGGGCTTTGGGATCCCCTTCATCTTGGGGAGAATGGGTGGGCAGCCAGTCAATCAGCTGGTTCCATTGTAGGAGAGCACCGCCCAGTGAGGGCTTCAGGATCCCCTTCAGCTTAGGGACAATGAGTGGGCAGCCAGTCTATCAACTGGTTCCACTGGAGGAGAGCACTGCCAAGTGAAGGCTTCAGGATCCCCTTCAGCTTGGGGACCACAGGCCAGTCTATCAGCTGATTCCATTGGAGAAGAGCACTGCCCAGTGAGGGCTTCAGGATTCCAATCGGCTTGGGGAGAATGGGCAGCCGGCCAGTCTATCAGTTGGTTCCATCGGAGGAGAGCACTGCCTAGTGATGGCTTCAGGATCTCCTTTGGCTTGGGAACTAAGGGCGGGCAGCCATTCTATCAGCTGGTTCTGTCAGAGAAGAGCACTACCCAGTGAGCGCTTCAGGATCCCCTTCGGCTTGGGCCAATGGGCGGGTATCCAGTCTATAAGCTGGTTCCATTGGAGCAGAGCACTGCCCAGTGAAGGCTTTGGGATCCTTTTTGGCTTGGGAACAATAGGTGGGCAGCCAGTCTATCAGCTGGTTCTGTCAGATGAAAGCACCACCCAGTGAGGGCTTCAGGATCCCCATCAACTTGGCGAAAATGGGCAGTCGGCCAGTCTGTCAGCTGGTTCCATCAGAGGAAAGCACTGCACAGTCAGAGCTTCAGGATCCCCTTTGGCTTGGGGGCAATAGGCGGGCAGCCAGTCTATCAGCTGGCTTCATCAGAGGACAGCACTGCCTAGTAAGGGCTTTTGGATCCCCTTTGGCTTGGGGCAAAGGGCGAGCGGCCAGTCTATCAGCTGGTTCCATTGGAGGAGATCCCCACCCACTGAGGGCTTCAGGATTCCTTTTTGGCTTGGGAATAATGGGCGGGCAGCCAGTCTAGCAACTTGTTTCGTTAGAGCAAAGTATCAACCAGTGAGGGCTTCAGGATCCCCTTCGGCTTGGGGACAACAGGCGGGCTGTAAGTCTATCAGCTGTTTTCATCGGAGGAAAGTATCGCCCATTGAGGGTTTCACTATCCCCTTCAGCTTGGGGAGAACTGGTGGGTGACATGTCTTTTAGTTCATTCTGTCAGAGGAGAGCACCATCCAGTGAGGGCTTCAAGATCCCCTTCAGCTTGGGGACAATGGGTGGGCAGCCAGTCTATCATCTGGTTCTGTTGGAGGACAGCACCACCTATTGAGGGCTTTGGGATCCCCTTCAGCTTTGGGACAACAGGCGGGCAGCCGGCCAGTCTGTCAGCTGGTTTCATCGGAGGAGAGCACCACCCAGTGATAGCCTTGGGATCCCCTCCTGCTTGGGGACAAGGGGCGGGCAGCCAATCTATCAGCTGGTTCCATCGGAGGAGAGCACTGCCCAGTAAGGGCTTTTGGATCTGGTTTGACTTGGGGCAAAGGGCGGGCATCCAGTCTGTCAGGTGGTTCCTTCGGAGGAGAGTCCCACTCACTGAGGGCTTCGGGATCCTCTTTGGCTTGGGAACAATGAGTGGGTGGCTAGTCTGTCAACTTGTTCCATCAGAGAAGAGCACCCCCTAGTGAGGGCTTCAGGATCCCCTTCAGCTTGGGGACAATGGGTGGGCAACAAGTCTATCAGCTATTTCCAACAGAGATGAGCACCGCCCATTGAGGGCTTCAAGATCCCCTTCGGCCTTTGGACAACAGGCATGCGGCAAGTCTATCAGCTGTTTCTGTCGGAGGAGAGCACCACCTCTTGAGGGCTTCGAGATCCCCTTCAGCTTGGGGACAATGGGTGGGGAGCAAGTCTATCAGCTGGTTTTGTCAGAGGAGAGCACAGCCCAGTGAGGGCTTCGAGATCCCCTTCAGCTTGGGGACAGCAGGCAGGTAGCAAGTCTATCAGCCAGTTCTATTGGAGGACAGCACCACCCATTGAGGGCTTCAGGATCCCCTTCGACTTGGGAATAATGGGCGGGTAGCCAGTCTATCAGCTGGTTCCATCAGAGGAAAGCACCACCTAGTGATGGCTTTGGGATCCCCTTCGACTTGGGGACAATGGTCGGGCAGCCAGCCTATTAGCTATTCCGTTGGAGGAGAGCACCATCCATTGAGGGCTTCAGGATCCCATTCAGCGTGGGGACAACAGACGGGCGACTAGTCTATCAGCTGGTTCCATCGGAGGAAAGCACTGCCCATTGAGGGCTTTGGGATCCCCTTTGGCTTGGGAACAATGGGTGGGTGGCCAGTCATTCGGCTGGTTCCATTGGAGGAGAGCACTGCCCAGTAAGGGCTTTTGGATCTGCTTTGGCTTGGGGACAATGGGTGGGTGCCAGTCTGTCAGCTGATTCCATCAGAGGAGAGCCCCACCCAGTGAGGGCTTCGGGATCACCTTCAGCTTGGGAACAATGGGTGGGTGGCCAGTATCTCAGCTTGTTCCTTCAGAGGAGAGCGCCACCCAGTGAGGGCTTCGGGATCCCTTTCAGCTTGGGGACAACAGGCGGGCAGGCGATCTATCAGCTGGTTCCACTGGAGAAGAGCACCGCCCAGTGAGGGCTTCAGGATCCCATGGAACCACTAACAGAATCTCCCCTGACAAATGAAGAATGGAATTAGATGGTGCAGCAGACTGGCAGAGGGATACAATGCCTTTTACCACTAGGTCACGGCTGCATCTAGCCCAGGTCAGTAATGAGTGGAAGGAATTATTATCTGACACCACACACCTTGGCACCATACACTACTGCTCAAAGCAGAACCATTTGAAATTGCTTCCTGGTGATTTGCATGTACTTTCCAAGTGAAATGTCCAGGATGTCCAGTCTCATTGTGGAGAAGTGGTGGTCCTATTGAGAAAGTTCTTATTTTTTGAAGAAATTCAAAGTTGAATATGAAAAGATGAAACAAACTCTGAGGTTCAATTGTTTTAAGATTATTCATATAATATGCAGTGACCCCTGTGCTCCCAACGTGATGCCTAACATGCTTACTCATGTTACGTAGTCCATCTGTAGTATGAGTCCTTAGTTCATCTTCAAGCTTAGGATGATAGATAGTGGACCATTTTCCTTCCACAGGTTAATCTGAGTCCTGCATTGCACCTAATAAGTCCATTTGAAGTCCAAACCATCTGTTGCTTAACCTGATACAAAATGGCTGCCCAGGGTGCGATGAGTTTTTAACAGAACAAAGCATGTGTCACTGTTCACCATTACTGACCTTTAATTGGTAATGTCTTACTCTGTGCAAAACCCATGCTTTTGTTTGCACTTCCTGTACACCACACCTGATTGTCAGTGATCCCATGTCCATATGAGGGTACCTGGTAAATAAAGAGGATCAATAGCATGGCAATAATGCCGTCAGTTTCATTTTTTGTGATCATAAAGGATTCTCACTCTGGGAGGAAGCAGATCACCGGGAAAGTTAAAATATATGGTGCCACTCTTGTACTTACTGTTAGTCTGTTCATTATAACTTGGCTACGTTACATTGTTAAGTACTTGTCCTGGAAAGTAGGTCCAATAAACTATATTGAATTAAAAAAAAATATGTGGGGCCGTGGAATACTGTTTCCATGGCCCTGTATCAAAGAAACGAAGTCCCGAATGCACAAAAATGTTGGAGATCAGAATTAGAACCATGTTCTCCACTGCCACTTGCCAAGCTGTTCTATGCCCTAGTCCTCCATGCCATGGGAGCAGCTTTGCCAGCCTCCTGGATCCTGGTGCTTTTGTCTTTTGTGAGCACCATGGACAGTGACCTGAGGAGTGCTTACTTAAAGCACTGTAGGTCCCCTCTCACTGTCCATGCTAGCACTACACGAACTAATGCACTCTAGACTGGCGCTATTCATGTAGCGCTATTCTAACCGGGTACTCAGGAGAAAAAGTAACAAAACAATTAGTCAAAATTATGTTCATGTTTCTTACATCATCAAATCTAAAGTTATTCCAGTAGTCTTTGGTCAAACAGGAAAATAGTCTTACAGTATTTAGGGACTATTTTTAAATGGGCAATTAATGCATGTGAATTAATCTTATTACACCATTCAAATCAGATTTTAAGGAAGGTTGCTTTTACAAGTTTAAATTAGAACCAGCCAGCTTTAGCAGGATTCAAACTTTCCATTATCCAGTTTACTTATGCCCTTTTAATTCAGCTTTGTTTCCTTTTAATGTTTAATTTTTTGTTTTCTTTTACAGTTGAACGTTTTGTTCCACTAGTCCCTTACCCTGGCAGTCAGAGTCACAATGGCTGCTGACATCATCTGGCTGGGAGGGAAGCACTAGCAGCTGCCTTCATAGCCAGTGCTGCTCCAGAACTGGCCAGCAAGTGGTATGTATGACTGTTAAGCAGGTCACTCCCTCCAACCCCATCAGGACAGTACCTCACCTAATTAAAGGGCTCAGCACTACAATCGATCCCAGTATGGGGTTCTGTAACCTTTATGTTAACTTCCATCTCCCAGCTGGCAGTGCAAGGAACTATGTCCACACCATAGCTTGTGGGCCGTAGCTATTTCTCTGTACCATCCAGCCTTGTCTCATAGTACCTATGTGTATCATGATATGTCAAGTGTCACAGTATGATAGCCTCAAAACGTTTTACTGTCATTGTAGTATCCCAGTGTTGCAGTATCTAGTTTGCATTTTATGGGAGGAGCCTTGCAGCCTTCTGGCAGCTATGAATAGGGTGAAAAATCTTGAGGTCACTGTAGACTCTAGGCAGACACTTGAATATCATGTGTTAGCCATGGTCTGCAGTGGGTTTTTCCAGTTGTGAAATATTTCCTGCATTAAACCCTATCTGGTGTAAAAAGATCTGCTGACCCTGGTCCATGCATTTGCTGCCTTGTGGCTTGAATACTGTAATGTTGTATATCTATGGCTGTCTGGAGGGTTGCACATCCTTTACAGCTGGTGCAGAAAGCTGCAGCCAGGTAGATTACTGGGATGCCATAGTCAAACGATACTGCATAACTCCTGTACTATGGCATCTGGACTGGCTGCATAGTAGGTGGTGCACCTCCTTCAAGACTGTATTGTTATAAAATGGCAAGCATGAATCCAGAGAGCTTGCTGGATGTCAGCCATCACATGACTGCACATTAACATATTAATGATGCACGGTCAGAGACCAGATCTCATTATGAAAGCAGGAAAACCCCATTACCTACAATGAGCTATTTTAAAAGGTCAATAAGCCAATCCGGGGCGAATTACAGGACAAACACTCTTCCCATGGATGTAGGGACACTCAGTCTTTGGCCTTATGCCTTGCTATACCCCCTGGGCCATGCATCATTAATCCTTTAATGCACACCCCATTGTGGCTTATTACAAGGCTCTACATTGTTTGGACCCTGGCTACATAAAACATCTCCTGGTTTGGTGTACTCTTGGTCATTCGTTCCACATTACTAAGGAGATACTGTCCATCCCAAGATCGTGCCTGAAGCAGTTAGATGATTGGGCACAGCTGGTGGTGGTGCCAACTATTTGGAATGCATTGTCTTTCCATGTTAATAATTCCCCCTCAGCAGAGGCTTTTAAGAAGGGGCTAAATTGTCAACTGTTTATGCAAGCTATGGCACAGACTGACTGATCATTTAATAAATGCACCTCTGTCTTATTTGCTGATTGTTTAATTAAAATTGTAATATGCTGTGCTTTTTTATCTGGATTTATATTTCTAATGTGAAGTGCCCTGAGATCCTGGGATATGGTGCAATAGAAATAAAAAAATGGCCTTGCCTAAACTTCTGGGCAAGGGGGGATTAAGCAGGGCAGTGGACATTTTGTTCTACATTTATTGTAGTGTATGATACTTAATCCTGAAAAAATTATCACAATATTGGGAAACAGACAATATCAGCATTGGAAGTGAAAACTATAATGGCAACCATGAAGAAACAGTTAAGCTATGTCTTTCATTTAAATTCAGCTATAGCTTTCATTTACACTCAGAGAGGACTCCTCAGTGATTACGTTTGAAGTAAGAAATAAGACACAACAGAGTGTGTGTTAGACAGTTCTCACACACAGCTAGGGGATGTAGTAAGATATGAGGCCGCAGGCCGAGTGCATTCAGTTCCCCTAGCCATGCATTAGAACTGTCTAACACACATCCCAGGAGTGGCTCATTGCACTTATAAAATGGGTTTGTGTATTCTACTAGTTTTAGCCGTGTGTTAGACACTTCTAATACATGGCTAACAACCAGTTAGATTGCTTGAAATCCTTTTTCCATTTTATAAAATGCTTTAATGGAGATCAGTGAGTGGTTGGCTCATAGTGGGCTGAAGCTCAGTCGCAGAAAGGCTGAGTTGTTACTGGTGGGATCAGATCATCTCAGCTCTTCTGTTTTGGAGAGCATGGATCTTCCTATTTTCGGGGGAGACAAATTACAGGCAAGGAAAGTTGCTTGTAATCTAGTGGTGTTTCTTGACCAGGAACTTGTGCTTGTACCTTAGATGTTAGCTGTGGTCAGGAGTGACTTTAATCATTTAAAGAATATTGTGACCCTACCTTGCCTGGGATGATCTGCTAGCACTAGTGCATGCCTTCATCACCTCCTGCCTTGGCTATTGCAATGCGCTCTACTGGGGGTCTTCCTGCAAGCTAGATCTGCCTTCTTCAGCTGGTGCAGAGTGCTGTAGCCAGACTTGTTACATCTGTAAAAAGGAATGAACATATCACTCCAGCGCTGCACTTTCTGTGCTGGCTACATGTGAGATGGCAGATTGACTTTAAAAGTATTTTGCTTACTTTCAAGGGCCTAAATGGAATGGGACCCCAGTATCTTAGTGAGGTTCTTGCAACCCACCCTGATGTCTGTGGGTCACTTTCCACTGGAACTAATCTACTGAACATTCCAAATTCAAGGTTAAAATTGGCTAGAGATAGAGCATTTTCAGTAGCGGCCCTTTGCTATGGAACAGTTTACCAGCTGACATTTGTGCTGCCCCCTCCGTCATGATATTTAAGAGTAAACTCAAGACTTGGCTGTTCAGTCAAGCCTTTGTAGCAGACTGAACTTGCTGTTATTGCTATTGATCTACACGATAATGTTGCCTTATGATTGTTTTATTTATTACATTTTAAATTTGATTTATTGTCATACTTATGTAAAGCACCTTGGTCTTAAGAAGGACATTTTTTAACTAAATTATCTATCTATCTATCTATCTGTCTGTCTGTCTGTCTGTCTGTCTGTCTGTCTGTCTATCTATCTATCTATCTATCTATCTACAGACAGTATCTATCTATCTATCTGTCTGTCTGTCTATCTATCTATCTATCTATCTATCTATCTATCTATCTATCTATCTATCTATATATCTCTGTCTGTCTGTCTATCTATCTATCTATCTATCTATCTATAGACTTGGGCAACATCACACCATGACCGGGACCTTGCGATCCCTGGATATAAACTATACAGGAGGGACAGGGTAGTCGGGAAGGGAAGGGGTGGCAGTTTATATCAGGGAGGGAATAATGTCCACGAGGGAGGAGTAGGAGGAAGAGGAGGTGGAGGTGTTATGGGTTCAGTTAAGGTCCAATAGAGGGAGAAAGGTGAGGTTGGGGGTGGTTTACAGACCACCAAATCAGGATGACGAGATGGACATGGAACTGAGCTCACACATATTGGAAGCTGCGGGGAAAGGAGAGGTGATAATTGTGGGGCACTTCAACTGCCCAATGTGGACTGGAGCATGCCATACACAACATGTGCTAGGAGTCAGGTGACCCTGGAAGGATTGCAGAGCGGGTTCCTTACTCTGGGTGTCACTGCACCAACAAGAGCTAAGGCAATTCTTGATCTGGTGCTCACAAGTGGGGAGCATGAACAGAAAATAATGGTCAGGGAGCCACTGGGTGGAAGTGGTCATTGCACAGTGTAGTCCCAGTTGGATATGGGCAGGGAAAGCATCCTGACTGAGACCAAAATCTTGGATTTCAGGAGGTCAGATTTCAGGAAACTGGGCAAAGTGCTAATGAGTCATCTGGTGGGTATCAGAGCAGATATGGGGTGGACCAAAGGTGGTCCATCATTAAGGAAGGAATACGGGTTACCACAGATGAGTTTGTTAGGCTCAGGGTGAAGAACACTTGGACCAAAGCGCCCAGCTAGTTCAGTTCTGGGGTTGCCCAGGCAGTAAGGAAAAAGAGGCTGTTTTATAGAAAATTCAGGAAGACCAAGAGAGAGGTGGATAAGGAAAATTACCTAAGGTTGGCTAGTGAGGAAAGTATGGAAGTTCGGCGAGCAAAGGCACAGAAGGAGCTGCAGATAGCTGAAGGAATTAAGAAGGGTAGAAGGCTTTCTTTCACTATATAAGTAAGAATAGGGACAAAAAGGAAAGGATTGTTAGGCTTAAGAAAGGGGTGGAGTGGGTGGAGGATAATGGGGGAAAAGCAGAGATACTAAATAAATAATTCTGATCCATCTTCACCAGGGAGAAGGATGGACCAATGCCTTCAGGAGGGAAAAGAGGAGCAATGGGGAGGGGAAAACAAATGTAGTGACAGAGGAGGATAGAGTGAGGGAGGGGTTACTGGCATTGAAGGTGGACAAATCACTAGGCCTGGACAGAGTACATCCAAGGGTGCTAAACAAACTGGCTGAGGAGCTGGCAGGGCCACTGGCAGACCTATTTAATAGTTCACTAGAGTCTGGTGTGGTACTGCAGGACTGGAGAACAGCACATGTAGTGCCCCTCCACAAAAGCAGTCTCAAGGATGACCCAGGGAATTACAGACCAGTCAGTCTGACCTCCACTGTGGGCAAGCTCATGGAGACCATACTAAAGGAATGGTTGGTGGAATATCTAGAAGAGCATGGTCTCCAGGATGTGAGGCAGCATGGATTCATGGGGGGCTGATCATGTCAAACGAATCTGATTGACTTCTTTGACTGTGTCACTAGGACAGTAGACAGGGGTCAAGTGGTAGACATCCTCTATCTTGTTTTCAGCAAGTCCATTGACTCTATGCCCCATAAAAGGTTGATCAGGATGTTGGTGGATCTTGGGGTTGGGGAAAAGATGTCCAGATGGATGGAAAACTGACTGAGGGACAGAACACAGAGGGTGGCTGTGGGGGGAGATTTATCTGGCACCAGGGAGGTAACTAGTGGGGTCCCACAGGGCTCAGTGCTGGGGCCGGTGTTGTTCAATGTCTTCATCAGTGACATTGGGGATGACATTAAGGGCAAAATGTGCCTATTTGTGGATGACACCAAGCTCTGCGGGAGAGTGGACACAGCTGAAGGGATACATGACCTACAGGAAGATCTGGAAAAGCTGGGGAGGTGGTCCAGGATCTGGCAGCATGGCTTCAATGCCAAGAAATGCAAAGTTATGCATATTGGAGCCAAGAACCCCAGGATAGAGTACTACCTGGATGGAGTCTGAGTATCTGCATCACAGGAGGAGAAGGACCTGGAATTGATGATCACTAGTGACCTGAAGTACTCCACATAGTGCAAGAAAGCAGTAGCAAATGCAAACAAGATGCTGGGATGCATAGCTAGGGGGATCAGTAGTAGGCGAGAGGATGTTATACTGCCCTTGTACGGGTCACTGGTAAGGCCACATCTAGAGTATAGAGTTTAGCCCTGCTGCTCACACCTCAAAAAGGACATTAACCTGCTGGAGAAGGTCCAGAGGAGGGCTACAAAGATGATTGCAGGTCAGCAGAGAAAGGCATACAAGGAGAGGTTGAGGGCACTGAACATGTACTCCATGGAAGACGGGGGGGGGACATGATCGGGACCTTCAAGTACTTGAAAGGCATAAATAAGGATGATAATGAGAGTCTCTTTAAGCTGAGTGGCAACCATAACACGATGGGGCACAGTCTTACGCTGGAGGGTGGGAGGTTTAGGAGGGAGGTCAGGAAGCACTTCTTCACAGAGAGGGCAGTGGACACTTGGAATGCACTGCTGGAAGAGGTCATCTCATTGAAGGCAGTGGGGAGCTTTAAGAGAGGCTGGGATAGGCATGAGGGGAAGGTAAAGATCATAGGTAGGAATGATGGAAGGAGTGGGGAAGGAGGGTAGGAACATTAGCTCAAGCTGTGGACCCTGTAATATGAGCAGACTTGATAGACCAAATGGCCTTCTTCTGCTAGCTTCTTCACATGTTCATATCTATCTATCTATCTATCTATCTATCTATCTATCTATCTATCTATCTATCTATCTATCATGGCACCCTAATTTTAGCTCATATGCATAACCAGCCCCATGTGGGTAAGGTCTGACTGTCCTTTGTTCCACCAACCTGAAAGGGTTAACACCGAGTGGGGTACAGTGAAGAGCATCCACAAATCCACAGTCTGTTGCAATTCTGTTATTAAGCTGCATTTTGTAAAGGTATGCTATGCAGGTATCTTTTGCTACAATACTTGTATCTGTCACTCACTCACACACACATGCTCCAGACTATGAGCTGGCATACCAAAATGCTTCATAAGCCACAAGCTGCATTCAGTGTAGACCTGCATGTACATAAAGGCCTTAATTGGTTTGCTATTGCCTGGTTGTATATCTTGCAGTGATTAAGAGCGTGTATGTGGTTTTGTATAGCACTGATGAAAATGCTAATAAAGTTCCAACTATTTTCACATTTGTCTCCTAAGTTATTTCCTGAAGCAATGAAGTCTGATTCAGATTGGGCTTGACTGGTGAATGAAACCCTAGGTCTATGGCCACTGCAGTGCTCTTTATTATATGACAAGTTCTGCACAAAATATAGGATAATGTATGGGAGCCCATACACAACCACGCTATTCTCTTACCGAGCGGTTTCCATGATGAAGCAAACCTCAAGTGCAAAGCTTAAGAGGTCCCTGTGGTCATGGAAACCACAAATTAAGATAATTGTGTGATTGTGTATTTGGGCTCCCATACACTTTTCTTTATAGTGTATGGTGCCCAAAATAGTAGCCTGCTTACTTTTGTGCCCTTTCTTGTCAGCGTGGCCCCCAGGACCCAGCTCTTGTATTCTGTTTGAGCGCCGTCCAGCTTGAGCATGCAAATGGTCAACCACCCCCTTGTCCTATGAACAGCACGGATGGGGGCAGTTGCATTATGACGTCCTCACTAACACAGAATGAAAAGTCATTCTGCGTTAGTGAGGACATCACTACTGAAGCAGAATGACTTTATGTGGTGTATGGCTTTCCATACACAACTGCATTCCACCATACACTATAAAAGCATTTTTACACAGGGATCTATAGACTTTACCACAACTCATGCAGAGTTTCAGATCTGAGAAAAAAAGGGATAAAAGGCAGCAAAAGGCCCATGAAATCCCAAGGCATTCAATAGAATTTCAGTGGATGAAAAGAACAATGACTTCCAGCAAGGATTTAGCAAATGGTAAAAAAGTATTCTGTATCACTCAACATTGTCAATGGGGAAATTAATATATCACTTCCTCACTGACAACGTTGAAGATAACAGAAAAGTAAATTATGGTAAGTACTGTATGAAGGAATTCCTGCTGTTTCCACTAAGCCAAAACTCCAATCTGCTTCCGGTAAAACTATGCCGTAACTTAATATGACAGCACTGCCTATTTTGCACCTCCGTTTCCTTGTCCTTGAGCCACAGATGTATTACAGTTGCACCTTGTGCCAGATTTATTTTTGGGTTTAGAAATGTATTTATTTACTTATTTGAAAATTGGTGACTGGGATAGGCACACTGAGCTAAGGTTCCTTTCCAGGTGTGACCTGGTGGAAGGGAGCAGGGGATACATAATACATAACACAGACACTGTTATTCAGTTATAATAAAGTGCACACACTGACAGGGAAAAAGGCAGGAGTAAGTGCAAAAATAAGTGCAAGGTAAGCAAACCAGGCATGAGCAGCAGGTGAGGATTTCAGGAACGCTTCTATCTTGGTATGAGGTAATGGCGAAGGGAAACGTCAGGGAAGGTGAAAACAGGAGTGGAGGGGCAAATGGAGTTCTAGCTGGTGCTTGGGGGAGCCAGAGGAGACAGTGAAGTAGAGGGAAGAGGGCAGTTTGTCCCAAAGTGATGGGATGCAATAAGAAAAGGTGCATTTCCCTGTAGAGGAGTGGAGATGAGGAATGGTGATGGTGCGAGGATCCCTAGGGGGAGGGAATAGGCGCAGAAGGGATAAGAGGGAGGAGGGATGAGAGGTAAGGGGCAAGGGACCCAAACCAATATCTGAAAATGAATGAGGTACAATGAATCTGGTGATGTAAAGGTAGAGGGAGGATGAATAAGGAGGAGTATAGTGAGCAATGATAAGTATGAAAAGTGAGTTGGTAGCAAAGTGGCAGAAGGAGTTGCAGAGGGTATCCAGTCTGGCCAGGGAAGTGGAGGGGGAGGAGCCATAGATCACATTTGTATAGTCAAAGAATGGAAGCACCATTTTGGTCACAAGCTCACTGTGGACCTGCAGTGAAACATACATAGAAACATACTGTAGAAAATGATGGCAAGAATAGGCTTCATGACTTATTCAGTTGCCGAGTTCTAACTGCTGTATGTACCCTGGTGGTCACTTAACCTTCTAGCAATTGTGCCATTCTTTACAACCCAATTATCCTGGTTTACACTCCTCAGTATCTATCCCATCCATATTTAAACCCAACAGTTTTGGCATAGACCACTTTCCTTGGCAACTTGTTCTACCTCTCCACAACCCTCTCTGTAAAGAAATACCTGTGGACATCCTTTCTAAGCTGCCTCCCCAAGTTTCATACAGTCTCCCTTGAACCTGTGTACATACTTTTTGTCAATAAATTATTGTGGTCTACCCTGTTTATCCTATGTAGAAACTTCTAGGTCTCTATCATGTCATCCCTCTTTCTTCTGACCTCCAACGCCTTCATGACCAAGTCCTTTAGCCTTTCCACATAAGCATTCCATGTTGACCTTGAATCGTCTTGCTGGCCCTCCTCTGCACTGCCTCCACCCTCTCCCTGTCCTTCCTTAAAGGAAACATTCATGTACAGTGGCTGGCATAATTTGAAAGTCTATTAAAAGCTCTTTCAAATGAGGTATTGTTAAATATGCAGCTCTTGTAATTGATAATGCCTCAACTTGTATGTCATCAAAGAAACCATCTTTGATATAGACAATTGGAAAGTTCACTCTGTTTGCGCCATATAAATTGCACTATTGTCAGTTTCTAAAACAGTTGGACTGGTTGCCAGCACCCTTGTTTTTCAAACTTTTGATGACCAGGTTCATACACAGAATTAAAGGACAGGTACCCCTCCTAGTTTATGTAAACATCTATAAACTTATAATTCAAATTATTGTTCAAAATCCTTGAATGATCGTACTGCTTTAAGACTTCTCTTAATGCTCACATCCAGTGGGCAGCATGCATTTGCTTACGTTGTGCTTAGTTCATGGAATGAAATACCATCCAAGATTAGGAAGGTAGTAAATTATAAATCTTTTTTAGGCACTGTGTTACAGTATTACAATAATCTGTTCAATTGTGAATGTTTTTAACTGAACTTTTTATATCATACAAAGCCATGGAATAAGTATTCCTATGTATGTGTATGACAATGTTATTGCAAATTATATTTGTATTGTGCTGTCTGTATATTATTCTGGGTCACACCTGTAAAAGGAATTAATTTCCAGTGTGTTTACCGGTTAAACAAATAAACAAACATCTGTAGCTGGAAACACTCCGGAGTCCAGAGTCATCGATGATGGAGTCTGTTCAACATTAATACTACACTGCAGCCATTTTTAGAACATTGTGATGTCATCGAATAACACGCTGAGCTTGACTCAGTGTAGTTAGGCACAGTTTGTTCCTCAGTGACATGATAATGTTCTAGAAGTGGCTGTAAAGTAGCATTGATGTTGAACAGGCTCAGTCATTGTTATCTCTGGAATGCTTCTGGCTACAGATGAGCCAGATACCTTGTTTGAAAGAGCTTTTCATGGGCTTTCAAACTTTTGGGCCTTTGGGTACAAATGTGTCCCTTTAAGTGTGGACTCCAGAGCTGTGCATAGTATCCCAAGTCTGGCCATATCAGCGATCTGTACTAGGGTGGTATCACCTCCCATCTCCTGCTGCTGATGCTCCTGCCTATGCACAACAGAATTCTATTTGCCCTCCCCCACTGCTCTAATACACTGCATTGATTGTTTCAGGTTGTAAGGCTGTCCTTGATTATCTACTCCACCCCAGTTTCTCTCCACAGTGTCTCTTCCATCTTCACCCCTCCCCCCCCCATTCTGAAATCCATTCTCAGGTTCTTAGCACCTATATATATGCCTGTCTTTGCATTTTTGCACATTAAGATTTTGCTGCCAGACTCTGGACTATTTCTCTAGCTTCCCAGATTCTCCCTCAGTGCCCTTACTCCCTCATCATTGTCCAGTCTGCTGTAGCTTTTGGTATCATCTGCAAACTGGCATATTTTTTCATGATTCTTCTCCCCAATATCAGGTATAAAAACATTTAAAAGGACTAGGCCTTGGCCCGATCCATAGGGAACCCCGCTTGTGACTTCCTTGTCCTCCGAGAGATCCTCATTCAAGAGGACCATCTGCATTCTTCCACTGTCAATTTTTGATCCATCCCCATAATTCATTTTACCACTCCAGGTCACTCAACCTTTTACCTTCATACAAATTTTAAAAATACAATACATATAATTAAAAATACAGATGATTAAAGTACCTAAATATAATCATTCCTTCTACCACTAAACATAATTTTAAAATCAGATACTGTAGTTAAACCCAAAGATACAGTAGGAAGGCATCATCTATAGGGGGAAAATATAAATTAAAAGCAGGAGAAAAGGTGAGTGTCTGGGAGAGGTTTAAATAGGGAGGGTGAGGTCACTAAGCAAAGTTATTCCCCATCTCAAAAGAATAGAAATGTTCTTTTCCAAACAGCAAGTCAAAGTTTTGATTCTGAAACAAAATGTTGCCAAACAAAACTTAAAAGACACATAAACCACAAAAACGGAAAATTAAAAATTCAAGAATCCAGTAGCATAGTACCATAGAATACAAACTGCCATGCTTATCTGTTCCACTACTTATTTTTCTTTGAAAGTTTAAATACATAGAAATATAGACAGTGATGGTAGAAACACAGATATTGATATCAGAAATATAGAAACATGGACAACAATGGCAGAAACACAGTGACAGCAGAAACACAGAAACATAGATAATGATGGCAGAAACAGAAACCTAAACAGTGGTGGCAGAAACATAAAAACATAGGCAATGACAGCAGAAACATAGAGCTAAAAACAATGGTCCCTATGCTCGAAGGAGAGGAGCCCCTCTGCGCCTCGTATGTGAGGCATAGAGACTCTCCGCACCCATTGCACTGCCCGCACGGCATTAACAAAATGGAGCACACAACTCCTAAGCACACGATCCCCCCCAAATGGATTGCAATGCACAGGGGGCATGCCAGCACTATGCAGCATGCACATAGCCACATAGAGATGTGCACCAGGGAGTGTAGGGAGCAGCTGATATCCCAGGGAAACCCTGCTGTAAGCCCACTACATGCCCACCTCCAACCCTCAACAAGGGCACAACACAGGAGCAGTGATCAGCCATGGGGCCATTCACCCCTGCACACAGCCGTGCCCCACACCACCCCATGCATGCCACCTCCCCTCCCACACACACACATGCATGGGGGCATTGGCTTCTGGATTGCAGACCCCCCCCCTGCAATACACTGGCTACTCGCCTCATGTCCCCTCACCCTGCTGGTACAGTGGGCAGCATGATCCCTCCCCCATAACACACACCCTTGTACCAACACCCGGACCCCAGTACCACCCCGTCTGGTTTGGGATAAGGCATGGCCGGCGGCACAACCAACCTGTCAGCTCCACGGCTGCTAGCAGTGCACGGACATCTGTGGGGGAGTGCAGCCAACACTCCCCCTATTGTGCAAGGAATCTACTGTTGGTCCTGGGACGGGCATCAGATTGGATGGCCACCCCAGTCTGAAATGCCACCCCCAGCTGCTTAATGGAATGCTGTGCACCGGGGGGGTGTGCCCACAGACAGGTTGCAGCCATTGGGAAAAAATACAGGCAGCACACACCTGTCCACAAGTGCGGAGCTCCATGACTAGGATATGCGCCTCGGGCACATAGGTACCCTACTGGGTCACAATGTTGTACACTTAATAGCGTATGACATTATAGCTAACCTGAAAGAGTGCTGTCCAGGAGAGTGAATGGTGCAATACTGCCTATACTGCTGTACGTGGTATTGCACCATTCACACACTCCCAGGCAGAGGATAAGACCTCTGCTGGGAGAGGGTACCACCAAGCAGCTGCTGTGGCTCACTGGACTGAGCCACAGCAGCAGGAACCCAGGTGCTGCTTCTGGGACCAGGATTGATTCCTGGTCACAGACATTTTATTTTTTCTTACAATTTGTGTGCTTCCCAAGTTGGACCCCCCCAAGTTGAGAATCTTTAGTGGGGAGGTCCGGGGGCACAGTCCCCCATAACGGGGGGTGTGGGGGCGGACCCCCCACAGAAAAAATAATTATGCTGCATGGCAATATTGCACTGTATTGGCAGCGCAATTTTGCCATGCGACATAATGTCTTGCGACATTATGACCCCGTGCCCATAAATCCTGCTTATTGGAGCACAGACCACAATGATCGCAGAAACATGGAAAAATAGACAATGACAGCAAAAACATAAAGAATGATGGCAGAAACTCAGAAACATAGACAACTGCAGAAATGTAGAAACATAGGGTCCTATTCACAAAGGCTATGCGGCCCTACACACAGCTCGTACGTTCCACACGGAGGCACATATGCACTGAAGCGGCATAAGCAACTACCACATGGGATGCACAAACCATGCATAGGCGTGTGCATAGCCATGCCGAGTGCAGAAGCACACTGTGGAGCATATGCGTCTACGCATGGACATTCCCACATAAGTCATATGTGAGGCATGCTGCATAGGCATGCATGACGTACAATATGACAGAATGTCATGTTGTGGCCCTACATAGGCAATAATCATCTGGAAAGCAGCCATAAAGTGGCAAATGCACTGAACACACAGCAGGAATGTTCAGCAAAGTGTGCCAGCGTGGGGTGACCATGCCCACGATGGCAAACACTGCCGGACAGGCACACAGTGACACACAGCACAGTGGGGATGGCCATGCACATGGCCAGAATTTGCCAGTGCACCACATGCATGTGCAATAGCAACAGCCAGACTGTAGGACCAAGCACAGCATGTATGCCAACCACCAGGCACTGCCGACGCTACATGCCCAGCACAGTGACCTGTAACGTACAGGCCGCACCCTAGGCACAGTCAACACAGGTATCAGTCACAGAAGCATGACCAGCCCAACACCCACTGCACACACACACACACACACACACACACACAATCACACAGACACACGCCTGCCCCAGCACACCATGCCAGGGTGAAGAACAAGGTACACACAGGGCCATACAGTCAAATGCTTTTAATGGCATACAAAAGCAAAATGCCTGCACAGGGCAACACAACAGCAGAAGGAGGGGAGAAGGATCAGGAGTGCATGGAGTCCTCCAGTTCAGTCGAATGAATCCTCCTCAGTGGCCACCTCTGGACTGGTCGATAGGGTCACCTCTTGGGGAGGGGTCAAATCTGTGAACTCACATTCCTCCAGCACCAGGTGTCTGATGGACCCATGGTAGCACTGCAATGACAAGAGTAGACACAGGAGACATAGGTCAGTACACGCATAAATGACCAAGCCACCAATGCAATGTTGCGACACACACAAACACACACACACACACACACACACACACACAGGGAACCAAGATCCACCTACCTTCGAGGGGGAGTGAATGGCCCACAGGTCCCCCTCGTTGTCCCTGTAGACCGTGTCTGACATGCTCTGCCACAGGTTCATCCACATTGGGATGTCATGGGGCAGCCTGCAGCTTGCGGCCACCACCATTGCTGGGCCCAGCCCAACTGTCATAGCTCCAACACCAACATGGCCTTATGCTGCCGTGTCCCCTGTAAAAATGCAGAGGTAGTAACAGTGAGAAGCATGCTGAGAGCAACACGCCCCCTCCCCAACGGGCACAGGGTTGAAACAGGCAGTGAACAGGCTGTGGCACCTACCTGTCTCCATTCCATGACCTCCCAAATGTCCCCCCACTGGTACTCCATCCTGGCACACCTCCATAGCGACATGATACAGGTGTCATGGCAGGGCTAGCCTGCCGCGCACCTCGCTCTGTGGCATTGGTGGAGCTGCTACCACCATGACTGTCTGTGCAGTTATGGTGTCCCTGTGGTGGCCCTCCCACACCATGTGAGCATGCTCCACCCTATAGGACATGTGTGCCACACCACACAGCATGCACAGGACACACTTGTGTGACTGAAATGCCACTGTGCAGATGCAGACAGTGGAACAGGCAGTGGTAGTATGATGTGCCCAGGGGCACTGCTACACATGGTCCTAACAGAGGATGCCTTAGAGGAGTTCCATGCCCGTACAAGGCATCACCAATGGATAATCAGGCCATGGCTCATGACATGGAGCCTCCACACCACGGACATCCTACAGTGGTACAGGATAGACCATGACATGCTACAGTTCATCTGTGAACTTGTGGAGGATGTCATCCATCCCAGCACAAGCCACTCCATGGTCATGTCCGTGGAGATGAAGGTGCTATGTGCACTCCAATACTATGCCACTGGCACCTTCTAGAGAGGGATGGGGGATGTGACAAGTGTGAATCAGTCCTTGATGTCCAGGGCCCTGCACCAGGTAACTGATGCCCTTGTGCGCCACAGGTAATGCCACATCACGTTCCCTGTGACCATGGTGGAGCTCAGAGCTGTCAAGGGTGCATTCCTGGACAGGTATGGCATGCCCAGCACTGTAAGTGTGATAGACTGCATGCATGTACCCACACTCACACTGACCACAAATGAGGAGGCCTACTGGAACTGTAAGGGGTACCACAGCATAAACTGCCAGGTCATATGCGACGTAATGGGCATCATCATGAACGTCCTGGCTCGGTACCTGGGGTCATGCCACCATTCCTACATCTATGACAACAGCATGCTGCAATGCCATCTGGACTGGCAGGAGGATGGATACAATTGGCTGTTGGGTGAGCACCAATCATTGACTGCAGTAACGGTTGCAGAATGTGTGTTGCTGTGTGCCTAATGTCTGTTTACCATCCCATTCCACAGGTGACAGCAGATACTCACTGAGGACGACCTTCCCGACACCATACCTTGTGCCACAGTACCCTGCGGAGAAGACATTCAGTACTGCACATGTGCGGGCATGAGGCATTGTGGAACACACCATGGGGCTTATGAAGATGCTTTTCTGCAGCCTGGACCACACAGGTGGCATGATGATGCTTGCACCATGGATGGCATGCAGAGTGTTCACCACCTGTGCAATGCACAACATATGCATCCAACGCAGTGTGCCACAGCCCCCAGATGCACACCCTGAGGAGCGCGGCGAGGGACCACCACAGTCACCCGATGGACTAGCGCAGTCCAGTGATGGTGGTAGGGTGCCACCCAGGGAACAGCATGCCATGGGATGCATGGCAGCATGGGCCATGTTGCATCACGTGGCACATGGTATATTCGGCAGGTGAGCAGTTACGCATGCTGTCGATGATGACACCACATATCTGAGCCATCCTGTGTGACATATGGCCATGCTGCTAACTGAGTGCCATGAGCACACGTTGGTGGCACTGCCAGCTGCTGTGGAATCATACCGTGACCTGTTTTGTGGCCTACCCAGTGTGTGCCATGCTTGTCACAGTGTGTGGGATGCCTGTGCGGGAGGGGGGTGCCCATTGTGGTGTGCCTGTGTCCCATATATGTGCACCTTGTCACGCTGCCCAGGTAGCGTTGGTCCATGGGGTGTCACAGTGTACCAGTGTGTAGTGTGCCTTGGTGGTCAGTGTGGATGTGTCGGTGGGGGTGTGTGTGTGGAGAGTGTCTGTGTGTGTGTGTGTGTCGGACACAGTCATTGCTGTGGGATCCACCCCATCACTTTGTGTCCGGTGTCTGCAGCTGCCCACTGCATCCACACCCTCGTCCTGTACCCGTTTCTCCTTTGCATGATCATTGTCTGTGTGGCATGCTGTGCCACCTGTGAGTGATATGACCATCAAGCCATGATGCCTGCACCTGTTGTGGCAGCTGGGGCTGCCTGGGCTGCCACCGCATGCTGTGGGGCACTGTCATGCAGCTCCACCTGCACAGAGGTCGATGGTTGTGCAGCATCAGGTGGTGCTGGTGACGCAGCCATGGCTGGTGGTCAGGCCTGCTGTGCGGCCAGGTGTGTGGCTATGGCAAGGAGTGCCTCTGCTGTCTGCTCCTGTGAGTAGGCAACCGCTGCCACCTCCTCCACTAATCTGTCCTTGACATGGGCACTTGCTGCAACTGCCTCGGCCATGTGTTCCTGTGCCATCGCACCAGCAGCAATGCTCTTGGCCAGCCTCTCCTGCACATGCACAGACGCCACCATGACCTCTGTCATGCAGTGCACTGCCTCCATGCAGTCTAAGGTGGCCTGCAACCAGTCATGCTCCAGCCGGTGGAGGTCAGGTTAATAGCTCACCATTGCTGAGCCACTGCCATCCTGCCAACAATGCCTTGTGGGAGGGGGGCACTCTGAGGCACCCATGTCCTGCTCCTGGGTGTCCAGTGGTGTGGCGGGTGCTGACATCCCCACAGTCACCATGCAGCTGTCCCATGGTCACAGGGAGTCCTCTTCTATGCTCCTGTCCATTCCAGGCAGAGTATGGTCACCCTCATCTTGGTACATCAGTGTCTCACCATCCTTGCCAGCCTGTGTGTCCATGGCTCGGTGTACACTTTCCTCCTGCTGCCATTCCGGTGACCTGCCATCATCATGCCTCTACTGGTCCTCTACCGGTGCTGTCTGCTGTGTGTCCCCCTCCTGTGTGCTGTCAGAGCTCTGCAGCATACCTGTGGGGGGGGTGGACATTGTTTAGTACACATGCATGTCCGTTCTGTGCTGTGCACCACCCTGTGTCCATGCCACTACATACCTGCATCACCTGACTGTTGTGGTGCTCCACTGCTGATCCCAGAAGGTCCCTCACCAGCACTGTCATATCTTGCCCTGTGGGTGGGAAGGGAGACAGGTGGTTAGGGCCCATGTCAGTGGTACTGTGTGGTGTGGCTGCCCTGTGCACATGCTCAGTGTGCTCACCTGGCATGCTATCAAGGCCGTCGGGCTCCCCGTCCATGGCAACATCTCTGATCATGTCTGACACCATCTGTTCTATGAGTGTGAGGGGATCTGGTGGTGGTGGTGGGCCTCCCCAGTGGCACTCTGCAACTGTCATGCCCAGCTCATCTTCTTCTTGACCTGGGACCAGAGGTCGCACCACTTGTGATTTATTTCAGCCAATGTGCATGCCTGAGATCCGGTGGCATTTATAGGCACCTGCACATCCAGCCATATTCTGGACTTTGTCTTAGGTGAGGTGCTGAGCACCCAGCAGCCAAACAGCACATCATAGTGCTGATGGACCTCCATCATAAGAATGGCGACCTTCACCCCCGTTGGGGACCGCAGCCTCATGCCGTCTCCACTACCCATGCCATGTCCCCCAGCCCCACTTGCGTGCACCATGGTCCCCGCCAGTCCACAGTCCTCGTTCCTGGCATCCGCTCTCATGTCCTTTGCCAACATGTTTCCGTGTCTGTCTGCATAACAGTATAGCGTAGTGCTTCTGCATCCCCATATATGGTGGTGTCAAGGGGCATTCTGGGCATCTTGCGCTGTCCCAATCCCACCCTTGCACATTGTGCATGCCTCTGCATACCCCGCTCCATCCTCCTGGGGGTGTTCCCAGCTTGTTCGTGTATGCTGCGTATTTTGTGTGTGTTGTGCTGCGCACAGCTGTGTGCCTGCCTCATGCCACTTTTACGAGTAGCGGTGGTCCTTTTGTGAATAGCACCTATAGAGAATAACAGCAGAAACACAGAAGCATAGACAATGATGGCAGAAACACAGAAACATAGACAATGATGGCAGAAACACAGAAACATAGACAATGATGGCAGAAACATAGACAATGACAGCAGAAAGATAGATACAGTACATAGACAATGGCAGAAACATAGCTACAAAGACAATGAGAAGAAGGTCATTAGTCCACCCTGTCTGCCCATAGTAATACTGTTCTGCTGAGGTAGAAAAATGCAAACTGACAGTTGCAGGATTTATGGTAAGTTTGCCACTCAAAGACAATGCGAAATGGTAGCCAATGTCATGCAAGATAATGATTATTTCCTATGTGAAAGAGCTCCAGCAACATCATTATCCCCCATGGTACAGTGTTTACAGTGTTGCTTCATACTATTTCGCCAATTTGGGTAAAACTTTGAAAAACATAATCATTTGACATAACTCATTTATATTTTGTAGATGTTTCATATTTTTATCCGTATTATTCTTCCTTATTAAGAATATTCACATTGAAACATGATCCTTGTCCACTAATGTCAATCCACTCCTGCTTTTTATTCATTCTTTGCTGAAGTCACACCCTAGTTATGACCTCATAATTATTCCAACAGCAACAAACCATGATTTTACAAATAAAGGATCATGACTTCTGCAAAAGATTACATGTGGGGTTGTCAGAATTAGTTCTAAAATTATTAGTTAACTTTTTAGAACCTGGGGGTTGTTCTATTTTACAATCAAAAACTCATGGGTTCTCAGTGTTGTATTCTGTATTTATATTTATCTGTTTTACCAGAAAAAAGCTCCATTAAGCAATACTTATTTGCAAGGAGGTCCAGGTTAGGACCAGTAACCATATGTAAATCAACAGCGTTACATAATAGGCCACTATATAGTAGACTATATAGTTTACAAGCAACAAATATGCAAGAATGTGCAAGGATGACATACAGCAGAAACAAGTAATAAAAAATAAAAGTACAATATCTGAGAAAAGCAAGAATAAAAAATAAGGCAAAGAATACAGCAATTGGAGTACAATAAAGACAAAAATATTCTAATGACAAATGCATTTGCATTAAGGAGGCAGTATAGCGCAGTGGTTTAAAACTCTGAGCTACAAATCTGGAGACTTGGGTTTGAATTCCACAGTCCCCACTTGCATACTGTGTGAGCTTGAGCAAGTCATTTAATTTCCTTGTGCTCCCAGGTCACACCTGTAAACAAGCTTTCAGCTTAGTGTGTCTCTCCTGGTAAAACAAAACAAAAAAATTGTCAGTACAATGATTTTATAATAACAGTCTGAATGAGTAGAGGCTGATCAGCAAATCTGAGTGAGGCTTGTAACTTATTCCACTATGCAGGGACAAGCCAGCTGAAGGCTGTTTTACCAAAATATGGATGCATATCTGAGAACCTCCAAGTGTTAAGGGATTTAAACACTAAATAAAATGCATTGATGTTCAGACATTTAAGAAAACTGGAGATAGTCTGGAAAACGAATCATCAGGAATTAAAAGGACACATTCATGCCCAGTGGCTATCATTATACTCTGAAAGCCCATGGAAAGCTCTGTCAAATGGCATATTGGGCTCATCTGTAGCTGGACATACTCCAAAGATATAGGTGACTGAGTCAGTTCAATATTAGTACTATACTGCAGCCATCTGTAGAACATTGTGATGTCATTGAGGTGCAAGCTGTGCCAAACTACACTAAGTCAAGCACAGCTTGTTCTAAAGTGACATCACAGTGTCCTACAGATGGCTGCATTGTAGTAATAATAATAAACAGACTCAGCTATCTGTATATCTATAGTACTTCCAGCTAAAGAGGACCCCAATGCTTTGTTTGAAAGAACTTTTCATGGGTATCTAAAATATGGCACCTACTGTATATGAATGTTTCCCTTTAAATTCTAAAATCTTTAAGTGCAACACTCATATGAGAATGTGTTACTCACATACCTGCATATGTAGCTGTGCCAGACAACATATCAACCGTGACTCTGCATTTTAATTGGTGCACAGTGTTTCTCTTCCTTTCCGTGTGCACAGTGAATAGAGCTGTATGAAATGTAACTTCTGCCGGTGGAATTCAGACAGAATTATGATTCTGCTTCCATGAAAGTTTGCTCAATTTCCACTAAACATTTGCAGAATGTTTCCAAAATTCAAACTGCAGTTATTTCCATGTAGTTTTGAAATCAATACATTTAATGCATTTGACCTCATGGAGAAGTGTACCAAGTTTCAGATCTTTTAGCTTTAGAGAAGACACTGAGTTACAAGCAGTCAAAAATTCTGAAATGTTTCAATTACATTTAGCAAGTAGGTACACTGCACACATTTTTAATCTCTGTAACTTCCCATACTCATAGTATATATTCATTCCTTGCTAGCATGTATACATGAGTCAAAAGGTTCTATGCTTAATGTTATTCACTGAATGAGTTAAACCTAGAAAATGCAATGGCACCAAATTTGATAGATTTATAGACCCTAAAAGAAGGCTGTGTGTCAACTTTGTAAACTACTGCTTAAAGGATGGCCAAGTTATAAGTAATCAAAAATTGCAAAGTAACATCAGTAATTAAGTCAAATTTCATGAGCTTTTATGACAATTGTATGGACGCCATATCCATACAGTTTGAATAGCCATACACTTGAGCTGCCACGGAGGAGAATCAATCAAATCAAAAATCAAATCAAAATTTATTTATAAAGCGCTTTTCAATAAATCAAAGCGCTGATACAAAACAAGAAATAAAACATCAGCAATAATAAATAAAAACATAAAACAATGAAATAACCATAAAATAAACTAACCAAATGCCAGTGAAAACAGATGACTTTTCAGGGATCTCTTAAATGATTCCATGGACAGGCACTCTCTAGTCTGACGAGGTAGAGAATTCCACAGGGTCGGGGCCATAAAAGAAAAGGCCCTTGCCCCAGATGATTTAAGACAAACCCTGGGAATCTCTAGCAATCCCTCACCAGAGGAGTGGAGTGGGCAGAGAGGACGGTAGGGACAAAGGAGATCTTGTAGGTAGCCTGGTCCCTGACCATGTAGGGTCTTATAGGTCAGCAATGCGACCTTGAAGGTGATTCTCCATTGCACTGGCAACCAGTGCAGTTCGCGCAGCACAGGTGTGACATGACAAGTTCTTGGTAGCCCAGTCAACAACCTAGCTGCCGCGTTCTGCACCAGCTGCAGGCGACGGAGATCTACCCTGGCAACCCTAGATATAAAGCATTACAGTAATCAAGACGGGAAGAAACAAAAGCGTGGACCAAGACAGGAAGGTCATCATGTGGAACAAGGTGTTTTATCCGGGCGATATTCCTCAGATGGTAAAAGGAAGATTTGACAGTGGCCGACACCTGCATCTTTAATGTCAACGCACTGTCAAAAATAACATCCAGACTTCGCACCTGTTCAGAAGGTCTCAACTGGGTATCCCCTAATAAAAGACCAGGGGGGACCCCAGGAGTCAACTTCTTCGCATAATGACCCGGGTCAACAACTAATACCTCAGTCTTATCTGGATTTAACCTCAACCAGTTCGCATTCATCCAATCCTGAATCTCAGCGAGGCAGTTGTTAAAAACCGAGACTGCATCATTTTGTTCAGGCACAAAGGACATATAGAGCTGAGTATCATCTGCATAGCAGTGAAACTCAGCCCATAACACCTATAATGTCTCCCAACGGCAGCATATACACCGTGAACAACATGGGGGAAAGCACAGAGCCTTGTGGCACCCCACAAGACAGAGCAAAGGAGCAGAAGAAAAATTCCCCAAGACTACCCTTTGACTTCTGCCTGTGAGGAAAGAATGGAACCATCTGAGGACTGTTCCTGACAGTCCGCAGAGTAGCCGCAGGCAATCTAGCAACATCCCATGGTCCACGGTGTCAAACGCTGCAGAGAGATCAAGAAGAACCAAGATCGAACGGCTCTTCTGATCTCTTGCCATTAGGAGATCATTAAGTACCCGAACTAATGCAGTTTCGGTACTATGCCTCTTCCTGAAACCGGATTGGATAGGATCATAGACTTCATGGGTGGTAAGAAAGTCATCAAGCTGTAGCGCGACTACTTTCTCAATAACCTTGCCCAAAAAGGGCAGGTTAGAGATCGGTCTGTAGTTAGCGAGGCAGTAGGGGTCAAGGGAAGGTTTCTTCAAAAGGGGTGTCACGACAGCCTCCTTAAAAGACTCGGGAAACACCCCTTGATCCAAAGAACTCCAGACTATCCTCACGAGGATTGGTCCAATCACATCCATGCATCCCACAAGGAGGCGCGTAGGACCAGGATCCAAACTACAGCAAGTCAGTCGCAAGCCTTGGACAATCTTCATGATATCCATGATCGCTGGCTGGTCGAAATCCATCCAGACAGCCCGAGGACATGCAACCCCATGTTGGTCGCTGCAATGCTCGTTTGAACGCATGCTGCAGATCTCCAACCTGATTGATGACACCTTATCATCAAGAACCGAGCAAACTCATCACACTGCATTTAGAAAGCTCTCCGACCCGCAGACAGGCTGGATTGCACAGCCTGTCGACGGTCCGAAGAGCTGAGCAGGTCGGTTTCTTGACGCAGTTATCTCCCTGGACAGGAACTCTGCCTTCTTATGGGAGATTACTGATTGATAGTCCAAATAATGGGCCATCAATCTAAGTTTGTCACCTTCCAGGCCAGATTTCCGCCAACAGTGCTCCAATCTTCGCCCCTTTCTTCTCAACTCCCTCAATGTCCCATCAAACCAAGGGGATCGAGGGCGAAGGAAGAGGGGGCGAACCCGGACAGCCGCAATGGAATCCAGTGCCCTCAACACCATATCATTATAGTGCACTACTAAGGCATCTGGTTCCATGCACTCCATCAGCCAACTCGATAGGTCCAGCACCACCGTCAGACCCTCAGGGGTAACTCCCCTCAAAGGGCAGTACTGGACCATCTCCAAAGGGGTGGGTCTCATAAGGGGGGTCGCGAAATTGAACCTTACAGAGTGATGGTCAGAATGGGAAAGCATAGATAGAATGTTAATAATGTTGCACTAATAGGAAGCTTCAAAGTTTTTACTTTATTTGAAAGTTTTGTGACAGAGAGAGGTACATTTAGCCATGGCTCATTTTCAGGTGTGACCCAGGGGCAAGGGGAAGGGGAATATTTGTACAGACATAAACTAACTTACAGAACCAGATTAAGCTGTTGGTGGTATTTTTAGTGAATGGGGGGAATTTGGCCAGGGCACTGGGGCAGTTCTCTATCTCTTATCGAGAAGTGCAATGGGATGTTTAACGTCCACCTGAGCAGCCACCAGAACTGGCAGGCGGGACCTCAGTTTAATGTCTCATCTGAAAGATGGTACCTCAGGAATACAGCTCCCCTCTCTTGATGCACTACAGTCTCAGTATTGGGATTTATCTCATATTCCTGGTGTGGGGCTAGAACCCACCACCTTCTGACCTTCCAGCCTCAGGCGAGTGTGCTACCTGCTGAGCCACTGACACTGCAAGTAAAAGTACACAGGTGTGCAGCCTTAATTACCCTTGTGCCAATCAGTATCTTGACTAAAGAACATCAAGAGTGGTCAATATCACCAATTTGTACTTGAATGTCTCCTTGCAAGCTGCCAGCTAACCACTGGAGTTCACAGACTAAATGGCCAGTGGAGGCACACACATGCACATCATTATTTTTGTACAATACTACCTGCTGGCATTTAAGCAACCCTGCAGAAATAAATACATTTTTTCAGCAAATTGAAAACAGTGGCACCAGCTGGCACCAAGCATTACAACTAGTGACTGAGGCTACTGTGACAGAAGCATCTGAATATCTTTAGTGATAATGGAACATGATGCCTGGCACCACCTTAGCAGGAGCATTGGAGGACGGGCATTGCAGGACCATGGTGCTAGTGCAGGTAAGGTGATTTGCCTTCCTGCTGTGCAAGTCAAATGAATGTGCTCCATAGTCAAGCCAAGATGGACTGTTACTCTACCAAAAGGGAGGGGGAATGGTCATGTCAACAGAAAAGGAAATCAGGGGGATTTAAACTAATGGACAGAGGCAGTAGTAAGTACAGGAGTCACCAGTGGCAGGAGTTTGACACATGAACTCACCAAGGGAAGGGCAGTAGAACTAAGTAGCAAAAGAATAGTAGACCACCAGCAGGAGTAAGGAAGCATTCTGTGACAATTCTCATGTGAAAGCAGGTCATACCAGAATCACACTCAACAAAATTCACTTGTCTGAGAGCCCAATGCACATGGACGTCAAGAACTTAGAGGCATTCACAGAGACCTTGTGGGAAAAGAAAATGGTGCACCAAGAAGGAGAAATTCTGGCTATGCCACAGGGATACTGTAGGTCTGACAGAAAAAGGAGTAGATGGGTCTCTTTTTATGAAAGAGTGTCTGTGGAAATTAAGGAAGAAATCAGTGTGATAAGCGGGTCTACTATGTCTATCTGGTCAAGCACAGAGAAAAAAGCAGGGTTGAGGGACAAAATGATCCCCCTGAAAGGAACTGCAAGACTACAATAGCTCAGCAAAGCTAACTGGATTTAGTGGTAATAGGAGCTTTTCAAAAGTTAAATTCCACAAATGGAATTCTAGTGGCATTAGCTATTTCATGAATTTCTGAGCAAATTTTGCAAATCAGTAATTTGCGATATTTACACTATACGTTTGAAACTACTAAACCAGATTTGTCCAGCTTTGTTAGATTCCAGGGCTCATTGACATTGGGTTTGCCTGCCAAATATTGTGGCCCAGATATTCAAACTGTGCCATAAAGTAGTGCAATAGCAGGAGCAGGCTCAAGGGCAGTGCGCCCATGTGCAACATGCGCGATATTCAAACACAGCGCAGGCCAAGGTGCGTTTGAGCAACACAACTGAATATCATGCCAACCATGCCATGGCACAACCAGGGATGTGCAGTGGCGCAGGGCTGATGCACAGTAGCACAACCAGGGATGCGCAGTGGAGCAGGGTAGCAGCGCAGTAGCACAACCTGGGATGCACAGGGACAGGATGCAGGGGTGCACCACCCATGGAAGACATGGGCAGAGGAGCATGCAGCAGACCAGACAGCACCCCCCGCACCCCATGAACTGCACAACCTGTGGTTAGCTGGATGAACCACCAGACCATGAACACCAGCACCGAATCCACAGCTGGGGCATGGTGCCCCAGCACACCCCCTGGCAAGCAGTGACCACAACACAAGGAGGTCTGGCCACCTTATGCCACCCCATCCCACCAATGCAGAACACATGCTGCACAGTGATTCCCAGACACCCCGCACAGAAGCAGTGCCCAACAATACACGGCTCCATATGCATGCCACCACCCCCACTGTGACAATGCAACCCTGTGCACCATGGAGCCATGCATGGCAGCCCCACCATGAGCAACCCACAGCAGGTGGCACCAGCCAACGACGCAATAACTGAAGACATAGTGCCACCCTGAATGGCCCCCCCATGGCACAGCCAAGAGGTCGACCCTGCATCGGTACCCGAGGTACCCTGCATGCGACAGGGCCTGCCCTGGACCCCACCACCAGCAGGACAGCACCCTGCATACCCACCCAAGCACACACCCTGTCCCAGCACTGGCCCCAACAGCCAGCACAGACACCCACAGTGGTGCATGGAGGCATGCGCCACACAGGATGCAACACAGGGCTTGGACAAACACCCACCAAGACCCAAGGGCACCCCAACACAGGGACACAATAGCAGGGCAACAAATCCTGCTGGCATGTGACCACAGCAGCCGTGTACCCATGGCCAGCACCCCACCATGGCACAGGTGTATCAGCCATCCTGCACATGCACCATGAAGCCGTCTGCCACCAGCATGCAGTCGGAACACAAGTGACAGACATCGGAGCACAGACCCTGAAACAGACACCTGCAAAATAATGGAGGGACAACAACAACAGCAGAGGCCACAGTGCCACCCGAGGCAGACGTGCACCATACTGGTGACAGAAGGCAAGTCACCATTGCACCAGGATGAGAGAGTGGCCAGCATGGACAGCCACCACTGACATGCCAGCAGACCATGCATAGCACAGACATGCAAGGGGGTCAGCTGCACGGGCCATGGACATACTGACAGGGGCACCATGGACACAGTGCATGCACCAGGGACCACTACACACAGGCGTCCAGTACACAGGGAACAACACACATACCACAGACAGGGACCGAGTCCACCACCCACACCATAGGCAGGTGCCTGCTGGACACACACACGCCCAGGCCTGCACCACCCCTGATGCCATGCACACCACCGCAGCCAAGCACCATTAGCCCACTGCAAATCAGAGACCACCACAGTTGTCATAACAAAATGGATATATTAAAGGTGTGTGAAATACGACAAATATTTACAACTATATACAATGGGGGGAAGGGCCACAAACCAGGTGGGGGTGGGCATGGGGCAGGGGTGAACAACTGGGAGAGGGATGAAGGGGTGTGAAGGTTAGTCAGGGGGGGAATACAATAAAGGGGCATAGAAGGCCTATCGCCGGCTCCTCTCCCCACTTCTGTCCTTGTGCCATCTGCTGTGCCATTGTCCTCCGTACTGCTCCAGCCTCTGCAGGAGGTTGAGGGTGGCCCTGGCGAGCTGCAGCAGCTTCTGTACACTTCTCTGAAGTGCCATCCAGGGTTGTCCACCTAGGACAAGGGAGCAGAGTCAGTACGCGTGACTGGCCAGACCCCGTCAGCCCACCCATTGTGCACGGTATACAGCCATGATCCACACCCCTGTGATGGCATGTGATCACCCACAGTGACAGCACCCACATGACCCACCTACCCAGGCACCCACAGCCATGCAGACCATTGCACACACCCACTGCCCATGTCCTGCACAGCACCACCGTGGCCGTACAGTGACATGGCTATGCGGTGCAAAGGCAGTGGCACAGCCATGTACCCAGTGCACGCATGGACCACCAGCGACACTCACCCACACATGCAGTGCCACAGGACAGTGCTGAGTGCACCTTGTGGTGTGCACGGTGGTGGGGCTAAGTACTGGTGGCCATGCCCTGCCACCAATCCTGCAACACAGCATGCATCCAGGATGGCTGGGCACTGCTGGCCCATGGCTTCTCCACCATGACTCTGCTGTGGTACACTAACCTTGTCCTGCTTGGAATGGGCTGCCTCACCCTACGGCGCTCCTCCTGGCCTAGGGTGAAAACATGGAGAGGGGAACATCAGTACAAACCAGAAGTAAAGCCCCCAGTGTGTGCATTCCCACACAGCCCAGCCATGCCGCACCCCCCACCACCACCACCGCCCCACTACGGACCCCACCCCTGTGGGGTGGACACATGCACACCGTGATACCCGGATGGATGGACACTACCAGTGTAAGGATAGAGCACCTACCTGGCCATGGCACGGTGCCCCGCTGGGCGCGTGTCTGCAGACGCCCCAGTCTGTCCGGGTCCATCCGCTGTAGGTTGCCATACTGGTAGTGACACTGCTCAACAGGCAAGGCGATACCAATGGCCTCCTCCAGGCCTTCAGCCACCTCCTCCCACACAGCACTGCATGGCCTGTCAAGTGGTTCCTGGCCAAACAGGGCCCCAGCATGGGGCTCAACAATGGACACCAGGTTGGCCAGCTCTATGGCACTCCACTGCTGTGCTCTCCTCTGTGCCATTCTGCAGTGAGTATCGCTATCAAAATGGCACTCTGTAGTGCACATTCCTCATGTGCGGAGACCACGCGGTACTGCGCTGCCATTCCCCATCATGCTGTCACTGAACTGCATGATAGGGGTGCACCCATGCAGATGCATGGCACCTGGGGGCAAAGATCGACCACAGAGTCAAGGGTCTGTCCATACACGGAGTGCCACAGCGCTATTGGGACACCCTGTCTGTAGCATGGTAGAGTGCCTGTGTGTGATGCCCTGCAGTGGCCTACCACACTGTGGCTCCATGGCACCTACGGCACACCAGGGCATGAGCACCACATGGGTGAACAGCACACTAGTGCCACTGACACAGTGGTGGCCATGACCTGCACTGCCCCCCCCCCGTGCACAGCACATCATCAGCACCGCACGCGTCGGCGTCAGCACCCCGGGCATGTGCCGTGCAGTGCCTACTGTGCATGTCACAGAACTGCGCCATAGCCTGAGCATGCTCAACAACATTGCGCAAGGCACAACAGGGGGATATTCAGCCAGCATATGCAAATCAGCTCATCAGCAATTCCATGGCACAACCACTGCATTAGGGATTCAATTAAAGTTGCGCCTCGTCTCATTTGCATGCTTTGCACTATATAAATGCGACATGGGGCTGCAGAGGACATAGTTTGGTATTGCAGTCTATTGTGGTGGGTTGCATGCTGTTGGGATGTGTGGACTGGTTTGTGAGGGCTGAATGGGACTGCACATTCAAAGGTAACACCTGTCATTCCTACAGGGTCGATCATGACTGAATGAGAGGATGAGGAGAAACAGGGACGAGGAGAAGGAGGAGGCCCAACTTCACCCAGGCTGAATCAGATGCCCTGTTCGAGGCATATCTCGACAGGGAACCACTGCTCAGTGGACAGCAGCTAACACCACAGGCCCATGCTGCGGCATGGGGTGAGGTGGCACATGCCGTGAACCAGCATGGCAGCCACCAGCAGTTCATGCAGGAGTGCAAAAAGAAGGTCGGCACAGACAGGAGGAGGGTCAAGGATAAGGTGGCTGCCATCAGGGCAGCACGTGCTGCCACTGGTGGGGGACAGCTGGAAATGCCACTCCTGATGCCACAGGAGGAGCAGGTGGCTGGCAGCATGCAGAATTGTGCCATAGAGAGCATTCCTGGTGGTGGCTTCCAGATGGGTGGCAGCCCATCACTGCATGGTAGGTCCTGTGCTGTCACTGTGTGGGTGGTGGGGGGAATGCCACAGGGTAGGGCGGAGACACTAACACTACTGCGTTCCCTTACAGCTCCTGAGCATCTACATGGGTCAGCAGTGGTGGGTGTGTCCACCGAGGGTGATGCCCTGGACACGGAGGATCACCCATCCACCTCCACAGGTGTCCGAGGGACCGGACCAGTGCATACCTGCCTGTCTGTCCGGACTGAAGAGGGTGGTGTAGGTGAGGACGAGGCCCTGCCTGTGTCCCAGCGTGACAGCACCCACGGTCTCCAGCGTGCTGGGACATGGATTGGTGCCAGATCCAGCACCGATGATGATGGATCACATGTCCCAGACAGTGATACGTGTGGGATGCAGGATGGTCTCATAGCAGGCAACAGCATGGGCATTGCCATGGGTGGTGCTGCCATGGAGGCCTGCATAACAACACAGTCCCAGCCCATGCCTGTATGCCCCAATGGGGCAGCGCTGGTGTGTGTCCGGGCCAGTGGGGCTGTTGCGGCCACTGCGGCAGTGCCAGTGAGCCCTGGCGATCGGCAGCCAGAAGGGCAGTGACAGCAGTCGGCCAATGGTGATGGGGGGACAGTGTCGAGGGGCGGTGGCAGCGCACCATATATGGACATGCCCCGGCATTGCTCTGGTGTGCAGCACCCATCATCAAGGGGTGCTGTCCAGCAGGGCCAGGAACACCATGAGGGACAGCATGCCAGACCGGAGGATGACCTCTTTGACGAGCACAGCCATCTACTCCAGGCTTCAGTAGATCGGCAGTTGTGGCTTGTGACTGCGGTGGATGCACTTAGTGTGGTTCTGCACCAGGAAGAGGAGCGGCACAACAGAGACCACGGTCTGCTCCTGGCAGAGATGGCCCGGCAGTGGGAGGATGTGACCACTGCCATTGACAGGCAGACAAATGCATTCACAGCTGTCATGGCCACATTGAGCACCCAGTTCAGTGCCCATGCACCGCAGACACCATGCAGTGTCATGTCCACCCCCCGTTCCCGGTGCCATGCGACACCTGCTATGTCAACACCGGGTTAGACTGTGGGCATACCAAGCACGCCTGGCGTGGGCATGTTCGGTGAGCTGCAGACCCCTGCGTGAACACAGTTGCATTCACGCAGCATCACCCTTGGAGGACCGTCGGTGCCACCCCATGAGGCCAATGGTCAGCCTGGCACAACTGTCAGGTCTCAGTGGGGCTGCCCACACATCCATGGTGGCTGTGGACACTGTGCCGTGTGACTGACCTGCCTCCCACCATGGCCACTGTCTGCCGCTGCCCTATGTGCAGTGTGGTGTGCATCATGCGATGCATGGGTGGGGTACCCGGCCCTGCACAGACACGGTCCCTGTGCACACCCTCCCAGCTACTGGCCACTGTGGCGCATGCATGATGATGCCTGCATTGTGCTGTACATCAGTGTGCAATGGTGCTCAGCATCTGAGGCATGCACAGTGATGGCCACTGGGCATGGTCATGTGTGGACCTGTGTGGGGGTAGGGGGTGGCAATTGGAGTTGGTGTGCCTTCTCCCCTTGTGCATGTCTTGTGGTGTGTGTGTGTGTGTGTGTGTGTGTGTGTGCATGTGTCGTGTTCGGCCCTGCCCATCCCTGACGCCATGTGCAGTGCCACACTCAGACCCATTCCCTTACTGCCATCCGCCCATGGGGTTCTTCCTTGCCTGTCTGTGGGCTGTGCCCTTGCCATTGGTGGTTGCGCATGGCCCTGTGACCTACCTGTGATGACCAAAGTGCTCTTCTGGTGTCCCGGTGCAGCTGTGACATCTGGATCAGGCGGGGGTCCCTTCACCCAGGGGGTGTTTGCCCATCACCGGCTGGACCGGCATCCTCATCATCTCCACCACTGTCCCCCTCTTCGACCCCTACGGCTATCTCATAGACATTGGCCATGTTGTGCAGGATGCAGCAGGCCAGGAATAGCCCACAGGCCTTCAAGGGGCTGTACTGTAGGGCACTGCCAGACGTGTCCAGGCACCAGAAATGTGCCTTCAGCATCCTGAACACCCGCTCAATGACATTCCATGTTGTGGCGTGTGCCTCATTGTACCGTAGTTGTGATGGGGCCGTGGGGCGCCGGTATGGTGTGAGCAGCCAGGGACGGAGTGGGTAGCCACTGTCACCTGTGTGTAGATGGCGGACATTAGTATGGTGGTCTGCGTCGCTTTGCCATGGGCCAACAGGGCCAGTACCCATGGAACCTCTGACTGTGCACCCCCCCCACGTCTGCTCATGTCATCCTGCATGATATGCATACTCACCCACTAGGTGGCCAGTGGGGATGTCCCCACTCACAAACCTGCGGCACAGTGTGGACTGGTGCAAGATGAAGACATTATGTGGTCCCCCCGGGTGCATGGCACAGACATTGGTAATGTGCCCCCTGGCATTGCACACCACCTGGCAGTTGATGCTCACATACCCCTTCCGGTTGATGTATGACACACCGTCCGGGCCAGGTGGTGTGCAGATGGCCACATAGGTGCAGTCAATGGCCCTGAGCACGCCAGACAACTGTGCTACCCTGTGGAACTCTTGTATGTGTGCTGTGCGCTCTGCCTGTGTGCTGGGGAAACAAATGTACTCCGCAGCATGTGGCAGCAGTGTGCTATGGAATTGTGTGAGTAGGCATGATGCAGCCAACTGGGTTATGCCTGTTGTGTCCCCAGCTGGTCTCTGGAAGGTGCCTGTGGTGAGCAGGCACATGACGGCTGTAACCTTCGTCTCCACTGACAGATCATGGCTCCATCGTGTGGATGCCTGCATCTCATCACTACACAGCTCACAGAGCTGCCTCAGGATTGCCCGGTTCAGGCAGTACTGGCCCACAATCTCTGTGTCAGAGTAGTGTTCGAAGGTGGTGTGGGCTCGGTACTGCCTGTTCTGGGCATACCACAGATGGGCCCTTCCACGGCCGTGCCCCCCTGCTGCTGCCTTCTCACACCCCTCATTACCACTTCCATCAGGAAGGTGGGGCTGGCCATGTCCTTGGCTGGTGTTCCCCCCGGCGGCTGTAATCCCGTTCCCCCCACTGTCCATTTCTGATGCTTCCCCTGCACCGGGTACACCTCCAGCCTTTGGCTGTGGCTGTCCTGCCTCCTGCCACTGCCTTCAGTCCACTGTGGCACTCCACTATCTATCCTGCACAGTGGCACAGGCTCCCCACTCCTATCCTGTTCCTGGCTCAGTTCAGGTGTGCCCTGTCCTGCTCCTGCCCAGTCCTGCTCACTGCTACCCTCTGTACTGCCCTTGTGTCTGTCATCATGCTCCCACCTGTGGTTTCCCTGTAGCATTCTTGCACCCCTCTCTTGCTCCTTTTTATTTTGGATCATTTCCGCTGTCACGCAACTTCTGCTAGCTCCCCTACTGCACATGGCGCATGCTGTTGAATATCACACTGCGCATGTTATTCATGGTTCTGCCCCCTACAGTTGCGCATGTATTCATTACTATTGTGCTCTTGCACATTGCTACTTGCACTGCGCAGCAACCTCCCACTGAATATCACACAGTGGCGCATTTCCGTACTTGATCTGGCTCATCCCTGTTGTGCATGACGCAACCCTTTTGAATATCTGGGCCCGTGTGTATAAGCTCTATCCCTGGTAGTCTATTGGTAACACCCTCCCTCAGCCAGTCCTCCTACCTTGTATAATATTCTCCATCCCTGGTAGTCTAGTTGTACCCCCAGCCAGATCCATAACATACCCAGTATGAGTACAGACATTCTGTGGTGTTAAATGGCAACCCCCCCCGCATCCCACTTACCCACACTATGACACAACATCTTCCCCAAACCTCCAGGTCAGCTGCTGTCTGTTCTACAGGTTGACCACATTTAAATGCACCAGCATGTATCTTGTGCACTGTATGTTGATAATCAAGACTTGCGAGTGGTTCTGCATGAGTTGGAAGTGCCATTGTGCATGCCCTGTATCTCTCTATATACTAGATGTGTGCTTGTGTGTGTCGATATACTGACGTGGTAACACAGACAGAGGCAGGATGTGCAGTTGACAGGAGGGTTATGCTGGCTGCAGGCCTGGGGTGGGTAAGTGGGCAAGGGTATGATGGGAACTACTGGACACCAAGAAAGGTCTGTACCTATATAGGGTATGTGGATCGGGTGAGGGAGGGGGATACTACTAGACTACTAGGGATAGAGGTTATTATATTTAGATGGGGTTTGTGTGTGTGTGGGGGAGGATACTGCAGGGGAACCGGGCACTGTTGTTTTGGTTTTTTCTTCTTTGGAAAAATACACAGCACCAGAGATGCCTATTTTTTTTGGGGGGGGGGATGCACACACCATTTTGCATATTTGTAAGAACAGGACATTGGAAGCATTAAACATTGCACAAGAGGCTTGTAAGCGCTTCCAAAACAACTGACTCTACCAATGCACGCCTTATGCATCTGGCAACCGGTATTCGCACGCTTGCCTGGTAGGCATTAGTGTAGGCAATTCTAGGGGGTGGGAGTAGGAAGAAGTAGGCTGCTGGTTAACTAGGATCTTCAGCTTATCCATTAGGTAGGGAAATGGGCAGACTGGGTGGGCCAAGCGGTCCTTATCTGCTGTCAAATTCTATCTTTCTATGTTTCTATGTTTCTTGCACTAATAGATTAGTGCCACCCTAAGTGTGTGTCTGAACATAGCACTGGCTGCACAAGCAGGGTTTCGGCCATGCTAGTCACACTTTACGCAGAGCTAATGTTGTTACCACAGTGCTAACCCTTTGAATAGCTGGGCCTATGACTTCTAATGAAGATTAGAACCCTAGATGTAGTTGAAAAGTTGTGGACCAAAACCAGAACCTAGAACTTCTGTGGGTTCTGTTAACCCTAATTAGGTGGCATTCACAGATTAACTCCAAAAGACAAGGATTCTGTTTTAATGCAAATTAACCAAGCAGTCAGGAATAAATGGCAGAGAAATGCAGCCACTCAAAAGTGACAACGGACAAACTAACTTTAACCTATGTGTTAGACTGTGGAATGGTAATCGACCATATAGTAGGGCTTGCAGTCGTGACATGAAGCTAACAATGGAAGGGCTCAGGTCGAAAGGAAGGACAAATGTTTCACAGAGTTATTAGTCTCTAGAATACACTAGGGAGAATGGGAAGGATTTTCACGAAGATCTGACTGAGATTGACCTGAGGTAGTTTTCAAACCGGAAAGGTGTCCAAATGGTTAGGCCATCCATAAGATGGCTAAACAGCATCTGAATTTCACATCCAAAAAAAGACATACTTACGTAAATAAAATGGTGCAAATCACATTTTGAAAATAATTCTTGAAAATAGCTGCAGGGCTACTCGGATGCAATCAGGCAGGCACAGACGTAGGCTCAGAATACATTTCGCATCAAAGTTCAACTCTTTTTTTTAATGTTTTTATTTAATATGCTTTATTGAGTTTTCAGGCAGTCAGTAATATACATGAAGACCATTAAACATGCCAGGGAGACTGCACATTACAACAACAAACATCACTACTAATTATTCTAACACATCATACACTAACAAAGCACTAACATACACATAAACAAACCCATCCTCCCAACCCACCCAGCCCACCTCACCCACCCCGACCCAAGTGCTATGTCCATCCAGCTAGATCTGAGGCATCAAACCCAGTGAAGGGATGAGGAGAAACTAAGGCTTCCATATGGACAATAAAGTATAAAGAGGGTCCCATGTATTTTGGAAGGACTTAATTCTATTATGCATAGATGCAATATGCTTTTCAAGCTGGAGTGCAAGTAGGATTTCTCGATACCATTTTCTAACTGGGGGCAAAGATTCATCCTTCCAGTGCTTCATTATGAGTAATTTGGCAGTGGCAGCTACTAAGGCAAGGTGTGCCTTCCTGATTCTAGGAGTTCCAGGGGAGAAAAGGTTCAGGATGCAGGCCTCAGGGTAAACAAGGGTTCCAGCCCCAATAATGGATCTAGGACTTATTTAATGGATTGCCAAAAGGCTTGAGCTTTAGGGCAGATCTACAACATATGATACAAAGTCCCCGTGGTACCGACACACCATGGGCACTCAGGGGAAGGGAGTTTACTTATTTTGTAGAGTTTCACTGGTGTATAAAATAGGTTATGTATAATATTAAATTGAATCAGGTGAAGCCAATTTTGCTTAACAAATTTATAGGTGGTTTGCCAAATCTTTCTCCAAGTGTCCACCTCCTCTGTAAGAGAGAGTTCTTGGGTCTAGTAATAACAAATACCTAGAGGTAAATGGGGGTCTAAAGATTGTAATTTCTTATAAACCTTGGAAACCACATGAGGCTGATCAGTCACCTGTAGAGGTGAAGATAATACAATTTTAGGTGGGGGTGACCAGGATGTCTTTCCCATGGAGGAGATTATAGCATTTTTGACTCGAACATAATTAAAAACATGTTTATCCTGGACATTTTGTTGAGTTTGGAAAAGAGGGAAGGAGATAATTTCTCCATTTAGTAGAAAGTCAGCGAGCTTGCATGTCCTGAGAGGGGCCCAAAATGAGGGCAAAACAGGGTTATGGTCAATTTTAAAGTGGTGGTTACTTACAATCGGCTGTTGCAAGGATTTATGCCAATTAATAGAAAGGTGGTTTTGAATCTGGTGGAGTGCTTTAATGGATCACCCCCACTGGAGTATTCCTAAGTGATTTGGGTACTTGCGGAGGGGCTGTGTATAAAAGGGAGGAGAGGGAACAATGATTTTCACCTGCTAAGTACCTCTCAATGTCCAACTCCAAGGGTGAATACGCAGACGGGTCCAGTGGCCCTATCCTATTGCCCCACAAAGCCAGTTTAGCTATATGGTGAGCTGCATAGTATGTAAAAAGGGAAGGGACTGCAAGACCACCCTGTGACTTTGGAGCTGTGAGCTTACAGCAAGCCCTTCTCAGCCCTTTTCCTTTCCACATAAAGACATTAAGGGTTCTCTGGAGTTGTGCAAACCAAACTTTAGGGAAAGAGAAACCCAACATGCCTACGGGATACAGGAGATGGGAAAGAATGTTCATCTTGACAATGCTGATCCTCCCCCAAAGAGAAAGGGGGAGAGCACCCCATCTGTCCAGGTTCACTTTCAGTATGCCAATTAAGTTGGAAAAGTTATCTTTAACCATTGTTGCCAAGTCTCTAGACACCTTAATACCTAAGTACATCAGAGATTTTGTTTCCCATGAAAGGTTATAGTCTGTTAGTTCAGCTTGGATAACCCTGTTATTCAAAGGGGAGACCTTGGTTTTGGAGAGATTTAATTTGTAGTATGATATCTTGGAAAAAAACTCTATTTCTGGCAGGAGGGCAGGGATGGTAGATTGGGGGTCTCCCAGATGTAATAACAGGTCATTTGTGTAAGCTGAAAGAGCATCTCTCTTGTCACCCACCTTGATATTTACTATTTCGGGAGAGGTAGTCAGCCTTCAGATCAAAGGTTCCAAATAAAAGTTGAAAAGGAGAGGGGATAGTGGGCAACCCTGTCTGGTGCCACGACATAGTGGGAAAGGGTTGGATAGAATACCGTTGCACCAGACCCAGGCTGTTGGGAAGGTGTACAGAATTCGGACCCACTTAATGTAGTCATCAGGAAGCCCAAAATGGGCCAAGACAGTGAAAAGAAAGTCCCAGGTGACCCAATCAAATGCTTTCTCAGTGTCCAGGGACACCAAGATGGATGGCTTGTCTGAATCCCTGGATGCCAAGAGAAGGTAAAGCAATTTTCTCATGTGGTCCCCTGAGGATCTTCCAGTCATAAAGCACACCTGGTCATTGCCAATGAGGCTCCCTATAATTGGTGCAAGCCTATTAGCCAGGATGTTTGCTAGGATTTTAAGATCCAAATTAAGCAAAGAAATGGGAATGTAATTCTTGGAGTATAAGGGATCTTTCCCCTGTTTTGGAATGAGAGTGATAAGGGCTTCCAGGAAATTAGGATCCAAGACTCCTTCTTCAAACCAAAGATTATAAACACTTGCTAACACAGGGGCTAGCACAAAGTGTCAAGATTTATATAAATTATTTGGGAGGTCATCTGGGCCTGGGGATTTATCTGGGGTAAGTTGCTTGATGGTCTGTTGTATTTCCCTTATACTAATGTGAGCTCCCAGGGAGGCAGTGCCGGGAAGGGATAACTTGGGAAGGTCGATGGAGTTAAGATAGCCAGAAATGTCTTCATCCAAGGGCTGGGAAGTAGGATCCACAGAGTAAAGCTTTTGAAAATATTTCCCTAAACCCGAGGCTATCTCACTGAGATCTGTGCTGACAGGGCCATCCCGTGTAAGGCGAAGACCTGGAATAAACTGGGTGGCTTCCGCTTGTTGAAGTCGAATCGCAAGGAGCTTGGTGGCCATTTTACTGGATTCAAGAAATAAAAGTTTTGTACGGTGAAGAGCCAGCTCAGCTCTCTGTGCCATCAGGTCCGAGAACTGAGCTTGTAGTTTATGTAAACTGGCCCAATCCTCATCTGAACACTGGCGAGTTAGGGACTGTTCCAAATTTTGAATTGAGTTGAGCATTGTTTCTACTTGCTCCCTAGATTGGTGAGATCTATTTGTTGTCAAATGAATACACTCACCCCTTAGGGAGCATTTGAGGGCTGCCCACACTGTATCTATTCTGCTTACTGAACCTGTATTGCTTTCTAGGAAAAAAGAGATGAATTATTTAATGTGACTGAGGGAGGCAGGCTTTTGGAGCAATTGGTTACTCAAATGCCATAGGAAGTCCCATCTAATTCCAGGTCCCACTAGATAGGTAATGCTTATGGGAGAATTGTCAGACAGGACCCTGTCGTGAATGACCGTGTCAACTATGCCTGGTAAGGCAAATGAACTTATAAGAAAATAATCTATTCACGAATAGGTGAGGTATGTGGGGGGGGAGAAGATAGTATATTGCTGATCTGTGGGGTTTAGTACTCACCAGATATCTATGATACCTGACCCCTGCATGAGACCTCGCAAGGCTCTTTGTGCAGGGGATAGTCCACGTCTTCTACAGTCTGATCTGTCCAGATCTGTTTGGAGGACAATATTCCAGTCCCTTCCCAGCACTGTGAATTTGGGGGGGTCTGAGGCAGCCAGACTCAAAAGATGGGTGAAAAATTGGGGCGAATCTGCATTTGGGCCATAAATAGCTCCTAGTAACACCGGGTGGGATTTTAATGCCCCATGGAGCAAAATGTAACAGCCATTAACATCCCAAAATCTCCTGATCTAATTTAAATGGGATTGTCTTTGCAATCAAGATCACCACCCTGCCACGGCTTGTGGAAACACCTGAGCCAAAGGCCTGACCCACTCAATTTTTTCGTAGGTGAGATAGATCTTCTCTCTGGAGATGTGTTTCTTGCAGTTAGACGATCCCCACCTTAAGATGTAGAAGATGTTTTAATATCATCTGCCTTTTACATCTGTCATGGGGCCCCCCCAACATTCCAACTCACGAAGGTGTAAGGACCTCCCATGTTGCTAGGTTACAGGAGACCCCCAGGATATATGCATATATGATTTAAATACGCCTGTAAAGAGCCCCTTATTACACTAGGCAAAGCATACTGATAGCACTTGGTGCCTCCTCCTCAATGTGCCATAAAGAATCATACTCGAAAACCAAGAGTAGCAACCCATACCAGGTACCCCCTCCCACCCCCAACTTTTTAACATGTTTAACATAAATGCCCTCTTACCAGAACTACAACGCTCAGTTCTTAACAACTGCACTACTACACGTACACCATCAGGTGATGTTATTGAGCAAGTCTGAAAACAGCCCACTAACAAACAAACCCATCCCCACTCCCCTTCTCCCACAAACAAATAGTCCAGTGTAACATTATAACCTAAAATAGAGGTTGCTGTGATAGGAGTCTAGTGCATAAACTCCAGGGCATTGTCATACCCTTAACGCTGTATCCAAAACACTCTGAAAACAGAAGTTCCTATCTCCAGGTTCAGGAAATGAAAAGATGAAACAAACAGTTAAATAAATGGTAGGCATCCTATGTGTGACCTTGGGCCCAAAGCCCTTTGTGACAAAAAACAAACAAGGTCCACCATAGTGGAGCTCTCAGGATATTCACTATGGGAAATTAAAGAATATGCCAACAATAATAGTGACTGTAGTTCTTAAGTCTGTAATGCAAACCAATGTCCTCTTCAACAGAAATCCACGGCTGATTTCCACCTAAAATAAAGTACAGTTCCCTTTCTGTTAGTAGGAGATATAGCCACGTAGAGACACTGGTGCTGCCTTATCAGCTGTCAACAACAAATATGGCAATCAAGGCCAGTCTAGCCAGATCCCATCAATGGCTAACACTCTGCACAGTCCAAGAAGGGCCTCCTTAGCTGGAGTGGATGCCTGGGAGCCATTCGTTGGAACTGCAAAATAAAGTCAGGTACTAGTGGGAGGTAGGTATTTTCCCTGCAATCTACAGGACTTCTGAACTAAATCTCAGTCATTATTTGCACCTCCTCGGCATTTGGCCTTAAACCACATATCGCGTACTCACAGTATGCCAGTGTGAAGCGTAAACTCCCAGTTGCCAGGTAGATCCTCATTTGAACAAGTCTAGGAGCAGGGTTTTAAGCTCTTGCATCTCTTGTTCCGGGGTGTCGAATGATAACCATTGATTGCCATGTTTTACTTGAAGAACTGCTGGATATTTAACTCTAAAATGTTTTCTGGCAGCAATTAGCTTGGACACGGTCGAATGCAGTTCTTGCCACTTGACATGGACTGACTGGGCTAGGTCCTGAGTTATGCGGATTTTACAGCCCCTCCATTGCACTTCCTGGAGGTCCTTTACTTTGGCCATAATGTGCTGTCTATCCAGGAAATTCAATAGCTTAAAAATAAGAGGCTTCGGCGGAGAGCCGGGTGGTGGAGGGGGGCGCGTGGTGAGCCCTTTCAATGATATATGTGGCTCCATTTGGTGAAGGCTAGCTATTTTTTCACAAAACTTGTGTAAAAATAAAATAGGTGTGTTGCCCTCCTCTTGCTCAGGAATGCCAATAACTATAAGGTTATTGTGCCTACTGCACCCCTCTAAGTTTTCAAGCTTCTCCTCGAGTTTTTTAAGCCTCCAGTTGACGTTCTTGGCCTCCTGCTCAGTTCCCCCTGCTTCCTTTCCAGGGAGACCAGTCTAGCTTTGGAGTCACCCACCCTGATTGTCAGGGCTTCAACTGAGGATTAGATTTGTTGAAGATCTACCAAGATGGTAGAAATGGTCTCCTGCATTGGCTGCATAATTTCCAGAAACCTCTCCTCCGAGAGTGCAGTCTGTGCGGGTGACTTTTTAAGCAAGCCTGTAGCCTGCTGTTTGGGCCATTTAGCGCCTTGTCCTTCTCAGATGTGGGCGGAGGGGAGTGCCATGGAGGGGCTTTCTTCATATAAACCTCCATGCTTCACTTGCAATCCAGGACTGGGTAAGTGTCTTGTACCTAAATACCACTTGCAAGTTGAAAAGTTGGCATAAATAATGGGTAGTTAGAGTGACTGTTTGTGGGCGAGGTATGGAGCTGTGGAGGTGTGCTGCTGCTCTTCAAACTGCCATCACATAACCTCAAAGTTCAACTCTTAAAAATCTGGCCCAGTGTCTGTATTTGTGAATGATAAGTGCAAAAACAAAGTCAGACAACCTTGACTTTTGACTGTGTGATTGGGGCGGAATGCATGACTGATTTTTATAAGGACTGGACACCTTGGCTATGAAAGAAATAAAAGGATTTGACCACTAAGCATAGAGCAGTACAGACTCAATAGAAAAATGCCTCTTCTGTCTGAACAAATGGAATGGTATGTTTCTCCATCATAAGTGCTGGAACCAATGGATGTGGGGGGGAAGCAGCAGCCCCCTCCCACTTTTGCCCTTCAGTCTTCAAGGTGCCCCTTTAGTAAATGCAAAGTAAAGATAGACATGATTATGGTCTCCTTTGTAATTTTGTGTGTGCAGCCCAGTTGCCAATTGAAATAGAAGCTCCTGCTAGGCTAGCACTGGAGCATAAGTCAGGTGGTCAACCTCACCCCAATATCAAGGTGACTTCTGAAGTATCTCTTGATGTGATGCAAGGCTTTGTCATTTGCTTCCATTTGTATTCATGGAACCAAAAGCTCCTGAAATGACTTAAAATTTGTGGGTAAGTGTGATACATTCTTTCCCAAGTTTTGTACAGGAAAACGTGCTACTTTCTGTGTATAAAATGATGGGTTGCACAGTTTGCTTTTTTTACCCTGTGCCTTTTTGAATTTCAGCCCCCTCTCCACTTTGCAAAAGCACTTTAAAAACTGAAGCAGTATAGTGTAGTGGTTCACTGAGCTGCAAACCCAGAGAGGTGGGTTTGAATCCCATCAGCCTCCACTTGCACACTATGAGATCCCGAGCAAGTCACTTAACTTCCTTGTGCTCCCAGGTTGCACCTGGAAACAAGCTCTGGCTTAGTGTGTCTTTCCTTTGCCCCATGTTCCAGCACCTATATTCTCCTTATCCTAATCCATTCCCTAGTTTGCAGGAATGTGTTCTAACTTTGCTTACACTCACCTGCTCAAACAGATGTGTATACGTCATTCTCTTTATCCCTTTTAGTATTTAAAAACAACATGACTATGCCCCAGTCCATAGAAACATAGAATCTGATGGCAGATAAAGACTGCTTAGCCCACCTAGTCTGCCCATTTTTCCCTACCTACCTACCTACTGTATCACTGCAGACCCTACTTGATCTCTGGCTTATCCCCCCCCCTTCTTATCACTAAGGTTCCCTTATACCTATCCCATGCTTTCTTGAACCCTGTTACAGTTTTTGCCCCACCTCCTCCACTGGGAGGCTGTTCCAGGCATCCACCACCCTCTCTGTGAAGAAGTACAGTGGAGCCCACTTAAGTGCACATCAAATAAGTGCACATCCCAGTTAAATGCACAGAAAATCATTATCCTGATTTTTTTTCTATACCTACAACGTTAAATTATCTGGATAAATGCATTACAGATAAGTGCACATTTCAGTTAAGTGCACACTTTTTTGTCAAAAACTGTCCCTTTTTTAGGCTCAAACCAGGGATAACTGCACAGACATGATAAATTAACTAAAACTCTCTCAGTTGATGGCCTAATTGAAAACAGCATGTATCCGTGTCAGTACTGTAATTGACCACAGCAGCACAGCAGTGTACTGCAGCTACATAAGAACCCCTCTGAACCCATAGACAGTCATTTGTTTTTGTTTTGTCAAAATGCAACAGTGTAGCAGAATGGAGAAAATCGATAAGAATATACTGACACTTGACCAGAAGGTATCTGTGCTTCATAAACTTTCACAACCTGATATCAAGTGTTCCGACCTTGCGAGGGAGTATGGTGTGGATGTGTCAACAATTGCCGAGATTTATGCCTCCAGAGAAAAGCTGTTGTCTGAGTGGGAAAGTGGGGAGAAGCTCAACAGAAAGTGAAAATGAGCAGGAAAAAGTGACACCATGGAGACGGCTTTGCCTCGTAGTTTTAATGGCATTGAAGTGAGTGCATTGCCAGTCATTTACGAGGCTAATTCAAACTCCTGGATGACCTGTGACATTTTCTCAAGATGGTTGCACACTCTGAATACAAATAAGAAGGCACCGCTGATGAATTGCAATGCTTTTGGACAACTGCAGCGCCCATCCAAACATATCTATATCCCATGTTAAACTGATTTGTTTGCCGCGTAACACCACCTCCTTAATTCAACCCATGGGATATGGGTATTGTCCGAAATGTGAAACATCTCTATAGAAAAAAGGTAACCCCCAATCTTGCCTTACTGCTCATATGCTGCAGAAAACCCCCACTAACTTTTTTTTTCTCTTCACAGGTGGTAGAGAAGTTATTGTTGGTGATTGACTCAGGGGTGACTGTTGATGCGGCTAGTGCTCCGAGACAAACAAAATGTCTGAACTGGCAAAGAAAATCACTATCCTCAAGGCTATCCAAATGCTTGATTTTGCCTGGGGTGCAGAGAGGGCTGACTTGATATCAAATTGCTATCACAAGGCTGGGTTTGCTGTTGCTGCATCAGGCACTAGGTCAGAAGCCGAGGAGGATAGTGAGACAGCATCTCTGACCTGCCTGCCAGTGTGACCATCTTTGAGTTCCTCGCATATGCAGACATCGATGAGGGAATTCAAATGGAGGGGCCACTGGATGAACAAGAGATCTGTAATAAAGTAAAGGGGTTGCAGGGAAGTGAGCATGATGAGGAGGAAGAACGGGAAGAATGGGATCCAGAAGACAAACCAGTAACTGCGGACGCCGCTATAACTGCCATGGACAGTTAGACACTTTGTGTTAGGCAGGGAGAAAAGTGATTTCAGCTTACTGTTCAATTTTAATAGTTATGTTAATGGACTGGCCATACAGTCTAGCAAACAAAAAAAAAATAACAGACTTCTTTGGCCAGTAATTTAATTATTACTGTTTACTACTTTGATAATGTGCTTTTATGTGTGATCATCTTCTAATAAAGCACGAGTGATTTTGTAAAGTATAAGACGCGTTGAAATCATTTTGTCCACTTAAATGCACAGCCCACTTAAGTGCACAAAAAAGTCACATGCCAAGGGTGTGCACTTAAGCGGGCTGTGCATTTAAGCGGACAAAACAATTTCAACACCTGGTGTACTTTACAAAATCACTGCGCTTTATTAGAAGATACTCACATGTACTTCCTTACATCTCCCCTGAGTCTACCCCCTCCAGCTTCATAGCATGACCCCTTGTCCTTTAGCATCTTTTTTCTGAAAGATGCTTCCCTCTTGAACCTTATTTATACCTGTGATGTATTTGAAAGTTACTATCATATCCCCCTTCTCTCACCATTCCTTCAGTGTATACATATTCAGATCCTTCAGTCTTTCTTAAAGAGGCTTTTGATGTAGACCCTGCATCATTCTGGTTGCCCTATTCTGGACTGTCTCTACTCTTTCTATGTCCTTCTGGAGATAAGGTCTCCAGAACTGGGCACAGTACTCCAGGTTAGGTCTCACCAGTGATCTATACAGGGGTAACACCACCTCCCTATTTCTGCTGGTGATGCCCTTCCCTATGCACCCCAGCATTCCACTAGCTCTCCTGATTGTCTTGTCACACTGCCTAGCCACCTTTACGTCATCAGATATGATACCTCCCAGGTCTCGTTTCTGTCTGGTGGTTGTCAATACCTCTCAGCCATTCAGCTTTTTCTTTTTGAGGCTAAATCATTTGAGTATGTCAAATCTTACCTTGTAGCTCTTTTCCCCTAGCAAAAAAATCAGCTTGGGGTCCCCATGTGGGACCCTCTCAGTCATTTCAATGTCCTTTCCATAGTGGGGTGCTATGAACTGGGAACCCCGGATTGTCACAGTTTCAGTACTCTTAAAGAGTCGACATGCTGCTTTTCCTGACCCTCAGAGCTTTCATTCTTTGTTCTGCAACAGTGCTGTTCCAAGCAGAATAATTAATAAACATCATTGGCAGTCTGCTCAGAGCTGGCTCTGCGTCTTTAAGCAACAGAAAATTATTGATAGCCAGTCTTAAAAAATGCTAACTGTGGCAGAGTCAGTAACTAGAGCGGTCTCAAGCTGATGGATGGTTGAAGCAATTAAGCCTGATCAATCGAGCTGTGACAGCTTTTTCCAAACTTTTCTAAACTTACTGCATTATTCATCAGGTGTAATAGCATGTTGATAAATCTGGTATACGTACATTGACAACATCATTATCCTTCCAGGAAACTATTTTATAAAGTGCCTGATTATGTTTTAATTAAAACAATACTGTTTCCTACATTGGGCAGCCCACCACCACCCCCTCACATATCAATCTGTTGAAGCAGTATACTGTACAGTAATGCTGATGGGAGGCAGCCACAGTTCTGCAAATCTACAATATACTGAAATGTTTATTTGCACTTTATCACACCCTGTCTCATGTTGCCCATGGAAGTCCTTTTTCTATCCACTGGCACGCTCTTTCATCCTGGAAACTTCAATGAAGACAAGATCCTCGTGGTCTGTCCAACTTATGCCACTACTATTACCCATGGAGTAGGAGTGTTTAAACAAGCATCACTTTCCTTGGCCAGAAGACCTGGATTCACCATTCCCTATGAAAGGAGGCTGGCAGTGCACCATGGAATGGCCAATGGGATGTTCGGGTGTATGGGCTTCATCTGGCTGCTATTAGGTCCATCTAAGTACCATTTTCTCTCTGGACCCTGGTGCTGCCAAGTGAGCAGCCTGTCCATACTGTCACACTGGTCATTCAGATGTTTCAGTAACATCCTGCCCCCCCCCCACCTGCTTTGTCCTGCCTCTTGTGAACTTCCTTCACCAGAGGGCTGCAAGGTGGTTCGATATTAAAGTCAAGGTCCCCAGAACAGGAGAACATCTGAGCAGAAACTTGCATGATCTCCAGGCCATCCTCACCTGACTTCTGGTTTTGAAGCATATCATGAACCTGAGTCAGTAACATGCCAGGCAGTCCCTGTAACTGGTCACTGCCATGGCTATGTTTTCACAGATGTGCTCACTGCAAGTGCCAGAGGTACACCACAAATTAGCAGGTCTTCATGTGCAGCCAATTTGGCTGAAAATGCTTGATAAAGATTGATACTGATAAGAAAAAAGACTCTTTCCTGTATAATTAGACATGACCAATGAACCCAGCATTTCATGATTAAGTACAGTGAAGTAATGAATAATGCGAGTTGCAAATCAATCCACCTGAGCCCTGTTCACATGAAGCCCCTCAGCTTTAATTAGAAATGAAAATGCATTAATTAGAAATTAAAACATGTATAATTATTCCATTACGTAACACTTCAGTAGCAATACTAGTGGATAGCAGCATTCAATCCATCCAGAACAAATAGACATAAACTCAAAGGAACTAATGTTCTTCCCATGAATAGCAATACTTATTCAGCATTGCTTTAAAAATATAATTTAGCACTGCCTTGCATGTAAATGTGAAAAAATCCTCTTTATGGAACTGAGGGTGTTATTCTGTGTTTCAAGCTGTGAGGTGACAGGTGACAACTACAGGGGGTGTAGCCAGACAACAGAAAGCATATGTCAATGCCGAATGTTGTCTTGCTGACATTGACATTGGTAGTGCATGAGTTAGACAGATGCATAAAAGGAATGGCAGTGAATTACGGAAGTGACACCAACCCCACACCACCCTGAAGAGACTGACAGGCACTGAGGTGTGCTTTTGGGTGTCGGCCATAATGCTCATGTGATTTCACCTCACCCTACCCTGCAGAGTCCGACAAGTATCGTGTTCTGCCTTGGGGTCCTCAGGCCTTATGCTCACCCCATTCCATATGGAAATACATTGAGATGGGTGCAGTATAGGAGAATGGGGTGAACTTTGGGGCCAAAGAGTGCAAGGCACAGTTCAATGCCTGTCGGTGGCTGCAGGGTGGGGGTGGGGTGGAATGGTGTGAGCATTAGAACCGACAATCTAAAGTCACACCCCCTGATGCCAGTTAGTCTCTACAGGGTGGGACGCTATGGTGAGAAACCTTAACACCTAGGGCATTTGTTGATATTTGCACTCCAAATTTTCAACGTGGGCTTTTTCTCACCCCACCTCATTAAAGCATTTGGGACCTCTGCTCATGAACAGTGGCACTGTGATTTTGTTAATCTGTCCTGAATGTTGATGTCCCACAGTGATTGTGCCATTCTGCGCCAGTAGCTCGAAACCACATTTTGGGCAGGATGTGAGAAATGACAATTGTACTCCTCTTAAGGAGGTGTGCAAAAATGGCAATGTAGAAAATCTAGAGTGAAAATATTACAAATTCTCCAAGTTATGAGTGTGCATGGAAACTGCGCAATGCATGCTCGTAACACAGGCATTCTGTGGAATTTTGTCACCAAATTTTCCACATATGCATTTTGGGACCTTCACTCACGAACACTGTGACAGTGATTTTCTTAATCTGTCCCGAACATTGATTTCCTACAGCAGCCCTTTTTAGCATATGTATGCATGTCTGAGAGCTCACATTTTGCGCAGCATGTGAAAACAACTGTACTGTTCATAAGGAGGTGTGCAAAAATGACAATGTTGAAAATCTGGAGTGAAAATATTAACACTTCTCAAACTTACGAGTGTGCGTGGAAACTGCGCAACGCATGCTCATAAAATAGGCATTTTGTGTCATTTTGTAACCAGATTTTCAAAAGTGCATTTTGGGACCTCCGCTCATTGACAGTGTCACTGTGATTTTCTTAATCTGTCCAGAACATTGATTTCGCACACCGACTGCGCCATTGTGCACCACATGTGCGAAAACATATTTTGCATGAGATGTGAAAAATGACAGCTGTACTGTTCATATGGAGGTGTGGTAAAATGGCAATGTTGAAAATCTGGAGTGAAAATATGAAAAATTCTTTAAGTTACAAGCGTGCATAGTAACTGCACAACACACGACCGTAACACAGTCATTTTGGAGAATTTTTCCACCAAATTTGCAACATAAGGTTTTTGGGAGCCTACCTCATGAACTGTGATGCTGTCATTTTGTTAATCAGTCCTGAAAGGTGGTTCTGCACAGTGACCACAAAATCACCTTTCAGGACTGAATAACAACATGACAGTGACTGAGTTCATGAGGTGGGGTTCCAAGAACCCCATGTTGAAAATTTGGTGAAAAAATTCCCAAAAATGGCTGAGATATCCACCAAAGTTGAAAAAAAAAACGATTTATGCCATTTTACAGCTTACTGGCATTTCTTCCGTTCGTGGTCGGCTTTGAAGAGTGCAGATGTGTTCCCAGTCCACCGAATATTGTCACGCCAGCCTCCGGAGGTAAGTATGGGGTGGGGGGTGTGGGGAGGTGGGTGCACAGAGGGTGGGTGCAGGTTGGGGGCACGAGAGACCTGAGGACCATTTTCAACCTTTTTCTGTTTTTACAGGAAAAAAAATGGCAACATGGGATGCTTTGGGCACGCTGGGGTGGGCTTCCAGCGTGCAAGCATAATGGTATTTATTTGGGGCTGGAGTCAATGGGGATTAGGCACCTGTCCGCTACATGGTGTGCTTTTGGGACAGTGATGAGCTGAGGGGATTGGGCACCCCTCGGCCTACAACAAATTTTTTGGGGGGGTACATTATGCTGACGGGGATTGGGCTACCCCATCGGCAAATGGACTGGCGAGGGCAAATGCCGACAGGGGGATTGGGCACACCCAACGTCGGCTGTTATGGGAACTCTGAGAGATGGATGGCTCCGCCATGTTTATTGAAATGTTACACCACAGAAGGCACGCCCTGCAATGGGGGCACTCACTCATTGCAGCGGCAAAATCCTTTCAAGGTGGTGGCGCACTTTTGCACTGCTGTCATAGACAGCATGCAGTCTAATTCGTGCCACAGAGCCCGGCTAGAAAAAGCAGTGGTGCTACTGGGCAATACAGGACCGCACCTCCAAAACCTGCTATTCCAAGTTGCGGCAATATGTTTCTTGTGTATGTGCAAGACAATATAAAAATGTGTACTCTATAACCATGTTTCTTGCCCCAATCTGGCACCATAAATGAAATCTTTGTACACCATGGTACTCCTTTCAGCCCTCTTCATACACTGTTGCTCCTTCAGACACACACGTAACTCCCCCAGATATGGTATCTTCCTAGTAGGGTATCTGATGTAGGGTCACAGAGGGCGATACGAAGACAATCTCAGTGGTAACCCTTCTGGTTTGAACTCCCAGGCAATCTAGGTGGTCACTTTATAGTGCCCCCTGTAAAGGGGCGCCACCATGGTAAAAAACATTTGTGCCTTTTTTTTGAATGCACAGAATCAGTACCTGGTGTGGGACATGTCAGTGTCATACAGCAACTCCACTTATGCAACAGTTTCAACTGGACACAAACAGCTAGGGGAGGCAATACCTAACTGTTGCTCAGAGCCTCAGAAGATGCTTTCTCGCCTTGTGCCGGGCTGGTGCCTCTAATGATTGGCCATTTAATTTGAGCCTATCTGTGTCACTGATTTAGCACAGATGGCAAGCCACAACATTTCTGAGTGCAGGCTGCAGTGCCCAGTGGGTGATGGGTGAGATGAGTGGCAACGTGAACATTTTTTGGCCAAAGTAGAGGAGAGATACTGTCTGTGCCAAATTAATCCATGCCTCCTATCCAGACTCTCTGAGCAGCATGATGATTCGACTTCACCTAATAGGGGGCAAGGTGATCCCGATCCTCACACAAATCCAGCAGGTACTAAGTCTACTAATTGATATCAACATGTGGGAAGGGAAGGGGGTAGCTGTTGTGTGCGGCTGGGGTCAGTAGTGGTTCTTTCAGACTGCACCATGGCTGCACGTAGGCAAGTCATGCAGATACTGTGTAGTGTTGGGGCTGAGAGGGGTGTGAATGAGGATTGTGTGCTGTCTGTGGGGGGATGGGGTGAACAAGGGTCATGAGCTGTCTGCAGGGTGGGGGTGAATGAAGATTGTGAGCTGTCTGCAGGGGCTTGTGAATGAGGATTGCGAGCTGTCCACGGGGAGGGGGGGGCATCATTTTCACATTTGCCTAGGGGCACCATGTACCCTAAGACCAGCCCTGAGAATGAAACTACAGACAGTATCAGCTGGCCCTGATGCGTAGGGTGTGGAATAATGAAGGCAACACAAAGTCTTTCTTGTTGCCCCTTAAACAAAATGTTACTTCATGAAATACTGTAAATGGAGCATGTCTTCTTACACACATGGGCTGCTGTGCACCAGCTAGGTGTGGCATGTGCCTGTGATTTGCTGTTTCAGGCCTTTGCAGACTGTTTCTGGGGCCTTCTGCCCTCTTTGCAGTCCTGCTTATAGCACAGCCAAGATTACGATCCTTCAAGGTCATTTGCATGATGTATCCATGATACTTTGCATCATCTCAGAGGGCAAGGGAAACCAATAAACTGTTGATGCATAAGCAGAGCCCCTAGTTCTCCACGGCATTTCAGTCTGAATTTCTGAGGCAGGGCTCCAAGGTTTACGAGGCAGTGTTTGATCATTCGTGTGGCAAGAACTACGGTCTGTGGCAGAATGCAGCAGAAATATTATGTGGTATCATCATGACATCCCATGCTGATCACTGGGGAGGAGTTTCAGGATAAATGAGATGGGAAAGAGACTCGGGCACTATGAAAAAACTGTATATTTGAATGAAAAGTTAACAAGAACACTGTCTTCTGTGGCACTGTATACATTCAGTGTGTATCATATGTAATTTGTTCAACTAATACTGAGTGTTCTCTGGTTATTGTGATACCTGTTTTGTATGGATGTTGTTTTTTATGGATGTACTTGCATAACATGAAGTAGTTTGTAACTTCTTTCATTTTTACTGGCTGTGTTGTTTATCAGTCATTAATATTTTACATGGTATGTATGTTATGCATATGCTTAATTCTATGCAATAAAATTTGATAAAAAATGAAGTATTTATGCAAATGTTATACTTTAATGTTAATTTTGAGGTAAACATTTTGTACAATAAAGGCCTCCTTGGAAATGAGTTTTGCTCAATTGAGTATCTGATTCATACTATTACAAATAAAAGTTTTACTACTACTGCTATTATTACTGCAGCATATTCGGCGGCATGGTAAAACTTTGGCTAAAAATTCCATGGCCATGCACCCACACAATTCCAGGGGCCTTGTGTATAATGTGTGAAAAGGAATAGAAAATCAGCCAGTTTTATAGTCAAGTCTAGCAAGGTGCTGCAACAAATATCCTCTTTTTGGGTGCAACTCAAAAATGTACAAACAGAGCATAGAAAGAAGTAAGTGCCTCAGCTGAGACTTGAACCCAGGCCACCAGGAATACCATTCTGGTCACGCTAACCAGCTGTGCCACCAAGGCAATTAGAACCTGGGCTGTTCTGGAGCCCACATTACTCTTTTTCCAGTGCACAACCTGTGGCTGGTTAGTGCAACCAGAACGGTATTCCAGGCAGCCTGGGTTCAAGTCCCAGCTGAGGCACTTCTTTCTTTTCCCTGCTTGTATGTGTTCAATAAATATGCACACCACATCCATGTGATTGGAAATGAAGTAATTATTTGTGCAGCACCAGGTTGTGCATTGGAGAAAGAGTAATGTGTACTCCAGGACAGCCCAGGTTCCAATTGCCTTGATAGCACAGCTGCTTAGTGAGACCGAGGCGGTATTCTGGGCAACCTGGGTGCAAGTCCCAGCTGAGGCACTTCTTTCTCTCCTCTGTTTGTATGTGTTCCATAAATATGCACACCACAGCCATGTGATTGGAAATTAAGCAACTCAAAAATGTCTTGATGCCCAGCCCGGTGTTGCCAATGGCACCTGCTGCACTTGCATGTGGGCAAACTGAACTGGCAGTACAATCCTGCCATCCCCTAATCTGAGCTGGTGAAGTTTGTGCTCCCCAGCGTCAATGTTCCAGCATCTCTGGTGGCTCCTGTCTGATGTGTTCCCACATGAGAACAAATCTAAGGGTATCACGTCGCCACAGCAATGGGAAAACAGTGAAGACCATCACAGCGACATTTTCAACAGTTTGCTGTGATGGTCCACTGGGTTCCCGATGCTGCTGCTCTGGAATGTTCACCCCCTCTCTGAACCAACTCCAACTCAGAGCTTGTTATCTTAAGTGCAGGGTGTCAGAGGCAGAGCCCCCACACATCAGAATTAATGAAATTAAGTCCCCTCTCAGAAACACACTTCCCCAGTGATGGCACAATACCAACTGGTGGTGTTGTAGCGTTGCTGTTCTGACAGTTGCCACAATCTGTGTCAGTGCAGTATGGTGGAACCCAGATCTCAGTATCCCCATTGTCTGAGACCCACTACTGCGGAGACTTTTCTAGGGCACCAAGAGTTGGGAGGGAGCTAGACGTCATTGTCCACCTGGGGATAAATGACCTGGCAAGGGACAGGGTAGGGGTAGTACATGGAAATTTCAAGGAGCTAGAGAGGGGCCTCCAGCAGGGGGCATGAATGGTAGCTTTTGTCAAAGTGTTACCCACACTCTGCACCAGGGCTTTTAACAGTTGGTTACAGGCATGGTGCCTGTTGGAGAGCTTCAGCTACATTGGGGGCCAACTTGGGAGGGTATGGGCCTCTATAGGGGAGATGTCCTGTATCCTTCCAGGGATGGGATCACAGTCCTTAATAGGAGTTTTAAATGCTACTTGAAGGAGCATGCCAGCAAGGGGGAGGCTGTAAAACCCAGAGGCAACAATTTCCACCCCCCCGATGATGAGGCAGCAGGGAGGGAGAGCCTGAGAGAATAAGCTCCCCCACGACAGGGGTGCAAGAAGACTGGACTGGGAATAAGGCATAGGACAAGGAGGCTATAAATCAGGAAAACAAGAAGGAAGGCAAGTAATGTAGAAGGTAACAAAGGGAGAGGGAGAGGGGGAGAGACAGGAGGAGCATCAGGGAGCAACACAGGCAGGAGGTGAGGGAAGAAGGCAAGGAGGGAGTAAGGTATGCAGAGAGACTATGAGCCAATGCAAGGTGTCTGTGAAATAAAATTCTGGACCCTTTTTTATGGATCTCATAGACAAACTTATTCCCTTCAATAAGATTCAGATAATTTTGGGGGGTGACTTAAATGTAGTTGTTGATCCAAACATAGATCGGACAGCTCATCGGTTTAATTTTATCACCCGCTCAGAGAGCCATAAGGGATTTATTGGACGATTTAGAACTTTGTGACATCTGGAGAGTATTGCATCCTAATGAGAAAGGCTTTACATTTACCTCTCCGATACATAAAACTTCCTCGAGAATCGACTACATTTTAATATCGCAATGTTTAATAGGGGGAGTTATCGATTCAGCGATCCAATCAGGTCCTCCATCTGACCACTCAATTGTAACATGCCAACTTACCTTATTGGGTATTCCTGAGAGAAGAGGTTGTTGGAAGCTAAATAATCAGCTTCTAAAAGATCCTGCAATAGTTGACCACATCAACTCTCAGATTTCCCAATACATATCTAATAATTTGAATTCCACAAAAAAATCAGATATCGAATGGGGTGCATTTAAAGCCTTTTTAAGGGGTGTATTTATTGAGGTAGCCTCAAGGAATAAAAGGCTCAAAGAAAGCAAATTGAGGGAAATTCTTGGCCAGATTCGAGACATAGAATCTAATCTCTCCCCCTCCACCCCGGAACAGACTATGCTAGAGTTGGTCAAACTTAAAAGTTCCTACATGGAGCTGCTTAGAGAGAAAGCGGAATATCTGATACTAAAAACTAAAGCTACTAGTATTGATCAAGGGGAAAAGGCGGGGCACCTCCTTGCTGCCCAAATTAAACAACAAGAAGCCGCCAATTTTATTATGGCCATACGTACGCAAAGCGGCTCTCTAGTCGTCGATTCCAAGGCGATCGCCGCTGAATTCCAAAAGTTCTATCAAACCCTGTACTCGCCGAAGTTAACTCCTTCAAGACATGATCTAGACCAATATCTGCAAGATTCATTTCTTCCCACCCTTGAAGCTGAGCAAGCTTCAGATCTGTGCGTTCCTCTAACCGAAACAGAAATTATTGAAGTAATTGACAGTCTTCCTAATGATAAATCACCAGGCCCGGATGGTTTCTCCCCTAATTTTTATAAAGTATTTGCGAAAAGCATAATGCCCTTGCTTTTACCAATGTTCCAACAGGTCTTGGACACAAAACACACAGATACTACATTGTTTGAGGCCATAATTGTGCTCATTTTAAAACCGGGCAAACCCCCAGAAGATGTTACTAATTATAGGCCAATCTCCCTCCTTAACCAAGATCTTAAAATTCTCAGTAAACTTTTGGCTAACCGGTTAAGTAAGATCCTCCCCGATCTGATTGGTGAAGAACAAGTTGGATTTATGAGGGGTAGACTGGCTAGTGATCACATTCGAACTTTAGATCATGTTTTTTCTGTGACCAGAGATGCAGATTACCCTGCTGCACTTGTTTCTTTAGACGCCGAGAAGGCATTTGATAGGGTTGATTGGAGTTTTCTTTTCCGCGCACTGCAGGCTTTCGGCATTCCATTAGAATTTCAAAATTGGATTCAAGCTCTTTATCGATTCCCATCTGCCAGTGTATTTTGCAATGGATGTAGCTCGGACAGATTCCCGGTATTATCTGGCACGAGACAAGGGTGTCCACTTTCCCCTTTGCTCTTTAATTTATATTTGGAACCCCTTATCCGAAGAATTGTGAAAGATCCTGACATTCATGGAATTCCGGTCCAGAACTTTACTATTAAGGCATTAGCCTATGCAGATGACTTACTTCTTTGCACCTCTCAGCCAAACAAAACCATTCCTCATCTTTTAGAGGTGATAGGAATTTATAGTAAGTACTCAAATTACAAACTAAACTTAGGTAAAACGATGGTGTTCCCACTTAATTATAAAGTAGTAAATAACAAAGTTACTGTTCATGGTTTATCTTGGCAGGGGAAATCTCTAAAATATCTCGGTATTACTCTTGTAAGGAATAGAGCCCTGATGAGTAAATATAATCTAGACTCTCTTTTAAATATTATTACTCAGGATTTAAAAAGGTGGGCCCTCCTACCTCTTACGATTTGGGGCAGAATAAGCCTCATTAAAATGAATATTTTTCCGTGGATATTTTACCCACTTAATCTCCTCAATATTTGGCTACCCCTCGCATAGTTTAAAAAACTTCATACTATTTTCACTAATTTTATCTGGGCAGACAAAGGGCACAGGTTTGCTTTTTATAAGTTAGCTGCCCCGAAGTTTAAAGGAGGCTTAAGAGTTCCGTACGTCTCTTTCTATTATTGGGCCAGTCACATGAGCAAATATTTGAGATGGCTCGCACCTAATGATCTCAATAATTCTGGTAAATATGTACCGCTCTGGGTCCAAATCGAATCTGCCTTAATTCGTTTTCATAACCTGACCCCTTCAGCTCTCCTTTTTGTACAGCCAAAATCCCTTCCCAAGTCCTTGCAGGACTCTTTAATAGCTACATCTGTCCGGGTTCATTTCCAATTTTGTTCTTTTATCAAAAACAACCCTAAATTCGATTCAGAGCAACCCTTAATGGGTAATCCTAATATCAAATTAGAGGGAAAAGTTATTTCCCCTCGTTGGTTACCTCAGCTCCAAGGAACAAAGCTTAGGGATTTCTGGCTCGAGATGGATCGTAAATGGATATTATCCAAAGACATTTTAAGTAAATTTGAGTTACCTGCTGTTTATATATTTAAAGTATTTCAATTACGGCACATCCTCTTGGCTGCATTAGGGGACAATCTTCAGCAATCAGAGCTTGCCCTCCTGTTGGAGGAACTGGTCCAACTTGTTATCCGCCCTCATGCGGTGTCCAAAATTTATAAGGCTCTTTATAATAAGGTATACCCTGAACCTATCAGACCTCCAGAGTGCTGGAATGAATTACTTCCGGATGCATCCATTAATTGGGAGTCGCTGTGGCGCGGGTGCCACATATATATCACTCAGGATAGGCTGCGGCTTGTGCAATTTCGCATTTTGCATAATCTATATTTCACGCCCAGAAGATTTCACAGTTTCCTAGGGGTGGCTCGCGACCTGTTGGAGATGTGGCCAGGGCGAAAGGCAATTTAGTTCATATTCTGGCAATGTCCTAAAGTTGCCCCCCTTTGGTCGCAGATCAAACAAAGAGCAGACCCCCTGTTAGGGTTGGAGGACCTATTTACAGTTGATATATGCTTATTAGGGAATTTCTTAGTAATCCCAGTTAAAGTACGAAAATATCACATGGCTCTAGTGTCTATGTCTGTTAAAAAGCTAGTACTTCGTCATTGGAAGGATGACATCTCTATTTCATATACGGAATGGCTGACAGAATTTTTAAGTAATATCAGGCTAGAGAAGATGATTGCCAGTCTTCAGAATAGATTGTCCAAATTTAACAAAGTCTGGGCTCCACTCATGGATTTGTTTTCTTTGCCAGTAGTATAACCTTTAATCTTTAATGGTTATCATTCGAAATTGCTTATGTATTACTTTCTAAAACGACTGTCCAGGGCTGGGTCTATCTAAAGGGGGGATGGAGGTGAAGGGTGGGGGTGTGGGGGAGGACTCTTCCCCTTTACAGCTCTTCTTTGTTTTATCTCTGGAGTCTTACTTTGCATAACATTATGTATTATCGAGGTATGTTATTACTTTGTTTTTGGGGTGTAAGATGTCCTTTTATGTTAGAATGTTGAATAAAAAATAAATTAAAAAAAAAAAAAAAAAAAAAAAAATTCTGGACCTGGAGACCATCATGGCAGGGGCTAGCCTGCATTTGATGGCCATAACGGAGTTGTGGTGCACTGACAGACATGATTGGGACATGACTTGTCACATAATTTCTAGTTTACTTATGTATACGTATGTGTGTGTGTGTGTGTGTGTGTGTGTGTGTGTGTGTGTGTGTGTATCTTTGCAGGGGGAGACTGCACAGAAGAAAAGAAAAAGCAGACATCCTCAACATGTATTTCTGCTCAGTCTTCACAGTGGAGGGAGGGGGGGACGGACCACCAGGGAGCAGCAGGAACAAAGGTGTGGTGGACACAAGTCCATTTCAGAGGAAAGATTCCTGAAGAGACTTGTAGCTGTTAAACTAGACGAGGCTATGGGACCTGATGGGATACACCCAAGGGTCCTAAAGGAACTCAGGAAGATGAAAGGTGTCCCACTGACTGCCTTATTCAGCAGCTCTCTGGAAACAAATATGTTCCCTCACCATTACAGCAACAGCAGGGAGGAGGCTGGCAACTACATGCTGATGAGCCTCAGCTCAGTGGTAGGAAAATTAATGGGAACTCTGCTGAAGGAAAGATTGTCTAAGTATTTTGAATCAAATGGGCTGCAAGACCAAAGGCAGCATGGATTCATGGGGGGACATCATACCAGACAAACTTGATTGATTTCTTTGATTGGGTGACCAGTGAAATAGACCAGAGGAGGACAGTGTATGTGGCCTAGCTGGACTTTTTTAGGTCCGTTGGCTAGCACTGTTTTTACATGACTGGACGGCCTTGTTCTTGTGCTCTGGGTTTCCGCTTGAGCTGCTCCCCTATCTGGACTTTAGCAAGGCCTTCGACACTGCCACACAGGAGACTGATAAAAAATTGAGCAGCCTAAGGGTGGGATCCAAAGATGTGAACTGGGTTAAAAACTGGTTTATGGATGGTCAACAGAGGGTAGTGATTAATGGCATTCACTCTAATAAGGTTGGATACGTATAATAGGATGGACAATCAGGAGGGGGTGGAAAAAATGAGTAGGGATCTTGGGAATCTTGCAAGAGACAAAGAATTCTCTGGGTACCCTTGAAATTTAAAATATTATCTTGCAAAGCGGGGCCGATGAAGGTCCCGTAATTCCAAAAAATGATTCAGAAAACGTCAGTCAAACTCCAAGTGCTGTTTTCAAAGTTTCTAAGTACTTTATTTGTGTATTACATGCTGTTTTAAAATAGAAAACAGCACTCTAGAAAGACAGCAATGAAACAAGATAAGAGACAGAATGGATTCACGTGCTCTCAAGGGTCAATGAAGACTTTCTTTTTAGGAGAAAATCTATCACACTAGTTTCCTTTATGAGCAACAGAGGACATAAAACAATTGTTCCTGCACTCACATAATTACAAGTAATGAAAAAACAACCTTTACAAACCCAGTCATCCTGTCAGAGTGCTTTGGTGGTTCATTTCCTTTAAGCCTCATCCATCACCTACTAGAAATGGCAGAACAGATACTGTAAAGACATAGTAATAAGGTGTTCACCCAGAGGCCACCTGGTTGTGGGAGCATTATTTTTAGTCTTTGATAAATGGGTAAGGTCCATTAGGCACATGTGCTGGAACACTGGAGAGATTAAATGACTTGCTCAGAGTCATATACTATGCAAATAGAGGTTGTGGGGATCAAACCCAGGTCTGCGGGATGTGCCAAGCTCATTACTCTAACCTCTAGGCTATACTATCAGCCCTATAATGTCATATAGTGTGCTTCCTTACAGTAAGAGAACTGCCCAGGTAAAACTATTACTCTGAATACTTTGCTGGCCCCACCAGTCCATCGAGTTGACACTGGGGCAGTACAGTACAGTACAAATACTATTCAGGACAAATACATACAAATATTGTTTTTTACAAATATCACTCTGAAATAGTTGTGTTTGTGTTAGACCACATGCAGAAGTATAGACCTTGACTGGGGCTGTTGAGACACACAAAAGTGATACGACCTAGTTCAGTGCAGGGTGTTGGGGATACCTGCACATTCAGAGTGTAGTGAGGCCAACTACTGCAGGCAGAGTGCCTTGCACTCCATGGAAGTCCATGTATCCCTCAACACCCTACCCCTGAAGGGTCTTATGTGCTTAGAAAATATGCTTTTGCTGTATCAAAATTAAACAAGCATTTGTCAATGCTGAATGTTTGCATGTTGATATTAGCATTGGACATGCAGATGCAGAATAGGAATGGCAGTGAAGTACTGAACTCACACCAACCCCACCTCCACCCTGCAGAGATGGACAGGCATTGGGGTGTGCCTTTGGGTCATCGCCCATTATGCTCATGGCATTTCACCTCACCCTATCCTGTAGACACTGACAAGTGTTAAGGTGTGCCTTGTGGTGTTTGGCTTCACAGTCACCCCATTTCATAAGGACATACACTGAAATGGGTGCAGTTTAGGAGAATGGGGTGAAGTCTGGAGCCGAAGACTCCAAAGCACACCTTGATGCCTGTCACAGGCTTCAGGTTGGGGGTGGAATGACACAAGCATTACAGCCATTAGTCCAAAGGCACACCCCTGATGCCTGTCAGTCTGTACAGGGTGGGACATTATGATTAGAAAACCTAACACTCTGGGCATTTGTTAGTATTTGCACTACAAATTTTCAACATGGCCTTTTTGTGACCCCCACTTCATGAAAGCTTTTGGGACCTCTGCTAATGAACAGTGGCACTGTGATTTTGTCAATGTGTCTCGAACTTTGATTTACCACAGCGACCATACCATTCTGTGCCAGATGTGTGAAAACACAGATTGGGCAGCATGTGAAGAATGACAGCTGTACCATTCATAGGGAGGTGTGAAGAGATGGCAATGTTGAAAATCTGGAGTGAAAATATAAAAAATGCATGAACTTCTGATCAAACGTGGAAACTGCGCAATACATGCTTGTAACACAGTCATTTAGTGGAATTATTTCACCAAATTTTCAAAATAGGCATTTTGTGACCTCTGCTCATGAACACTATCATATAATAATAATAATTTTTATTTATAAGGCGCCTTTCAAATGTCAAGGCTCCGTACAAAATAACAATTAAAACAGGCATAATAAAAAATACAGGCAAACCAATTAAAACATTCAGCATTCAGGGAATGCTGTTTCCTATAAAAAGGTCTTTAGACCCCTCTTAAAACCCTCCACAGAAGTGCAACAAATGGGGTAGAGAGTTTCAAAGGCTGGGGGCAACATACGAGAATGCCCGAGCACTAGAAGATTTCAAATTCACCCTTGGAACCTCTAGCAACCCCTCATCGGCCGATCGAGGAGATCAATCAGGGTGATAGGGAACTAGAAGTTCTTTCAGATAGGCTGGGCCCAAATCAGGTAGGACTTTGAAAGTCAGCAAGCCAACTTTAAAGGTGATCCGCCACCGGATTGGCAGCCAATGCAGTTCGCACAGAACCGGAGTAATATGACAGGATCTTCTAGAGCCCATCAAAAGCCGGGCTGCAGTGTTCTGCACTAGCTGCAGGTGATGGATTTCAACCCCAGAAAGCCCTAGATAAAGGGAGCTGCAATAATCCAGGCGCAAGGACACAAAGGCATGGACTAAAGTAGGAAGGTCGGCAGACGGAAAAAGATGCCGAATCCTGGCGATATTCCTCAGATGAGAAGAGGAAGTCTTGATGACTGCCAACACCTGTGAACGTAGTGTCAACCTATCATCAAGAACTACCCCCAGGTTCAGCACCCGTTCAGAGGTCAGGAGAGAAATGCCACCCAAAAAAATTCTGGATGACATAACACTACCTGACCTTCCTATCTGTTGGACCAGGTCCACAGCCAGTACCTCAGTCTTATCTGAGTTCAACCTCAGCCAACTGAAAGTCACCCACTCCTGGATTTCCTTTAGACAGCTGTTAAAGACCGAGAGAGCTCCCTCCTGGTCAGTAGCAAAAGAAAGATAGAACTGGGTATCATCTGCGTAACAGTGAAACCTCAGCCCATACTTCTTTACAATGTCTCTGATGGGTAGCATGTACACCGCAAATAACATGGGTGACAATACTGAACCCTGAGGCACCCCACACAACAAAGCAGTTGAATCCAAGGTAAAAACCCCGGACACAATCCTTTGTGATTTTCCAGTGAGGAATGAAGTGAACCATCTGAGGATGGTTCCAGATATTCCACACAGCAGCCTCAGGCATACTATCAACATCATGTGATCTACGGTGTCAAACGCTGAAGAAAGGTTGAGGAGAACCAAGATGGAATGGCTCTTCTTATCTCTCGCCATCAAGAGATCATTGCGCACCCGAACCAGTGCTGTCTCGGTGCTATGTCTTTTCCGAAATCCGGACTGAAGGGGTTCATAGATGTCATAGATGGTCAAATGGTCTTCCAACTGTGCAGCCACTACTTTCTCTATCAGCTTCCCAATAAAGGGAAGGTTAGAGATAGGTCTGTAGTTTTTGAGAAAGTCAGGGTCCAAGGTAGCTTTCTTCAAGAGTGGTGTCACCACCACCTCTTTCAGGGAGCTAGGAAACTCACCAAATTCAAGGGAGCACCTGACTATCTGTAGGAGGACAGGATCAATGATATCAATGCAACCTAAAATTAGGGAGGTTGGTCCAGGATCCAAACTACAGCACGTAAGGTGCACAGATTGGATAATCCTCATGACATCCATGAACTTCAGCTGGCTGAAGGAACTCCAGGAAAACCAGGGCACTGTGATCTCACGCCGGTCCACAGCCGCTCACTTAGAGTGTGATGGCAACAGTTCCACCCTAATGTCAGCCACCTTATTTGCAAAGAACCAAGCAAGCTCATCACACTCCAATTGCGAAAAAGCTTTCCGAACTTGCAGACAGGCTGGGTTGCACAGTCTGTCCACAGTTTGGAACAGCTGAGCTGGTCGATTCTGCGCAGCCACAATCTCCCTGGACAGGAATTTTGCCTTCTTATGGGTGATAGTGGATTGATAGACAGAATAGTGATCCATCAATCTAAAGTGGTCGGCTTCATGGGCGGACTTTCACCAGCAACGCTCTAACCTTCACCCCTGTCTCTACATCTCCCTCAATGTCCCGTCAAACCAAGGGGACTTGGGGTGAAGGGAGAGGGGCGAACATGAACTGGAGCAATAGAATCCAGCACCCCTGTCATGGCGATATTATAAGCCGACATGAGGTTCTCTGAATCACTGCTTGCCAACATGGGAGATGAGAGGTCAAGCACCACCACAAGGCCTTGGGAATCCATATCCCACAAAGGGCGGTACCTAACCAACTCCACAGGGGCAGGCCTTCTAGAGGGGGTGCAAAAACTAAACCCCACAGTGTGATGGTCTGACCACCCGATGGGTTCCACCCCTACATCAGATGCCTTGACCCCAGGAGGAAGATCAGGTCCAGAGATTGTCCAAATTTATGTGTAGCAGAGGAAACCACCTGTGTAAGGCCCAGCCTTGTCATTAGCTGGAGGAAGTGTTGACCAAATTGTGAGAGTTTGTCGTCAACCCAGGCATTAAAGTCACCCAGAACCATCAATCTGGGTGACTCAAATGCCATATCAACGACAAAGTCTGCCACTTCCTGAAGGAATAGCTTCTCATCACCAGGTGGATGGTAAATGACAGCAATTTGAAAGCCTACCTACAACTATACACCCAAAGGACTCAACCCCCCCCCACTGGGACCTCCGTGAGGCTGAGTTCAGTCTTGAAACAGACCGCACCCCCCCTCACCACCACCACGATCCAATCTTGGATGGTGTAACACTGAGTACCCAGCTGGATTCATAGCCTCCAAAATGGGGCCAGAATTTTGGTCCAACCAGGTCTCGGTAATGCAAGCCAGGTCCACCGTACCAACAAGATCAGCAATAATTGCGGTCTTGTTTTTATGATTATATGATTTTCCTAATCTGTCCTGAATGTTGATTTCCCACAGTGACCATGCCATTGTACGCCAGATGTGCAAACACACATTTCAGGCAAGTTGAGAAAAAAGATAGCTATACTGTTCATAAGGAGGTGTGCAAAATGGGTAATGTTGAAAATATTAAATGGAAATATTACACATTTTTAAAGTTACGAGTGTGCATGGAAACTGCATAATGCACGTTCGTAACATGGTAATTTTATGGACTTTTGTCACCAAATTTTCAACATAGGCATTTTAGGACCTCTGCTGATGAACGTTGTCACTGTGACTTTCTTAATCTATCCTGAACACTGATTTCCTACAGCAACTATGCTATTCTGCGCTGAAACTGCAAAAACACATTTCGGCCAGGATGTGAAAATAAAAGCTGTACTGTTCATAGGCAGGTGTGGAAAAATGCCAATGTTGAAAATCTGGAGTGAAAATATTACAAATTTGCAAAGTTAAGAGTGTGTGTGGAAACTGCACAATGCATGATCGTAACACAGTCATTTTATGGACTTTTGTCACCAAATTTTCACCATAGGCATTTTAGAACCTCTGCTTAAGAACCGTGTCACTGTGATTTTCTTAATCTGTCCCAAACACTGATTTCCCACAGCGACCACGCTATTCTGCGCCAGATGTGTGAAAACACATTTTGGCCAGGATGTGAAAAATGACAGCTGTACTGTTCATAAGGAGGTGGGAAAAAATATCAATGTTGAAAATCTGAAAAGAAAATATTACAAATTCACAAATTTACAAATGTGCATGGAAACTGCACAACACATGCTTGTAACAGTCATTTTTTGGAATTTTTCACAAAATTTGCAACAAAGGCTTTTTTAGAGCCCACCTCATGAACAGTGACACTATCATTTCATTAATCGGTCCCGAAAGGTGATTCTGCACAGTGACCATGAAATCACCTTTCCAGTCTGAATAATGCCATGACAGTGACTGAATTCATGAGGAGGGTTTCCAAGAACCCCATGTTGAAAACTTGGTGCCAAAAATCAAAAAAATGGCCGAGATATCCACATAAGTTGAAAAAAGCCCATTTATGCCATTATACTGCTTACTGGCATTTCTTCAGTTCTCGGTCAGTTTTGAAGAGTACAGACATGTTCCTGAACCACCGAAGATCATCATGCCAGGCTCTGGAGGTAAGTATGGGGTGAGGGGGGTTTGGGAGGTGGGGTGCACAGAGGGTGGGTGAGGACTAGAGGAGGGGGCAAGAGACTCAACGAGGGATGGAACCTTTTTCTTTTCTTACAGGGTTTTAAAAAAAAAACAATGTGGGACTTTTGGCACACTGGGGTGGGCTCCCAGTGTGCCACCTGGATGTGTGTTGGGGGGGCGGACCCGAGGGGATTGTGCACCCCCGTCGGCCATACAGTGTGCTTGGGGGGTGGGAGTGCATGAGCCGAAGGGGATTGGGCAGCCCCTCGGCACACAACAAATTGAGGGAGCACATCATGCCGACGGATTGGGCTATCCTGTCGGCAAATGAACTGGGAAGGGGACATGCCAACAGGGTGACTGGGCACTCCCATCGGCTTTACCAGGGACTGTAAGAGGCAGCAGGTGTCTGCCGGCTTTGTGGGGACTGTGAGAGGCCAACGGAGAAGCCGTCGTCATATTTATTGAAAGGAGACACCAGAAAATGCACCTGTAATTGGCTGCTTCAGTCAGGGACTGCCCCACAAAAACAGCTGATTGTTGATGACGGGGTGCTCCCTGATTGGAGTGGCCAGTTTGTTTCAAGTTGGTGGCAAACTACACTACTGCTGTCATGGACAGCATGATTTTCTATTGGTTCCACCCAGACCAGCCCCAAAATGGGCTGCTGGCACTGGCAACAACACTGCCGTGCCTCCACCACTCACTACTGCAGCAAGCAGCCCCAATATGTTTCTTCCACATCCACGCAAGCAAACATAAAAAGGTATTTAAAAACATTTAAAGAACAAGTTATATATGTAAAATAGTCACTGTGCAGCAAAAGTGCCATTTTTGTTTTTCTGGAGAGCCCTGTTGTCTGATAAATGCATGCCTTGTGACTGCTGTCAGCAAATCAGGTTTCAGGATTTTTTTCAAACCATTTTCTAACTGTGATTACTTCTGCTCATAATGTAACTGCACATGTTATTGCTAACTCTCAACCTCTTGGCTGTGCACCATCATTAACAAGAAAAAAAAATTATCTGGAATGTGAAAAAACTTTTAATAGACCTGAACATGCAAGCAAATACAGTACAAATATCAGAGATGTATACAAATATTAAAGCTCAGCCCTGTGCATGCACCCAACTGAAAAGTCACATTCCAGTGTCTCAAACATAAACAGAAACACTAGGTTTAATTACTTTAATTAGCTGCTTAACAGAAACTATGCTCAGAGCAACAACATTTTCTACTTCTCAGTCACTCTAAGGCAGAATGCAATTCCGTATTATATATAGTTTTTTTAATTTTATATTACCAGAGAAATAACTCATTGAGCTATCAATCCGGTTTCACAAGAGTGATCTCCCACTAAGGATGAGACAATGTCTAATCTGTATTTGGTGAATATGCTAAAATGCCACACTTCTACCTGCAAATTGGGCCATTCGGACCTTTAGGCCCCATCAGGATCACTTCCACCTTGGGTCAGTCAATGAAAGGAAAGTCCTTTAGCCCTTCCCAAGATGCCAGGGCTCATCTCATGACCATCCCTTCACTCACCTTGGTCATTTCCCAGCCTCCTCCTCCATCCTCAGATATTTAAAGGGCAAACGTCAGCATCAATAATAATAAATATGAATAATATTCTTTATTTTTAGCATGCCTTTCTAAACCCAAGGTGCCTTAACAACACACTTCACATAAAAACAATAGAATAAAACTCAGATATAGTAAATACTAGGTTCATAAAATTCAATAAAATATCATCAGGTAGAAAATGCCTGATACCAAAGATGGGTCTTTAGGGCCTGTTTAAATTCCTCCACGGATGTGCACTCCCGAAGCGGACGAGGTAGAGAATTCCAGAGGGTTGGTGCCACATACAGAAAAGCACGAGCTCCCGAAGATTTAAAAAAAAAACTTGGAATCTCTAGCAACCCCTCGTCCACCGAGTGGAGCGATCGCCTAGGGCAGCATGGTACCAGAAGTTCTTTCAAATAGTCAGGGCCCAGTCCATGTAGGGCTTTATAAGTCAGAAGTCTGACTTTAGTGGTGATCCACTGTTATACTGGCAGCCAGTGCAGTTCGCGCAGCACCAGAGAAATATGACAGGTATGAGGAGTACCCATCAATAACCGGGCCGCAGCATTCTGCACTAGCTGCAGGTGGCAGATATCAACCCCTGGTAGCCCTAGATAAAGGGAGTAGCACTAATCAAGGTGTGAGGTCACAAAAACATGGACCAATGTAGGCAGATAACCGGACGGAACTAGATGCTTAATCCTGGAGATGTTCCTTGACAACTGCCGACACCTGCGATCGCAGTGTCAGTCCATCATCAAAAATCACCCCCAGGTTCCACACTCATTCAGAGGTAGGGAGCTGGAAGACACCCAGAAAAAGTCCTGAGGGCAAACAGCTCCCATCCCCTCTGTCTGGCAACCCAGGTCCACAACCATCACCTCCGTCTTCTCCGAGTTCAACCTCAGCCAACTCAAATTCATCCAGTTCTGTATTTCAGTGAGGAAGTTGTTAAATATCGAGAGAGCACTATCCTGGTCAGTGCAAAAGATAGGTAGAGCTGGGTATCATCAGCATAGCAGTGAAACTTCAGCCCATACCATCTTACAATGTCTCTGAGGGGCAGCATATACATTGCGAACAACATGGGGAACAACACCAAACCCTGAGGAACCCCCACATGACACAGAGACTGGGCTGGAGGAATTGAGCCCTGACACCACCCTCTGAGTTCTGCCAGTGAGGAAAGATCTAAACCACCCGAGGACTGTACTAGACGGGCCCCAGATGAACCTCAAGCATTCGAGAAGAACCCCATGGTCCACAGTGTCAAACGCTGAAGAGAGATCAAGAAGAACCAAGATAGAACAGCTCTTTTGATCTCTTGCCATCAAGAGATCATTGAGCACCCAAACCAGCGCAGTCTCGGCACTATGCCTCTTTCAAAAACTAGACTGGAATGGTTCATAAATGTCATGGATGGTCAAATAGTTCTCCAGTTGTATGGCCACTACTTTCTCAATCACCTTCCCCACAAAGGGAAGGTTAGAGATTGGTCTGTAGTTAGCATGGCAGTCTGGGTCTAAAGAAGTTTTCTTCAGGAGGGGTGTTATCACTGCCTCCTTCAGGGAGCTAGGAAACTCACCCATCTCCAAGGAGCACCAGATATCCGTGCTAGGTCTGGGCCAATAGTATCACAACAACCCTTTATCAGGGAAGTTGGGCCCGGATCCAAACTACAGCATGTAGGGGAGCACACCCTGGACAATCTGCATGACATCAATGAACTCCAGACGGTCAAAGAAACTCCAGGAGAGCCTATGGACAGTGACCAAATGCCGATCCATAGCTTCTCCCATAGATGGTGCAGGTTGGAGTGCCACCCTGATGTCAGCCACCTTAGCCACAAAGAAGCGAGCAAGCTCTTCACACTCTACTTGTGAAAAGGCTCTTTGAACCTCTGCAGGCAGGCTGGGTTGCACAGTCTGTCTACAGTTCAAAAGAGCTGAGCTGGTCGGTTCTGAGCAGCCACAATCTTCCCAGACAGGAACTCTGCCTTCTTAAGGGAGATTGCGGATTAATAGATTTGATAATATTCCATCAATCTAAGATGGTTGGCATCAAGGGCAGATCTCCACCAGCAACGCTCTAATCTTCATCCTTGTCACCGCATCTCCCTCAAGGTCCCATCAAACCATGGGGACTGAGGGCGAAGGGGGAGAGGACGAACACGGGCAGGAGCAATGATATCCAGAGCTGAGGAGATGGCTTTATTTTAGGCCAAGACCAAGGCATCTGGGTCATTGCTCACTCCAGAAAGCTCAAGAGGTCGAGTACTGCTGCCAGGCCTTCAGAGCTTACATCTCACAAAGGGTGGTACCTAACCATCTCCACAGGGGTAGGCCTACAAGGGGGGCACAAAAACTGAACCCCACAGTGTAGTGATTTGACCATCTGAAAGGTGCCACCCCCAAACTGAAGGCTTCAATCCCCAGGAGGAAGACTAAGTCAAGAGAGTGATCACCTTTATGAGTGGTTGATGTAACAACTTGTGTAAGGCCCAAAAATGTCATCAATTTGAGGACGTGTTGTCCAAATTGTAAGAGTTCGTCACTGACCCAGGCACTGAAGTCACCCAGGACCATCAGTCTGGGCAACTCAAACGCCATGTTGATCACGAAGTCTGCTACTTCCTGCAGCAAAAGCTTCTCATCACCTGGTGGATGGTAGATGAGGGCAATCCTACAACCCACACTTGCCACTACAGTACACTCGAATGACTCAGCCTCCTCAACTGGTACACTCGTGAGGCCCAACTCGGTCTTAAAACAGACTGCAACACCACCCCCTGTGGTCCAACCACGGGCAGTGTAACACCAAGTACCCGTCAGAATAGCGGCCTCTAATATGGGTCTGCATTCTCATCCAGCCAGGTCTCAGTGATGCACACCAGATCCACCAATCCAACAAGATCTGCAATAACTGCAGTCTCATTTTGCTGGATCTGGCATTACACAACACCGCTCGGGTAGGACGGGCCTCTGGAGCTGCTCTGGCTACCTGCCCACCAATATTGGTGGTGCCCTTGGGTATGGAAACCAGGCATGAAGGACCATGTTTCACATTCTATTTCATCCCAGGGCGTCTTCTGGATCTCACTACCCCAATATGATGGCCCCGCTCATTCGACCTCCACTGTTTACACCCCCAGTCCCCCTCCCCCCTACAAGCAATACCCAGTGCTCTATAGTGCTGGCATGCCAATGGCTGTAATGGGGGGAAGAAAGGGTGGAGGGCACAAAGGGCAGAGGACGAATAGTGAATGACCATGGGGGCAGGCCTCCTACACATACTAAACGACCCAACGACAATAAAACGCACCTAAACCATCAAAAAATCTCCAATTAAATGACTAACTAAACTCACAAATTAAAACAAACCCCAAAATAAAATACAGATACAATACCCTGCTCCACAACTCTCACTTGTGGGAACAGCCAAAAAAGATTAACCCCCCCCCCATTTACCACTCCCCCCTCTCTCTCACAAACTTAAAACACCCACCCCACAAATGTAAAATTAAAATACAATAAAACCCCTTCCCACACACTCTAATATTTCAATCAGAGCATAAAGTCCCAGAATAAAAAGAATTGGTCTGAGTGGTCCATGTAAGTCCAAAGAAAAGGTGGTATACCAGTCGGCCAAGAGTACCAATTTAAAGCTTCAACTCACAGAGGAATAAAATGAAAACAGTATGGACTTAAACCAATAAATGTAACAAAAAAAATGAAATACTTAAGTACTTGAGTACACCCCCTTTCACTGGGTGTATCAAGTGTGGGGCTGGTTCCAATGTGCACTTTGTGTGCAAAAACATTTTGGCTTATTGTTTACTGTTGTACAATACATTGTATCAGACTAATTTTGCTTAGTTCTAGGCTGACATCTTCTGTAACTACAAAACCCAGAATCCCCTGCAGCTGACATCACAGTAGTAGGCAGCAGTGGGTGAGTCAATAGCCTACAGTGAATGTTACAGTTTATATAAGCACTGATCTTTTGTTTGCTGGTCCTTTTGTCCTCCCTGGGTTAAGTACAGTCACAGAGGACTGCACAGAGCCCCTGAAGAAAAGCAAACTCAGAAAACATCTGATTGGAGATTATAAAACCTCTGACATGCCCTGCAGGGTATTGAATCTCCCACTGCTCCCTACTGCTGTTATGTCCACTCAGGGAATTTAGGGATTTGTAATAACAGAAGATGTCAGCATAGGAGCATACTAGGAAATGATGAAACAGTAAAAGACTAGAGTCTATCAAGGCTGTCCCCCCACCCCCCCCACACACACACACACTCATCAGTGGTCATATCATTTGATGTTTCTTTCCGCCATATAGGTATCAAGCCTAGTAATAAATCAAATTAGTCTGCTACAATCTACTATACTGCAGTATCTAATACAGTCTACTAAACTACAGTAAACAGTAAGTAAACCAAAAGGTTTTTACACAAAAAGTGCACACTGGGAAAAGCCCCACTCCAGAATGTGGGACCATTTGTGGTGACTGTTCCCTTTAAAAAAAATATTTCCAGTCCTGGTACTGTCCCAGGAATTGAGGGAATTTTTTTTGTTTTAAAATCTGACTGGAGGACTAGGGAACAGGGGGAGTGGTTGAGATTGACTGGGGCGGACCAGGAGTGGTTAAGGGTTATGCTTACCTCATATTTGTAACCTACTAAACCACAATAGAAAGGCCCCCAAATGTCTTTGGGCAGAGTGTCAAAGCCAAACCGAAGATGGGGGGGGGGGACCAACCTGAAGACAAATTGAAGTTGCCAATTTCCTCATTTGCTCTCCGTTACCTCCCACAACGGCACTTTAGTACAGCCAAAATGTAACAGAAATGAAAAGCACTTCTGTAACTGGAATGTACACTTTGCCCACCTGGTTTTGCAAGTAGGGAACAAGCTGGGGAGCCAAGCCCATTGCCCCACCTTGGGAAGTAAGCCAGGGAGGCCTCCCAGTCATTCTTCCACTGAGAACCTTGTACAGTCTTCCATGGGGGCTGGCATGCCCGACAGCCCTGCCCAGGGGGGCAAGCCTGGGTGGATTGCCACTCTGACTAAGTCCGGGGTGGGCGGAGGTCAGAGGATTCAGGGCCTGAGCTCTCGGAGGACTGGCACCTAAAAAGCATACTAAATGAAGAAAAAAAAGCACCTTTTTTTAACCCCAAAAACTATATGCTTCTAAATCAAATCTGTTTAGGACATACAGAAGAACCATAGAAAAACAGTTTCCAACAGTCAAGTTTGAGACATTTCCTACTTTGCAATGCAATCATTTTGCAAAAAGGTGCAGAAAAATCTACCAAGTTTACTTTAAGGTCAGAAATTACAAGAGGCATTTAGCAGCAGCTGCACTTAGTCATGTTTAACTCTGCCAAATGAAGTGGTGGGGGGAAGAAAGTCATTTCTACAGTATCTTGTTTTCAGGTTTCAATGGGATGGTGGATAAGAAAGCGGGGGAGAAGGGGCAGAAAGAGCAAGGGCAACTTCCAGGCTTGATATGGGACAAGTAGGGTATGAAATAGACTCGACAGACCATTGGTCTTTTTCTGCCTGCAGCTTTCTATGTTTCTATGTTAAAAAATCAAAATTTTTACTTTCTAGTTTTTATCTGGCATTTTGTGCATTTTATCATCTTTGTGACCGAAGAGAACAATTCTTATATATGAGTCACTCTCAATGGGTAGAAGGTGGGATACTTCCTTTATTCCTGAAAAGTGCACCAAGTTTGGTGTGTAGCTTCTTGTGGATGACATCCACATGCACTGAGAAATCGAGATGCTGGTCCAGCCAGACCCTGAGGTACTTGAGTGAGGGGACATCCTCAATTGCTGCACCATCACGGGTATGGCAGGAGGGGAAAGGGGTGAGCCTAAAGATAATAAAGATTGTTTCCTTGGTTTGGATGGATGGCTGATTTGCCAGGAGCCAGCGCTGAATGTTAATAAAGTCCAGATGGAGCCTGGTCATGAGTTCAGAGGCAGAGGAACCAGAGGCAAAAATTATCATGTCATCTGTATACATATGGATGGATGCAGAAGAGCAGGCAGTGAAGAGGTCATTCAGGAAGATGGAGAAGAGTATTGGGCCAAGAACAGAGCCTTGGGGGATGCCTAAGATGACACAGAGTGGGGGGTATATGCATTCTCCAATCTGAACAACCTGAGACCTGCCCTCAAGGTAAGACTGGAACCCCCGACTGAGGAATCAGAGAGCCCTGCTACATTTAGCATGTCTAGGAGTAGGGGATGGGCAGCACTGTTGAAGGCTTTGGCCCAAGTTTACAAAAATGGTGGTGGTGGTGGCCAGATCCTGATCCAAAACAGATAGAATGGTGTCAGTAAGCTGGAAAAGGGAGGTGGAGTGGGACTTCCAGAAGCTAGACTGGAAAGGAGTGAAGAAGGGGGATGAATCAAGGAAGGGGGAGAGCTGGGATAGCACAAGGTCTTCTTGAAGGTTAGCCAATGTGGGGAGCATGGTGATAGGGAGGTAGTTGCCAGGAGAGGTGGAATTGCCCCCTTTGGGAAGAAGGATGGTTATAGCCTGTTTCCAAATATCAGGGCAGAGGCTAAGGAGAAGGAGAGGTTGAGAAGGGAGATAATAGGTAGAGCAATGGCATGGGTGGAGAGATGCAGGAGTTAGGGGTTAAGACCATCAGGGCTCACATCCTTGTAGGGTTTAGAGCAAAGAGGACCTTAAGGGATGTAGTGAGAATGGCCAGAGAGAAAGAGAAGAGATGGCATGGGGTGGTAGTATGGTGATGGTTAGGAGAAGCAGAGGGAGCAGGCACAGGAGGTGAAGTAAGAGTTGAAAGCTGAGGCAACAGAAGAGCAGTCAACTATAGAAGTGTTACCCACCTTGAGGATGGGGAGAGAGGACTGGGTTGGGGGAGATGAGGATGCGGATAACCTTTCAGAACTTGGAGGGGTGATTAAGGTTGTTCGGGAGTGTGGATGTTAAGCATTCAAACTTGGCAAGCCTGGTAGCTCTGTTACAAGCATTATGAAGAGTCCAATACTTCATTAGGTTGGCAACAGAGCCAGATGACTTTGGAGTCTGTCAGGGAAGGGTCACGAGTGCCCAGAAGCAAGCCAGCAACTCTGATGAAATCCATGGAAGATAGGAACTTTAGACCCTTTTTTTTAATACAGGAGGCATGAAGATCCCATGCGGACAGACATTTGGAGTTGAAATATTGAAGGGCAGTATTTATCTTGCTGGCTGAAGAGATGGGCAACCAGTTGGTAGTCACCAGGTTGTCATGGAAGAAGGACAAATCCAGCAATGTGAAGGACCAAATCTGAATGAATTTGGGGTGGGGGGGTTGAAACAATGAATTTTGTGCATGCATTAGACCATATGATATTCACTAAGGGCATCAGGGAGGATACCAGCTTCCCATGATACGGTGGGGCTGGGAAGCGAGAACCCAGTCCAGAAGGGAGTGATTGAGGGGTCTGTGATTGTGATGGGTTGGGTCAGTGATCAGTTGGGTAAGTTAGAAGGACTCAATGTTTTGTCACAATTTATTTAGAGAGAGGGAGAGCCAATTGAGGTTAAAATCACCAAGGATGAGCAGCTCCCCAGAAGAGGCATAGGAGGAGATTAGAGATGGGCGAAGTGGGGAAAATTCGCTTTGCAAAATATTTTTCAGATTTTCCTCATTTCACGAAGTTTGCAAAGCGGAACTTCGCCCCCCCAGCCACCCCACCAACAAAACTCCACAAAATGCAGAGTTTAGCAACTCTGCTGGTGGAGTTCAAACCCCATCCCCTGATGCTCACTGATCCATGTAAAATTTAATTTATTAATTGAAATCCCTGGTGACTAGTGCCCCCCAACACTGATCTCCAATCAATGTAAAATTCAAGTTATTAATTTAATCCCTGTTGTCTAGTGTCTGGCCACCCGGCCGATCACAGATCCATATCAATCTAAAATTATTCATTCTAAACCCTGGTGTCTAGTGGTCCCCCTCCCCCCCATCACCGACTCGATGCTGAATATCATTATTTCTAATCCCTGGTGTCTAGTGCCCCCCATCACCAAAACAATGCTGAATGACATTATTTCCATAGCGAATCCTCCTCCCTATCCCCATCCCCAAATGTTCCCACCTCCCTGATGTCTAGTGAACCCCCACCACATCAGGTAGTACCCCACTCTCCCTCCACCCTGATCCCGAGCTGGGGACCAGCACAGCCCTCCACTCTCCACCATGGTTGGTCACCAACTGTGCTGGAATGAATGAATGAGCACATACTTGTACAACCATGTGCTCATTCATTGACAGCCAGCCAGATCATGTTCATTCATTGACAGCAGGGCCAGATCACGCTCATTCATTGACAGCAGGGTCAGATTATACTCATTCATTGAAAGCAGGGCCAGATCATGCTCATTCATTGGTGGCAGGGCCAGATCACGTTCATTCATTGACAGCAGGGCCAGATCATGTTCATTCATTGACAGAAGGGCCAGATTATATTCATTCATTGACAGCAGGGCCAGATCATGTTCATTCATTGACAGCAGGGCCAGATCATACTCATTCATTGACAGCAAGGCCAGATCATGTTCATTCATTGACAGCAGGGCCAGATCACACTCATTCATTGACAGCAGGACCAGATCATACTCATTCATCGACAGCAGGACCAGATCACACTCATTCATTGACAGCAGGACCAGATCATGTTCATTCATTGACTGCAGGCCCAGATCATGTTCATTCTGTGACAGCAAGGCCAGATCATGCTCATTCATTGACAGCAAGGCCAGATCATACACATTCATTGACAGCAGGGCCAGATCATACTCATTCATTGACAGCAGGGCCAGATCATACTCATTCATTGACAGCAAGGCCAGATCATGTTCATTCATTGACAGCAGAGCAGATCATACTCAATCATTGACAGCAAGGCCAGATCATACTCATTCATTGACAGCAGGGCCAGATCATACTCATTCATTGACAGCAGGGCCAGATCAAACTCATTCATTGACAGCAGGGCCAGATCATACTCATTCATTGACAGCAGGGCCAGATCATGTTCATTCATTGACAGCAAGGCCAGATCACACTCATTCATTGACAGCAGGACCAGATCATACTCATTCATTGACAGCAGGACCAGAGCATGTTCATTCATTGACAGCAGGCCCAGATCATGTTCATTCTGTGACAGCAAGGCCAGATCATGCTCATTCATTGACAGCAGGGCCAGATCATACTCATTTATTGACAGCAGGACCAGATCATGTTCATTCATTGACAGCAGGACCAGATCATACTCATTCATTGTCAGCAGGACCAGATCATGTTCATTCATTGACAGCAGGACCAGATCATGCCATTCATTGACAGTAGGACCAGATCATACTCATTCATTGACAGCAGGACCAGATCATGTTCATTCATTGACAGTAGGACCAGATCATACTCATTCATTGACAGCAGGCCCAGATCATGTTCATTCTGTGACAGCAAGGCCAGATCATGCTCATTCATTGACAGCAGGGCCAGATCATACTCATTTATTGACAGCAGGACCAGATCATGTTCATTCATTGACAGCAAGGCCAGATCACACTCATTCATTGACAGCAGGACCAGATCATACTCATTCATTGACAGCAGGACCAGATCACACTCATTCTTTAACAGCAGGACCAGATCATACTCATTCATTGACAGCAGGGCCAGATCATACTCATTCACTGACAGCAAGGCCAGATCATACTCATTCATTGACAGCAGGGCCAGATCATACTCATTTATTGACAGCAGGACCAGATCATGTTCATTCATTGACAGCAGGACCAGATCATACTCATTCATTGTCAGCAGGACCAGATCATGTTCATTCATTGACAGCAGGACCAGATCATGCCATTCATTGACAGTAGGACCAGATCATACTCATTCATTGACAGCAGGACCAGATCATGTTCATTCATTGACAGTAGGACCAGATCATGTTCATTCATTGACAGTAGGACCAGATCATGTTCATTCATTGACAGCAGGGCCAGATCATACACATTCATTGACAGCAGGACCAGATCATGCTCATTCATTGACAGCAGGTCCAGATCATACTCATTCATTGAGCTCTTTTGGGGGATGCAGACAAGAATAGTAGGTTGTTCCAGTCATCTGCAGGGGGTCCATGACACTGTTCTCCCCCATCCCAACCCTCTGCCAAGAATAGGAACAGCCCTCTGCTCTTGTCTGTGCCTCCCAGAAGAGCTCAATAAATGAGCGTGATCTGGCAGTGAATGAGCACATGCTTGTACAAATACACACTCATTCGTTCCAGCTCATTTGGGCAGTCAGTTGTGGTTGCAAGTGGAGGTATATGCTGGTCACCCCCTCAGGGTTGGGGAGGAAGGGGTGATGGAGCACTACTTGATGGGGTGGTAGGTCCACTGAACTGCAGATAATTACCAATGGCAACATTTGGAGAAGGGATAGGGAGGGGGCTCTGCTAGGGAAATAATGTTATTCACAATTGAGTTAGTGATGAGGGGTCCACTGGACATTAGGGACTGAATTAAATATTTATTTTTACATTGGGGTGGTGATCAGCAGGAGTCGAGGGGGATCACTAGACACCAAGAATTGAATTAATAATAACATTTTACATTGGGCGGTGATTGGTGGGAAGGGGGGCCATTAGACACAGGGGATTACAATGAAATTGGTGGGGGTGGAGACCACTAGACACTATGGATTGGAATTAAATAATTTATTTTTACATGGGGCAGGTGATCAGCAATTGGCAGTGGGGGATCTCTAGACACCAGGGAATTGAATGGAGGGGGACTGGCAGGGGGATTAATCATTTCTAACTTATCAATGCTTTGTTTGTATTTTTAGTACAATTAGCACTTAAAAAAATCCAAAAGCAAGGTGAAGTTACAAATGGTGATTTTTTGATGAAATGGGACAAGTTCATGAAATGATCTATGAAGGCAGATTTGGCAACATCACTGAAAATTCACCGGCGAAGTGAAACTTTGCTGTATCTCTAGAGGAGATAGTGGTGAGGAGCCTACAGTAACTGAAGGTGGGAACAAGCCTGGGCAGCAATAGGCACCAACTGTAAATATATGGCCAGAAAAGTGGAGGGAGAACTTGAGAAGGAGCAACCCATAGGCAGAAGGGGAGGTGACAGAGATCACAGGCTCAAACTGGATGCTAGAGGAGAGATAGACTGCGACTCCACTGTCTCTCTTAGTGTGATGTATCCTATCAACTTGTTGACTGTATCCTTAGGCAATATTCAGTGTAACAACCTAATATTGTCATTTGAGCACCTAGGATACACTTGTAGATGACTGGGTTCTTCCACTCAATTTAGTTTTTTTTTTTGGGAGGGGTACCTTAATAAATAAAAATGAAGGTTACTTGCATTTCCCTCAATATCATGCAGTGGTGGCTCTACACCAGATCATGTCCCCTGTTAGGAAGTATGTTGTACCCTGGTTGGTGCCTCATGTAGTTCAGAGGTATTCCCATAGCAGCAACATGTGCACTTTGAATAGGTGCACTGGCTGCCAGCTGTTGTGCCTTCTGTGCCCTGGTAACCAGTAGTGATTAGATACACATATCGCATTGTTTCTGTGTTTTGCATAGGGCTACCCATGATGATTTGCATTATGTTTGTGACTCAAGACACAGGAAATAAAAACAAGTTGGACATTTGTTCTTTCCCTGCAACTCTCGGAACAATCAGAAGAGATGCAAGTCACAAGTGGGGTACCTCAAGGATCAGTCCTGGGCCAATCCTCTTCAATATCTTCATTAGTGACATTGCAGATGACTAGAGGGTAAGGCTTGTCTGTTTGCAGGTGACACCAAGGTCAGCAACAGAGTAGATGATCCAGATGGGGTGGGCAGAATGAGAAGAGATCTGGATAAACTAGCAAAATGGTCAGAAGAGTGGCAACTGGGATTTAATGCAAAGAAGTGCAAGATCATGCACATAGGGAAGAGAAACCCTGAAGCCACCTATAGGCTGGGAGGGGAGTTGCTGGCAGTCACAAAGGAAGAAAGAGACTTGGGCATCATCATCACAGATGACCTGAAATCATCCAAGCAGACCTCTAAAGCAGTAGGTAAGGCTAGAGGGATGTTAGGGTGTATTAGTAGGGGTATCACAAGTTGTAAGGGGGAAATAATAATCCCTCTTTACAAGACACTGGTTAGACCCCATCTGGAGTACTGCATGCAGTACTGGAGGCCACACCTTCACGAGGACATTAACCAAATTGAGGCAGTCCAGAGAAGGGCAACCAAAATGGTGCAGGGACTGCATCAGAAGACATATGAGGACAGATTTACGGAGCTCAATATGTATACCCTTGAGTAAAGGAGGGAGAGAGGTGATATGATTGAGACATTCAAACACCTTAAGGGCATTAACAAAGTGAAAGAGTTTAACATGTTTAAATATAAGAAAAATAGCAGGACAAGAGGACACAGCATGAGATTAGAGGGAGGCCGATTAAGGGTGAATGTGAGGAAATTCTTTTTCACAGAAAGGGTGGTGGATGCATGGAATGGCCTACCTCAGGAAGTTGTGGCTATGAATACAGTGCAGGGCTTCAAACAGGCATGGGGAGAGGCATAAGGGAGCAATACAGATGAGTATGAATAGATAGGCCACTGACAGAGCAAAGGATGATGGAACATTTATAAGGTAGAAAAAGAAATGGGCAGACTGGATGGGCCTTGCGGTCCTTATCTGCCGTCAACTTCTATGTTTCTATGTTAACCCTTATTCTTCCTCTCTGTATCCCATGCAGAGCTGTTCTTGCAAACAGCATTTCCTGCATGCTACCACTGAGTGTACCAAACGCCTGTTTTCCTATGGGGTTGACATGGTACTTGGCTGAGATAGTGATTAGACTAAACTTAGAAGTCCCAAAAGGATAAAACACGTAACTTTCTTCATATAAGTTGGAGCAAATGCAAAAGCCAGTTTTGGACAATGCCGATCCTTGTCAGAAATAATTCCCCGCTCTCAAGTCCCAGTCTGCAGCGCAGCAGTACAGCTACTGCTTGCGGCACTGACTGGGGTTCGGGAGTGGACACAGGGTTGTCAGAAGGTCGGCCAGGGGGAGGAGGCTGAGCATCCAGGGGACTGCTTGCCTTCTCCAGGGAGGGAGGGAGGAGACCTGGTGTCTGGCAACAACCAATCTCTAGCACTGACTATGGGGTAGGGAGGTCTGGAACCATCTCAAAGTTCCTGTCAGGAGGAGATGGTGGACATCTGCACATCAGGGGTGAGAACACACCCAACCATGCACTGAAGTCATTACATGACCATCTCCTCCCAAGGGAAGCTGCAAGGGAAACCACACAAGGAGAAAAAAAAACATCGGGGGGACAAGCAGCCCGAGTCTGGGATCCTTGAAAGACCTAGCAGACTGATGTGGGGGTATATCTCCTGGCTGATGCTGAGGAGCATAAACAGATTCATTAATAAAAAAAAGAAAGAATTCTTTAGGAGACAGTGGTAACCCAACCCTCACCCCACCCAATCTCCATATGCCATATTACAAAAAGTTCCCTACTGTCCAGTTGTACCCCACACCATCATCAAATCCCCAAGTGAAATAAGTATCTGGTGGTCCCTGCCCCTCCAGGTAACCTCCTCTCCCCTAACAATACCTACCCACAAGATAACAGCCAGCACTTAGCCTCCATGGACATACTGAGCCAGCCACTGTCTGCTGACCTCAAGTTCTATATCGTTACATGCCAGTGTATATCGGTACAGGATTTCTGGACTGAAACAAAACTAAGTCTGTCAAATGCTGTACCGTACATGCATGAGGACTTAGCTTTTCTTCTGCCTATCCTGCCTATCTAATAGAAGTGTACTATGTAATGGATAATTTCATCTCTATATAAACGATATGTGCCCAATTTTGCAATTATTTGGGGTAGTTGCCATCCTCTGTATTTTTTCAAGTGCATCAGTTTCACCTTTCATATGAGTAACTAAAACTGGGACCTGTAATCCAAGTCTGGGCATACCTGTGTGCTCCATATAATAGTGCAGAAATATCATTTCAGACCATGGCTTCAAACTCTGCTTTATTGCCCCACACTAATCTAGTAGACTTAGCCACAGCTTCTGTATATTATAATGGAGTACTGAAAGTGTGATTTACAAGTCCTTTTCTGTCTCTGTAATTTTTATGCTTGCCACTAGGCAAAGCATTTTAGTATATACAGGGCTCTGAGAGGTATGTCAAAGTTATCCAATGCAGGAGAGTCTACAAGGGGCTTGACCAATAATCAGCCAGTCTGATAATGACACTGCTGAGGCATGAAGTACGTGGACTTCAAAATATTGTGTGCCGGCAGACACATTCATAAATCAACTCCTTCAGCAATCACTGCTAATCTCATTCTGTGTCAGAGCAGGGAAAGGTTAATGTCTGTGTCATACAATGGCTTATATTTTATCATGCACATTTTTTTCATTAAGTTCCATCTGTCTTCCAGCTAGGCTGCTTCTGTCCTGAATTCAAGCACTGTAGGCTTTTTAGAATCAGGATTTCTAACAACATATCAAATCTATGCAAAGTACCCTCTGCATTTGATTTATATCAACCACTATGGTTCTCAAAAGTGGTGGCAGGGAAGGTTAAGGAGAAAAGGATAGCATTCAGGAAATATAAGGAAACACAGAAGGAGCAGGGCAGAGAACTTTATCAGTTAAAGCAGAAGGAGGCAGGGAAGGCAGTCAGAATAGCAAAGGCCTGAACCGAGGAAAAGATAGCTAACTCTGTTAAGAAGGGAGATAAAACCTTTTATAGGTACATTAGGGCGTGAAGAAAGACCAAGGGAGGAATACTGAGGCTTAATAAAGGGAAGGGAATGTGGGCAAAGGGTGACAGTGAAAAAGCAGGGGTAATGAATGACTATTTCTGCTCAGTATTCACAATGGATGAGGAGGGGGAAGTACCTAAACCAAGCAAGAGAAACACCCTGGATAGGGGAGTCGATACCAGTCCATTCACAAAAGAAAGGGTTCTGAAAGAACTCTTGAAACCGAGGGTGGACAAAGCAATGGGGCCTGCTGGGATTCACCCCAGAATTCTAAAAGAACTAGGGGTTGAACTACTGACACCACTGACTACTCTCTTTAACAAATCATTGGAAGATGGGGTGGTACCTGAGGACTGGAGAAGGGCGGATGGGATTACACTTCACAAAAGTGGGAGCAGGGCAGAGGCAAGAGATTACAGACCAGTTAGTTTGACCCCAGTGGTAGGGAAAATGATGGAATTATTTCTGAGGGAAAGAATTGTTGAGTACCTAGAGGCCAGTGGAGCACAGAACTGAAGGCAGCATGGATTCACAGTGGGAAGGTCATGTCAGACAAATCTAATAGATTTCTTTGACTGGGTGACCAAAGTAGTAGACCATGGAGGGGCTGTGGACATGGCCTACCTAGATTTTAGCAAGGCATTTGACATAGTCCCACACACAAAAGATTAATATATAAGCTAGCCAGCCCTGGAGTGGGTCCCAATGTGGTAGCCTGGATAAAAATTTGGCTGGACAACAGGACGCAAAGGGTAATAGTAAATAGAGTCCACAGTGAAGAAAGGAGGGTAACTAGCGGGGTACCTCAGGGCTCAGCACTGGAGCCAGTACTCTTTAATATTTTTATGAATGACATTGCAGAGCACCTGGAAGGAAAAATATGTCTCTGCAGATGATACACAAAGATCTGCAACAGAGGCGATACACAGGGTGGCGTGGAAAGGATGAGAAGGGACATGGCTAGGTTGGAGGAATGGTCAGATGTATGGCAAGGTAATGCACCTGGGAAACAAAAACCCAGGGGAAGAGTACACAATGGGGGGTAAGATACTAACAACAACAAAAATGGAAAGGGACCTGGAAGTAATTATATCAGATGACCTAAAGGTGGACAAGCAATGTGAGAAGGCAGTAAGGAGGGCTGGGGGGATACTGGGATGCAGAGGGAGAGGTATCACCAGTAGAAAATGAGAAGTTGTTATCCCTCTGTACAGACAGTTGGTGAGACCCCATCTGGGGTACTGCATGCAGTTTTGGAGACCCCATCTCCGTAAAGACATAGACAGAGTGGAGGCTGTTCAGAGGAGGGCAACCAAAATGGTGCAGGGTCTGCACCAGAAGACATACGAAGAGAGACTAAAGGAGCTTAATATGTATATCATTGAGGAAAGAAGGGAGTGGGGGGACATGATAGAAACTTCCAAGTACCTCAAGTGAATTCACAAATTCCAAGAGGGTAACATCTTTCAGAAAAAGAGATGTGCAAGAACAAGGGGGCACAATTTGAAGATCGAGGGGTGAAGGCTCAGAGGTAATGTTAAGAAGTATTTTTTCATGGAAAGGGTTGTGGATGCATTGAACAGCCTTCCTGAGGAGGTTGTGGAGTCAAGAACAGTGGGGGAATTCAAGAATGAATGGGACAGACATAAAGCAATTCTAGTGGGGTGTAGGAGGAAGTAGGCTGTTGGTTAACTAGAATCTGCAGCTTATCCATCAGGTAGGGAAATGGACAGACTAGGTGGGCCAAGTGGTCCTTATCTGCCATCAAATTCTATATTTCTATGTAACAACCAGCAAACATGCTTGGCACTTTATGATTGCTAAAGCACTAAAAGCACTTTCTTAAGCAGTTGTTCTTATTCATATGCATATCAAGCATTTTATTCAGCACAGCAGGCACTTTTGTATCACATATAGACAGAAAAGGAAAAAAAAATGTAACAGAAAGAATAGTGAGAGGGGAGACTACCTAGGTAGGTGGCCAATCTACCAAGGCATAAAATGGGAAATAAATAGGACAGGAAAATGGCTCTGCTGCAGCAGATTACTAAAACAGAAAAGGGAAGAGGTTAGAAAAATATGTCCCTGGATGCTCCAGTTATTCCTAATGTAGGGCACAGCTCTACCGCAGCCTGCAGTTTAGTTTAATGATGTTCTCAACCAGACTGGTGGGATTAGAAGCCACATTCCTTTCTGAAGTCACCCAAATACACCAGAATACAGCAGCACTGCTGCAGAGAAACCACTACACTGAGTGCCCAGCCCCCACTCCAAGCAGAGAATGGTGAAAACTGTTTTTTTCCTTTTACATTCCCTTCAGTTTGTCAGTTGTTGCCCCAGCATAACTGCCCCCCTAAGGTCTAAACCTTAGTCTTCCGGCATGGCCTGGGATCTGCACCTTGACCTGGTACAACATTAATACCAGCAGCAAGCATCCAACATTGACAAATGCTTGTTATTTCTTGTCCTTGTAAGTGGTATGCTTGATGTTATGTGACCCCAGGTACATCAGTGCGCATTGTCAAAACTGGACTACATGCCCCATCTCTCTGCCCATTCAACAATAACATCAAGATCTGACTGGAGTGAGTCAGTTTGTTCTAAAGTCAAACATTCCCCCCCCCCCCAAGATTTAGGGCATCAACATAGCTGCATACCTATGTGTTTAAATAGATTTTGTTGAAGGTGCTGCTGGAACTATATATATATATATATATATATATATATATATATATATATATATATACATATATATATAAAATTATAAAATGGGTAGGGAAAATGCTGTGCACTGGTTGAATGAAACACATCACATGACTGTGCATATATCACAGCACGACGGCACACCTGCACTTTTACCCTCCTCCAAAACAATTTTGCCATTTTATAAGATAGATAACCCACTCTAAGGTGTGCTATCATGCTCTGATATATGCAAGCCTTGGGTGGTTGATGCACTCGGCCGTAAGAATGCACACAAAGGCATGCGTATATCAGAGCGTGACCACACACCTAAGAGTGGATTATCTATTACATATACATAAATATATATATATATATATATATATATATATATATATATATATATATAATAATCTATATATAGAATATGCAATAGAAACAAGTGAAATAAATTATTTATCTGCACAAGAGTAGTTTGACCTCAGGTAACCTCACGAGTGACGTAATCCACGAGTGAGGTGTCCGAGGTCAAACTGCTCAAGTCCAGATAAATCATTTATTCCATGAGTTTTCCATTGCATATTCCATTTATGCAATAGGATATGAGTTTTTTTTGAATGCTTTATTTATATGTTTAGTGTAGTTTGTGTTTTATTTTTGATGTTTTCCAGTGTAGCTCCACTTAGCATAGTGGTCGTTAAGTGGTTGCTCTGGACACTCCAACTTTATATTATGGTCAGTACATAATGAAAAAGTTTGATACACAATTCTTTTGTTTTTGCTTTTGGAGAAGGGCATGTGTTAGTAAGAAAAGTGAATAAAAATTGAATGTTGCTGCCATTTTTTGCTGATTATAGAAAATCTAAATGGTATCTATAAATGAAACACCTCTCATTCTGTAGATATTTTTTTGTGCTGAACAATGTTTGTGCTCAAAGTACCATGTTATCATGTTTTGTTTTAAAGTTGTTTGCATTTGTTTGATGAAAAAGTGCAAAGATTGGAATTTTCTGCTTTTTATTTTGGGTAATTATAAAAAAAAAACTTGAAAGGTATTTATAAATGAAACACCACTCATTTTGTAGATATTTCTGTACTGAATAAACATTTTGCTCACAGTACCATGCTATAATTTTTCATTTTAAAGTTATTTACATGTGTTTGCTGACAAAATGAAAAAAATCTAAAAGAGATCAGTACATGAAATATCATTCATGTTATAGACATTTTTCTGCTGAACAACTTTCATGCTCACAGTACCATGCTGTCAGTTTTCGTTTTAAAGTTATTCATATTTGAATATGGTTAGTACTGCTACTGAGGCCGAACATTCTAAATGACATAAGCACTGTATGGATAAAGGGCTAATGACATCGGCACTGTGTGGATAAACTGCATTTGTCACACAGTTGCTCAGCTAAATGGATTTATTTCACTCTGTTTATCTACACCCATTGCATAAATATATATATATAGGGGATACATGATGGGCACGAGTGTTATATGGAAAATATTTTCACTCCTCTAGAGTGACCTCTGAATACTCACGAGTGGCAAAGCCACGAGTGAAGTTTCAGAGATCACTGTACAGGACTGAACATATTTCCCATATCACACGAGTGCACATCATGTATTCTATTTATACAATGGGGGCCTCATTGTTGCAAAATGTACAATTTGCGCAGCTTGTGTGGGTTTAGCATGGGTTTAACATAAGTGTGATGAATGGCATTTATTTTAACTCCACTGATGTCATCAGGATTTATTTCACTGCTGTGAAAATAACTTGTTTTATCTCACTGGAATATGTCTCACCCTCATTGTATAAATATAGGTGTATATATATATATATATATATATATATATATATATATATATATACTGTATATACACATATTTAGAGAGAGAGAAAGAGATAGATAGATAGATAGATAGATAGATAGATAGATAGATAGATAGATAGATAGATAGACAGACAGACAGACTGACAGACAATGGATATGACATGAGCTGACTGAAGATATCATATTTATTTTCATGAGATGCCAATAATATTATGATATTTCATGAATGGCAAAGCCATGGGTGAGATATATAGGATACATAATGGCCAGACTCAGAATATGCCATTTATCATTATGAGTGAGGAGGCAGGCTTATAACTCATGAGTGGCAGAGACAATTTATACAATGGTTTTTAAATGCAAAGCTTTCAGATTAGTTCTTTTAATGAAGAATATAGAGGATTGTGTATGAGCAGTCATACACAACAAGGCCGTTCTTCGACTGAGTTGATTCCATGGTAACAGGAGACCTTGAGAGCGCAGCTCGAGAGGCCTCATTACCACAGAAACCACAAGATCAAAAATGGCCTTGTGTATGGTTGCTCATACACAATCTTTTATTATGTTCCTTGCAAATAAACTTCCCCCAGTACTTAAAAGTACCTTCTCTTTGGCTCCGGTCACTTCAGTGTTAACCTTCACCACTGTGGCTGCTTTATCGCACATGCATGATGACGTTCGATGTTGGTGTGCTGCACTAGTGACATACCCAGTGGAGCACAACAACACTGTGATGCACTCAGGGCAGCACGACAATGCTGTTCTAAGCATGGATTTCCATGCAGTACAGCATTCTACCATACACCATAAACTGTTTCTGTTTGATTTCACTGCTGTGTTTTGAGTGCAGCAGAGGTCATTGTGATGTCATCAAGCATTGTTCAGCCAGCTGTCCCATTGGTTAGGAACTCCTTTGTGACCAACCTCAAGTGATGATCAATGATGATGACTCATCTCTAGTGATGACAATACGAGTCATCACTCCAGGTCCTACTGCCATGTAAATATTTAATTTATCTGTACATCTCACCACCATTGTATCAACCTTAATATCATAGGGTTCAAATGAACAGAAATATGATACCTTCAGTCAGGCCATGTTTTGTTTGGTTTATACATACATTCAATTGCCTTTGACTAAATCGTGGCATCGGTGATTTTTTGTGCAGCAGTGCAAAAGGAGTGGCGAGCACAGATAAATAGGCTCCATCTTTCTTTCTCCCCCACTAGAGGTAAAAGCATAGCTGGCTATATTCTGTGCAATGAAAGGGGTTTCATTCATTCATAGTCCTGCACCCTTCCCTTTGCTTCTTCAGCACTCTTACAGGATAGAGGATCAGGGTTCGACTACTTTCAGTGTGTTTCAGCTTGCTCTATTCTGTAAATTGAAAGGTCCTTATTTAAAAAACAGGCCCCTCCCATCCTTTTCAGGGACGTCACTAGAGGTACAATTGTATGCGGGCTAATGCTCCACAGCTAAACTGTAACCAAGCTGGGGAGTTGAAGGGCATGCCCCCTCCCCCTGGAAAATTTAAAAATGTTTACCTTAAAATGCTGACTTTTCCTTTCAATGGTGAAAGCTGTGCTGGGAAAGCCTGATTATTATCTGCATGTCATATATGTGCCAAGGATTGGTTCATGGACCCCATACTCACCTGATCCACAAAATCTGTTCAAATGGATGTGGGGCATCAGACGTACAGCACAGTGCCAGCATATCAGATGACTAATTGTCTGAGACACTGAATCCACACTAATCACCTTGCCTCCAACAGTCTCACCCAATCACTGCTTTCTCCTCCGTGTTGTACGGCAGTCTGAACTAATTCTGGAACAGTGTCTTCTTAATTGATGTGGCTGAGGTTTCTGAGCGGATGATTTCTGGATGTGCCAGCCATACCTCTCAACTGTACCACATTACGAGGAACGTTCCTCATTTTACTTCACAAAAGCTCCCTGTTCCACATTGTGAGGACTTGTCCCACATTCAGTGTCAACATTTTAAAGCAGAAATCTTTAGTAAATGATGCAAAAAATATATTATTCAATTAATAACAGACTTTCTGAACATAAATGCAAACATTTTAACAGTGTTCTGAGCTTCTTAAGTAAAGATTTAGTTAAGTGTTCCACATTTTGCTCATTTGTTCCACATTTTGAGAGGCAATGTTCCACATATGGGGGACAAAAGGTTGAGAGGTATGGTGCCAGCCTGCCAAGCCATGGACATTATATGAATGGCAGCAGTTGTCTAAACTAGCATCACATGATGATAAGAGAGTCAGTCCTCCAAGCATACAGCGAGCCTCACTCTGAGCAAGCAAAGCTGAAAAGCAGGACTGCATAGCCAGAAACTGACTTAAGGTTACCATGAGCATGAGACTGGCCCCATCCCAAATAAACATCACCCTATAGCGGAGGCACTGCATCATACCTCTCAGTAATCCCTGATTATGAGGGTGGTCCCTCATTTTACCCCTCAAAATTGTTCTGTCCTCCATCTGTCCCTCAGAAAAGTAACTGCCCCCACAAAGGAATTAGCTGTAAATTCAAACCTTAAAGCAAAAATTCATAATATTCTAACTTGTTAAATAAGGGCAATGGTTTCCATAGTGTTCTGAGATTGTATCTCCATGTTTGAAGATGTGTCCTTCATGATTAAGGCCAGTGTTCTACATTGTCCCACATTTTGAATGCCTTTGTCCCTCATTTCCGCGCCAGAAGGTCGCGTGGTACACACAGCATCAGTTTTTGGTATTGTGTGCATTTCAGCTTTGTCTTTACAGAATGTCTGTTTACATGGTAATTAGCATGACAAGTGTTGAACCAGGAATGGCATAACCATCTCACTACATGGTAGAGACTACACCCCCCCGTCCCTTATCCAGTACTGTTGTTGTTGTACCAACACCCCCCCCCACTCTGTCTGCACTGAACAGTTGCTGTTTCCTCTTTTTGGTTCCACTACTAGCTCTTTGAATTAAGCAATAATGCCCAATAGGGTGTGTGTCATGCTGGGATAACGTCACACCTCAGGTGGCTGGGCACGAGGCCACAGGCCAAGTGCATCCAATACCTGATGAGTGATGTTATCCCAGCATTTTACAATGGCTTGTTGTTATACAGAATAAAAAAATCATTTTAAAAATATCTTTGTTAATGTGGAAAAATATTTTTGTTTCTTAAGAAAAGAAGAGATAACAAATCCAATGCAATGCAATCAGTCAGGAGGTTCACAGTGAGGCTGAGACTAGAATTGTGATGGGATAACAACATGGGTCCAGTCCCAGCCTGACCAATCAGAGGTCAGCATTCTGTTTTGCCATTGTAAAATATATGCTTAATTAGGACTACATAACATAATTATTTCTCCAGATTAACACATTGTAACAGTGCTATGTTAAAATAAAATAACCTTATGCTGTGCTAAACTTATACTTGTAGACAGCAGCTATGAGAATCCAGTCCACATGCAGCGCACAGTCCTTTATCGCCAAACAGATTTTCCTGATAGGCTGTAGCAGTACAGTCAAAAATTACAATGAAACTTATCAGAGGCTATGGTAGTGTAATAGTTTACTTTATAGAAACATTATTCTATTTAATTTTATCCTAGTCTATGTATTCTATAACCCAGGATGACATTACAGCAGGTCTCTGATGTTTCCTATTAAGATACATCAGAGACCTGCTGTCATATCATCGTGAGTTATTGAATACATGTAATAGGATGAAATTAAATATAACAATGTTTCTGTGACAAGGTGAAGTGAACCCTTAAGATGACTAATAGTACAAACACTCAGTAATCTCCAAAGGGGAAGCAACATAGCCTACTAGGGCACATATCTGCAAATCTGGAGAACTAAGTTTGAATCCCCTCACCACCACTTTACTCAATCTGTAGTTCCTGTGCTCGACCTCATCTTTCTTGCTTTCTCTATGTTTAAAGCCCCCCACACCCACCCAAGCTTCCCTTAATGTCTCTTTCTGAATCTCTGTACATGTTCAAAAGCTGCTGCCAGTGTTTTATGGATTGTAAAGTGCTGTGGTTCTGTATGTGCCCAGCTACTGTATATAAAACCAAACTCCTTTTTAGAGTTTTGTCTCACTGTCTCAATATAATTATCTCAACTTGAAAAGGAGTTTCTATTTTAACACATGTGAAACAGCGCAAACATGCCAGCTGTTCTCTTAAGTCAAATATGCAAATTCTAAAACTTTTCATACTTTTTGCATAAAATATATTTAAGATTTTTTAAATATTGGGAGTTTCAGTACAGAATTGTCTCACATTTTCAGTGAAGCACTGTAACTGGACCTAAAAACTAAACCTAAAACAATGCGATGAGAGCTGGATAGCTATCTGTAGCCAGTTGTCCTTTCCAACACTGCACCGAAAGATCAATTGGGTGAAGTAGGTCAAACAGTTAAGTGCAGCCAGGTAACAAAATCTATAATCTCGAGGAGAAACCTTTATTACAGCTGGGTACTGACCTCTGAGACCTGCACCCAGCTTCTATTTCAAATGCATCCAGCGGAGCCATGCAACCTTTTTCATTCACAATTAAAAGCAGCAAATGAATTTATGACATGGATGTTCCTAATGGCAATCACAAAAGTAAAAGACCTCTGGCCTTAATTATGAAGGGTTTTCAGGCAGCACACCTGAAAATATAAGCTCAACAGATCGTCTGTTCAAGGAACTCAGAACAGTCAATCCACCACACTCAAAAGTGACTGCATTTATACAACAGTAGATCAGATTTATCTTGCTTGCACCTTTTTAGAAGTCTGTCTTTAACAGTTTAGCAACCTGTGCCTCTGAGTGTGCATTTGTGTATGTTGTGGGTAGAGTCTTCCACTCTGCGGAATGTCACTAATGACTTCATTACTCTGTATTATGAACTGGATTAAAAGAATGAAGGAAGCTGATTGGTCGAGAGGTCTTTGAAGTCATGATATCTAACTACATACTCATGCTGTCAAAAAAACTCTGTCCACCAGCCTCCTCACCCTCAAAGAAAAAAAAAATCTGGTGCAATGAGCAGCCGTGCTGAAGTTGCGATTGGCAGCAGCAGCTCCTTATGCACTTCCACTTGCAATTTGGAAAGCAGCAGTGCGTGAGTGGCAGCAATAGGCAAGCATCTCTGAAATCTTCGCCTAGGCTGGCTCCCTGCATGGAACCAGAGGTCGTAAGCAGGGCACACTCTCTGTACCATTCTGCAGAACTGCCTTGGAGCAATGCCCCTTCTCCTACAGAGCTCTGCTTTGGCTCAGTGAGGTACCACTGTTGACATATACTACCCCAAATCTCTGCACCTTCGAGTCTGAACTGAAGCAGTACCTGGTTTCCAGTTGTAAACGCACTTGTAGGCTGAGCTCCTGATGTTTCTTCACCCTCTTCTCTACTCAATCCCCCCCAGCACCACTCCTCCCATACCCTACCCCTCCCCACGCAGCTTCTATTTCATCCCTGTGCTTCCCCAAGCCTCTTCTGCTCCCCTACCTTCAGGCCCACACCTACTGTCCCCAAACCCACCCCCCATGTTGGCCCTCTTGCCAACCTGACCACTCGTACAGGTAGGTTGCCCCCACCCCTGCCCAACGGCTTTTTTCTCCTCACTCACCTTTTCTATTCTGAAGACAAGGCCTTGGTTCTCGAGGCTGCTCACTCTTACTTATCACTCCCCCCCCCACCGATATGCTGCCATCCTGATACATGGCTGGTGCTCTACCGGCATCCTCGTGCTACAGCAGAATTTTGTCTGCTCACGCTAGCTGAACCCTGTGTTATATTGTACCTAAAGCTGTGGATCCCTGCAACTTTACAGCCTGTTGTAATTTATTGTATGTGTTCTGATGTTATTTCTGTACACTGTATTGTATCTTCTGACATGGAACCATTGTAAAAGAGCTCATGCTCAAAGGTTGTTTCCAAACATCCAAATAAATAAATAAAAAAAATTATTTTATCACAAATTCACAATGTGAGTCAGTCTATCTATTTTTTTTTTCCTCGTAGTTCTGAGGCACATGCTCACCTGCCTGTTTTATACACATTTATCTTTTATCCAAATGTTCCCCCGTGATCAGCTGCTCCTGTTGGTTTCTGACGGTGAGCTCTTGCATGCTTCTAATTTACCATTTTTTAATGGCTATAATCCAGGCATTATGTTTTTGAGTTCATACTGATGTCAAAAAATAGTTTACTGCTTGAAATAAGGCTTTTTTAGCTGGAAACTGCCTTTCAAAAACTAAAGATGTGACTCCGAGCATGCGTGTCAGCATCTGTGGCGGACGCTGATGCGCATGCTTAGAATCATGGCTTAATTTTTCTAAAGTGGTTTCCAACTAAAAGCAATCAACTAGTTTTTTGAGAACAAGGTGAACTTAGAAACTGATTTTTATGATTGGAAAATAGAAGTTAAAAAAAGGCATTTTGCACCATGGGTTGCTGGTACCATTCCTGCTTGCGAATGTAAAACCTTCTCCCCCTCCGGGCAAGAAACTACAAACAAAACAAAAAAATTCTATTTATAACCTGGTTCCTCCTTATATTAGCAAAGCATTACAATAAGACCACCTACTGCCCATAGCAAAAACTAAACGGACTATATTGTATCAATGTATCCCTACACATTAGAAAATGTATTATTGAAACATTTTATAAACTTTTTTTTAAATATTTTATTGATACATATATGGGATCCAGTTCATAATAGCAATAATGTACTCCAGAGTGTGGTATATCATGGGATATCATCACTTCTCTCGGGTGTTGGACACACTTATTCTGCGGTCTTGTGCCCAACCACCTGAGGTATGATGAGATCCACTGGTATACCATGCATGCCCTTTCATGCATTATTGCTTAATTAGAAAACAGGCTTTAAAATATAATAAAGCTGATTGGCTGCCGGGGTACTTTAACTTACAGTTATCTGACTGTCCTAACAAGGACCTCCTTGCAAACGAGCATTCTCAATGAAGCTTTTTGTTTCATTCCATTGTTTGTTCTCCTTAGCCAAGACAACCTGGGCTCCCTTAAGCTCTACCCTGCTGCACCTCCACTATCTTACACCTCCACAGGACTCACCCAGGAGGCCTAGTACCCCCACAGATTGCCCCCTGTGGCAGGGTCAGGAGGGGGGGAGGGCAGTCCTTCCAGGGATCAGGTGGTGCGATGGGTTGGGATAGGCATGTAGGCATCACTTACACCAGTCCTGTCATCAAGTTTCCTCCCTGAATTTAGTCCCCATCCCCCCTGCTGGGGCATGCTCATGAGCCTGTGCGCATGGAGGCATGCTAACGCCACAGAATCCCGCAGCCCCCCTTTCCACTGCCCTCCTCAACCTGCACTACCATGTGGCCTCCAACAGGTGGCAGTCATTTGGTGGAGCATGTAGGTCTTCTTAATCAAACACAGGTCGCCGGTGTGGCAGAAGGTAAGGCACTCAAGGCGCCTCAGCCTTCCACACCACTGGTCTGTACTCAAGGAAGCTTTTTTTCCTGACGAAACAAATAAAATGAAATAAAAATTGAAATAGCACAGCTCAGAGAGAGACTCTCACTAAGTAAATCCTGATACATGCACTTTATAGGGTTTGAAACTGGTGCTGGCCCACTGGCCTAATGCTGGTAGATGTAATATTAGGCACATAAAAAGGCTTTACAAGGTCTGCTCCTACAGTAATCCTGGAGCTCCACACATACTACCTTGTGGAGTTTGATAAATGTGTAGCCCTGTGACTTACCTGCATCTAGCTGGAGCTAAGTCACTGGGACTGCACTGAGACCACCTAACTGAAGGAGACTGGGAAGAGACTAAGTGGCACAGCTCTGTCATGTGTCTAGGATTTAATTTTCATGACACAAAATGGTAAACTGTGTAAATGTAAAAAAAACATCTTGGGAGGCCCCAAGGCACTACAGGTGGTGTATCTTTGCTTTGGGGCTTCCACACCTTGGGAGCACCCCCATAGCCCTGACGGGTGACAGAAGCAACTTTTCAGGGCTCCTGCTCCTCAAGAATGCCCCCCCACAGCTATGCAGGTGACGGGATCTACTGTTTAGGGCTCCCATTCCCTGGAGGCCCCCGTGCACCTGCAGAAGGTAGGTCTGCTGTTCACCCCCTCTGCAGCTGTGGTAGGTAGGTCTGCTGTTCGAATTCCTACTCCTTGGTTGCCCTCCAACCAACAGCTGTACCAAATGTCAGATCTACTGTTCATGGCTCTTCCTTCTTTCTGGGTTTTCCACTGCTCAGGACCCCCCACACACACACACACACACACATAGCTGTGCCAGATCTACTGCTCGGGGCTTCTGCATCTCTTTGAGCTTCTACTTCTTGTGGGCCCCGCTACAGCCATGCCAGGAGGTGACTCTACTGTTCAGAGTTCACATTCCTTGGGAATACCCCTACAGCTGTTCCAGCTGGTGGATCTATTGTTTTCAGTGTTCCCACTCCTCAGGGCCCCCCTCCACAGCCATGGCTGGGGTGGGATCTACTGTTCATGGCTCTTACCTGAGAGCCCTGCTGCAACCACTCAAGGTAGTGGGTCTACTGTTTTGGGCTCCCACTTATTTGGAGCCCCTCCTCACACAGTTGACTCCTCTCCCCCCCCCACAGCAGCACCAGGAGGTGAATCTACTGTTAGGGGCTCCTGCTTCTTGAGAGACCCCCTTCAACATCACAAGGAGATGGGTCTACTGTTTGGGCTCCTGCTTCTTGGAAACTCTACCACCTAGAGCAGCACCAAGAGGCAGAGCTACTTTTCCATGTTTCTGCTTGTTGGGAGTCTCCCCCCCCCTTTCAGCAATAGCAGGAGGCAGATCTACTGTTCAGGGCCCCTGCTTCTAGGGAACCCCTACCCCTCCCAATGGCAGCACCTGGAGGCAGATCTACTGTTTGAGGCTCATGCTGTTTAGAAGCCTTCCCTACAACTGTGACAGGTACTGAGATCTAATTTTCAGGGTTCCTGCTTCTTGGGAGCCCCCTACAGCTGCAGCATGGGAGAATCTACTGTTCTAGGCTCCCACTCCACAGGAGCCCCCTTACGGTGGTACCAGGGGGTAGATCTACTGTTTGTGGCTCCTATTTTTCAGAAGTACCCCTCCCCCACAGCTGTGAAAGATGACAGGATCTACTGTTCAGTCTCCAACACCTTGGAAGCTCCACCACCACAGCTGCACCAGGCAGCTTATCTTGTGTTCACTGGCTTATTCATATTTAGTAAATGCTAAGCAATCTGATAATTTGTGCTGAGACAAATTTGTTAATGCAAATAGTGTTGCTCATTATGAGATATGCGCCCCACTACTGCACTTTCTGTCACTGTGGAGCAGTTTTATGTGGGGGGGGGATCTCCAAAGTATGCATTCCTTTTGCATCTTGCAGGCAGTGTGCTTTTCTCAAGAAGAACACAGATACAGACACTGAAACACGATAGTCGGGAGAAGTTCCCCTCTTAGATACCTGCATGCTGGAGAGGTTCACCAATCATTCATGAGCATGTCTTACACTGCTGACAGCATGACCAATAGTGTGCTTACAAATGGTGACAGACAGCAATAGCTGTCAATAGTCCGTATCTTGATACCCTTGTTTTACATTTCGTGTCTAGGCCCCCAGTGCACTGCAGTGGGAGAGCAGCACAACACTTCCTGACTTCAATCGCAATATGAGAAAACATTCAAAGTGTAAAGCAGATCTGTTCAGTGATGGCTTCTCAGAAAGGGTGCCACTGGGTGGAAGTGATCATCGCTCAGTGTGATTCCAGCTGGACATGGCAGGGAAAGTGTCCCCACTAAGTTCAAAATCCTGGACTTTAGGAGTGTCGACATTAGGAGCATGGGTGAGATACTTAAGAGGCACCTAGCAAAATTTAAAGCAAGTATGGAGATGAACAAAAAATGGTCTATTATTAAAGAAAGATTGGGGCTGCAACAGAGGAATGTGCTAGATACAAGGGTAAGAACTCAAAAATCAAAACACCCAGCTGGTTCAGCTCTGAGGAAGCCCAAGCAGTGAGGAACAAGAGGCTGGCCTATAGGAAATTCAGGAGAACCAAGAGTGAAGAGAACAGAGAAAAATACCTGGGGATGGTGAGGAAGGCAGGATGGGAGGTTTGGAGAGCAAAGGTGCAGAAAGAATTGCAACTAGTGGAGGGTATCAGGAGGGGGGGAGAAGGCTTTCTTCTGCTACATAAGTGAGACAAGAGACAAGAAAGATGGATAGTTAGACTAAGACAAGGAGATGGGTGGTGGAGGAAAATAGGTAGACGGCAGAGTTAATGAATGAATACTTCTGCTTTGTCTTCACAAAGGAAAAAGACAGACCAGTGCCAATGGGGGGAAGGGACAAAAAGGATGGAGGGGGACAGACGGGGCAATAGAAACATAGAAACATAGACTTTGACGGCAGATAAGGACAGCTTCGCCCACCTAGTCTGCCCATTTCTCTACCTACGGTATAAGCCGCAGATCCTAGTTAACCAACAGCCTACTTCTTCCTACCCCCCACAAGAATTGCCTTTTGTCTGTCCCATATATTCTTGAATTCTCCCACAGTTTTAGACCCCACAACCTCCTCAGGAAGGCTGTTCCATGCATCCACTACCCTCTCTGTGAAAAAATACTTCCTCACATTGCCCCTGAACCACTCCCCATCTTTAAATTGTGTCCCCTTGTTCTTGCATGTCTCTTTTTCTGAAAGATGCTACCCTCTTGGACTTTGTTGATTCCACTGAGGTACTTAAAGGTGACATGAATTTGTTTTCATTCTCTTTTTCATATTACCTACCCTGGTGGACATAAATAAAATTGTTTTCATGTATAATGAGTGTTGTTTGTAATTTTTTTTATTTACGTTTCTGCTTAGTCTGTCTTACTAGTGCTGTTACAGTATCCACATTCTAAAATGGCACTCAAGTGTATGAATGGATGTAGCTTGGTGAGCGCGACCTCTTACAATCATTCCATGCAGTTGCCAGCTTTACTTCAATAGCGGTATAGACTGACTCCGAATACCTTATTTGTTTGTAATAGATGAAACATAAAAGTTGTAGCTTATCTTTACACGACTTCATGATTTGTGTAAGTGTATTTTCAATGTGTGTTCACGGAAACTGAGCCGCATTTGAATATCAGCTGGTATTTCAGGTAATCTTCCGGTGTTTGTTCCCCACAAATGTAAATTCGATTATCAGCTTGAGGAAATGTAATTACATATCGTCTCTGTTACACCCCATTAAGCACTATTCATTCACCCATTTCTGACAAACTTTTATTTATTTTATTTTTTTTTTCGTAATAGAGTGAACCTTACAGCTTGGCTGCTTCTGATATGATTTACGAGGCTAGCATCACCAGCATCTAAAAAAAGCAGCAAATAGATTGATCCTAAAGTATTAATATATTTGAATAACTCTTGAGTAATGTACCACATAGAATTGATAGATTTGATATTGTACATCTGGTATTCCATGTTTTGTTTTTCTAATCCACGTAGTGTAGAAGTTGTAATTCACCCATCATTCAGTGATCCATCCCTTGCTGAAATTCCCCACAGCAGTGAAGAGTCAGTTCACTGTTGACTTTTACCTCTTCGACCTTTTCAATAAAATAAACTGCTTTCTACCCTAGTCATCCTATGATCAAGTGACTGATTGCAAGGTGATATTTGGGGGCACTGAAGACATACTAAATTTCTATTTGATGCCATCAGACTGTACCAGTTTCATTTGAGGGAATCAAACCCACACCACTGTGGCATTCACAAAGTAGCAGATGGATGTTTTCCATTAGGAATAACATAACATGCGCGAATGTGTTGACTTGTAGGGTGAAACAATTTTATCTTTAATATTTTATTTTCAATTTCTCTACCACCATGTTGCATTTCATTAATTGTAAGGCTGATCGGTAGGTGCAGTTAAAATATTTTAGCATCTGATGTCTCTAAACATGAGCTTATTCAGCAATAGAAACATCACTGAGTTAATGACAAGTGTAATTCTTCTGCAAGGTGGATGTGGTCCCTCAGTTTGAGTTTGCATCTATTTATATTTAGGCTGTGCAGCGAATGAAAGTTACCAACCATAATGTATACTGTCGATTACATCACCTGCGAGTGAATAGAGTCCACTTTCAGCTATCTTTTTAATAGATCGCACATTGATGGGATTAACAAAAATGTTAGCAGGAAATATCATAATTTTAACATTTAACATTTTTATTCAAAATGTGTAGCACATGAAAGCAGACAGTGTAAAAATCATATGCAAGGAGAGACAGGGATTAACGTGAGCAGGAGACGTTCTTGAATGCCCAGCTGTCCTTAGATTTGAATTTTGCACTGTCTGAATGAGTAACACATACCCATAATGTGCACTGCAACCAATAATAGATTTACCTGAGTTATACAGTCTTTCATGCACAGATGTTAGTGTTTACTGTTTTACAACTGTCTACACTTGGACTGAGTTCAGTGATCACTGTTAGGTATGGGAGGCGCAGTTGTGAGGAGACAGGCACTTTACACACTGATCGTATTTTCAAGCCACTACTCTTACCAGGCACAAATCTATTTCAATAGTCACTTGCCATACATTTCATCATTATAAAGACAAATTTACAGTACTTGTCTTTTTGTACTATAAGTCATTGGCAGACTCTGACAATATGGTTTGAAGAAGCAGCCTGAGATCTAGCGCATGATCGTCTTCCGACATAGTTTATTCTGTCATGGTGCACCACACACCCACAAATCTTACTGTGAAGAAATGTTCCTTACATATCTCCTTAGGCTCACCCCCAACCCTCCACAACAGGTTAATAAAATGCAACATTTTTTCTTTATCATCTTTTTTTTCCCCCCGAGGGAAAAAAATTCCCTCACGTGCCATGTTTTTAAACCTAAAAGCATTTGAAAGTCCCCATATCTCCCTCACTCCTTCTGCAGTTATTTACCACTCCATATGCACCTAACTTATCACTGGCTCACTCTATTGCTCCGTCACAGTGTTGGATGCTTGTTGTTTACAATACATGGTTACCCCAATCTCTGTTTCCAGTTTGGTGATCATCAGTAGCTTCCCACATCTTGTACCCTACCAATGGTGCGTTTCTATGTCCATGATGCATGAATTTGCCAAACTCACATTGGAACTAATTCACCCTACTCATACCCGATCATCTGAAATTCTTAGATCCATAATAATTTTTTACAACACACAGCCCACTTTCTACATGCATATTTTAGTATTAACTGTAATTTATCAATTTTACCATAGCATTAGTTGACAGAGAGAGAGTGAGAGAGAGAAGGGCATCAACTGCAATTGAATAGAGTGTGATTTCATCAACCCTTTTAATGGATTACTCATTGATGGGACTAACAAAAATGTTTGCAGGACATATACTTTCAGCATTAAATACAGGGGATTGTGAAATAATTGTGACAAGAAGCTATGAGCTGTTTTTCGTCTAACAGCTCGACGTTGCACTGTGATAGTCCACCATAAATATTTGTAGCAATTCTGTGCATATTCATGTGTTTTGCTCTGGTATGTAGGTTAATGCTACAATTGCTTATCTTAAATAAGCTAGACAAAGTATATAGATCTGAGAATTATTGTTTCAGCACACTATAGCTGCAAGCAAAATATTCATATCTGCAAACTGGAAAAACAGGTAAAGTGATGTCCATCCCATACGTTACTCAGCTAGATTGCACTTCGGATAATTACTTCTGCTATGCAGTGCAGTGCCATTTACTGAAGGAACGGTTGTAGTAGACAGAAAAAAAGAAGAAAAAAAAAACACACTACCCAAAAGGAGAAAAAAATGTTAGTCAGGGTGGTCATTTCCTTTAACAGACCGTAGCAGAAAACATGTGTCGGTACTATCACTGTATAGTTATACAGGTTAAATTGTTAAATAGTATGTAATAAAGTATAAATCATTAACTATTCAGATAAACCTACAAAAGTTTGCAAAGGTTAAATTTCAATTGTGTGACAAAGTGAAGAGTGTGGGGGGAGGGGTCTGTAAAATATTTCTCACCACCAATTCACTCAGATTAGAAAGGTTTTCATTATGTATAGATTGAAGCATTTATGGCAGAATCTGCACAATCATTGAAGTACAAAATGCAAAAAAAAAAAAAAATTTTTTTAAATGAATAAAGTATGGTTTGAAATCAGAGTACATAAATTACTAGCTAATTATTGGTACAAATAGCTCAAACTAGTCACGGAGGTTGAGCAATTGACAATAAAAAACAGTGTGGTTCTTGTGGAATTAAAGCACTGCAGAAGAATGACTGGGATGTCAAAGTTAATTAACCGATCCAAAGCTGTGACACATTTACAGAAAAAAGGGGAGACAGACTCATTCTCAAAGAAACTAAAACAACTGAAGGACTTGCAGGGATTATTATTCTTTGTGTTTGTAAGTGTGTGTATGTGTGCGCGCGCGTGTGCGCGCACACGCATGGGTGGGGATGGTGGGGGGAGCCTGTAATTTGCAGGAATGCTTTATCTTCCAAATTAATGTAGCACAAAAAGACTGTAATACATCTTATTAGGGCACAAGTTTTATTCACAGACCACCTATATAATGAACATCTCAGATGAGAAGAAACTAATAAGTGAAGTAGCGCACTCTAATTTCATTTATGTTATATTTTAAAATATTGTACTCAGATCATTCAATACATCAGAACACTAATGAGATACATAAAAGATGAAAATGAAACTACAACAACTAACAGGATAACAAATTAGCTCGCGAAAATAAAATCACTTCCTGGTAGCTGTTAGTTTCTGACAACTTCATACCCGCTTGTTTGAGTGAGCTCATGGAAGGGATGAACAATAACGTCACCGTTTGGCTGCCTCACTCACTCTCCAAAAGACAAAGCAAGAAACCTGAATCTAACAGTTACATGAACAGCCATATTTACTTTTCCTGTTGGTTGACAACATTAAAAATAGAAAAAAAACACGCTACCATCATCGGGGAAAGACAAACACATATACTAATTAATACATTGTATCATCACACTATTCGTAGGGCTGAACTGTTTAAATTATTTCCTGTCCTCTTTAAATGTTTCTATCATGTCCCCCCTCTCCCTCCTTTCCTCAGGGGTATACATATTAAGCTCTTTTAGTCTCTTCTTGTATGGCTTCTCTTGCAGACCCTGTACCATTCTAGTTGCCCTCCTCTGGACAGCCTCTATCCTGTCTATGTCCTTGTGGAGATGGGGTCTCCAGAACTGGATGCAGTACTCCTGATGGGGTCTCACCAACTGTCTGTACAGAGGGATAACAACTTCCTGTTTTCTGCTGCTGATGCCTCTCCTATGCATCCCAATATACCCTAGCTCTCCCTACTGCCTTCTCACATTGCTTTCTAACCTTAAGGTCATCTGATATGATTACCCCAGGACCCTTTCCTTTTAAGTTTTTGTAACTAACCCCTCCCCCACTATGTAATCTTACCCTGGGTTTTTGTTTCACAGGTGTATTATTTTGCACTTCTTTGCACTGAATCCTAGCTGCCATACTTCTGACCATTCCTCCATCCTTGCCAAGTCCCTTCTCATCCTTTCCATGCCTCCTTGTGTATCAACCCTGTTGCAGATCTTTGTATCATCTGCAAAGAGGCATACTTTTCCTTCCAGTCCCTCCTCAATGTAACTTATAAAGACATTAAAATGGACTAGACCCAGTACTGAACCCTGCAGTACCCCACTAGTAACCCCTCTTTCTTCACAGTGGACTCCATTTACAATTACCTTCTGTGTCCTGTTGTCCAGCCAATATTTTACCAAGGCTACCACCCTGGGACCCACTCCCAGGCTGGTTAATTTGGCAATTAATCTTTTGTGTGGGACTGTGTCAAATGCCTTGCTAAAGTCTAGGTAGGCCATGTCCACAGCCCCTCCCTGGTCTACTACTTTGGTAACCCAGTCAAAGAAATCAATTAGATTCATCTGACATGACTTTCCCGCTGTGAACCCATGCTGCCTTGGGTCCTGTGCCCCAGTGGCCTCTAGGTGCTCAACAATTCTTTCCTTCAGAAGTGATTCCATCACTTCCCTACTACAGAGGTCAAACTAACAGGTCTGTAGTTTTCTGCCTCTGTCTTGGTCCAATTTTTGTGAAGTGGAATCACATCCACCTTCTTCCAGTCCACAGGTACCACACCATCCTCCCATGATTTGTTAAAAAGGGTAGTCAGTGATTTCACTAGTTCTCCCCTTAATTCTTTTAGAATTCTGGGGTGAATTCCATCAGACCCCATTGCTTTGTCCACCTTCAGTTTAAGGAGTTCTTTCAGAACCCTTTCTTCTGTGAAAAGACTGGGATCGACCCCCCTATCCAGCGTGCTTCTGTTAATTGGATTAGGCACCTCCCTCTCCTCTTTTGTAAATACTGAGCAGAAATATTTGTTCAGTATCTCTGCCTTTTCACTATCCCCCTCTGCCCACCCACCGTTTATTCTATTCAGCCTTACTATCCCTCCCTTTGTCTTTCTATGCTCCCTGATGTACCTATAAAAGGTTTTATCCCCCTTCTTAACCGAGTTGGCTATCCTTTCCTCAGTTTGGGCCTTTGCTATTCTGACTTCCTTCCCTGCTTCCTTCTGCCTTAACTGGTACAGCTTTCTGTCCTGCTCCTTCTGTGTTTCCTTATACTTCCTGAATGCTATCTTTTTCTCCCTGACTTTCCTCGCCACCTCTTTTGAGAACCATAGTGGCTTTTTCTTTTGTTTTGATTTATTTATTTGCTTCACACAAAGGCTTGTTGCCTCTGTGATGGCAGTTTTGATGAGTCCCCATTGTTGCTCCACCCCTCCTTCTAGCCTGTTTGCTAGTGCTTTTCTGAGGCACTCTCCCATCTTGCCAAAGTCAACCTTTCTGAAGTCCAGCACCCTCACTTTTGTATGGCTTGACTCTGTAGCTGAGTTTAACGTGAACCACACTGTTTGATGGTCACTTGTTCCCAGATGGCAACCAATCTAGATCTGAGATCCTCTCACTGTCCCCATTTGAGAGTACAATGCATAAGACTGCTCCCTCATGAGTGGGTTCCAAAACTAACTGTCTGAGACATACCACATGTAGGGCATCGAGAATGGCACTGTTCTTGGATGTGGTTGCAGCAAGTGTGCTACAAATAACATCTGGCATATTCAGGTCTCCCATCAACAGTATCTCCCCTTTCTCTGCCATCCTAAGAATGCCTTCTATCATATCCTTGTCCATTCCCTCCCCCTGACCTGGGGGTCTGTATACAAAACCCCTGTGCGGATTGTGGTGCCACTTCCAGTCTCCAAGGTGACCCACAGTACCTCCTCTCCTCCCTGTTTACTCTTTTGTTCAGTTGCTTTTATCCCTTCCTTTACATAGAGAGCTACTCCTCCCCCTCTTCTCCCCTCCCTGTCTCTCCTGTAGGTTACGTACCCTGGTATGTTAACATCCCAGTCATGGTTCTCTGTGTACCATGTTTCTGTGACTGCTGCGATATCCAGGCATCCCTCTTCCATCAAGGCCACTAGTTCAGGGAGCTTGTTGCCCAGTCTACAGGCATTGGTACTCATTATCCTCTATTTCCTGATAGCCTTACTCCTTTTTGCCCCATCCCTGTCCTTCTTACCTTTGTCACTTTCTCCATTTACCCCTGCCCTTCTCCCTATCAACATCTCTATGTTGGTGTTTACTGCACTTAGTACCGTGACTTTTTTGGGGGGGCTAGGATTTCCCTGATCCTTTCCAGTGCCTCCCCTCTTGGCTAGTTTAAATACTTGCCAATGAAGCATTTAAACCTATCATCTAGGATCCTGGTTCCCTTCCTTGACAGATGCAGCCCATCATGCCAGTATGGGCTTGCATCACTCCAAGTGGACCCCCAGTCCCCAGTGAAGCCAAATCCCTAAGCTCTGCACCAGTTTTTCAACCACTGATTGAATCCCATGGTGTGGAGCACCCTAGCCTCTCATACGCCATAGACAGACAGCACCTCCGAGAAGGTTACTGTGCGTGCTACTTGTCTAAGGCCCCTCCCCAATTCCACAACTTTTTCCTGCACTGCTCTGATCCCTTTCTTAGCCAGGTCATTTGTTTCTGGGTGAACAATGACATTCAGCTCCCTCCTCTGTGCAACTGCTCCCGCAATCCTGAGGATTTGCTCCCTGTCCCTCCCAAGCCATGGTGCCAAGCAGGCACCTTACCTCCATCTCCCCTTCCTCCCCCAGTTCTACCTTCCTAAAAATGGAGTCCCCCACCAGGAGTTGTTTCCTTCCCCTGTGGGGTCCCATGCCACCCTCCTGTGGGTCTCCTTTGTGGAGGTTCCCAGCATCCTCCTTGGTCTCCACTGTGGGTGCCTCCATAGAGGAACCACACTTTTCCAGAATGGCATAGGAATTGAGGAGAGGTACAACTGGAGGAATGCACCTCTGTTCCACCACCCTCACCTTCCCTGAGCCCACTGTGGTCCAACCGCTCCTCTTTCTTGGAAATTTCTGAGGCAATGGCAGTGGCCCTGGTGGTCCCTGGATGGAAGAGGAGGTCCCACAAATCCTGGCCAGCTCAACCTGGAGATGAGCAACCTCCCCCCTCAACCCAGAGAGGTACCTGCAGATGGGATAACACCGCATCTTCCAGAACGTCTAGCAGAAGACTGCTGCTCCACGGCCACTTCACTGCACCACTCCCATCATGTCTTATTTCTGGTCCCTTCACTATTGTTTGGAATCCTTACTCTTTCCTCATTTTTTTTTTGTTTCTTTTCCTTCTCTGTTTGTTTACTTACTGCCTCTGTGCCCTTTAAGCTCCTGATTGTCCTGTTCTGAGACAAGAAGATCCTATATGTCTCAGTAGACCCCTTACTTGCTTAGAGACAGACCTCCAGCAGCTAGAGGGGTTCAGAGAGCTACTCTTGCCCTTCTAGGATGGTGCGTCTTTGGTGGCTCTGTAATCACTCACTTCCTGCTCCCAAATAGGAAGTTCCTGTTATCAGTCAAATCCTGTGCCTATAAAAGTAGAACTAGCTTTGGGTGGGAGGGTGGAGGGAAGGGAAGGTGGGCAATATAGTTTTTTAGAAGAGCGTAGAGAGTGGAAGAGTTCTACTTCTTTAGTCCCAGTAGAGAAGTCCAGCCACACAGCACTCCTTCCTTCCTTCTGGTGTCCTCTGCCAAGCCTTTGCTTAGGGAATAGAGTAAAAAAAAGGGTTGCTAGCTCTGAGGATAGACAAATCACCAGGCCCAGATGGAGTATACCCTAGAATGCTGAAGGAGCTAGCAGTGGAGCTTGTGGAGCCACTGGTGGACCTGTTCAGTTGTTCACTGGAGCTGGACATGGTACTGGAGGATGGCACATGTGGTGCCCTTCCACAAGAGTGGTCCCAGGGCCAATCCAGGGAACTACAGACTGGTCAGTCTCACTTTGATAGTGTGTAAGTTTATGGAGACCATACTGAAGGAAAGGTTGATGCAGCATCTAGAGGAACATGGTCTCCAGAATGCAAGGCAGCATGGATTTATGGGAGAATTTCTTGTCAAATGAATCTGATTGACTTCCTTGACTAGGTAATCAAAACAGTGGACAGGGGTAAGCAGTGGACATCCTCTGCCTGGATTTCAGCAAAGCCTTTGATTCTGTACCTCAAAGGAGGCTGATTAGGAAGATGGCAGACCTTGGAATCAGAGAGAAGATGATTAGATGGGTTTAAAATGGACTAGGGGAACAGGACACAAAAGGTGATGGTGGGAAGAGAGTTGTATAGTACCAGGGTGGTCAGAAGTGGCATCCCACAGGGCTCGGTGCTAGGGCTGGTGCTTTTCAACATTTTCATTAATGATATTAGGATATCATCAAGGATAGAATGTGTCTATTCATGGATGACACCAAACTCTGTGGGAGGGTGGACTCAGCAGATGGGATACAGAACCTTAAAGAGGACCTAAGGAGACTTGAAAGGTGGCCCAGGATCTGGCAACTGGGCTTCAATACCAAGAAGTGCAAGGTTAAGCACACTGGAGGGAAAACCCCAGGACAGAGTACTACCTGGGAGGGCTCTGAGTGTCTCCCAAAGAGGAAGAGAAAGATCTGGGAGTAATGATCTCTAGTGACCTGAAACACTCCATGCAATGCAAGAAGCAGTGGCAAGGTAAAACAGGATGTTGGGAAGCATAGCCAGGGGAATCAGCAGTAGGAGACAGGAGGTGGTATTGCCCGTGTATAGGTCACTGATGAGGCTGCATCTGGACTATGCGGAGCAGTTCTGGTGCCCTCACCTTAAAAAGGATATCAACCTGATGGAAATCCTCCAGAGGAGAGCTACAAAGAAGATTGCAGGGCAGTAATGTAGATCATACAAGAGAGACTGGGGGCCCTGAACATGTACTTCCTGGAGGACAGAAGAGAGGGGGGAGACATGATTGAGAAATTTAAGTACTTGAAAGGGATTAATAAGGTGAATAAGAAGAGACTCTTCAGGCAAAGCTGCAGCTTAAATACCAGGGTGGCAGAGCCTTAAGTTGGGGGGGGGGGTTAGAAGGGAGGTTAGGAGACATTTCTTCACAGAAAGGATGGTGACCAAGTGGAACACGTTGCCACTAGAGGTAATTTCAGTGAGGATGGTGGGCAGCTTCAAGAGGGGATAGGATAGATACAGGGGGAGGATAAAGGTCATGGGAGGGGAGGAGGAGGAGGAGGAGAGGGATGAAAAGGTGGGGGGGCAGTGACAACAGTCTGAGCAGTGAACCCTGCACAACAAGAAGACTAAATAGACCAGAAGGGCTAATTCTGCTGGCTAATTCAAATAATCCTATGTTCTCTGTGCAGCTTTACAAGAGGTTTGAAGGGAGAACATAATTAATGGAAGAAGGAGGACACCTAGTGGAAAAAGTAATTATCTGCAGTGGAGTGGGTATTCTGTTGACATTTTGCAAAACATAGATCCCATTAGTGATTAGCAAAAATGAGTTATGAGCAGTCTACCAGCCATAAAGTAGTGTGTTTTTTGTTAGTGGGTCACTGCCTTTCATATTTTCATAAATATATTTAAAGAACCCACTACAATAGCACCTGCAAGAGAACTCAGAAGTAAAAAACACTTAAAGCAGACAAGAAATGATCTTTACATAATTAACTTCCATTCCATTTTCCTCTCCATGCCAGTTATGTATTCTGATATGGGTTGACCAAGTAAAAACAAAAAAATATCTAGCTTTGGGGTGCCCCTAGATCTATGTAGAGTTCCACTCTCCTCAGCAACTACTGCTCTTTCTTTTCTTATGGAGGCAGTATAGCGCAGTGGGTTAAGGCTCTGAGCTGCTGATCTGGAGACCTGGGTTTGAATCCCACAGCCACCTAGGTGCATCCTGTGTGATCCTGAGCCAGTCAATTAACTCTCTTGCACTCCCAGGTTGCATCTGGAAACACGCTTCGGCTTAGTGTGCTACTCCTGGTAAAACAATGTTCCCTTTTCCTATATTTCTAAGACATTCCATGACATCAATTACACCATTCCATGCTATTCATCAGAATGGCCTAGAATGGTGTTACTGATGACATAGAATGTTCAGGCAGTATGAAAAAGAGAGAGCAGCAACTGCTGAGGAGAGTAGGATTCATAGTAGTTACAGATGCATCAAAGTTAGATTATTAATTTAATAAAAATGTCAAAAACATATTGGAATACTGGGTAGATACTAAAAGGAAAACTGGAGGGCATCTTGAGGAGTAAAAAAACTGTTTTCTATCACCTTTAAAGCAGCAATCCAATAAAAAATTGTTTTCTCAAAAGCTAGTTTCAGCAACGATTATTCTAAAATATAGCATACCTGACAAATCTACTTTTCTAGGAACCTCATATGCTGTGTACCATGAGGTCTAGAGCTGTGCAGAATGGTAAAATTCTGAATCCATGGAATTTTGATGAAATTTCACAAAAGTCCATGAACTTTCATGGAATTTCATTGGAATTTCACAGAATTTTTAAAATGTAGTAATTTGGTTATAACTCAGAAACGGTTCAAGTTAGAGTACTGAGATTTGGAATATATTCTCTTGGCCATGCACATGCTAACTATCATGTATTTTGGTATGATAGTTTCAAAATTATAGGTGCTCAAATGTTGTAATTTTATTGCTTGTGCAAAATGTCATGAACATTTTTTATCTGCAGATACCTTAACCGTCTATTGGGTTAGGGATCTTAAATTTGGCATGATTTCTTGATGATAGGTGTTCTATCAATGTGCCAGATTTCATGACAATATGATGCATTGCCTCAAAATTATATGTGCTAAAAATCTGTCATTTTATTTATTTCTGGAAATTTCATGAAACATTTCCATCTGCATATAATTCAGGCACCTTTGGAGCCAGACATGTGTAAATTAGTATAGATAACCTTTTTGTAATGCTTATAGAATATTCTAAATATGGAGAGAATTGAATAAAAGATTTGTAAGTTACAGGGGGTTCAAAACTTTACTATGTAAATATTTGCAAAACGTTGTGAAAACTATCAAAATGTGGATGTTTGTAACTTCTCTGCTCTTGCATGCACATAGCTAACATTTGACGTGCATATCCATAGTCCATGTATCCTGGTGTCTAACACAACTGGATAAATTGGTTAAGCAGTTTTAATTCTGCAGAAGAAAAAAATGATTAGTAACATTTTCTCACATGTTTATGATAGCATATTCTGTAGATGAAGCAACCAGAATGTTTTTGTGGAATTTAACATTAACAATGAACATATCACTACTTTGTTTGATAAGTGCAGTCCTCACTGGGTGACTATTCTCCCCCTCCTCTTCTCTTTTGGCATAGCCAGATTGACTCAGTAGAATTACTGATCCCACTGATATCCTTTTTGCTCTTTACAGTGACAAACTCCCTTAAAACGTGAGTCACCTACTCTTTTTCCTGTTGACTTACCCTGTTGGAATGGCCAGAATTCTTTCTTCTTGCTGCCCAAGTCATTTTCTTCCCCCACTACTTCTTTTTGAGTACCTCTAAGTCCCAGACTTGCATGTACACAAGGTTCAATGGATTATAAATTTACTTGGTGTGATCCTTAAATATCTTGCATTCAGGTTGGAATTGTTGACACTCTGTGCTTTCTTGCTCCAACCTGGGGGTCTACCACTATTGTGCTACCCAGCTCAGCTGGCCATTTCTTGATGAAACTGTGCATCTAACTCCAGAACCTGATGACCCTCTGCACTACCTGCCTCTTTTACCCCTATCCTTTAATTAGACCCCCCAATAAGGCCGAGTGAAATTTTATGGAATTTTTCATGAAATTCTGCAATTTTCTCAAAGAGTCATGGGATTTGACTTTAAGTACAGATGTTATTTTGCAATTTCTTGCAGCAAGCAATTAATAAAATTGGCACACAGTCTCCTTGTAAGGCATAAGAACCTGCCAAATCTAATGGTGTTGCTTTCTCTAGTTTCAAAGTTTCAGGGGTTTATAAATTTGTAGTTTATATTTCTGCAAACTTAAATTTTTAAATGTTGTGAAAGTTTGACTACTTTTAATTCAATCCAATTTAGAGCTGAAAATATGAGCTTTTTTCAGAAATGACCATGTCATGAGGTATAGTAGTTGAAATGTTTCAACTCTGGTTAAATCTGGATTTTTTTTTTTTTTTACTTTTGTTTTACCAGGTGAAACACACTAAGCTGAAAGCTTGTTTACAGGTGCAACCTGGGAGCACAGGGAAGTTAAGTGACTTGCTCAGGGTCACACAGTATGCAAGTGGAGGCTGTGGGATTCAAACCCAGGTCTCCAGGTTTGCAGCTCAGAGCCTATGTAATGTAATGTATGGCTATGTAGTTTTAAAATTAAAGGGAACTAACCAAAATTTAAATTTTGGAAACATGTTTGACAGGCTATAATGTAGTCCCATTTAAAGCTAGAAATAGAAAACTATGTAGCTATATAAATGTAGTGATAACCTGTATACCTGGCAATTTTTGTAATATTTCAATGAATACCATCAACGTTATACTAAAATTACAGGAAACCAAATTTTGGCAAAATATTGGCTACCTATAACTCAGTTCCCATTAAAGCTTGAGACTTAAAACATGGTGCATATTTGCATTCTACGTTATTTTCTAAATCCTGATATTGTGGAGAAATTTTGAAAATACATTTTAAAATGATCTCAAAATAACTGAAAAATAAATTTTGATTAACTGTTTGGCCACCCATAACTCCGCCCCTTTCAATCCAAAACTCTGAAATTTGGTACACTTTTGTAAGCTATAGGATACATCTCACATTCCAAATATAGTGTTATTTGGATGTGTAAATTTAAAATTATAGTGAAATAACAGAAATGAGAAGTTTTGCAAAATTCCTTGGCATGTTTGTGAAAATTCCATAGAATCCCATGGAATCAGAATGGTCATTCCACCAGCATTCTGTGTGCAAAATTTTAGATTCCACACAGCTCTAATGGGGTCTTTTTTTTTCAGTCCTAAAGGTTGTTACGTCTACAACACCATTTCTATACCAAATGCAGGGACCATCTTTTTTTCTTGAGAAAAAAAAATATTTATACAATATTCATATTTTAGTGGTATTAACACATTTACCACCAAATAAACCTGGAAGATCTTTTTTTAACACTGCCTTTTATCCTCTGTCTTCCCAGCTACTCCCTTCTGATCGACCCCCCAGCCCTGTCACACATGTAGTTTCACTTTCAGTTGATGTTTTCAGTCTTTCACCTCCAGTCAGGTTACAGTAATGAAACTCCGCATGTGTTCTGTCAGAAGCAAAATGCAGCAGCAACAAGTTACCACATCCATGGTCTTCAACAAGCAAGCACCAGTAACTATAAAAGGAAAAAAAGAAATGGAAAGTTGTGAGAACTCTTAGTGGGGTCATGTTAAAAATCTTTTAAGGTTTGCTCTCAGGGTTTATGTGTCTTCACATGCCTCCCAGGAGTAAAAAAAGTTTCATGATACACCTCTTCCAATATATTATTCTATCTATTTAGTAGAAATAAGTGTTGCAATACATGATCAGTTCTCCCACCTTCATTATGAAAATATTTGCTAAGCAAAAATGTATGATTGTTTGGAGCATAAATCAACAAGAAGAATGGACAGAAAGCTGTGAATTACTAATTTATGATTCCATTAAGCAGCGTTGCTGATGTCAAAGACCAGGTGGGCAAAGCATGGCCTGTGTGATGTCATCAGCAACCTCAAACTAGAATGGACTTGGCCAGGTTTTCAGTCCTTTAATTTATATGGATCACTGTACAATTCAATGTCCAGGAAACAGACAGAATTTTAAAAGGTAAATAAAATCTTATTTTAATAAATTACGGTGACAATTCATTGCAAACTGTCAAAACAGGGTTAGCTATTTTATACTAATGTTTAAAAAAATCATATTTAGCTGTTTTTTAGGCATTTGGCCAATGGGCTAAGGCTTAAGGAGAGGTTTGTAACATGTGGGGATGGTAACCCCTTTCCTGTTCTAATTAGAAGAACCCAGAAGGGGTCTGAAGAGCCTTTTATATTTGGCACCTTGGCACAGTGTTGGGGCTATCACTTGCAGTGCCACTGACCCAGGCTTGGGAATGAGCCCAGATTGTCGGGAGGCAGGCTGGGGTGGTATGGGGTAGGAAGCATCCCAGAGAATGCTCTCCTCCAGGGAGGATGGGTAGTGTCAAGCACCACAACACTGCCACCTGGGTGGCCACAGGTAGTAGTGTGGCTGGAAGGCTGAGAGGAGGGTAGGGATATCACAGACATAGGCACATAGGTGCAACTTGAATCAATGTACCCTTGAAGACAGTGCATGTGATGCCCTAGGGAATGGGAATGGAAACTGGCCTGGATTCAGGGATGATGGACCTCAGTATATCTGAACCCTAGGCTACTGCCTGGATGCCACCTGACATCATATGAATCAGGTACAGCACCCTCTCTGACCCTGCCTATAGGGTATAACCAAGGCTCAGAGAAAGACAGGCATCCCAGAAGGTGCTACAGGGGGTCAGGTACACCACAGGGTTTCATGAGGGAGACTGAAGCCAGAGACAGAAAAGGGGACATTGAATGATACAAAGGGGGATTAATATAGAACCAATCTCTGAACATAGTTATTTCTATGCACATGCGTTGTACTAAAATATTTTCAAAAATTCCAACTGCTTTTTTATTTGGAGGCTCTCTTAATTCAACGTTTTAGAATCATCCAGCTCAATGTTTGTCTTAGAACCAACTCTGCCAGTCCCTAATAACATTTGAAAAGAGTTGTAATCTACAGGTGTGACAACACAATCTTGTGTTTAGGCATTTACAATGTCATACCTGTACCTGTGAATCACAACTTTGCATTACATAGTTGACTCCCAATACACTGATTCACAGTTTACTCTGTTATTCACAGATATGACATCCCATTTATGAATACTGAACTAAGAATTGTGAATGACAATGATTCAGTTCCCCAAGTGTCTTAAAACTCCACAAACCACATAATATAATTAATACAGCAATGGTGCCTGAGTTCAGTGGCAGTGTCATCAAGTGAAGCTGGAGGCATAAGTCACTTGGTGTTCCATCTTATGGAGGCTTATTCTGCCACCAGATTCACTCAATTATATAACCACCTTGGTGTTCACAGACAGCTATACAGAATCCTCTTTTTGTTTGCATTTACAACGGTGGAGTAGTAACTCAGAATTTAGGATTCTCTGCACTGTTGCCTTATAAATTATGACAGTTTGCAGAATGTACAGAGGTGCCAATGGGGTACTCGAGCTGGAATTGCTACTGGAGTCACAAGTGAAGTTTGGAGGGTCCTGTTGAGCAATCGCAGTGGAAAGTTGCCAGTAACGTGCAGAATGGCAATTCCACGTCCAAAAAGCTTTTCCAGATTTCTTTTCTTTAATTCTACAGAACTCTAAAAGCATTCCTGTGTAAACTACAGAAAAATCATCTATGGCACACATAATGCATAGAATATGATTCCACAGTTTGTGGAAAATGAATATTCAGTTTAAAAAAAAATCTTATTCTAGAGTTTCAGAATTCTGCCTCTGACAGAATTCTGTGGAATTTCTGAAATTCTAACAGAATTCCGGCAGAAATGGAATTAGAAAATTCTGAATAACTCTAGTTGCCAGAAACCTACCATTGGGTGTAAATAAGTGCACTGTGTCTGACTGAAGAGAGAGTGAAAAACGATACAGATTGCCCTCTAGTGGTTATTCCTTAAGACACAGTGAAATCATTGAGAAGGGCCCTTATTCACACTGCACTAAAACTCATCTGACACTCAGTCATAACTCTCAACCTCTCAGCATTAACATGCATAGCACTGGCCTCTAAAATTCAGAGCAAATTGCCAGAATGGGTAGCACTTTATTATTTTAGAGAATAATATGTCATAGAATAGTGTGCCCCATATGTTCAGTGCTAAAGAATACTTCTATCGAGTTAGTTCAAATCATTTGTGCATCCATAAAGAGCTCTAACATAATGAGGAACAGAAACTACTGCAGAGCAAGGCTAAATTTGAGTGTAAAAATCATAGCACTATGTGAAATTCATAGCAGTTGAAAGGTATACATTGAATATTTGCAAAAACTTTGCAAAGGTCATTAGCACACTACTTTGCCGTGAATGTTGTGCAGTTTCATGAAACATCTTGTATATGCCCCAGGCTACAGTTCATCACTTTCAGGAATTTAACACATTCTGTGATTTTGATTTACAGTAGCAACAGTTGGCACGGGGTCATAATGTAGTGCCCCAAAACAGCATTTCAAACAATGCTGCAGTCAAAATATTGTGCTCCAACATAACGTCAGGTACAACAGCGAACACATAGGAAACATGCACACTCCATTGGAAACAATGGGACTTTTCCTTTTTTGAAGGGGGAGAAACTCAGGAGGGGGGAAAATTCCTTTAAAAAAAAAAAAAAACAGCAACACTAGGAGACCTGGGGGAACCGAAGTACAGTCCCAGGTCCCGATCACTGCTGTGTCTTGGTGCCTTAGCCACTCCACCATGGGAGCAGCTCAACCAGGCACAGCAGCACAGACATCTAGATTGCTTCCTCCACTTCGCAGTCAGTAACAGGGGTAGTGGTAATTCCCTACTGCTCTTATACCCATGTTGCTGTAAATCCTTTGGTGCTTCCTGCCGCGCTGCTTGTTAAGTGCTATATTGACCTGGTACCACAACAGTTTTCTGGACCTTAGCAGTTTGCCATTTCCTCAGGATCTATTTTTTATTTTTCTTTATTCTTTGATGTCTGCGGCCTGATATTCAGTAAAGTGCAAAGCAGAGCACAAAGGTTTGCACTGCGTTTTGCAATTGCTTAGGGGTCTGAGGATGCTATATTCAGTCAGATAGGGCACCGGCACTATCCAACTGACTATAGGGCTATATCATCATAGTATTAAGTCAAGTAAAACTGCCCGGACATAGCTCCTGAAGTGGGCCACAACAGTGGACAGCGCTAAAGCGCTATATGCAGTTTTCAAAGGGACGCATACAAATAAGTCCATTAGGGGTGCAAGGTGCCAAGGGGCCATTTGCATGCCCATTATGGGCCCATTTGCATGGGTAGCAGAGGCAGGTTAGCACAGTGCCACTCTCCCCTTCCATGGTATCAAGAGATATGAGCTGTCCCTGGTGCTAGTGGTCCCCCCTCCCTCCAATCACCAGCACATATTTGATACATCTCTCCCTGATGCTAGTGGTCCCCAACCCTCTGATTGCCAGGCTGTATTAAAAAAATGTCTCCCCAGTGCTAGTGAGTCCCCCCCTCCCTCTGATTGCTAGTCTGTAGTGTAGCTAACATCCTCCCCCTAGAGTCCAGTGATTCCCCCTTGGCATCAATCCACAGTACCTACCATCACACATCCCTGGTGTCTAGTAGCCCATCAACATGGCACCGAGCATCCACCTCAGTCACCTTACCCATATCCTTGCTGCCACAGGTGTGCATACGGTGACTTGTGCTGCACTCCTCACACCTCCTTAGCCGGCCACAGTATGTCCTGACAGGGAGCGCCCATCTTACTTATAGGACAGAGTGATGCACATTGCCCTATAAATAAGATGTGTGCTCCTTGCCTGAACATATGGTGGCCAGCTGAGGAGGTATGAGCAGAGCAGTGCCAGTCCCTGCATGTGCACCCCCAGCACTGGGGATACAGGTAAGGTGACTGAAGGGCTGCTCAGTGCCACAGTGGGGTGGATGCTAGCTGCCAGGGACATGCAATGGGAGGTACCGTGGATCATGCAGGAGGGGTAAACACTTGATGCTGGGGGGTTGTATATTAAAGGCTGGCAATCTGAGGAAGGGAGGACCACTAGCAGCAGGGAAAGATTTAGTAAATACAGGCTGGTGATCGGGGGGGCACTAGCTCCAAGGATTCTTTATTAAATACGGGCTGGTGATTGGAGGGTGGGGGGCCCACTAGCACCAGGGAGAGATTTAGAAAATACAGAATGGTGATCAGAGGGAGGGTGGGACTACTAGCACCAGGGAGTTTATTCTGTGGACATTCCCTCAAATAGCTGACCTACTGTTGTGTTTGTTGTGACAGTGGTATGTTACTGACATATAGGTAAGTGTTCGGGGAGGTTTTATGTTCCTGGTGCATGGTGAAAAGACCTAGTGGGATGTTTTTACCTCACTAGTGCCTCCCCCCTTACCTTGATCACCTTGATTCATAGCTGCAAAACACTTTGCCTGAAGATTCTACTATTTAGTGTGGAGCTTTACTGACTGTGCCTTGAACCTTGATATGGATATGTATGTCAATGCCCATGAATTTCTGCATCTAACTGCCAAGGCATGTGCCATTATTTTTTTAAGCTGCAATGCTGTTGCATGTTAGTTACATGCTCTGCATGGTGTGTTTGTAACAGCTCTGGGCAGTTTCCGACTTCCTTCATGTTACTATTGTGATAATAATATATTTGTTAGACATTGTCTTGTCACCTTTATTTGTAAGAAATACAAAATCACACATACCCCCCATAATGCAAAGGATCATGGGCTGCATATGCAAATCACCACAGAATATTATGCTGGTTCAACTTTAAGCAGAAATGCATGGTGCCAAAATGCCTCTCACACAGTGTGAAAAGGGTGCCAACAGATTTATTTGTGTATGTCAACTGCCTAAATAACCTGATGCCTGTTGCTAAAATACACTGCTAGTGTTGTTCAGCATTTCATTTGTCTTGATTCTACCCCACTACTGCTCATTACACATAGGGCAGCTTTAAAAAAACTCAATACACCTTGCTGCAACTATTACCACATTGCCCTGTGATCACATTTCCCTCTCTCAACCAGTTCTTCCACCTCCCCTCCCCAACATTTGATAATCTGGCCCCCAAACAAAGTTTTGGAGATCATTTTAGACTGGATATCTCATATGCTTATGCTGGCCAGGGCTTGCATGGTCCTAATTAGTGATAAATAAGTGCTGCAAACACATGTGTAGTACAAGGCCCCTTAAATGTATCTTGGTCAGTCTTCTCCTACTATGTGGTAACATTGGAGGTACCCTGGCCCTAATCTACCTTCTCAAACCCAATCTATCTTGCCCCTTGTGGCTGTACCTTTCCTTCTGCATGCAAAGGTCTGAAGCTTTTCCACATTACCATCAGGAGTCTGGTACCTAAACTGGATGAGATCAGAGCCTCGGTCACTGTTCATAAACCCATTAGCAAGGATGCTCAGTACAGAGACATGACAGAAAAAAGCATGAAGATAGTGTTGCTCTGTATATCAGGGACAATCTTATAGTGTCTGAGACAAGGGTAACATGCCTGATAATATGGAGGCCCTCTGCAAGAAAGTACATTTTAACACTACCAAGGCTATACTTGTGGGCTGTATTTATAGACCACCACTGGAATCTGAAGACACTGACTCCTTTAGCGGTACACTTGGCTCTACTATTGGTAGGTGTAACCTTGAGAGGTTCCTGCTTGGTGACCTTAACCTCAACCAGCTGGGAAAGGACTCATTCAAATATAAACGTGCTCTTTCAACTTTACACCTCTCCCAAATCATTACAACACCAATGAGACTCAATCATGCCACAACCACAGCCTTCTAGAACAGATTTGTGTTAACTGCCCTCATAGAATACCAGCTGCTGGTGTACTTGCAGACTGCTTCGGTGATCATTCCATCACCTTCTGTGCCTGGAAAATTTGTAGCAAAAAAAAAAAATTCCTTCCGAAACTGATCACAGCTCGCTCATTTAGGCAATTAATACTAGTGGACTTCTGTGTAGACTTGTGTGCCCTAAGATAAGACTTTATAAACCATATTCGCTTAGTTGCTGATTCCTGGGAATTCTTTGCCAGTGGGTTTCTTAATATGTGAAACAAACGTGCACCGATCAGATCATACGTGGTCTAAGAGTACCATTTACCCCAGATCTCTAAGTAAATTGTTAAATTGTTTTCACAAAGGGATGGTGTATGGGCCAGAGAAAAAGGATCCCTTAATGACAGACATTATTACAGAAAACTACAGAATCTAAATAAACCAGCAGAAGCTGAAGCAAAAGTGAACTACTACTACTACAACCATTGGGAGGAAAACAAACATTATTCAAGAAAATTCTGGTCAAGGGCTAAAAGCCTATTTGAACCGAGTCATCAAGAACAAATTGATCAAATCTGGAACCCCTCTGGAGACCTTGTCACCTCTCTTCCAGACATTGTGAGTGCCTTTAACACCCACCTCACTAACCTCAGCAGCTCCACCAAGCTCCAGAATCCTTTGGTGCCATCCATGGTTGGTCTCATAACAAGTAGCCCAGAGCTTGATGCATATGATTCACCATACCTTAGCTTCCGACAGATCACTACAGCACAGCTTCTCAAAGCACTAAAGGGTCTCAGTCCAAACAAGAGTGCTGGTGCCGACTCCCTCAACCTGAAACTTCTCTGCCTTGCAACATATCATATCTACACCCCAGTTACCATGCTGTTAAACATCGCCCTTGCCTCTGGCAAGATGCCTGCTGTCTGAAAATGTGCTAGAGTTCTATCCTGCCACAAGGGGGGGGGGTTCTTGAAAAGTGTGTTCATCACAGCTGACTCAGCATCTCAGCCTGTACAGTCTGCTCTCTCTCCCATGCAAGCTGGCTTCAGGAAGGGGCATTCCACCATATCTGCATTGCTGAAGATCACCAATGATCTCCACATAGCTATGGATAATAGTTTCCTCACTGGGGCCATCTTTGTGGACTTCCCCGAGGCTTTCGACTTGGTGGATTATGCAATACTCATTCTCAAGCTCAATGTCCTAGGTCTCAGCCAACCATCTAATGGTTTGAGAACTAGATGAGTAACTATACCCAGCCAGTGTCCATACAAGGTATAACTTTAGACCTTGGTGTCTTAAAATGTGGGGTTTCTCAAGGTTCAATCCTTGGCCCTTTACTGTTCTCCATTTTTGTTAATGACCTCCTGAAGTACAGCAGGAGGTGTCATCTGCATATGCATCCAGATAACATCCTTCTCTACTACAGTGTAATGACAATGTGGAGGTTAATTCAGTACTGCAATATGATTTCAGAATGACCTCCTCCTGGTTCATCAAAAACCACCTGATCCTTACTGCAGCAAGAACTAAGTCTATGGTGTTTGGATACTGTAACTTGCTTATCATTCAGCTGATCCACTTGCAATTACAGCATCAGGTGGCAACACCATTTAGCAAGGCAATGTATTCAAATATGGACAAGGCCATGGGGCCAGATAATATGCACCCCAGAATACTGAAAGAATTGGGAGAAGAACTGTCAGAATCCCTGGCAGAACTCTTCACCAGATTACTGGTGAGCGGAGAGGTTCCCAAGGACTGGGGGAAGGCTTCGGTGGTTCCACTTCACAAATCTGGAATCAAGGAGGAGGCAAGAAACTATCACCCAGTGAGTCTCACTTCTGTGGTAGAAAAACGAATGGAATCACTGCTCAAGCAGAGGATAATAGCATTCCCTGAATCCAGCAGACAACAGGATTATAGGCAACACAGGTTCATGGCAGGAAGATCATGCCAAACAAACCTGATAGAATTCTTCGACTGGGTAACCAAGGCAGTAGATAATGGAGGGGCCATTGATGTAGTGTACCTAGACTTCAGCAAGGCCTTCAATTCTGTCCCTCACAGAAGACTCATAAAGAAGTCAGACAGCATGGGTGTAGGACAGGCGGTAGCGGTAGTAGTAGTAGTAGTAGTAGAGTTTATTTATTTTGGGTGCCCTTTCCCATAGGCACAGGGCACCCTTACAACAGAGCGAACACAAACAGCAAATAGGAAACAATCACATAAAATGTATAAAATCCCTAAAAAAAAAAATACAATCACAGACATATTGATTCCTTTGCTGTCTAACAGTCTCAAAGTAAATTACTGAGGACCCAAATGCCTGTTCAAAAAGGTAGGTTTTGAGATGTTTTTTAAAAATTTCAATGAATGGCACCTCCCGAAGGTACCCCAGCAGTCAATTCCAGAAGACCAGTCTCGCTAAGATAACATCATAATGCTGCACGTTCCCAGCAGGCTTAGCCTCCAATCAGCATGGTGTTGTAAAAATGTGGTACTGTGGGTGAAAAATTGGCTGCATGATAGAACCCAGAGGGTACAAGTAAATGGCACATTGTCAGCAGAACAGGAGGTAACCAGCGAGGTGCCCCAGGGCTCCATGTTAGGACCTCTATTGCTCAATATATTCAAAGCTGACATCACAGAGGGGCTTCAGAGGAAGGTGTGTCTATTCACAGATGACACAAAGATATGCAACAGAGTGGACTCTCCAACAAGAGTAATGAAAATTAAATCAGACCTAAAAAAACTAGAAGAGTAATCTACAGCATGGCAGCTGAAATTCAACGTCCACAAAATTTAAGTTTATGCACCTAGGTGGGGGTAACCCTAAAAAAGAGTATTATCTGGGGGGAAGAAAGACTAGCAGTGACTAGCCAGGAACATGATCTGGGGATTATAATATCAGATGACCTGAAGGAGAAAAGGCAGTGTAAGAAGGCGGTGCTAAAGGCAAGTAGCATGCTGAGTTGCATCGGGAGAGGAATCATGAGCAGAAAGAGGGAAGTGGTTTTACCACTGTGCAGGGCACTGGTCAGGCCCCGCATGGAATACTGTGTCCAGTTCTGGAGACCACACCTCAGAAAGGACGTAGATTGGTTGGAGACAGTACAAAGAAAGGTGACAAAAATGATTCAGGGATTATACCAGAAACCATACGAGGAAAGGTTGAGGGACTTTAGCATGTACTCCCTGGAACAGAGAAGAGAGATGGGGGACATGATCACGACTTTCAAGTACATCAAGGGGGTAAACAAAGTTCAGGTACAGGAACTCTTCCATCTCAAGGAGGTTAGTAGAACAATAGGTCATGATCTTAGACTGAAAGGGGCAAGTTTGGGACCAATATTAGGAAACTTTACTTCACAGAGAGGGTGGTAGACAAGTGGAACAGCCTACCCCAAGAGGCCACAGGGGACAAAACTGTTGGGGGCTTCAAGAGAACTTGGAATATGCACAGAGGTGTCATTCTCCAGAATGGGTACCACGGATCGGCATAGTAACCTACAAATCTTGGGCAGACTAGATGGACCTTGGGGTCCCCTTCTGCAGTCACCAACTATGTTTCTATGTTTCTATCTAGGAATTTGACTTGATGTATCACTTACATACAGTAGGCATGTTGATCACATCTTATCAACTGTAGGGCCCTTAAGCTAAATTTTTCTAAAGGTCTAAATGGTGCCTCAATTCTGACATAAGGAAGCAGGTATTCTCCCACTTCCTGCTCCTTTCCATTGAACTATGGAGATATTATATACTGCTGTACAAAGAAAACCCTTCTATTGCACCTGGATCATTTGTACGACAAAATTATGCAGGTGTATCCTGTCCTGTGACTGGTCTACCCACCATTGTCTGCTGCATGACCAGCATGACTGGGCAAATGCCTCAAGCAGACATGTCTACCACTAGCTCTATTTGTTGTACAATGTGCACAAGGAAAAGTCTCTGCTTATCGCCTAGCCCAAGCAGTGCCTACTCACTCCTTTCAGCAACAGCACTTGCTTTCTCACTTCCCAGGATGAAGCATGAATTTGGTGGAAGGGGCTTTGCATGTGCAGTGCCAGACACCCAAAACAAACTCCCTCTCCAGCTGAGGAATGCTTCCAGCTTGTAAGTGTTCGAGTCCAGTCTTTCCAGCCACCTCAGAACACCCTGTACTTGCTTTGGTCCAGAATCCCCACCTATCTAACAATGAGCATGTTGCAGAATGATGCTCATGTCCTTTGTTTGCTGTGACCTCACTTTCCTCATTTCAGTTACTGTTTGGATGTACTTACATTTAGAGCTTGTTTGTTTTTCCTGTGTATACTTTAGCCTGTATGTAACTATTCCTGCTGGACTATGCTAACCTGCTGACTGCTGCTGTCCTCTCTGGGACCCCCATGAAAACAAGATGTTGCAGCTCAAAGAGCTATCCCAGTTGGAGTAGTTTTAAATAAATAAAATAAATCCATAAAAATGACCCTTTGTAGTTGTACAATGCTGTCTTCTTGCACAAAGTACTTACTTAGTGGAGTGCTCCTACCCACTGAAGGGGCACCTTGGAAAGCAGGCAGTCTATGCAAACTGCGCAGGATTTGCACACTATGTACCTCTCTAGTTGTTCCATGGTAAAACAGAATTTAGGGGAGCTTGCAGTGCACCTGTACTCAGATCTGCATGCTCTGTGGAGAAACAGAAGGCTTTAGTTTCTGGTGTCACCAAGCTGTACTTCTCAGCAGCACCAGAAAACTCAGAAACTTAAGACTGGGAAAACTGTCTAGGGAAAGTTCAAAACTCTCCATATCCAGCACCATAAACTATCTGAATCTTGTTTTCAGGTCGGATCAGTTTTAAAACATTGATTTTTGAGCTTAGGGATCGGTCCACAAAAAAGCTAAAATAAGTGCTGATTTGCACTTAACCCTGCCACAGAGCCCTAGACCCAGATGCCTATCTGCACCAGACATCATTCACAGCCCCTGCCCACTGATGCCTGTGGGGGGTATTCTGGGGGTAGAGGGCTGCCGGATAATAGGTATCCAGTTGGATGCCTGAATAAACTCCTTAGTGGATCCCTTGCTCTGCATGGAGCAGGGGATGGAGGGATACTGCAACCCCCCAAGGCCTGCTGTATCCTGTTCATAATTTGTAAAATAAAAGATGTAGTTAAGCCCCTCCCAGCCCTTCATACTTACTTGTAAGGCTGGGGGCACAGTGCTGTGGGCCAAATGGACCTCCTAAGGAGAACTAGGAGCTGTGGGAAAGGGGTGCTATGACAGAGTCCCGTGTCATGTAGTGCTTACCACTTCTACAGCCTTCCATGCCATGAAGATCTGTTTGTGGGTGCACTGAAACATGGCAACATTCCTGTTCCCACCAACTACAAGTCTGCATGCATGAGGGCACTGTCATGGTGGGATTGCATGCAGAGGGCCTGCACAATCCATGCCGTGGATGGTGCAGGGTGCTCCACAATTGTGAAGACAGCATGCCCTGGCTTCTGCCATCTATCTGCATGTGCGAGAGGTCTGAGAACTTGTGGATTGAGTCCTTAGGGTTCCATGTCAATATAGTGAGGCTATAACAGTGAACATAAATGAGAGAATGTATTAGAGCGACCACAAAAACAGCACTACCAAATTGCAGTGATGCACTAAACAGCTGCAATCAGGCTCATACCTGGTAAGCACTGCACCTTATTACACCCTTCTCATTTCGCTTTCACAGGTGTACAATACTGCTTCCGTTTGCCTAATTCTCTCCATATTATGCGAGGTGTGGGGGGACAGAGCCTAATATTCCCATTCCACGGTGCACATTGATACTGGGGTAGCCTAGCATCACCACATTTGCCCATTTTATCCAATTGCTGTTAATTGCCGGTTGCTGTAATAGCTGTTGCTCATACTGAGTATCCCAAATGTATTCGCCATGTTATACTCACTGTTATTATGTGATACCAGTCTGGTTTATACTGACCCCATTTAGCAGGTCTTTATCTTGAAAGAATGTTGGCAATAGAGGGAAGACCAGGAAAGAAGGTTGAGGAATGCCACCTGATAGTCCAGTGGGTAATGCATCGGGCTCCCATGCTGCCAACTTGAGTTCGGGATCAGACTTGGAGGTGGATGACAGCCTGGGGGGGAGGGCCTAGGGAGTTGCTGCCACTGACCATTACTACTAGCAGGGGGAGAGTTGGAATCAAGTTCCACCACTGCAACAACATCTGTGGTGGACAGGGAGCCTGCCCGCTCTGCTGAGGAGGCTGCACGCGTAGAAGGCCTGTTGGGGCTGTGCCTGACACCGCAGGGTTGTGGGGAGGGAGAAAACCTGGAAAACCTATATTCCAGTGAGCCACCTATATGACGGTCGCTGGTGCTGTCTCGGACCCCACCTTGTGTGGATCGTGTTGGCCACAGCAGTGGGTGGAGTGGTGGTTGGGGCTGGGAGGTGCCGAGACCTGACAGCAGTAGGAATGTCTCCAGCTTTGGGCAAAAAGCTATATGAAAGAAAGAAGGTTGTGGGCTGTAGATAGGATCAAGTGAAACAGATCTGCATTAAGAGATTTATACTAATCTTTTGGTTACATTCTGGGTACTAATTAATGACATGACAATAATTATATTTAGCCCAACTCTCACTTGTTTTTACTATGTTTTTCCTTCACTGACAACAGTTTATAGGTGGAAATGATGTTGAAAAGTGTTTGTACTGTAATTCAATAAAAAACAAGAAAGTTCCAAAAGTTCTAATAAGGCTTTGATAACTACTGTATCAAATCATCATGGCCTATTAGAACCTTTCAGAAACGCGGAACTTTGTGTAGTTCTCCCATCCCTAAAACAAACAAACTGTGCAGTTATTGATCATTGGAAATAAACAAACAATATAAAGTGTACAAGATTTTGCTACAAAATCCCACATACCCCAATAATGCAAAGAATAGTGGGAAGTATATGCAAATTGTCACAAAAGAATTTAGTCTAGTTCTGCCTTATGTAAGGGTGCATAGTGCTAAATGCCCTGTCACACAACCTGCAAAGGCTAAAAATGGAAGACACAGACTCCTGTTACATCCTTTCCATCTCAGGACTCATTAATGTGCCTCATCTACAAGCCCAGGCTGGGGTCGCCAGGCCATAGCCCATAGGCCCAGGTCTTCATTTGGATTCAAACAGTTTGAACAAATGTGCCTTAAAGAAGAATTGTAATTAGCCCAAATCACCCACCTGCAAGCCTCACCCCCCACCGATTAAGGGTTTTGCAAATAAAGCTCCCTGTTCTGTCACTTTCTATTTACTTTCTTTCATTTTTGAAAACTCCGTAGCTCCATTTCATGATAAAGTGTGGTGCCGCACTGCTCGGCTCCAATACAGTTGTATCGGAGCCGAGCAGTGCAGCATCGCACTATATCACGAAATGGAGCTATGGAGCATGCGCCATTTTGGTGAATGCTGGACTTTTCAAAAATGAAAGAAAGTAAGTGGAAAGTGACAGAACAGGGAGCTTTATTTGCAGAACCCTTACTCAGGGGTGAGGCTTGCAGGGGTGGGTGATTTGGGCTAATTACAGTTCTCCTTTAACTCAACTGGCCATGGATACAAATGTGCCCCATTCTATGTTTCTATGTATCTATGTTTGTGCCTTGAGTTTTTGATATCCTGGCTGGTCCCCTGCCAGGAAATGTCTGGGTGAGCCCAAAATTGGAAAACAATCCCAGTCTAACAGTCTAAATTTGTGCATGATGATATATATCTTATGATGATATTAGTGTATGCACAATTTTGTATTTCTTTGAAATGAGGAAATATTGAATTAGGTACTGGTTTACTAAAACATCGATCTCATTTATTTAAGCAATAACAACCGAGAAGCCAATAATTTCTGTGGAATTAATTACCAGTTGGGAGGATGGGTGGTCTGAGGTGCTGTCGAGGGCCACCTCCCTCCAGTTGGTCACCAATCCAAGGAAATGACTGGCTTCAAGGCTGTGACTGAGATTATACATTTTGTTGCAATGGTGACTTTCATTTTTGCTGTCTTTTTTTTTTTCATTTACATTGGCTGTTTGAGTAATGTAGCACAAGCAGTGGGGCACAGATGCGTCTTACATTTAAGGCATTGCATGATACACAGTGTCAGTTGGCAGCTGGCTTGTTCATTTCTAAGACATTAGAACTACAAAATGTGAGGAGCTCCCTGGCATGGTGGTGCAAGTTCATAAAAAAATCTTCTCATACAGTGAGCAAGTAGAACTGCAGTCACCTCACTTTTTTTTTTATTATTATTTTCTCTGCCACTGCAGACGCAGTAGCGGCTATGACCCCTCCCTTGGAGGGATATATCCTCCGACCTTCTTGGGTCCTGCCAGGTCTTGGAATTTTCCATTTTCTCCCACACCCACATCTGTGCAATGTGCAGGCAGGCCATCTCCATCGAGGCAGCCAATTGCCCTAGATGTAGGCCAACTCCTTGCATGGCCGCACGCATGTGTCAACCCCCAGCCACTACTAGGTGTCTGCCGACAGTGTGCAGTGCAATTCCCCCCACCCCGAGGAAGGAGAGCAGCCCTCTGGATGCTCGATCCTTCCTCCCCCGGACGATCCCGGAGCAACCCAAGTCCATTCCTGAACCCTGGTCACCGGTGTAGTGCAAGGAAAGGTGTCCACCACCTCAGCCCTCAGTGCCACCAGGCCAACCTCACTTTTATGGGGACCCCTTGGCAATTCATGCACCACTTGTAAGTAACAGCAAAGGACACAATAAACTCCTGGTCACAAATGCTTGGTATTGGTGTCCTTTATTAAATTCAAAAAGGTGCTTAAAAATGTGCAAAAAAGCAAACTTAAAATGCCTTGTAAATTTAAAATGCTTTAAAATCCAGCAACAATACCCAGTAAATGCCAACTCAGTGTGCTCTCAATCAACTGACGTTTCATGCTATATGCATCCTCAGAGTTCCCCCAACAAAAATATGTTTAAAAAATATATCCAAGTTACTAAAAAGGACCCATTTCATAATTGCAATAGAGCACTCCAGGGGTGCATTTTGGAGGGATAACGGCCCTTCTTGGGTGGTGGAAGCACTCGGCTTCAGCTTCTGCCATAACTCACCCAAGGCAGGTCATCAGCTCACCAAAACGCATTCTTTGTCATGCCTTATTACTTAATTGAGATTTGCACAGTAACCTGAAAACATTTCTGTACACAGAGCCCAAAGTGAGTTTTTCCTTTGACTGAAGCAGGTATTTACTAGTTACAGAACCAGCCACAAGGGGGCAGGCTTGACCAAAAATGAAGCTGGACAGTCATCTACCGCAGTCAGCTAGTTTTACTTATAGTCAGTACATTCTAGAGGCTTGGTGAGGCAAATTAAGACTTTACGACTGTTCTAACTCACTTCCTTGTCATCATAACAGCAACAACCTGAAATGCCTTGTCCCCTTCAGGTAGCTATCATGCCAAGTCTTGAATCTCTGAACACTATCTGCATCATCCACTCCCGCTGGTAAGCCATTCCAAAACCCTCTCATCCCCTCTGCGAAAAAATGTATCCATACATGCCTCCTGACAGTCCTCTCCCCTTAGCTTCAACTTGTGCCCCCGAGTTCGACTATCTTGATATTGGCTGAGCAGTTTGTTCTGGCCTATTTTTGTACACTAAGGGTATGTGGAATTTTCAAATTCTGATGTAATGGAATTTCAGGGGATTTCAGAAAATAGCATTACTAATTCTGTTCTGAGCTTTTTAAGTGTTAGCATTCCTTAACTGCCATGCCGTACCTCACATGGAATACTGCGTCCAGTTCTGGAGGCCGCACCTCAAGAGGGGCATAGAAAGGCTGGAGATGGTACAGAGAGAGGCAACTAAAATGGTGCAGAGCCTGCATCAGAAACCATGTCAGGCAAGACTGTGTGACCTCAACTTATACTTCCTAGAGCAGCGCAGGAATCAGGGAGATATGATAGAAACATTTAAACATCAGAAGGGTAACAGCAAGGTGAAGGTGCAGAACCTCTTTCAGGTGAATGATTATAATAGGACAAGAGGGCATGACCTTCCCCTTAAGGAAGGGGGAGTCAGGAGCAACACGAGGAAGTTCTTCTTCATGGAGCACGTGGCCAAATCTTGGAATAGCCTACCAGAAGGGATAGAGTGGGCAAATATGGTGGGAGAATTGAAACAGGCATGGGGCAGACAGTTTGGGATACACAAGCAGGCAGCTAAATAAGTAGGGGGGAGGAAACCACGGACAGAATAGATGGATCATGCAGTGTTCATCTGCTGACAATTTCTGTGTTTCGGATGAAGGGCTCTGTGTAGTCTGAAAGCTAAAATATTAAGTAAAAATTATTTGTTAGTCCAATTAAAGGTATCAAACCACCCATTTTGTCCACCTAATTTCAAGGAATTCTGCTGGTAGTGAAATTCTGAAAGTAGAATTTTTTTTTTGGGCAGATTAGTAATCCACAGTTTATATAAACCACAGATTTCTTCTCTGTAATTCATTGATAATTATCCCACAATTTATGTAATCCATGGAAAGTTATTCTGTGATTTACATAGATATGCTTTTTGGAATTCTGTGGAATTCAAAAAGAGATTCGGAAAAAAGTTTTTAGAAGTGGAATTGCCATTGCACACTAATTCAGTGTTCCATACAGCTCTATTCCTTTCATGATGTTCAGTACCTCAGTCATACAGGGCTGTCAGTATAGCCTAGAGGTTAAAGTAATGAGCTGTGAATGATCTTGGTACATATCACAGACCTGCGTTTGATTCCCACAACTTCCACTTCCATACTGTGACTGTAAGCAAGTCACTTAACTTTCCCAGTGTTCCTGGGTCACCCCTGAGAACAGGCTCTTGGGCCTAGTAGGCCTTACTCAGTTGCCAAAGAAATAATAAAAAAAAATCTCTCCTCATTCTTCTTTTCTGTTGACAGAACAGACCCAAGTGATCCAGCCTTTCATCCTACAGCATGTTTTCTAGCCCCCAATCATCTTGGTAGCTCTATGCTACACCTTGTGCAGCTTTTTATATCCTTTCTGTAATGCAGTGCTCAGTACTGCACATAATACTCCAAATAGAGTCTAACCAGCACCCTTTACTCAGGGCCTATTACATCTGTTCTTTACTAGTTATCTCTTTTTTAATGAAACATTACATTCTGTTAGCCTTGCTAGCTGCAGCCGAGGTGGTTGACCATTTTTGTTCCAGCTTGTGTTATTTGCTGGTCAGTCCAACCGGACTCCATCTGTGGACATGTTCCCTTGGCCCCATCACACGACATCTTTGGCACTTACCTTCTGCACTGTCATCCTGTCTCAGTACCAAGCCAGCGGCAGATAAAGTTTAAAGCCAGGCAACAAGCACATATCCAGACACCATAGTTAATGTAAGCTAAAGTCTTTTTTTTAATCAGTACAAGCAGCAAACAGAATCCTCCATGAACCAACCCAATGTTTCAGCCAGTATCCCTGGCTTTGCCCAGTCATTGGTACAGGGCCTGCAAGGGACCAGGCCATCACCCTACTGTGGTCGGAGGGTTTTTCCTCCATTGTCTTCCTTAGGGCCCATGCACATTCAGTGATCCAATGATCATGTGTGTGCTCCGCATACTGGAGACACCCCTGGCTTCCAAGCATGGGGTCACCCTCCCTTGCTGTCCTACATTACTGCCACCTAGATTCCTCTAGGTGGCAGTCGGACTGCAGGACAGACATTCCCTCTTCCCCAAGAAAGGACAGCTGTCCTATGGATGCTTAGTCTTCCCTTTCCCCCACCACCCTCCTGAGCGACCTGCATCCATTTCCAAACCTAGGTCACCACTGTAGCAGTAGGTAAGGCAGCTAGCACCTCAGCCCACCACCACTGGGAAGGCTTGGCTGAATATTGTTAAAGATTACAAAAGACTGAGAGGCAGTATAGTGTATTGCTTAAGAGCACTGCGGTGCAAACTGGAAGTAATGGGTTTGAATCCCATGGCCACTACTTGCATACTGTGTGACTATAAACAAGTCACTTAACTTCCCTGTGTTCCCAGGGATGCACCTGGGAAACAAACCTTGGCTTAGCGTGTCTTCCCTGGCCAAAATTGTGAAAAAAAATAATTATATTAATCCCTAAGTGCCTCTGTTGCTCAGCCAGATGCAATGCACATTTAACTTGTATGTCCATATTCTCTGTTTTGGCTGCTAGGTGCACTACTTTTGCACTTCCTGGCATTGCACTACATCAACAGTTTATGAATGAAAAAGATATTTTTAGATCTGTAAGTGCACTCTCCTTTGTGGCAGGTATTGAGCACTTTACATTACATATGGACTTTTACAGGCAATGTCACAGACTATTACTGTAGCACTACTCACCTGACCACATGACACTTCTGGCACTCTCTTGTTCTTTGATGTCACCATGAAAAGGGTTGAGCTGTGTAAGAGGACTAGAAACAAAACCAGCGAATGAGAACAAAATGGAACTGATTTTGTGACACTTGGCACTCTGCTGTGGTACACAGATTCTGCCATCATTAAGGTACTACCATAAAATATTCACTAGGAGCCTCCACACCAAAAGTTGTTACATACCCCTAGCAACCTCAACCCAAATGTTGGAAGGGGATAAGAGCCCAATGCCTTCTGTGCTCCCTCATCCACCTGTTAGAGCAATCTAAAAACAATTCAAGTGCCCCATTCGCAGTTGCAGTTGAAAACAGCATAAAACAGAGAATAATGCATGGGTAACCATGCACAATAAGGCTGTTTTCCTGCTGAGGGGTTCTGATTACACCACAGGTACCATGAGAGTGAAGCTTGTCTAATGAACAGAATAATGCATGGGCAACCATGTACAACAAGGCTGCTTCCATCACAGAGTCTTGTTGACAACACAGGGACCTTGAAAGTGAAGCTCAGATGATATACAGAATAATGCATGGTCAACCATGCAGAAGGCCGTGTTTTCAACAAGGGTTCTGGTGACATCATAGGTACCGGGGAAGCTTACATGGGTAACCATACACAACAAGGCTGTGCTTCCATTAAGAAATTCTGATGACAACATAGTTACCACAAGAGCAAAGCCCTAGTAATGTACAGAATAATGCATGGGTAACCATGCCCAACAAGGCTGTTTTTCCATCAGGTGATTCTGATGACAACATAGGACCTTGAGTGCAAAGCTATAGTAATGTATAGAATAAAGCATGGGCAGCCATGCATAACAAGGCTGTGTTTCCATCGAGGTGCTCTGATGACAATATAGCTACCTCTACAGCAAAGCTCGAGAGGTCCCTGATGTCATCAGTACCCTGAAATGGAAACATAGCCAAGTTGTTCCAATGCTTGCTAGTGTATTATTTTGTAGATTACATGGTTTGAAACATGAAACAAAACAAAATGTTGCTTTTTGTCCTCAAAATAAATCTTTGGTGTTATTTTGTATTATTTGAAAAAAAAAAAAAGTTTCACCCAGCTGCTGAAAATGTGCTTGAATAATGGGTTGGTTCCTGCTTTTTATAATCATAAAACAACAGAATATTTTGTGTGAGGAAAGGGCCTGGGTTCTCTGTGTGTAGGAGGGGATGAAAGTAAAAATGCAGATGGCATGAGCTTTCATTCCATTTGAAAAAGCTGTGTAGCCCATAAGGATACAACAGCATTCGATGACTAAAAGGCTATGTCTGCAGCTTGGTGAGTAGGAGCTACCGGACACACCCCCTTCCATGACCTATTTAAGCCAGCCTCCTCCAGCCTCATTCAAAAACACTGTTTCTTTGCTACAGCCAGAAGCTCTGCTGTGGCTGTGCTCCCAACTTCTCCCTATGTATGTCTGCTGCTTTCCTCTGTATTTTGGGGCTTTTGTTTGGTTTGTGCCTTCAGTGGCTTTCTAAGTTAGTATTTTTGCTTTCTGCCTTTCCTGGCTGTAGCTTGTGCTTCCTTCTTTTTGCTCAGATAATCCTGCTGCACTCATTTCATGTAACTACTGTGTTTCTTTCTGTTTTGGTTCTTGGTGTACTTACTAGTTTCCACAGTGTGACCTACCTATGTCATTCTTCTGTTTTGGTTTGTGCTGTCTCAATCTTTTCTGTTTGCTGTTCCTACCAAGCCACATGTAAACATCCCTTAATGTTACTGCATTTCTCCTCAATTGATTTCACTTGGCTTCCTAGAAAGGCAGCCACTTCCACTACTACTCTGTAATTTCAGTTAGTTTTGCTCAGTCTGTCTGCTTCAGCATTTATCACCTTAGTCTTAGTGTAATACAGTTTTCAGCCTTTCTTGCTTGAGGCTGGGTTTCACCTACCATTTTTACCTTTGGTATGCATTAAATTTTCAGTACCTTTTCAGTCACTGCACTCTCCGTCAATATCAGTCATTCCATTCAGCAGTTATCATTCAGTCAGAATCTTGCCCACAGGCTTGCCCTGTGGGTCGACATGCTCTCACTCCCCTTGAGGTCCTCATCTTGAGGGTGAGTCCCACATCTTGGGCAAGGATTTTTCTCTGTAGGCTGCTTGTCTCCTATGGCACCTCCCGACAATCCCACCAGGTGGTAATGCTTCAAGGGGAAACTTTAGATGTGCAGAGCTTCGGTTAATGGCATCTCATAGGGTAGCATTTAAGACCTCAGCTGCCAGAGGGTACAGCCCTAAGCCCACAAGGGTTCCTTTCACAGTGTAGATCATGTTGGCAGCAGCTCTGAAAGCTATTCTCCTGGTGTCTGCCTGAGTTCACTTAATCTCATTCAGTATCCCCTTCTTTTAGTTTCCAGTCAAGGTTAGCGCTCCTTATGGTCTTGAGGCTGGGTGACAGCCTTTCAGCAGTCACTAATCTCCTCATTTCATGTTTTGAGGGGTGGCCGTCCTTTATGGGGAACTTCTTTTAGCTGCAGAGATCAACTAGCAGCACCCCACAGCATTATACCATTAGAGGGACAGAGAGAGAGTGAGCCTTCTAAAAGCTTATCCTGAATTCAAACTCAAAATTAGCAAAGCAGAGCTGCTGCAATAACAAATACCCATATCAGGAGAGATGGCAACTGAGGCTATGGATCTTCATCAGTTTCCTCCACAGGGTTTTTTCCTGTGTCCTGAGTGCCAAAGGCCATACAGTAATGTAGTGTATATATTTAATTGTAGCGTTTATCTTAGTAGTAGGATTTATGCTATGAGTTGGGGTTGGATGGTGGATCACTTATCCTACATCCTGCCAGTCCCTCTCTCCTTTCAGATGTCATGCCTTTGTCTGCTTTCTGCCTTCACCAGCTCAGCTGTCAGTCATTACTCCAATCAGTCTCTGTGTTCACCACCTGCTTTGCAGTTCTTTTCAGCTCCTTCCTAATGTACCTTTATCCTAAAGGAATTCTGTTCCCACAGTAGGTCTAGGGTTGGAACTCTCTTCAAAAGGGTTCCTTTGCTTTCACGGTATCCCAACAGGGTGCTAGCCTCTTGGGGACAGAGAGTGTGAACGGCCAGTGAATCCAGGTATAACAGTCAAACTCACTCATTCAACTAACCTCTAGACTTTCAACAATGTTGCACAGGCATAACTCCTCACTTAGGTTGCATATGCCCATTGAACCTCTGAACTGGGGTACAACAGATTTTTAGTTGGCATGGAAATCCTTGCACAACATGGGGTAACTATAAACTGTAGTTGGATTTTGGTTCGCCATTGTGCTGCTAACCGATAGTGCTATACACAAATTGCAGCACATGCCACAAGAAGGAGGAAGAGCCCCCCCAACAGGAGAGGAGAAATGCAAAAAAGCAATCCAGTTGTTAGTGCTTCCCCCCCCAACAAGCTCAGCTGGGCCTATGCCCAGATTGGAGCATGGTAGTACACTGGGAGTGTGGCACAATGTAGCGATAACAGTGAAATTTGCAAACTGTGTGCAGTGCCATGCAGAAACTTAGTCACTGTGATATGCACAGCGTCGTCTTGCTCTGAAATATTCTCCCCACCTTCCTAATCCTACCCATGAGTAAAAGGCTCTAGTAGTCTTGTGGTCCCCCTATGCCCCAGACCCAGTGGCCAATCACCTAATAGACACTCCACAAATGGCAATTTTCCTGATGGGCCAGTGGTCCCATCTTCCTGAGCACCCCCTGTGCCAACTACCTAAAGGTCCAGTTGAGTCCCCCTAATCTTGGTCTGTTTTTAACAAATAGTAACCCAGGAGAAGTGCAGGAAGGTATGACCTGTTTGCGAGTGTGGACATTTTTTTTATTTATTTTTATTTTTATTTATTGAGTTCTAGGATTACAGATACCTTTGAGCGAGGGCTCTTTTACAAAGGTTCCACACCATTAGGTACAGATTAGACAGAACATTACTGGCAACACAATTAATTGTTGTACAAGCATATATTGCAGATGAGGAACAAACATTGTGGTAAACATTCAATAATGGGAGGAGGAATGAGGTTAAAAAGAAGAGAGGATAGATGGAGGAGAAAAAAAGGGAGGGAGGAGGAACAGCAGGGAGATAGGAAGGCAGAGGAGAAAAGGATGGCCCCAGTGACTTCAAGTAATGCGGAGGCTGTGCTATGGCCTTTCCGGAAACCATGTTGTTGCCTGCAGAGGATGTTGTGCTTGTCCATGTATTCGGTAAGCTGGTCCAATACAATGCACTCCAGGGCCTTTGAGAGGGATGGCAGGATTGAGATTGGATGGTAGTTCCCATGATTAGTCTTGTCACCACTTTTGTGGATTGGGGTGACAGTGGCTGACTTCCATATTTCTGGGAATTGGTTGAGTAAGAGGGAGAGGTTGAAAATCTTGGTAAGGGGTCCCAGCACCTCTTCTAGGGTGAGGGCCAGGAGCTTGAGTCAAGTGTGTCTTTGCTGGCTCTGGATTTGCTGATGGCTTTGGTGATGTACTTACGAACATCATTCTTATGGACTGCTTTAAAGTAGAAGGGATGGTGACTGGCAAGAGTTGAGGAGTTGGGGGTTTCGGGAGCATCGTCATAGTTAAAGAAGTTGGGGGGAAGGACACTGCTAAGATCAGTGAAAGTGGTGTTGAAAGTATCAGCGATGGTTTTAGGGTTGAGTGTGGTATTCCCATTTACCTTTAGCATGGTTGGTGCAGATTTAGGTTTCTTCCCAGAGATTTCATTTAGGTTGTTCCAAAAGTCTCTCCCATTACTCCTGGAGTTGGTGAGTACTTTCTTATAGTAGTCAGACTTCTGGGACTGGATGGTTTTCGTACAGTCGTTGCATGCTCATTTATAATTTTTGATGTCTCCTTGTTTCCCAGTGGATCTTGCCAGTTCCCAGAGGCAGTCCACGGACTTTAGCTTTTTAAGGAGGTCTCTGGTTATCCACAGGTTGCAGAGGGTTTTAGTTTTTCGCTTCTTCAGGGGTGCAAATAGGTTACAGGCTTTATTGAAGATGTGGATGAAGTGGTCTAGGGCCAGGTTTGTATTAGATGCTTGGAAGATAGCAGTCCAGTTTTGTTGGAGGAGGTGGGCTTTGAGGTGGGTTAACTGGCCACAGGGGAGGACTCTGCTGTAGATGATTCTGGGGGGGTTGTGGAATTTGTTTGACCAGGTACAGCTGATGGGAGAGTGATCACTGAGTGAATCAGGGAGGACAGCAGAGTTTGAGATCCTTGAGGGGTGGCTAGTAAGAATCCAGTAGAGCAAGGTGCTAGTCCCTGTTTCATAGTTCATTCTGGTTGGGTAGTCCAGCATCTGCGTTAGGTTGGCCAATAGGACAGAGTCTTTGAAAGTATCCACCTCAGCTGAAAGCCAGTTGATGTTGAAGTCTCCCAGCAGAATGGTTTCAGAGTCAGGGGGTTGTGATCTGACAAGGCCCAGGACAGCGTTTATGCCTGAGACCTGCTCCTTTGGAGGAATATAAACCGTAATGACTGTGAGTGCCTTGTTATGGGCCCCTAGTAGGATCCTGACAGGGAGAATCTGTGCAGGGCAGGTCGCAGTGGCTGGTTCAGTTCGGTTGCCCAGTATTGTGTCTTTCAAGTACATGGCACAACCTCCCCCTCTTTTAGACTTGCGATTGAGCCTAAAGACAACGTATCCTGAGATAGCAATTGCCTGATCGGGAACCAGGGGGGTGAGCCAGGTTTCAACAACTGCCAATATGTCCGGATTATGTTGGCTAGCAAAGGCTTGCAGGGAGTCGATCTTGTAAAGTAGGCTGCAGATATTTAGGCACATGATAGAAACAGTGCCAGACAAACTGTGTTTGGGAGAGACCTTGCTGGCGTACGGGCCAGGGTTCGAGTGGACATTTCCCGATATCAGTAGGATCAGCAGCAGAAGCTTCAGGGTGCAGAGACATAGTTTCTTCAGTGACAGTTTATGCTTTTTTCTGTGATGGAGGCATGCCATGGTGTGGAAGCTGTAGTTCAACATGGGGGTACCAAGGTAAGTCAGTGTTGGCGACCAGTCTGCAAGTGGCAGTTTATTTGTTGGAGGCTGCCACCTGTGGTCCAGGCTAGAGATCCCTGTAGAGGTGCCAAGGTAGTGATAAGCAGGGCTCAGTTGGAAGGTTTGGGGGCCGGAGGGGAAACAGGTACTGGGAGGGTAGAGGAGCGGGAGGAGGCCAAAGAGGGAGAGGAGGAGGGTGGTAGTAGAGATGAGGAAGAACATGGTGGGCAGAAAATGAACACTATAGAAGAACAAAAATTAGAAAAGGAAAGGCCTAAGTAGGCAGTGATCAGGGGTAATACAAGTGAAGAGCAGGGTGGGGAGGGCCTAGAGCTGAAACCAGTGAGGAGCTAGCAGGGGAGGGACTAAGAGGAGTGGGTGTGGCTAAGGTCTAGTTAATTGAGGTCAGGGGGCAGGCGTAAAATTAAAATTCCTGCCGCTTTCAATGTAAGTCAATGGGCACATGGCCCTGGTGCACAGAAAAATCAAGCAGAAAGCACAGTCCAATAGGGAGTCAGGGAGGGGAGCAGCAGTCCAATCACAGCCGACCGCTGAGAGTGATTGTCCAATGGCAGCAACCCTCGCTTCACCAGTCGGTCTGTAGTCCTTACCCAGCTTCATGGAGCTCTAGGTCAGGCTGGAGAGAGGTGCCCAGGCATACCTTTGAGAAAAGCCCTATGAGCATGCATGGTGGTCCCCAACCCCTTTCCTGACTGGTCGTGGAGACATTTTCAACCACTCAGGAAGGAGATGTGAACTGATGACCCCCAGTGGTCAGAGCTTGACAGAGTCCCATGTAAGTGGTGGTGGTATAAGGTGGTTGTAATGGCCACTTTGTGCAAGATTTAGTGACTGAGAATGGCGCATGAAGGGTCACATTTTTTCAAGGCTTCAAAAATCATGCAAATGCAGCAGAAAACATTGCTCAAGAGAGTGGTCCTCTTGTGCAACTGCAATGATTGCTGCATGCGTGCAATTTTCTAAAATGATTACCTTTTTTGTGACCATTTACAACAGTTTACAACAGCTTGTGCAAATTTCTTTGGTTCATATGCTATGTCTGGTATTACCTCTACCAAGCTGCGCAAAATTGGAAAATGCTGCCAATACATAGAAAATGAAGAAAATGTTTTTTTCTCTCATGTGGAGATTTTTTCTTCCACACTGGAAAGTTGCGAAGAGTACTTAACTCCCTTGCCCATGCCAGGCCCTTTTAAAGTCAGATCAGAGAGTGTTCAAAACAAGGTCTTTAAGGTCAGACCACAAAATAGGCATCTTTATGCCTAGTGCACTAGTTTGGTGGGAAGAAAGGAAGGAAGGAGGCATACAATAACAGCAGCTCTGCTACCTGGTTCAGTAACAGAACTTGCAAATCCCAAAAATCAAAGATCAAAACATCTCTGACCTACCAAGGGGCTATGAAATGGAACTCTTCACACTCAAAAGTCAGGCAGGTCAGCCATTTACATGTACACAAGACTAGAATCAAACTGCACATTAAACAGAAATATGTTACTAGGCCACAAGCACAAGCTTTGCAAAACTGCCATGCCAACATGTGACATGTCTTTGCCGCATCTTGGCAAATCAAAAGTTAAACCACTTGAAAGTTGATCTTATGTTAAGGTAAAATGGCATGATTTCAATCACTGTCATAGACCTGCTCAGGTAGGCCCACCATCATGCTCAGAAACCTTGTAGGAGAAGGGACTCCGGTAAGCTTCTGGGAAAAGAAGAGGCATCAGGTTCTGGCCCGTTTTCTGTGTCCTGTTGGTTGTCAAGTTTTAGGAGTGATAGCTCCTGTCACAAACTAAGACGTACTGAGAACAGGGCATATAAAGGCAGGACTGTGCTGGAGGAGGGAAGATCTGGTAAAGATCACATGGTGAAAAGATCTACAATGCTGGCAGTGGGTGCAAACTGTGCCATCCCAGGCCTCAAAAGCCGAGAGCAAACTGTGAAAAGAGTTGCTGAGTTCTGGAGAGGAAGAGAATGGCAACTGCATGCAAACCAGCATGTGGATGATGCTGAAGATATAGCATGGAGAAATATACCAGGGGCTGCTTATCCAGTTCCTGTAGCAGTCACTACAGCATGGTGCCGGGCTGCCTTTGATCTGGTGGTTTGGAAGCCAGGACATGTGAGAGTCAGACTGGAGCTTCAGCATACTTGAATGAGCTGAAGGAGGTTGGACGAGCCTGCAGCCAGTGCCCAAGATAGCCAGTTCAGCATGGAACAGACAGAAAGCCTACCTGCATTGTAGACACCCTGGGAGAGCAGAGATCCAGTGACCTCCTGCATCAGGTGTCATCTGGGTGCGGGAACTATGAGTGCACTGCGATGCATGATTCACTGTGTTTTGCAATTTTGATTACAAATACCCTTGTTGAGGGGTCTTCTGCCATTTAAGCCATGCATGGCCTATGGGGTTTGGGGAATTGAGCATGCTGCTCTATTTAAACTGCACAAACTCACAGCAACATCTATGGGCCTGCAGTCATCCTACACCTGCGGTACCCAGGGACTGAGTTAATGGAGCTCCCATTTGGATCTGTTTGAAATGTGATACCAGGTGGAAAGAGGTAGATCTGGCTTGCCTAGGAGGGCACCTAAGAGAGCCATGTTTAAAGCTGACATTTGCACTAGCTTTCCTTCTTGCAAGTGGTTGGTTGTTAAAAAAACTGAGTTATTTCATCAAACTTGGGCTGGTTATTGACACCTCATGTGGTAAAGAAATTAATGATTTCTTTACCGAGCCCAACAATAGCCAAAACCATTGTGGCTCACTTGATCAGAAAGTCTCAAGAACTGGCCCCTCTATGACAATTTATCAGACCACACTGGTTTACCAAAGGTGGTGGCAGCGCTATGTGTACGACCTCACACCTTGCTTTGGGATCTGTCCCAGCACTTCTGAGTGCTTCTTCCATCAAAAAAGTGACACGAGTCACATTTATGCCACAAGCTGCTGCAGATTTTGACAGTCATTATAAATCTATCTGCTCATTTGAAAATAGAACGAGGACATTTTGCTGCATCTGGCAGGAAGCTGGGAAAGCTACAAATTGGGAGTTGCGCCTTCACCACCCTCTGGAATCCTGCCCATAATATCTATTGTTTGCAGATACAGTCTTTACTTTGCACAGCATATGTTATGCTTATAATTACCGTAGCATTTAAGTTTAGTCTTGGCAAATACAGCAAGACACAGTAAATATGGAAACTTATGTTTTCACCAGGAAAGACACACGAAGCCAAGGCTTGTTTCCAGGTGCATCCTGGGAGCACAGGGAAGTTAAGTGATTTGTTCATGGTCACACATTATGCAAGTGGTGGCTGTGGGATTCAAACCTAGGTCTCCAGGTTTGCAGGTTAGTGCTCTTAACCAGTATGCTATACTGCCTACCTATAAAGTTAAATCTCTGTACATAAAGCATTGTGTTAGAAGGGGCAATCATGCATCATCATAGCATGGTATTACTGCTCTCGCCCAGTGTGATCTTGGGAGCAGGCACAGGTACAGCATGAAATGCCTGCCTGCAATTTCTCTAGCTGCAATTTTTGCAAGGCCTCCATTTAGAAAACTATTGCCAGACAATACAGTTTGCACTGGTGATCAGGTTACCGAAGCTCCAGTCTATGCTGCAGTTGCTTGTGAGGAGTGAGCCAGTACTTGTCCTTTAAGATACAAGGAATGAGGCTACTGTACTCCACAGACCCTTCATTATCCTATGGGTCAGAGGTTGTCTGTTTGCATTAGCACTGACAGTTTCTAATGGATTTTTTACAATGACACCCCCTCCTTCATTATTAAGTAGTTTCCACACAGCAATAATCCCTCCTCAGAGATATCCTTTACTGTGGGAAAAAAACACAGTAGTTTGTACTCTAATGTTGTGTGACCAGTTTAGCTGAATAATGAAGTGTTAAAACATGTACTTGTAAATCCATTAATTTATCTTCAGGCTTGCAGTGGGCTTTGTTGGGGGGGAGTGTATGCTCGGTCAGATGCATGGTAACATGTCAGCAAATGCTGCAGTTTCCTGCATCTTGCTTTGTCTCTTGACACATTCTAAATGAGTACTATACATCTGGGGGAAGAGGAAACAGCAGGTCTGGTTTCTAAGTAAGGTGTAACACACATCTGAGTGTGCAGTCAAACTACAATCTATACATGCCTCAAATGCGCTGTAAGGCACAATGTGTAGCTGAGTGTCTTCACCGACATAAGAATTGTGTATATGATAGTACAACCACAAACCTCAGAATGTAGTATCCCACTAATGAAATGGCATGATTTATCAATAAACAGGACAAAATGCCAGCCTGCTGGCACAGCAGTTGGATTTCTTCATGCAACGCCAGCGACCGAGGTTTGGGAACGGACCCGGGTTGCTGGAGGGCCAGCATGGGGAGTAAGACTGAGCGTCCCATGGACTGCTCTTCTACACCTGGGAGAGGGTGTGGGTTGCACTCGGCATGCGATGGACCCCTAGCGAAAGCTAGGGGCTTGCACAGTGACCAGCGGCAGCATCTGAGGGGTGGATGCTGGACGTCCCCGCCCCTGCCAAAAGCAAAAAAAAACTCCTTGCAGCCAGCTGCACTAGTGAAGCCTGCCCCCAGCTTTGATTAGCCTCTGGGTCCTGCTCTCCCCAGGCAGTCACTAGTCATGTGGCACCAGAGTGCTGCATGCCCACCCTCTGGGGGGACAAGCCAGGAGTATTGGGGTGAGAGTACAAGTGGCCAGGAGGTGGAAGCATGAGGGTGCTGTGACCAGGCTGATGTATGGCTGTCAGCTGTGGGGGCAAAAAAAGAGAAAAATTATAAAAAAAATAAATAAATAAATCAGACAAAATAAAAATAAATAAATAAAACTGTTCTGTGATGTACTATCCACCTTTATTGTATTGGTTTTACCAATATGCTGTAATGTTCCTAATTCTCTCTCTCCCCCTGGATTCAACTACAAATGAGCGGTTACTTGCTTAGTATACCTTTCCTGGGAATGAAGAAAGAAAGAAAGAAAGGCTGGCTTGAAGGTACAATAACAGATTACACTGCAGCTGTTGCAGTCTCATTGTCCAATCAGATCACCGAATAATCCAAGACCAGTTTTTGAAAGAGCCATTAAGTCGGCTCCGTTGCGCCAAGTGAAGGGGTTTGCTCGACCAGCTGGCGACCCAGGTTTGCGCCCCAAGCCTGGGTACTAGGACAGGAGTGGAGACTGGCAGGAAGGGGATCCAGAGCATCCATTGGACGCTTTCCTCCCAGGGAGATGGGCAGGGCCTTGGCACCTGCCAGTGGATTGGTGATGGGCTAGAGGGATGTGAGGCCTCAACACATCTCCCCCACCCATCCCCATTGCAAGTCGCCACTCCCACAGGTTGAACTTCAACAATGTTGTTGTCGATTCGGCATAGGTAAACTTCATGTCACAGGAGGTCACCGTGAATTTTGAACCAGATTAAGCTGCTGGTGGTATTTTTTTGTGAATGTGAGAAATTTGGCCAGGACTCCAGGGAAATTTCATTACTCTTTTCAAGAAGTGGCATAGGATCTTTAAAGTCCACCTGAACAGGCAGATGGGACCTCGGTTTAATGTCTCGTCTCACACCTAATGTCACACTTCAGGAGTGCAGCACCCCCTCATGATGCACTACGATGTCAATACTGGGATTTATCCAAAGTGCCTGGCATGGGGCTAGAACCCACAACCTTTCAATCTTCTAGCCTCAGAGGTGAGTGTGCAACCTGCTGAGCCACTGACACTGCATGCTGAGTTTTTTTTATTTATTTATTTTGGCTTCATTTTGCCTTCAACATGAGTGAATTCTACAATGCTCACCCTGCCTTGTGAGTGTTAAAGGGCACTTGGGGAAAAAACTGTCACATGATGCATACAGTCCCAAATGCAAGAGTGAGCAAAAGTAAAAATTGACTACTTTTGTTTGAATTCAACACTTTGGCAAAAGACACTTCAGGTCCTTAGGTTCCAATCACTTCCACCCTCCCCTGTTAGATCCATTACTTTATTAAAAGATACTGTCAACATCGGGCACAGTGTCAGGAGCCAGAACATTTTTATTTTAAAAAAAGGCTGTGGAGGGGGGAAGAATGTAGAAAGTGACTGAAGCAGGGAAAGGAAAGGAGTGACCAGAGAATAAGGCCTGGCCATCTGTTTAATGATCTGGACAAAGGTTGATGTGATCCAACATGACCCAAAAGTTTGATTGGGCTGAGTCAATGGCAAAAGTATCATATTTAATACATTCACTGAATACAAATTCAGCATGGTCCATCCATGCCAGAATGACTGCACATCCCACTGCACATTATTTATTATGCAGTTGTATGTTTAATTATTTTGTTTTTTAGTATTTATTGCATTCTAGGATAACCTCCTTTGGGAAGGGCTATGTAATATTAGTTAAACTGTCTGTATGCTGAAAAAAAATGTATGATTGAGCAAAGAGTATCTCAATAAGTAAGTAATAAGTCATGATAGGGAGTGCATTATAGGAGTTTAATACACGCCCCAGGGGTGTAGTGAGGCATGAGGCCAAAGGGCCGAGTGTCTTTATGCTGAAACCAGAATATATCACACACAGGAGCATAATGTGGTACAGAACTGCATTCCAAAGGAGTCCAACAGAACACTCCAATTGATCAGAAACCACATTTATTGTAGAACAAATTCACAGGTTGAATGGTACATCAGAGAACAAACTACTCTCAGAGAAGCAGTTACTCCAGTGCTTTGCTCACTGGAGCTTCCTAAGGGAGTCTCTCTGACAATAACTTTAATTTCTGATCAATTGGAGCATTCTGTTGGACCCATTCGGAATGCAGTTCTGCACCACATTGTGCTCCTGTGTGCGAAATATTCTGGTTTCAGTGTGTTCTGTTTGGGGCTGCTTACCCCTTATCTGCACCACCTCCCTCACCTGTGCACAGTGTCTCTTGGTCTGTAATTACAGTGAGTGTCTCTTTGCCCCTGAAAAGTACCTTAAACTCCTATAATGCAGTCTGGATGGGCTTATTGCACTTATAAAATGGCTCAAAGTATGTTTTTGGGGGACAAAAATGAGATCCAGCACCTGACCGTGAGTTTATAGAGATTTAATGCATGGTCAGTTGATGTTGCTTGATCAGTGAAAGTTTTAGGTTTCTTCTTGCCTTTCTATACGTTGTATCATTTTGTAGTGAACCAATACAAGTCTTATTCAGGAAAGGAATCATAGGATTTCTGACCAAGGGTGGGTAAGTACAACAAACAATGTAGATAGAATATTGTGTTGGGGAGGGGGCAATATATACAACTTTAGTTTTGCACACCCAAAGTTTGCGATGACCTCTAAAACCACCTATGAAAAGCTTGAGTGGTCTGCAAATCATCACAGACTGAGGATGTGTTGTAGATAAAAAGAGTTGAAACTGACCCTATGTATTTTTTTTCCAATGCTTAAAAAACAAGACAAAAATAAGTATTACAAAGTCTAATTTACAGACAACATCATGAACGTAAGACACATCTGGATGGGGGGTAGGGGTGGTGGAAGAGGGTAAAGGGGAAGTACAAAAAGAAAATTCATTCAAAAAATCCCATTATCCCTGGTGGTGCTTGACAAAACACTTTTCCAGCTCATGAATAGCACATTTTAAGAAATGTTTCTGCTGCTCAACTAGAATGCATCTGCAGGTTTATCACAATGCAATGCAAAATTGATTTGCAGCTGTTAGGCAACAATTTTTGCAAGGCTCTGAGCTGAATCCAGCAATACTTATACAAGTCATTGAGAAATGCGAAAACAACTTATTGGTATGAGTGTTTATAGGGGAACAGACAGCACTAAAAGCCCCATACCCAGGGGTTGGTCACAATTTGCACTTTCTGTGGAAAAACATTTTTAATTTACTTACTATTTACTGCAGTATAATAGGCTGTTGCAAACTTATTCTGCTGACTTAGTTGCAAGTTGACATTTTCTGTGTATTTAAATCCCCTGCAGCTTATATCAGAGGAGGGATGCAGCAGTGGGAGATTCAATAGCCTGCAGTTCATGTTAGAGCTTTTATAAGCCCCAAATTTTTGTTTACTGTTCCCGCTGTCCTCCCATGTCTAAGTACAATCACAGATGACCTGTCAGTTGCAGGGGATTCTGTGATTTCTGGTTACATAAAATGTCAGCTTGGAAGTCAGTACAATCAGTCTGATACAATCTACTATGCTGTATTAAACAGTAAGTAAACAAAAACATGTTTTTGCACACAAAGTTAAAACTGGGACCCACTCCACACTTGGGTATAGGGCTCTTAGTGCTAATAACTCATCTTTAATGCAGATTGCACTGCACTTTGGAAATATTGAGATTCACATGTGCTATTTCCTTCAGTGTTGTACTCATGAACTGATCTCCTTGGCAAGTCCTCTTAATGTTTTTTTATTTTAGTAGCAATATTATTAACTTACTAAACCACATTTATCCAGCTTAATTAGACACCAGGACATATTTATTTTGGTATGCATGCCAAATCTTGAGTGTATACCTGCAATAGTAGTGGAACTATAAACATCCAAATATTTTGAAAAGTATCAAACAATTTAACAAAAAATTTAATTCTGAAACTTTGAACTGCAGTAACTTACAATTTGCATAATCGTTACCCTATTTAGCAGTTTCTATGACTCTTGCAAGAAATTATGCATATACATTTTTGATTACCTCACTCCAAAGGTGACTTAAGTTGTAAGCATAGAAATATGTTTAGAAATGTTTTCATGAATAATAAATTACTAGACTTTGGGTCCCTATAACGTCCTCACCCCTCATCTAAATGTCATAAAACTTGCCATCTTTTTAGGACCTCTTCTTACAAATATGCAAGAAACACTTCAGACCTCTAGCTTTAATACTGGCTGAGTTATGACCAATTAAAACCTTTGAGAAAATTCCATTAAATTTTGTGGAATTTCATGAAAAAATCCATGAAATTGGAATTTGCTAATTTTGTCCAGTCCTACCAGCAATGGAAACTCTGAATAGTACTTGATTTTGTACATGTTTTATGTGTGTAAGGAGGGGCTGTTGAGTATAAATAAATGTCATTATTTACTTATTTAGTTTAATATACTGAACTTTTATTTTTAGTGACTACTGTAGTTGACGTTTTTTAAATATGTAGTAGTAGTAGTAAAACTTTTATTCATACAGGATATGAAGACATATTTAAACACCATTAGGGTTACAATAACCCTCTTTACAAGGTGCAGCTGTTTAGATGTCAGTACAAAGTTACCATAAAAATATACAAGCAATAAAAAATGCACATAAAACAGTACAATAAATTACATAGTACAGGACAACAATTTGTATCATGGCACTTAAAACATCTTCAGACAATACAGATCATCTGTTACATACACATCAAAAATATAATTCTTGCTTCATAGCAGAATTAAATTTAGCTATAGTCAGGTCTTGAGTTCTCAACGGCAAGGGAAGTTCATTCCAAGTAGTAGCAGCTCTATACTGGAAAGTCAAAGATACAAATCTATTTTTATGTTTGGGAACTATCAAGTCCTGGCTCCACTTTTACTTAGGTTAAACTGATGAGTGGGAATAATAAGTCTCTCTGTGAGGCCAGTGGGGTGACTGGACTTATAAATTTTATAGACCAAGTTTGTCCAAATTTGTTTTCTCCTAATCTCTAAAGAGACCCAGTTTAGCTTAGTATACATATAACAATGGTGAGTATCAATTTTACACCTTAATACAAACCTTGCTAACCTACTGTAACATATGTCGAGCTTATGTTACATTGTTTTATTAGCACTTGAATATACATGACTTCCATAGTCAATCAGTGGAATGATTAACTGGTTTGCTATAATCTGTCTGTCTTTAATACCCAGACAGTTTACTATTCTTCTGAGTGCACCTATCCTAGAATGAACTTTTTTATTACCATATTTAGATGTTGTTCAAAAGATAATTTATGGTCTACAAGCACCCCGAGGTACTTGTAGACCCATACCTGTGTCAAACAATTTCCGTTTACAGTTTTTAATGTGTAGTTTATCATTTTGTAGACCATTTTAGTTGTATTTGAACCTATTAACATAGTTTGGGTCTTCTTTATATTTAAAATGAGGCCCAAGGAGGTGAACCAAGCCTACAGAGCATTAAAGTCTATCTGCAGGCTTGCTTCCACTTCCCTCAGATCTACTGCATCAGAGACCAAGACAGTATCATCTGCATAAAGCCTAATATAAGTAGATTTTATGTAATAAGGGAGATCATTTATGTAAACAATAAATAACAGAGGTCCTAATATGGACCCCTGTGGGACACCACACGTCACAGGAAGAAACCTTGAACTGATTTCCTCCACCATCACCATTTGGGATCGGTCTTCCAAATAAGATCAAAACCAGTTTAGGGGTTTGGATGCTATACCTATCTGTTTCAACCTCTGTAGTAATAACGAGTGGTTGATTAAATTAAATGCCTTGGATAGGTCAACAAACACCACACCCACAGACCTTGACTCACCAAGTGGAGTAGCCATGAAGTCAATAAAGTCAGTGAGTGCGGTGGTCGTCGACCTACTTCTTCTAAACCCAGATAGAAATTCATTCAACTTATTATATTTTTCCAAATATTCCATAAATTGACTATGAATCAACCTTTCCAACAACTTGGATAAGATAGATAATAGGGCAATTGGTCTATAATTAGTTGGCCTAAAGTCTGTTCCCCCTTGTGAATTGGCACTATTTAGCTTGTTTCCAAGATCTAGGAAAATGTCCTTCAATCAAGCTCCTGTTAAAGAGATTGGTTAGAGGTTGGGCCACCTCACATGTAGAATCTTTCAGAAATCTAATTTCTACATCATCCAGACCTTTAGCCTTATTTTTTTGTATTTTATTTATTTCTTTTATTACTTCCTTTCTTGTTATTTGTTTAAACCTAAATATTGGGACTGGGCTTTGATCTATTTGATTATCTTTTACCACTATCCTACAATGCCCCTTGTGTTGTAATCCAGTGGGAATGTTTAGATCAGGAAGTTCAGTGAAATATTTATTTAAGATGTTTGCAGCATTGTCTGGATTTTGCAGAACTCAATTTTCAATAACTTTCATACTACTTAAATTATTTTGTGATTTAACAAGGGATTTCATTAGGGGCCAATATTTCTTAGGATCATTAGTACCATTCATTTTATGTTTATAATAAAGTGCCTTTGTTTTCTTTACCACCTGAATACCTTTATTACATACCTTTTTGAAAAGATCCCACACAGCCTGATCCAGGGTTTTATTAGCTTTTTTCCATAGTTTCTTTTTATATGTTATCAATTTTTTTAGAGTGTTGTTTATCCATGGTAAGTGATTTTGTTTCTTTATTCTCTTTTTGTGTGGGGCACAGATATTACATACCTCTAAGAACATTTTTGTAAATTCCTCTACTGCTAGGTCCAAGTCTGGGATGAGGAAAATCCTGTACCACTTTTGTTGTGACATTTAAAGTTGAAAAATGTGGAAAAAAACAAGTCTATGGTCTTCTGCAGCCCCCACAGCAAAAACAAACAAGTCCACTTCTCCATTGCAACCAAACAAGGAGCTATCCTAGAGCAAACACAATTGTTCAAGTACCTCGGCATCACCCTTAATCCCCACCTGTCATATGCTGTCCATATCAGCAATGTTGCAAAGTCTGCCAGTGTGAGGTTAGGCATATTATTCCAGCACAGGAAACACCTAACCCCAGAAGCACTGGCAATGGCCATCCAAAGCTCCATCGTCAGCATCATAGACTATGGTCTTATCATATATGAGTCTGCAACTACCTCTGCTCTCAAATGTATTGCAACCTCCCTGAATAAGGCCTGTCATCTCATCACTGGCTCACATCACCGTACCCACACATGTGACCTTTATTCCCAATCTGGATGGCTTCAACTGGACAAATGCATAAAATACTAAACATGCATCATGGCCAAAAAAATTATAATGGGTCTGGCCCCACCTGGTGTCTGTGCCCTCCTTAAGCCTAGGAATAGGAATGTCACTACAAGGAGATCCAATTCCCATCTACTACACATCCCACGATGTCGCACGACCCAAGGACAAAGATCATTCACCTATCGGGCATCCAACTGGCTCAACTCTCTTGACAGCGACATAGCGACCGCTCCAACACTCGGTCTCTTCAAGTCCAAGCTGCACCTTTCACTGCTTGTATCCTGCGATTGCCCATCTTAACATTTCTACCGTTCCAGCTGCAAATGCCCCAGCACCCAGCACTTACAATCAGTCTTTGCACCCCAAGCACCTTACCTGTCATATTCCCTCGACAAGGCCCCCTGGCTGCACTGTCTTCCACCCCCACCCACCTCCCACCATATCTCCACTCCTGCCCCAACCACCTCCCGTACTCCTCCTTAGCCCCTGCACCTCCTTCCCCCGATCTTCTACCCTAACGTCCCCCACCACCCATCCCCCCTTCATTTGTCTTGCTCATAGCTCAAGTCTTTGTACTGGTTATTACATGTCTGTAAGTCAATGACTATATGTTTGTAACTAAAAATGATGACTGTTGCACACGCTGACGTGGAACCTTTGTAAAAGAGCCTCGGCCCAAAGGTATTATAATCCTAGATTGAAATAAAATAAAAAAAATAAAAATATTGTATTTTCAATAACATCTTTTTATTGAAAAGTTATCTCTTAAAGGGTGAATTTTTAATTGTTTAATAGAAATGGAACAAGAGACTACATTGTGTTCACCCATGTTTGAGGGACAGACCATTGTTTCTAGGACTGTAATGTCCAGAGACAAAAAAAACAAGATCTAATATGTTTCTAGGACTATGTATCCTACCTTTCCTTGTTGGTGTATTTACTATTTGGATCAAATTTAAGGCCTGAAATGCTTCCTCTAACTTCTGACCTCTTCCTTCCCCCCATGCAGCATTGCAATCACCCATTAATACAATATTTTTGTCTCTAACATGCAACCGTATGGTGTCAGCCAACTTCACAAAATGACTTGGTTTGACCTTAGGTGGAGAATAAACCACTCCAACAACCAAATCAATAGAGAAGATATAAACAGGATGCACTCCATTCCTTCTATCTTACAAGACAATAATGTTTCAGAGTGCACCAGAGAATTGTTTACATACAGTATTATACCCCGTCTCCTTGCCCCTCTATCCCTTCTGTGAAAATAATAATTGATTAAATTTAAATCTTTATCTTCTTCTTTCTTTCCCAACCAAGTTTCTGAGAGAGCAATTATTTCTGTTTTTTCTAATTCAACCCTGGCAAGAAGCAAATCCATTTTATTTACTAAACTTTGTGCATTATCATGCACAATTTTTATGGGTCTAGATTCAGGTCCGGGGTTGGTTTCAATATCACCACTGAGGGCCAAAATCACCAAAAGTACCCATCCATTTGTTCTACCAGTCGGCCTGGATGTGGAGCCATACCTCACCTGCTGGTTTTTCAAATGCAGCTTCACTAGAAGGAAAAGGTTTCTCCTCTTTACCAGGCCGAGACCATTTTTGGCAGAACAATCAAAAGGATGGAGACCCTGGTGAAACTGACACTTCAAGGAAAGAGAGGCATCGGAATGTGTAAAACATATTTGCAACAAGGAAATGAGTATTATCAATATCCCCAAAACACAACCAAATGTCACTTTTACATTTTTATGAAACTGTTTATGTACCATGATTGATTATATCTGTAGTATAAAACCACAAAAGAAATGTCCACTAAACCACTAGTAACAATAGAGAGCACTCAGTGTCTGTCAGAAGGACTACCAATCTGGCAGACAGTGAGGTTTCAAAATTGCATTAAGCACTAGTGGCACAAACTTTAAAAAAACACCACATCAAATTTACCTATATATCTTTTATTTAATGCTACCTTCTCAATAGCAGCGATTTTATTAAACCCCCAATATATTTAACATTTAGGTAGGAGCTAAGACTTCAACTACTGGATTTTATTTCCACTCACGCTCGTGCTGTTGTAACGTGAAGCTTTTTGAACTATGTAGCTCCTCCTTTACTGTGTCGTGCCCCTCCATTCTCCGCCCTCGCCAGCTGGTGGATTCTCCGGTGAACCAGGAAGTGTAGTCTTAGGATGGCAATCACTACTGGGGCAATGGAAATCAGTCTCAGGTACAGGCAGCAGTTTAATCACCTCACAGTTCTTGGCAAAGATGGCAAAGCCAGTTGAAATCATCAGCTGTAGCGTATGAGTAAAGGTGGCAACCATACTTGTTATGGAAATTGGGAATGAGAGAAGTGGTTCATGAATTCTGTATGTGAGTTACCCAAATTCCAAATCCCACTGCCTGAGCTTCCTCACACCTGTGCAGTTGTGGAGAATTAAGATATGCCCACTAAACTTGTTTAGCTTATCAGGAAGCAGGAAATTTCCACCCCATTTTATAAATCAATCTGCATTATGCACATTCATTCCACAGTTCCAAGTCAGAATTTCTTTGAAAGTTGTCAAAGTGGATTCTGAAATTTTGCAAAATTGAAATTCTGACCTTCAATGGAATCCACCAGGAAAATGTTATCTTCACACATACCACTAGACAAGTGGTGATCTGGGCTCAGTTCCAAAACTGGGTCACCCACTGTTAGCATGATATGCTATCACTGGGAAACCAAGCAGCTGCTTATCCTTGCAGCTGTAACAAGCTGTGCCATCTTTTTTCCTCTTTCATTTACTGAATACAAACAAAATAATTCCTTGCAGCACTAAGTACTGCACCCAAGCTGTGTTTCTCTTCTTTCATTATGGCACTCCTCACCTTTGATGCAAGAAAAGATAATAGTGTACTACTCAGCATGTCAAAAATAGTCTTTTGTCTTCTTTTTTTGTACCTTCTTTTATCTCAGTCCTAGGCGGCCCTCCATCTTGTCGACCTCCAGTCCTGTTCTCCCTGCTCGCAGTGCATATTCTACTGTTCTCCATAGCTTCCTCCCCAAGGTGGGGTGGCAGGGATCCCTCAACTCACTGACACAGATCCAATTTTGGGAGGTGCCTGCCATTTATGGGAGTGTCGCCTGTGGTGGTCGGCATTCATTCAGCCACCCAGGGATTTTTCTCCTACAGATTTTTCTCCATCCTGCCCCCCAGAGGCAAGTAGTTTTGGTGTCAGCAATGGCTGAGCTGTATGAGCTTCTGCCCACAGCATGCCGGTCAACTACTCCAAGCCCATTTCTATGTATGGGACCTAGGCACTCTGACACCCAGCCTCTGCTAAGTGTCAAAGGTACACAGGCCTCTGTGTCCCTCCCTCCCCGGGAGAGGAGAGCTGCCCTCTGAATGCTTGATTTTCTCCCACTCCGGCCAACCCCCAGTGAACCACTCACACCATGAACATGAGTCACCGGTGTGGTAGGAGATAAGGCATGATGCCTCAGCCTTCCACGCCACTGGGCCGGCTCATCTTTTATCTTCTTAACTTTATACAGCATCCTTTTTGCATCTTTTGCTAGGGTTTAATCATTCTCATCTTGATGCAGGATATTTTAGTTCTACAATGATTGTGAGAATAGCATTTTGCAAATAAATAAATTTATAGTTATGTATGACAGGCATAAAGTGGAAATAAACCATCTATTTCAATATTAAGTGAGTCATCCACATTTATTTCCAGTTGAGATTGGTCACAAAGGAGCTTTTAACCAATAGGAGAATGGCTTGCACAATGCCTGATGATAACATCACAGTTGCTTCTGCTAAAATTAAAAACAGAGCAGTGAAATCAAACTGAAGCAGTTGGATCTTCATTAAAATAATTAATATTGCCAGAGAGCCACTGCATAAGTGACGTCACTTGGTGTCCATGGGCTGGATAAAAATATCACATTTATTTTTATCCACAGAGTTTGTCCTCTACAGACCTCACTCATGGCTCCACCACTTGTGAGGTGAGAGAAGCAAAACCTGCAGATAAATATAGATTTAATATTTTAGCTAACTCATGACACACACACATACCTCTCAACTGTCCCTGATTTTCAGGGACGTGATTTGTCTAAAAATTTTACTCTGCCCTCCTAAAATTGTGTTTCTGTGACTAAACAGTGGGGTTATAAGTACAAAATAATATCAAACATAAAAGTTACAGACTTGTTCTTTCTTAGTTGATTTTTTTAAGCCTTGTCCCTGATTTATGAGGGGAGGTTGAGAGGTATGCACACACACACACGAGATATATATATATATATATATATATATATATATATATTAGTAGCATGATAGTGCTATCATAGTTAGGGTTGAGTACCCCATTTTAAGGTTAAATGGTGAAACTTTGCACCTTAATAACTTTGCCACTGTTCAACGGATTTGCCTGAAATTTGGCAGGCATGGGTCGTAACCATAGATCTGCAACTTTTGTACCAGTTGGATATATGGCTGTGGAGTTATTAAGCAACATTCCGAGGCATATTTGGGGTTTTTGGCACATTCTTTCCTACAGGTCACGCGGTTTGTATGACCAGTCCAAAAACTTCAGGGAACATGTGGCTTCGGTACCCAATGTGCCTTTTGAAGATTTCGTGAAAAAATATTGAATGGTTCAAGTTATTCAAAAAACAAGTTTCCTATAATAGTTAATGGGAAAAGTTAACAAAAAGTTCTACAGTGTCACAAATGCAGTTTTTAGTGTCGCAAATGACCCCGTAGTGTCGTGAGTCAGCCATTTTTTTCAGTTACTGAGCACAGAAATGCTTTTTATTTAAAATTGTGACCATCAACGGACACAATTCTTTTTGTGTTTACCTAGTTGAGCCCTGAGGATGCTAGCCATGTCTTTATTTTGGGGTTAAACACCCCAGAAATATGTTTTTCAAATTTTTGGGAAAAGTAGTGTTGCAAAGTACTGTCGCACCTGCAACACATTAGTGTTTTCTTACGAAAAGTGTTGCAAATCATGACACTACTTTGCAACACTATTGCCAAAACGACAGGAATTCTTTGCCACCCTGCTGTACAAGAACGGTTTGGTCTTTTGTGCTGCAATTTGGAGGGAAAAAGCCAACATATCACAGATGTGCCTTTTGGTGGTTTGGTGAAAAAATATTGCAGGGATGCCAAGTTATGGTACTCTGAAGCTGACAATGTTTCCCATAGACTAACATTGCGGTGACAGCCGTGCCTTTCGGGGCCTGTATCTCGGAAATGGTGCGAGATACGGAATTTTTGTTGAAACAGTGAAACATGGCCAGGAAAGGCATGAATCACATGAAATTTTATTTTTTTTTCTACTTCATATGTTTCCTGAGATATAAACAATTTAGTATTCCAAATGCTCATTTTCTGGTCCGAGGCCCATTATTATGTATACAGTCTTAACAGTCACTGTCTTTCTGTAGGCAACTGTTGGTCAAAATCAGGGTGTGCACTTATGTTACTGTTACATTTAGTGTTCCCACTTGTGTTAATGGAGCAGTTTGAGTTAGCGTTCCTGTGTGCGACACTCTGTGTGTTTCACTTTGCATTTTTGCTTGGGCTTGGGTTTGCGCCACTGTTACCATCTGAGTTTTTGTTACCCTGTGTGTAAGTGTTTGTGATTATGTTTGCCTTGCAGTTACTGTTCTTATGGGCTAAAAAATCATGTGCTGGGAGTGCAGGGCCTGAAGGGCCCATGTTCCCACCAGTACTACACTGTGCCAAGTCCCCCCTTCAAAGCAGAGGTGGTGCATCCTGAGTGGAGGGTCACAGGAAAAGAAAGTACATAGACGTCAATGGTGCACCTCTGTGGTTCCAGGGACACACAAGTTAAGACAGTTAGGAGTTGCTTGGCATCAGCCAGGCAATGCCGCCCCAAGAATAGGTGCTGCATTCTGAGTGGAGACTCACAGGAAAACAAAGGTTATGGATGTAAATGGTACAGCTCCGTGATTGCAGTAACATACTAGTTAGGACAGTTAGGAGTTGCACAGTGTCAGCTAGGTAATGACACCCTCCCTCAGAGCAGGTACTGCATCCTGAGTGGAGACTCACAGAAAAAAAAGGCTATAGATATAAATGGTACAGCTCCATTATTACAGTAACACACTACGTGGGTCAGTTAGGAGTTTTATGGTGTCAGCTAGGCAATGCCCCCTCCCCCCAGGGCAGGTAGTGCATCCTGAATGGACAGTCACAGGAAAAAAAAGTACATAGACATCAATGGTGCACCACCACAGCTGCAGGGACACACAAGTTAGGACAGTTGGGAGTTGCTCAGCATCAGCCAGGGATGCCCCCAGAGCAGGTACTAAATCCTGAGTGGAGATTCACAGGAAATCAAAGGCTATGGATATAAATGGTACAGCTCCATGATTGCAGTAACACACTACTTGGGTGTTCTCATGTGCATAAAATTCATGTGGTGGGAGTGCAGGGCCCAAAGGGCTCGCACTCCCACCACTACTATACTGTGCCAAGTCCCCCCCTTCAAAGAAGAGGTGGTGCATCCTGAGTGGAGAGTCACAGGAAAATAAAGTACATAGACATCAACAGTGCACCTCTGTGGTTGCAGGGACACAAAAGTTAGGACAGTTAGGAGTTGCTAAGCATCAGCCAGGCAATGCCCCCCTCTCCCCAGGAACAGGTACTGTATCCTGAGTGGAGACTCACAGGAAACCAAAGGCTATGGATATAAATGGTACAGCCCCATGATTGCAGTCACACACTACTTGGGACAGTTAGGAGTTGTATGGTGTCAGCTAGGCAATGCCCCCCCCAGAGCAGGTAGTGCATCCTGAGTGGAGAGTCACAGGAAAAGGAAGTACATAGACATCAATGGTGCACCTCCATGGTTGCAGTGATGCACAAGTTAGGACAGTTAGGAGTTGCTCAGCATCAACCAGGCAATGTTCCTTCCCCACAGCAGGTACTGCATCCTGAGTGGAGACTCACAGAAAAACAAAGGTTACAGATATAAACGGTACAGCTGCATGATTGCAGTAACACACTACCTAGGACAGTTAAGCATTCTATGGTGTTAGGTAGGCAATGCCCCCCTTACAGGGCAGGTAGTGCATTAGGAGTTGCTTTGTGTCAGCCAGGCAATGCCCCTTCCCCCAGGAGCAGGCACTGCATTCTGAGTGGAGACTCACAGGAAAAGAAAGGTCATGGATATAAATGGTACAGCTCCATGATTAGCTAGGCAATGCCCCCCCCAGAGAAGGTACTGCATCCTGAGTAGACTCACAGGAAAAAAAGGTTATGGATATAAACGGTACAGATCCATGATTGCAGTAACACATTACTTGGGACAGTTAAGAGTTGTATGATGTCAGCTAGGCAATGCCCCCCCTAGGGCAGGTAGTGCATCTTGAGTGGAGAGTCACAGGAAAAGAAATCCCATAGACATTGATGGTGTACCTTCATGGTTGCAGGGGCACACAAGTTAGGATAGTTAGAAGTTGTTCGGCATCAGCCAGGCAATGCCCCCCCAGATCTGGTACTGCATCCTGAGTGGAGACCCACAGAAAAATAAAGGCTATGGATATAAAAGGCACAGCTCCATGATTGCAGTAACACACTACTTTGTACAGTCAGGAGTTGCATGGTGTCACCTAGGCAATTCTCCCCCCATCAGGCCAGGTAGTGCTTCCTGAGTGGAGAGTCACAGGAAAAGAAAGAAGATAGACATCAATGGTGCACCTTTGTGGTTGCAGGGGGCTCACAAATTAGAACAGTTAAGAGTTGCATGACGTCAGCAGGAAGGCACCCCTACCCCAGGAACAGGTACTGCATTCAGAGTGGAGTCTCACAGAAAAAGAAAGTTTATGGATATAAATGGTATATCTCCATGACTGCAATAATGTACTAGATAGGATAGGTAAAAGTTGCACGGTGTCAGCTAGGCAATGACTCCCTCCCCCAAGAGCAGGTACTGTATCCTGAGTGGAGACTCATGGGAAAACAAAGGCTATGGATATAAATGGTACAGCTCCATGAATGCAGTAACACATTACTTGGGATAGTTAGGAGTTGTATGGTGTCAGCTAGGCAATGCCCCCCCAGGGTAGGTAGTGCATCCTTAGTGGAGAGTCACAGGAAAAGAAAGTACATAGACATCAATGGTGCACCTCCATGGTTGCAGGGACACACAAGTTAGGATAGTTTGGAGTTGATTTGTGTCAGCCAGGCAATGCCCACCCCCAGAGGAGGTACTGCATCCTGAGTGGAGACTCACAGGGAAAACAAAGGTTATGGATATAAATGATACAACTCCATGATTACAGTAACAGACTACTTGGGACACTCAGGAGTTGCACGGTGTGATCCAGGCAATGCCCTCCTCCCCCCTCCCAGGCCAGGTAGTGCATCCTGAGTGGATAGTCACAGGACAAAAAAGCTCATAGACATCGATGGTGCACCTTCATGGTTCAGGGCCACAGAAGTTAGGACACTTAGGAGTTGTTTGACATCAGCCAGGCAATGCCCCCCACCCCAGATCAGGTACTGCAACCTGGGTGGAGACCCAGAGGAAAATAAAGGCTTTGGATATAAATGGTACAGCTCCATGATTGCAGTAACACACTACTTGGGTGTTCTTATATGCAAATAAATCATGTGGTGGGAGTGAGTGGCCCGAAGGACCTGTACTCCAACCACTACTATACTGTGCCAAGTCCTCACCCTTCAAAGAAGAGGTTGCATCCTGAGTGGAGACTCACAGAAAAACAAAGCTTATGGATATAAAGGGAACAGCTCCATGATTGCAGCAACATACTAGTTAGGACAGTTAGGAGTTACACGGTGTCAACTAGGCAATGACACCCCCCAGAGCAGGTACTGCATCCTGAGTGGAGACTCACAGGAACACAAAGGCTATGGATATAAACAGTACAGCCCCATGATTGCAGTAACACACTGCTTGGGACAGTTAGGAGTTGTAGGGTGTCAGCTAGGCAATGCCCCCCATGACAGGTAGTACTTTAGGAGTTGCTCAGCATCAGCCAGGCAATGCCCCTCTCCCCCCCAGGAGCAGGTACTGCATCCTGAGTGGAGACTCACAGGAAAATAAAGGCTATGGATATAAAAAGTACAGCTCCATGATTTCAGGAGCACACTGCTTGGGACAGTTAAGAGTTGTATGGTGTCAGCTAGGCAATGCCCCCCATGGGCAGGTAGTGCATTAGAAGTTGCTCAGCGTGAGCCAGGCAATGCCCCCCCCAGGAGCAGGCACTACATTCTGAGTGGAGACTCACAGGAAAAGAAGGGTTGTGGTTATAAACGGTGCAGCTCCGTGATTGCAGTAACATATTAGTTATGACAGTTAGGAGTTGCACGTTGTCGGCTAGGCAATGATCCCCCCAAGGCCAGGTAGTGCATCCTGATTGGAGAGTCACAGGAAAAAAAGGTAGATAGCCATCAATGGTGTGCCTTTGTGGTTGCAGGGGGCACACAAATTAGGACAGTTAAGAGTTGCATGGCGTCAGCAGGGAAGGCCCCCCCACCCCAGGAACAGGTACTGCATCCTGAGTGGAGACTCACAGGAAAATAAAGGCTATGGACATAAACGGTACAGCTCCATGATTGCAGTAACACATTACTTGGGATAGTCAGGAGTGGTATAGTGTCAAATATGCAATGCCCCCCCCCGGGCAGGTAGTGCATCCTGAATGGAGACTCACAGGAAAAGAAAGTACATAGACATCAGTGGTGCACCTCTGTGGTTGCAGGGACACAGAAGTTAGGATAGTTAGGAGTTGCTAAGCGTCAGCCAGGCAATGCCCCCCCAGAGGAGGTGCTGCATCCTGAGTAGAGACTCACAGGAAAACAAAGATTATGGATATAAATGATACAGCTCCATGGCTGCAGTAATAGACTACTTGGGACACTCAGGAGTTGCACGGTGTGATCTAGGCAATGCCCCTTCCCCTCCCATGCCAGGTAGTGCATCCTGATTGGATAGTCACAGGAAAAGAAAGCTCATAGACATTGATGGTGCACCTTCGTGGTTGCAGGACCACACAAGTTGGGACAGTTAGGAGTTGTTCAGTGTCAGCCAAGCAATGCCCCTCCCGCCCCCAGATCAGGTACTGAATCCTGAGTGGAGACCCACAGGAAAGTAAAGGCTATGGATATAAATGGTACACCTCCATGATTGCAGTAACACACTAGTTTGTACAGTCAGGAGTTGCACGGTGTCAGCTTCCCTGGCCAGATAATGCATCCTGAGTGGAGAGTCACAGGAAAACAAAGTAGATAGGCATCAATGGTGCACCTTTGTGGTTGCAGGGGGCACACAAGTTAGGACAGTTAGGAGTTGCATGGCATCAGCCACACAATGCCCCCCCACCCGGATCAGGTACTGCATCCTCAGTGGAGAACCACAGGAAAATAAAGGTAATGGATATAAATGGTACAGCTCCATGACAGCAGTAACACATTAGTTGGGACACTTAGGAGTTGCAATGTGTCAGCTATGGAATGCCTCCCCCCTCCCAGACCAGGTAGTCCATCCTGAGTGGAGAGTCACAGGGAAAGAATGTCTATAGACATGAACGGTGCACCTTTGTGGTTGCAGGTGCACACAACTTAGGACAGTTAGGAGTTGTATGGTGTCAGCCAGGCAATCCCCCTCCCCCAATCAGGTACTGCATGCTGAGTGGAGACCCACAAGAAAGGAAAGGTTATGGATATTAACGTTACAGTGCCATGATTGCAGCAACACACTAGTTGGGACAGTTAGGACTTGTATGGTGTCAGGTAAGGAATGCCCCCCACCTCCCAGGCCAGGTAGTGCATCCTGAGTGGAGAATCACAGGAAAAGAAAGTGTATAGACATCAATGGTGCACCTTTGTGGTTGCAGGGCTACACAACTTAGGACAGTTATGAGTTGCATGGCGTCAGCCAGGCAATGCCCCCCCAGATCAGATACTGCATGCTGGATGGAGACCCACAGGGAAAGAAAGGTTATGGATATAAATGGTACAGCTCCATTACTGTAGTAACACACTAGTTGGTACCGTTAGGAGTTGTGCGGTGTCAGCTAGGCAATGCCCCCCCAGGCCAGGTAGTGCATCATGAGTGGAGAGTCACAGGAAAAGAAAGCCCATAGACATTAACGGTGCACCTCCGTGATTGCAGGGACACACATGTTAGGACAGTTAGGAGTTGCTTGGCATCAACCAGGAAATGCCCCCCCACCACACTCACACAGAGCAAGTACTGTATTCTGAATGGAGATCCACAGGAAACAAAGGCTATAGACATTAACGCTATACATTCCTGCCTGCAGGAGGACACAAGTTAGAACAGTTATGAGTTGCATGGCATGAGCCAGGCAATGCTCCACCCCCCCGCACATCGGGTACTGCATTCTGACTGCAGACTAACAGGAAAACAAAGGTTATCAATACTAGTTGTACAGCTCCATGATTGCAGTAACACACAAGTTGCAACAGTTAGGAGTTGTATGGTGTCAGCCAGGCAATGCCCCCCTGACCAGATAGTTCATCCTGAGTGGAGAGTGATAGGTAAAGTAAGTCTATGGGCATCGATGGTGCACTTCCTTGGTTGTAGGAACACACAAGTTAAGGCCGTTAGGAGTTGCACGGTGTTAGCCAGGCAATCCCCCCCTCCACATCAAAAATTGTATCCTGAGTGGAGACTCATGGTAAAAGTGAGGGCATGAAGATCAACAGTACACCAGTTTTACTGCAGGAACACACAAGTTAGTACAGTTAGGGGTTGCGCGGTGTTAGCCAGGCAATGCCTTCCTTCCCATGATCGGGTACTGCATCCCGAGTGGAGACCCCTTGTTAAACTGAGGTCATGGAGATCAATAGCACACCTTCCTGATTGCAGGAACACAAAAGTTAGGACAGTTAGGAGTAGCACAGCATCAGCCAGGCAATGCCCCCCCCCCAGACCAGGTACTGTACACTGAGTCGAGACCCATTGTAAAAGTCAGGCATGGTAAAAAAAATGGTGTTAATGGTTTTCTATGGCATGTGAAACAGTTATTATGCCTATAGTTATGCAGAATGGTCATGTGTTAAAAACTGTAGAAGAAAAACACTTTGTTTTAAGAAAATATTTATAAACATTTCTTGTAAAAAATGATTGTATACGAGTATAAGATATCAACATGTTTTGTAATGATTTGACCATAATTTAGAAAAAAAAAATACATATATTCTGTAAAAATATTGATTTAAAAATTTTGATTTTGAGTAAACACTTTAGAAAAAATATAAAAAATAATCTACTTAACAGAATTTAGAAAAAAAATATACATTTTCCTGTAAAAATAAATATTCATTATAAAATGTTGCTTTTTAAAATTGTTTTTTTTTACTTGTTAAAGATTTTTTTGATTTAAACACTTCTGAGGGAGGTGTGCTGCTGCTTGAGGCAGCTCAGGCAGGAAGCTGGATGAATGTGGAGGCGCACCGGGAGTGGAAGCTGGTGCGCCATGTGGGAGACACAGGGAAAGCTGTGGAGGCCGTCTATCAGTAGTCAGGGAGACTGGATGACACGTTAGTAGGTGAAGCAGTGCTGCTCCATGTGCTACTACCTGCTGCTGTGTCCACAGGCTCAAGCACAAGGCTGACTGTCGCCTGCTGTGCTTTCAGGAGGGACAGTATTTGATCCTGTCCCTCTCACAGGCTTACTACTTCTTTTCTTAGACAGTCAACCTTGTGCTCAAGTCTGCGAACACAGCGGCAGTGCGCAGTGCACCGCTTAGTCTGTGGCAGATCTGTAAAGAGAAAAAAACATCTATTAACATGTAACAGTGATAACTGAACTTTACTGGTTATGTTACATCTCATTAGATGTGGTTTGTGGGTTCCATATCTTTACAATGGTTTTAGAACAGTTTTTTTGTTATGATACATGCAACATATGATAATGAGGAGTTGTGTCTCCTCAGTCAGCCAATGACCCCCTCCCTCCCTCTCTCCAACACTCTTTGGCCAGGTAGTGCATGTTGACTGTAAAGTGACAGCTATATTGGGTCAATGGAGATGAATAGTACACCTCCTTGATTGCAGGTGGACAACAGTTAGGAGTTGGACATCCTGAGCCATGCAGTGGTGATCATTCCCACCCCACCCACAAAATAAGGTACTGCATCCTAAGTGGAGACCCACAGGAAAAGTGAGGTCATGTACATTTATGGCACATGTCTCTGATTGTCGATTAATTCAAATTAGTATAGTTAGGAATTGTATGGCTTGTGGTAGGCAAGTCCCCCCAACCCCTCTACCTGCCATCAGCGTTACACGTCGCTCATTGTAGGAACAGAGGAGTCAAGAGAATTAGGACTCGTATTATGTTAGGCAGGAATTTCTTCCCCCCTAAGCAGGTTCTGCATCATGTGTGGAGGAGCAGAGCAAAACTGAGACTATGGACATCAACAACACAAAACTTAGGATACTTAGGAGTTGTACAGTGTCAAACAGGGAATGACCCCCCCCCGACCAGGTACTGAATGCAGAGTTCAGAGTCACAGGAAAAGAAAGCCCATGGATATCTATGTTACTTGCCTGTGGTTGTTGTAAGACACAAGTTAGGATAGCATGGCATCACGTTGGCAAGGCTACCCCTCCTCGCACTTGACAAGGTACTGCTTCCTGAGTAAAGATTTGTAAGGAAACATGTATGGTATACCTCCCTGATTCCAGCTGTACACAAGTTTGGTAAGTTACTAGTTGCACAGGGTGAGACAGACAATGCCCTACTGCCATATCCAACCAGGCAGTGAATGCTGAGTAAAGAGTTACAGGAATAGGAAGGCCATGGACATCAATGATAGATGTGCATGGTTGGAAGAACACACAAGTTAGGACATTTTGGAGTTGAATGGTGTCAGCCACGCAATGCCACCCCCCACCCAGATAATGTGTTGCATCCTGAATGGAGAACCACACTCAAACTGACCCACGGATATGAATGCTGTCCGTACGTGATTGTAGGTTTATATCACTTTGGACAATTAGCAGTTGCACAGGCTGATCTAGGCAATCCTCTCCCCCTCTCCCAGAGCAGGTACTGATTCCTAAGTGGAGAGCCACCAGAAAACAAAGACCAGGGATATCAATGGTATGCCTCTCTGGTTGCAGGAACAGACAATTTAGAAATGTTCATAGTTGCATGTTGTCAGTCATGCAATACCTCCCAATCCCAAATGATCAGGTACTGCATGCTGAGTCTCTGGTCTGAGGGAGGAGGTTGCCCATCTCCAGGCTGACCTGACTAGGATTTGTGAAACCTTCTCCCCCACTCAGGGACCACCAGGGCCAATGCCACTACCTCAGAGGTTGCCAAGAAAGAGGAGAGGCTGGACCAGGGCGGGCTCAGGGAGGGAGAGGGTGGTGGAACAGAGTTGCATCCCTCCAGCTGTACCTCTCCACAATTCATATGCTCTTCTGGTGGATAGTGGTTCCTCAATGGAGGCACCTGCAGTGGAGACCAAGGAGGATGCTGGGAACCTTCACAAAGGAGACCCACAGGAGGGAGGCATGGGATCCCACAGGGGAAGGAAACAACTCCTGGTGGGGGACTCAATCATTAGGGGCAAGAAGGGGAGAGGGAGGTAAGGTGCCTGCCTGGCACCACAGCTTGGAGGGACAGGAAGCGAATCCTCAGGATCGTGGGAGCAGCTGCACAAGGGAGGGAGGGAGCTGGATATCATTGTCCACCTAGGGACAAATGACCTGGCTAGGAATGAGATCAGAGCAGTGCAAGAGGAGTTTGTAGAGTTGGAGAGGGTTCTTAGACAAGTAGCGCATATGGTAACCTTTTTAGAGGTGCTGTCTGTCTATGGCAAGGGTGATGCTAGGGTACTCCTCACCAGGGAATTCAATGAATGGTTGAAAAACTGGTGTGGAGCTCAGGGTTTTGGCTTCATTGGGGACTGGGGAGCCACCTGGACTGATACAGACCTATACTGGTGCAGTGGTCTGCATCTGTCCAGAGGGAACCAGGATCCTAGGTGAGAGGTTCAAATGCTTCATTGGCAAGCATTTAAACTAGTCAAGGGGGAGGAACTGAAAAGAAGCAAGGAAATCCCAGCCTTCCCCCACAAAACATGATAAACAGTGAGGTAAACACCAAGGTAAAGAAGTCATTAGAGAGCAGGGCATCGGTAAATGTAAAAAAGTCAAAGGCAGTAAGGACAGAGATGGGGCTAAAAGGGGTAAGGCCATCAAAAAGTGGAGGGTGATGAGTACCAATACCCATAGTCTGTGTAACAAGCTCCCTGAACTAGTGGCCTTGATGGAAGAGGGTTGCCTGGATATTGTGGCAGTCACAGAAACATGGTACACAGAGAACCGTGACTGGGATGTCAGCATATCAGGATACACAATCTACAGGAGGAATGAGGAGGGTAAAAGAGGAGGAGCAGGAGTAGCTCTCTATGTAAAGGAAGGGATCAAAGCAACAGAACTGAAGAGTAAACAGGGAGCAAATGAGGCATTCTGGGTCACCCTGGAGACAGGAAATGGCACCACAATCCGCATGAGGGTTGTACACAGACCCCCATCTCAGGGGGAGGGAATGGACAAGGAAATGATAGAAGACATCCTTAGAATGGCAGAAAAAGGGGAGATATTGTTGATGGGGAACCTGAATATGCTAGATGTTAACTGGAGCATCTTTGCTGCAGGCACATCCAAGAGCAGGGTCATTATTGATGGCCTACAAGGGGCATGCCTGAGACAGCTAGTATTGGAACCCACTCAGGAGGGAGCAATCTTAGACCTGGTACTCTCAAATGGGGACGGAGAAAGAATGTCAGATTTAGAAGTGAGTAGCCATCTGGGAATAAGCGACCACCAAACAGCGTGGTTCATGAAAAACACAGCCATACAATCAAGCCATACAAAAGTAAGAGTATTGGACTTTAGGAGGGCTGACTTTGGGAAAATGAGAGAGTGATTCAGAAAAGCACTAGCAAACAGGCATGAAGGAGGGGTGGAGGAACAATGGGGAGTAATCAAAACAGCAATCACAGAGGCAACAAGCCTTTGTGTAAAGCAAATTAACAAAACACAACGAAGGAAAAAAACGCTATGGTTCTCTAAAAAGAGGTGGCAGGAAAGGTTAAGGAGAAAAGGATAGCATTCAGGAAATATAAGGAAACACAGAAGGAGCATGACAGAGAAATTTATCAGCTAAAGCAGAAAGAGTCAGGGAAGGCAGTCAGAATAGTAAAGGCCCAAACCGAGGAAAGGATAGCCAACTATGTTAAGAAGGGAGGAAAGAAAAATCAAAGAAGGGATACTGAGGCTTAATAAAGGGGAGAGAATGTGGGCAGAGGGTGACAGTGAAAAAGCAGGCATACTGAATGAATATTTCTGCTTAGTATTCACAAAGGAAGAGGAGGGGGAGGTACCTAAACCAAACAAGAGAAGCATTCACAACACTCTCCATGAAAAAATACTTCCTCACATTACAAGAGAAACACTCTGAAGACGGGGTTCGATACCAGTCCATTTACAGAAGAAAGGGTTCTGAAAGAACTAATAAAATTGAAGGTGGACAAAGCAATGGGGCCTGATGAGATTCACCCAAGAATTCTAAAAGAACTAAGGGTAGAACTAGCGACACCGCTGACTACTGTCTTTAACAAATCATGGGAGGATGGGGTGGTACCTGAGGACTGGAGGAGGGCGGATGTGATTCCTCTGCACAAAAGTGGAAGCAGAACAGAGGCAGAAACTACAGACCAGTTAGTTTGACCTCAGTGGTAGGGAAAATGATGGAATCACTTCGAAGGAAAATTGTTGGTGATACCTAGAGGTCAGTGGGGCTGGGACCCAGGCAACATGGATTCACGATGGGACGGTCATGTCAGATTAATCTAATAGATTTCTTTGACTGGGTGACCAAAGTAGTAGAGCAGGGAGGGGCTGTGGACATGGCCTACTTAGATTTTAGCAAGACATTTGATACAGTCCCACACAAAAGATTAATGCACAAGTTAGCCAGCCTTGCAGTGGGTCCCAAGGTGGTAGCCTGGATAAAAAATTGGCTAGACAACAGAAAGCAAAGGGTAGTAGTAAACGGAGTACACAGTGAAGAAAGGAGGGTAACTAGCGGGGTACAGCAGGGCTCAGTACTAGGACCAGTCCTTTTTAATGTCTTTAGAAGTGACATTGCAGAGGAACTGGAAGGAAAAGTATGTCTCTTTGCAGGCAACACAAAGATCTGCAATGGGGTTGATACACAAGATGGAGTGGAAAGGATGAGAAGGGACTTGGCAAGGTTGGAGGAATGGTCATATTCTTTTTTAACTCTATTTATCACTCCTTCCTACCCTCGATGTCCACTCCTTTGGACTGCTCATGCACTCCAGCCCACCGTTCCAGGATCTGCCTCTAGAGTGCCTCTTCCTCCCTTCATCCTGCACAGTGGGGTCTGTCCCGATATTGGTGGTCCGGGTGGAATGGTCATTATCTAGGACCACCAAGGGGGTTTATCCTCCTTTTCTGTGGTCCCCTTTCCCAGCCCCCCTGAGACGCCGGCGCAAGGACGTACGTCCAGAGATGCAACATGCTGATGCACATCTCTCTCAAGCGCCCAACAGTGTCTCCCCTCCCTGAAGCCGTCAAATGGAGCCGCCAGCCCCCTCGAGAGCCCGTGTTCCCACTGGCTCTCTCAGGATGTCGGGTGCATATTGCACCCCTGGTATCCACCCAGAGGGAGAGCATCCATTGGGATGCTCAATCCTCCCTCTCCCAGCCGACCCCCGCCAACCCAAGTCTGTTCCTGAACCCGGGTCACCGGCATAGCACAAGGTGTGGCATCCAGTGCCTCAACCGTCAGCACCACTGGGCCAGTCAGGAATGGTCATATTCAATGCAAAGAAGTGCAAGGTAATGCACCTGGGAAATAAAAACCCAGGGGAGGAGTACACAATGGGTGGGTGAGATACTGACAACAGTAAAAATGGAAAGGGACCTGGGGGTAATTATATCAGATGACCTAACGGTGGGAAAGCAATGTGAGAAGGCAGTAAGGAAGGCTGGGGGGATACTGGGATGCATAGGGAGAGGCATCAATAGTAGAAAACAGGAAGTTGTTATCCCTCTGTACAGACAGTTGGTGAGACCCCATCTGGAGTACTGTGTGCAGTTCTAGAAACCCCATCTCTGCAAAGACATAGACAGAGTGGAGGCTGTCCAGAGAAGGGCAACCAAAATGGTGCAGGGTCTGCACCAGAAGACATACGAAGAAAGACTAAAGGAGCTTAATATGTTTACCCTTGAGGAAAGAAGGGAGAGAGGGGACATGATAGAAACTTTCAAGTACCTCAAGGGAATCAACAAAGTCCAAGAGGGTAGCATCTTTCAGAAAAAGAGATGTGCAAGAACAAGGGGGCACAATTTGAAGAGAGAGGGGGGATGGCTCAGAGGTAATGTGAGGAAGTATTTTTTCATGGAGAGGGTTGTGAATGCATGGAACAGCCTCTCTGAGGAGGTCGTGGAGTCAAGAACAGTGGGGGAATTCAAGAATGCATGGGACAGACATAAGGCAGTCCTGGGGGAGTAGAAGGAAGTAAGCTGTTGGTTAACTAGGATCTGCAGCTTATCTGTTAGGTATGAACATGGGCAGACTAGGTGGGCCAAGTGGTCCTTATGTGCTGTCAAATTCTATGTTTCTATTTTCTGAGTGGACAGCCACAGCTAAACTAAAGCCATGTACATCAATGGTATACTTCTCTGACTGCAGGTGTACACAAGTTTGTATAGTTAGGAGTTGTACAGGCTTAGTCAGGAAATGTACCCCCCCAGACCAGGTACTGCATCCTGAGTGGAGAGGCACAGCAAAGCAAAGGCCATGGAAATAAATGGTACAGGTCCTTGATTGGAGTTAGACACAAGTTAGGCCACTGAGGAGTTGTGTGGACTCAGCGAGGCAATGCCTCCTGCTCACTGAAGACCAGATACTGTACCCTGACAGATACATCACAGCAAAAGTAAAGCCCTGCACATCAAATGTACACTTTTATGATTGAGTAAACGTAAGTGCAGTGCATTTTAGTGCCATGTCAGTGGCTCAGTAGGTAGCACACTTGCCTCTGAGGCCGGGAGATCAGAGGGCTGTGGATTCAGTTCCCACATCTGGCACTTGGGTTAATATCCCAGTACTGACACTGTAGTGCAGCATGAGAGGGGTGCTGCACTTCTGAGGTGCCGTCTTTTGGATGAGACGTTAAACCGAGGTCCCATCTGCCTGGATTGGTGGTACTTCAGGTGGATGTTAGAGATCCCATGGCACTTATCGAAAAGAGTAGGAGAATTTCCCCAGTGTCCTGGCCAAATTTCCCTCATTCACTAAAAATACCACCAACAGCTTAATCTGGTTCAAAGCCAGTTGGCATTCATCTGTATCCCCCTCCCCCGGGTCATGCCTGAAAATAGGCAGTATTTGTCTAGTGCACTTACCTGGTCAACAAAAACGAAATAAAAAAAAAATAAACTAGGATATTACATGTGCTAATAGTCTGCTTAGCAGTTAATGACATCTGTATGTGTTTCTGTTACAATACTTACCTTCAGCACTGGTGCCAGGCTCCTGCTTCACCTGCTTTTGTGGTGTGGCAACAGTCTCCCCGGCCACTAGAAAATACATAAATCGATTGTTTAATAGAGATCATCTCAATATGACCATGGTAAACAAGGGTGTTATTGTCTTATATATCTATTCATGTTATGATTCTGGCATGGCACAATGTACCACAGTTAATTATGTGCCTGCTGACAAACTTGCAGTTGTGAAATTTTATCAATGGTTAAACAAATAATATACTACTTCCTCAGTACATAAACACTGCTGAAATAGAGGCATGAACATTCATTACATATGTCTGTGATAGGAGATGAGTACAAGACAGGAGAATTTTAGTACTATTTGAGACAGGCAATGTAATCAGATCCCTCCTGATGCTCTGTAACAAAATTAGTATACAGCGATAGTACAAGTACAGCGGTCTTTGCACTACGGATATCTGGAGGACTCAAGAGATGTGGGGAGAGGCGCATGGCTCTCTGGAGGGATGGGGCAGTGGGGCAATTTAACATCATGAGTAGTCTAGACAAAGCTGACAGTGGGACAACAGAACTATTTTTTCTGGTGTAAGGATAAATTAAACACATTTAAAATACCAAGAAATCTTCTGTTTCTTTATATTTTTATAACAACAATGCAAGGGACACATTGTATAATCACAATACACCACTCCAGGATGTGGGTGATGCTGGGATTTACCCACACCTGGAGGTTTGACCATTTGGCCTGCGGCCTCGTGACTGAACCATGCCAGGAGTGGGTAAGCCCAGCATCACCCACACCCTGTCATGGTTTATTGCTTAATTAAGACACTGAGAACTTGTACAGATAAAGGTAGCTAATCACACACAAGAAAAGTGAGGTCATGTACATCAATGGTACACAGTTGTACTATGAGCTGTTCACAAATTAATATAGTTTTCAGTCACATGGCGTTAGCAAGGTTATGTAGCTGAGTTAGGAGACTAAGTAGCTAGATGCTCTGAGGTAGGCAATGTCCTCAAAAGGAAACTGGAACTGTAGCCTGATTGTTGTGTCGCAACAAAAGTAACGTCATGGACATGAACGGTACACACATTTGCACAGTTAGGAGTTCCCTGGTGTCACCCAGGGTATGAACCACTCACCACTGAATAGGTGTTGTGTATTGGATAGAGAGCCACAAGAAAACTACTGACATGGGGATTGCCAGAACACCTTGCTGATTGCAGAGCTACATAAGTTTGCACAATTAGGAGTTGTATGGGGGCCAGGAAGGGTATGTCCTCTGATCTCCCACAAGGAGGTTCTGTCTTGTGAGTGTAGGGTCAGAGCAAAACTACAGCCTTACACAGCAATATTACAGAAGGTGAGTATTTGCAGAGGATCAAGCATGCAATGCACACCAAGTACTGAGATCAGCTATTCAAATAATTTTCACTAGGATTTTCTTACCTTTTGACTCGACAATGATAACACTGTCCGAGTCAGACTGTTTGGCCTCCACAGCCTCAGCTTGGGCTGGTACTACCTCACCATGTGGTGGGAAGTACCTCTGATGTCCTGTGAATGAAAGATAATAATGATATTTATTGAGTGCGGTATGTGTCTCTTCTGTTATTTAATACAGATTTGTTTCGACAATGCTAGTATTGTCTGCAACTTAAGATGCCCCCAGATGAGGTACTGTATAGTGACTGGAGACCCAAAGCAAAAGTGAGGCCATGGACATCATCTGTACATGTCCATGATTGGAGGTATATACAAGTTAGGACAGTTATACATCTGATACTGCACCCTTAGTGTAGAATCAGTGTAAAACTGAGACCATGGACATCAAAGGTACACCAGCCTGGTTGCAGGAACAGACAAGTTTGGAGAGTTAGGATTTTCATACTGTGAGCCAGCCAATGACCTGTGATCCCCCCCACCACACCAGGTACAGCAGCGTGAGTGGAAACTAATTGTTAAACTGATGTCATGGACATCAAAGCTATACCAGCATGGTTGCAGGAACAGACATATTAGGGCAGTTTGGAGTTTCATGGTGTGAGCCACGCAATGGCACCCGCCCGTCCCTCAGACAGACCATGGTACTGCATTCTTAGTGTAGGTGCACAGGCAAATGAAGGCTGTGGATATAAACGGTACGCCACCCTGATTGCAAGAAAACATAAGTTAGGACAGTTAGGAGTTGCACGACCTTAGCCAGGGAATTCCCTTCCTCCTCCAAATCGGGTACTGCATCCTGAGTGGACATCCACAGGAAATGAAAGGTTATGGACATAAATGTTATACTTCCATTATTGCTGTAACAGACAAGTTGAGACACTTAGGAGTTGCAAGGCATTAGCTCAAACCCCCCACCCCTCAGAGAAGAGGTAGTGAATCCTGAATGCAGAGTCACAGGAAAAGGAACCCCATGAACAACAGTGGTACACCACTGTGATTACAGGAACACACTAGTTGGGACAGTTTGGAGTTGCCTGTCATCACCGAGAGGATGGCCCACCCACCCCAGAGCAGGTACTGCATCTTGACTGGAGACTTACAGGAAAACTCTGTACAGCTCCGTGATTGCAGAAATACACTAGCTGATATAGTTAGGAGTTGCATGGTGTCAGCTAGCCAATGCCCCCCCCAGGACAGGTAGTGCATCCTGAGTGGAGACTCACAGGAAAAGAAAGTCCATACACATCAACGGTGCACCTATGTGGCTGTAGGGGCACACAAGTTAGGACAGTTAGGGGTTGCATGGCATCAGCCAGGCAATGCCACCGGCCCCCCAGATCAGGTACTGCATCATGAGTGTAGACACACAGGAAAAGAAAGGTTATGGAAATAAATCATACAGGTCTATGATTGCAGTAACACACTAGTTGGGACAGTTAGGAGTTGCACGGTGTCAGCTAGGCAATGCCCCCCTCCCCACAGGCCAGGTAGTACATCCTGAGTGGAGAGTCACAGGAAAAGAAAGTGAATAGACATCAACAGTGCACCTTTGTGGTTGCAGGAGCACACAAATTAGGCCAGTTAGGAGTTGCACAATGTCAGCCGGGCAATGCCCCCCAAGTCAGGTACTGCATCCTGAGTGGACATCCACAGTAAATGAAAGGTTATGGACATAAATGGTATACCTCCATTATTGCAGTAACAGACAAGTTAGGACAGTTAGGAGCTGCATGGTGCCAGCTCCAAACCCCCTACCCCTACAGAACAGGTAATGAATCCTGAGTGGAGAAAAGGAACCCCATGGACATCAGTGGCACACCACTGTGATTGCAGGAACTCACAAGTTGTGACAGTTTACAGTTGCCTGTCATCACCGAGAGGATGCCCCCACCACACAGAGCAGGTACTGCATCTTGACTGGACACTCACAGGAAAACAAAGGCTATGAATATAAATGGTACAGCTCCATGATTGCAGTAACACACTAGTTGAAATACTTAGAAGCTGTAAGGTGTCAGCCAAGCAATACCCACCTCCCACACCCCCAAGCAGGTACTGCATCCTGGGTGGAGACTCACAGAAAAACAAAGGTTATGGATATACACAGTACAGCTCCATGATTTCAGTAACACACTCATTGGGACAGTTAGGAGTTGCACTGTGTCAGCTAGGCAATGCCCCCCCCCGTCAGCCCAGGTAGTGCATCCTGACTGTAGAGTCACAGGAAAAGAAAGTCCATACACATCAATGGTGCACCTACGTGGTTGTTGGGCACACAAGTTAGGACAGTTGAATGACGTCAGCCAGGCAAGTCCCCCCAGATCAGGTACTGCATCCTGAGTGCAGACCCATTGTAAAACTAAGGCCATGGACATCAACAGAATATCACCCTGATTTCAGGAAGATATAAGTTAGGACACTTAGGTGTGCATGGTATCAGCCAGGAAATTCCCTCCCCTAACCAGGTACTGCACCCTGACTGCAGACCCATTGTAAGCGTGAGGCAATGAACATCAATGGAACATCACCTTGATTGCAGTTACACACAAATTAACATTATTTTTTACACTCTGTATTACAATGAGCCATTTCATTATGGCAATAATACCCTTGAAGCTATGTGGTGTGGTGGGATAATGTGATGACTTAGGTAGTAGATGTACTCAGCCTGTGGTCTCATACCCGACTACCTGAGGTGTCATGTTATCCAGCACAACAGTCAGCTTGTTAGTGATTTCTGTTTAAGTATATGCTTTGCTGAGTAACAAATGGCTTCTTCACTCACGATGTGTTAGGCGCTCCCCAGCAGCAGGCTTCCCAGCAGCCTGCTACATTTCATATGCAAGGTAGTACCAGCTTGCATCGTTATCCGGTATCTGCCCTCAGTTCTTCTGCACGTAGAAGTGCTGGCACACCAGTTTCCACTTCCTTTTGCACATTCGTGCAGTCTTGTTTTTTACCTTCAGACACACATGAAGGTAACTATTGATGCGCCTCCATATCGCATCCAGCTTCTTATCTGTGCTCCTCATGAGCACCTTGGCATGGCCCCTGGCCTCAGCTGCCTCAAGCAGGCAGCACACCTCCCTCAGACTTCAGATTCTCATTTTCAATTTTTTTTGAAGCTGCAATAAATAGAGAGATAACAGTATGTTACTGTGATATATTGTTACATGTGTGTGCTTGTGCTCTTTTCAGTTTTTTGAGTACACATGTACAGGCAGCATCATTATTATGCTTCTCCAGTTATTATAAGATGCTATGTTATATAGCTACACTAATTGTTAGATTATATAAGATTAACAACAGAGTACTGCATAAGTGATGTCATGTTTAACTGTGCCTTATACGCATACTGAAACCACATAGGTAGATATTTATACTACATCGTGTTAACCAGAGCTGTATGCATGTCACAATTCTGAACATGTTCATGCATCTAAGTTTGTGTAGTACTATGAAAGTGAGATAGCATGTGTTTGTGTTGTGTGTGTTATGTATACAACTTTTCTATTTTTTGACCAAGGTTTTATGGCTCTTAAAAGGGCCTTTTTTTTTAAAAAGATATCTGTTTTAACAGTCTGATTTTTTTAGAGGACTGTGAGGATTCCATCTCAAAGGTCTTCCAGGGAAAGGCAATTGCCAGCATGCGAGAAGTGCACACCATCTGGTAGGTATAGCCAATCATTACAATACTTGATTTCAGGGTGACCTATGGTGTGCATCCCAGACATGCGCAGATATCCAGATATTTCTAGGTTAACCTTTCTCCGGGCTCTGTCAAGCAGGTACATGTGCTGTTCTGTTTGCCAGACCCTACGCTCTATAATGTCAGAAAAAATGACCTTACAGGCAGGTAACATACCCATAATAGAAGCAAGGTCCAATTTTGCTTCTGACACTACATCTACCCATCGTTTGGTGCCCAAATCATTGCCTCCGAGATGAATCAGCAGTATGTCCAGTCGAGCTTGAGTCCTCAGAAGTCTGTGCATTGTTGTCATGAGATGCTCCCACCTCATGCCACCCCTGCCAAACCACTTAACAGAGCAATTTGGAAGCTGCAGGTCTTTACCAATATCACTCCTCTAAGCATACTCTGAAGCTCGCCTTACTATGCTGCTGCCGACAACCCTCACAGTCCTTTTGCTCTTTTCTGCCATTCTGAGTTTTTAAGCTGAGAAGTGGACAGAGAAGTACCAAAAAAAAAATCAGTGTTTCTCCTGCAGTGTCTAGTCACTACTGAATATGAAACAAAAATGTCCCTCTCTCCTTCAACATTGCTTTGGTGGGCTGTTCCAAAACAGTTATTTTTAAAGTTATTGGTTAATGATTTCTCATGGCTAACCAATACAGTGGATGCACGGACTATGACTACACTGAATGGCTGTACCTGCTGTCAACCAGAAATGTTGGAAGATTTCTTAGTAGGAAAATACTACATTTTCATAGGCTATTTCAAACAATCACAGCCACACAGAGGTGTATGATTGATTGCCTCTTGTGTTATGATAGACATGCTGCATGCTGCTTGCTTTTTGCCTCCATTTGCAGCTCTATCTGTGCTAGTAAGTACTGATTGACACTCTGACTTTAAACAGTAATAACTTCTTTTTACAGCATAACAAGTTATTTAGATTGTAATAGTCAAATACAGCAGTAAAACACGTTTTGTTCAATGCTATTCTTCTGGTGGTAACAGTTTAAATAATGCTAGAAAAATTGTTTAGAAAATGTGATGTACTTACTCAGTGTAAAGCAGGGTCTGTTGTTTTTCTCTAAGATGGCTGCTATGTCCTTCTTCTCCAGTCTTCAGCACTTGTGATTGGTTGCCTGACATGGCCTGATCGATGTTCTGTTCCGTTGGTGCCATCGTCTGTCTGTCAAATAGGAAGGCATGTCTGATTGGCTTAGCCTTAATGAGAGTGTTTTTTCAACATGATTATTCGACACTTTTGTGCTCACGACACTATTATTCGACACTTTCGTGCTCATGACACTATTTTGTGACACTACATTTGACAGTGTCGTACTCATGACACCAAATTTTTTGACACTTTCACGCTCACAACACCATATCTTGTGACACTGTCGCACATTCAACACTACTTTTGAAAATGTTTTAAAATAAAAATTTTCTACAGAAAAAAATACTTTTGACATGCTTAGATATTTATTCTTGTGTTATAAGTGATCTTCTGTTCTGCGACACTTGAAAACATTGTATATTGGTTTCACTGGTGTCCAGCTGTGAGAGTAATAATGTGTGCAATGTTTTGTAAGCAGTACTATTTATGCTTCTTACATGACACATGAACAGTGTCTGTGACTATATAATGCTAGGACAAAAAAAAAACAGTTCACCATTAAATATCTGTTTTTCTTCTTTTCTTATACAGGTGTCTGATACTTATGTAAGATTGGTCTACACTACTGTGAGTTTCCAGAGAAGGAAAATGCCATCTAAACAGAGACACAGTTCTATGCAGAGATGAAGCAGGTATCATAGTAGTTCACTGTTGCTTAAGAGTGGTCCAAGAACCACACATGGTAATTCGAGTCGTAAAATGATTCAGCATTCCACTCAAGGAGTGACTTCACAGGTTGCACACTCGACAGAAAAAGTATGTACTTGCTCAACTGGAAGGAAAAAATGTGGAGCCCAGCAACAGTTGTGGAAATCTTTGAGATGGAACACCAATGTTGCAAAGGCAAGCTTAAAGACGCGTACTAAGCAGCGACGTAAAGCTGTGGCTGCTGATGGGCATCTGAGGAAGCAAAAGTATTTTTGATCATTAGCTTCTAAAGCTAAGATTGACAGATATTGCTGCTGTGATGAGACATGAGTGCAAAAAACTAAAGCGTCATCTCTCTTTGATGAAATTGCATCTCAGAGTCCGTACATTTGTTAATAGAACAGTATTTGTTCTTTAAGGCTTGTGGCGTTAGATGTCACATGTACTTGAGCAGTTCAGAAAAGTCATGTATGAGATTAAGATGAGGCTACAATGGTATCCTGTCTTGAACCAACACAATTTTTTGTGATGTTTTCACAGGTCGCTGGCTGCACATATAGCACTCAGAGGCATATTTCTGGGAGGAGTCATATTACTCACAGAGAAAGGACAGCAACTTCTGCATTGATGAGTCTGGTAAATTGTAATGTGCTGAGTGTGTGTGATAACACTACAATGGAGTCAGATGATGAGTATGAGGCATCTCTTCAGCCTCGTAAGAGTCACTGTCTCTCATGGACATGTGATGCGACTTGCAACCGAAGGTAATCGTCATTTGACAAAGTTGAGCAGTTTATCAACCTGTTTGTCATTACTGATTGTAAAGACAGACATAAACTGTTTGAGAGTATAGACCTTTGTGATGTCCGTCCACATAGTGGACTTATAGGTCACTCGCTTGCATGTTTAGATAGTGGTGTTTGCGACAGTGTATTTCACCACATGCAGATTCTGGGAGTGCATCAATCAGGCATGCAAAACTTTGTGTACAGCATCTACAAGGTGCAACGAGCTGTTGCACAGTATACTCATCTGAATGAGTTACTGCAGTCTGGTGACATGCATGGTGCCATGACATTTTTGAAACAGCTGCGACATGTCAGCAGTGTCACAGATACTGTGATTGGTCAGTAATCAATTGGTGATGGAAATTCTGTCTCTGCCTTAGCAACTGATATGCTCAAGCAGTTTGGGAAATCAATTGTCAAATTTGAGTTGGCAAAGACAGAGAAATTTGACTCTGTATGTGTGTCATGTGATTGGCTCTGTTACGAAAAACAAACACACAGTGAACCTGGAAACCTTGTCACCATACAATGACATGTGGTTTTGAGTGTCAGCATTTCTGCTGTTAAAGTGTGACTTTCAGTTAGACTCAATCATTGTGATGTGCAAGCACTGTTTCTCCAAGTTGAAGGCTAAAATTCTGCCACCAAGGTCACTCTTGAACAATATGGAGGCACATGTTACACTAACTGAGATTGCCACATTGAATATGTTTGAACATATTTTTATTCAGACTATGAAACCATTTAAAACTATTCTACATCTGAATACAAAGACATGGAACATTCCACAAAAATAACTCATTAGAACTCTTAAGTGTTCCGTAACGTATCTTCCACTTCCTCTGCAGGAAAACGTGGAGGCGATCGCCATTGAGAACACTTTTGTGATTCTTGTCAATGGTGTTCCAACAAAGTCAAAGGTCATTTGGCAGGATGTTGTCAATGTAGAGAAGGTGAAGCTTGCTCTTACTTATTTGAAGAGCAACAATCCCTTTCATGCAGAACTTGATATTGATCACATGACTAGAGTGTCTGTTGAACATGATGTGTTGGAAACCACAAAACCAATGATTGAGAAGGTCAATGTGGAGACAAATGGCAATGTGTATGAACAGTACACAATTCACCCACTGCATGGCAGAGATCCAGTAGGGGACAACATTGATCTCTATCAAATGAAACAGGTGGAAGGTGAGCCTGTCAGCATTTGGGAGGCAACATTGGAAGCACTCTGTTTTCCAGATTTATTCCCAAAAGGGTCAGGTGGATGTCTAGATGAAAGAGAAGTGTGTGTACAAGGTGCTGAGTACCGCACTAGCCGTGTACTCAGTAAGGATGGCAAATTCAGACAAAACATACAGTACCTGTTTCACCTTCTGTGGGAGAGTGAGCTTAGCATACTGTCTGAGTCTATCACACATACTATTCGGCTCACAACTCCACTTGATGAAATCACTGCCACACAGTTTTTGCAGAAATTAAAGCAGAAGGATGAAAATGTGCAAGTGAATTTGTCTTCCATTCTGTCAAGTCTATGTGGCATCAAAGAATGCTGGTATCGCAGACACTCTGAGGTGATGACTATGCTATGAGAGTATGGTGCAGCCACATGGCTTGTCAAGTTCAGCTGTACTGAGTATGCCTGGGATGAGGTCATTGAACTCCTGAAGTGGGATAATTGTGATGTAGAGGGCATTTCATCAATGACTGTCGGAGAAATGTGCTCACTTGACCCAGTGTCTGTGACTAGGCATTTTCACAAGTGATTCCATGATATTCTGACTTTCATTTTGTCAAAGGACAATCCACCTCTTGGTATTGTGGAGCATTACTTCTGGAGGATGGAATATCAGGCAAGAGGTGCTCCTCATATTCATATGTTACTGTGGATCAAGGATGCCCCACGCATAGGCGAATATGAAGCAGCACAAGTGCTAGCATTCATTAAGCAATACATCAATTGCCACGTTCCAGACAAGTACAACAGCCCAACACTGTGGAAGTTGGTGCAGAAGTTTCAATGCCATATTTGTGTGAAACACTGCCACCAGGTAGTGAAGAACAAATCTGATTGTTTTGGACTTCCCAGGCATGTCTGTCAGGATGGTTGTATGAACTAACTGTTTTCAGCTATTTGACACCATTTGAAGGCAAAATCAACCAAGAGCGTATATGAGTTACCCAGAGACAAGAATGAGGTGTACATCAATGACTACAACACCACTCTTCTTCTAATGTGGCAAGCAAATGTAGATGTTCAAGTTGTGGCTGACAACTCATTGGCTCTGGTTTGGTACGTCACCTCGTACATCACCAAATATGAACAGACTAGCTTGCAAGATCTTTGGGAAGATATTGCCAGTTCAAGCAAGGCACGGACATCTCAGTTGTGGTCACTGGGATCTGAAGACCCTATCACACAGAGAATGTGGTGCTTATGAGACCAACGATCGCTTGATCGGTACACATTTGTACAACAAATCTAATGCTGTGCACTTTCTCAGTGTTAACTACAAAGAGAAGTGAAAATGTGTGGCTTATTCCTCATGCTGAGATTGAGGAACTGGGTCTCAAGGCATGCTCTTCAAGACATATCTTGAAGAATAACCTCATTGACATGTACTACCCCCGTAGACATGAAGACATGGATCTAATGTGTTTATTTGAGGTGGCTTAGTGGTATGACTACAAGACAGATGTCTCACCTGATTGCACACATGACATTTACAAGGTCAAAGGAGTGGACAGCTGTCTCATTAAAAAACATAAGCCTTGGCTCATTGACCACTGTAAATTACATCTAGGGCACATCTGAGAGCAAAGAGCATTACTACTTTGCTATCCTATTCTTATTTAAACACTGGAGGAATGAGTCTGAATTAAAAGGTGACTGTGATACATTCGAGGAAGAATTCAATCACAGTTATGAGACATTCAGAACTGAATACTCAGACACATATATACAGAGACTAGACACTGAGAAGGAGCAGCTTGAGAAGGCATAGAAACAACTTGAGGAGGACACTCCTGTTGGTTCACAGGATAATCTTGATCCAGAAGGAGAAGGTATCCTTGGAGAACCTCTGCCTCTGAATGCACCAGAAGTACTCATGTCAGAAGTGGAGAGTGCTATGGAACATGGCACACACTTCAGCACTGACCCAGCAGAATTGAGAGACAGACTCAATGATCAGCAATGTGTGGTGCACTCTGAAGTTACTGATGCTGTCCAGCATGGAATACTACATGAACAAAAGAAATGTGACTGTCTAGACTACAAGCCACTGCTTATGTTTGTTAGTGGCTCAGCAGATACAGGAAAGAGCTTCTTTATAGAGGCCATTATGGGTGAAATATGGAAACCGACAGACTCATCAATGTCTGTTGCTGTTAGTGCTCCCACTGGTCTGGCTGCATACAACATTGGTGGAGTTACATTACACCATCTCTTCATGTTGCCAGTGGAGCATGGCAAAGCAGGAGAGTATCGTAAGCTGTCATTTGAGGTTGCATCTCAGCTTCGTTCTATGTTTACTAAGATGAAGTTACTCATCATTGATGAGATTAGCATGGTCTCTAATTTGATGCTTGCCTGTATACACCTACGTCTACAGCAGATCTTGGGGACTGACTAAGAAGATGCATTTGGTGGTAAAAGCATTGTTGTATTTGTAGACCTTTTACAGCTTTCACCAGTTAATGCAGAACATATCTTTGCAGCTCTGACTGTCAAGCAGGCTACGAGTACACTAGGTTGCATTGGAGGTTTTAACCTGTGGGAGTTATTTACCTATGTCGAGCTGTGTCAGAACATGTGACAGAGTGGTGATCTGGCTTATAAGGCACTGTTGGATCAAGCTCATACAGGTTCTTTGTCACCAGAACATGTTTCAATGCTACATGGTCAAAGAATCAGAATGGATACTACATCCATAGAAACAGCATGTGATGTTTTCAGTGATGTGTACTGCAGGGGCACGCGCATTGTGTGCCTTATGCCACGACTTAAGAAAGGTGCTGAGTTCAACAGTGTTATGTTGCAGACAGAGAATCAAGAAATTCTCATACTACATGCTGTTGATACAGTCGATGGTGTCATTCTAAGTCAGAAGTTAGTAGCAAAGATGACTGAATGACTCTCTGAACTGAAGTCAGATGTTTCACGCACAGCTGGCCTGGAAGTTGTTCTTACATCTTGTAAGAATACGTATGTCATGCTACGGCGTAATCTTGATGTTGAGCATGGTATGGTAAATGGTGCCGTGGGTCACATCATAGACTTTGTTTACAATGTTCAGTAGACATTTATTGAGACATTTGTTGTCCACTTTGACAACATGGAACAGCCTGTGAAGATTGAACGTACCTGTGTTAAGTTCCAGGTATTTAAGGATTGCTATGTGAACAGGAAACAGTTCCCAATATGTGTTACATATGCTGTTTCAATTCACAACTCTCAGGGCTTGAGTTTGTATTCAGCAATGGTGGACATAGGGACAGACATTTTCAAAGATGGCATGAGCTACGTCGCACTTTCACGCGTCCGCAGTCTTTCTGGGTTGCACATCATAACACTCGCACCTCAGAAGATACATGCTGGCAAGTGATGTATTGTCGAGTACAACAGATTGTGTACTCTATATCAGCCACAGATGTCTTTAATACCACTACCCACATATGTGGTTGTCTCACATACCAGTCACAGCTACACCTGGCAACAAAAGACGAGTTTCTACAACTGATTCAACTGTGCAGAGTACTAAGAAGGTCAGAATGTCAAATGCAGGTGCAGAACCAGTTGTTGCCCAGAAGTCACTAGGTATGGCTGTTGTCCCAGTGTTTGATAACAGTACTAGATTTAATTGCTATGCTAATTCAGCTATGCAAGCTTTTCTCCACATGCCACACTTTGTGCAGGCAATATCAGCTTCACAAGGCACTCTCTTATCAAAGGCATTGAAGGAAGTTGTCAACGTGGCTTCTGATCAGTTAAACAGCATGCAGTCACTGACACCTCTACGGCAGTTGTTAGGTACATATGATGGATGCAGTACATTTGCTACTAACATGCAGCAGGACGCCAGTGAGTTAGGGAGGCAGTATAGCACAGTGGTTTAAGGCTCTGAGCAGCAAATCTGGTGACATTCAGCAGATCAGACCTGGGTTTGAATCCCACAGCTTCCACTTGCATACTGTGTGACCCTAATCAAGTCACTTAACTTCCCTGTGCTACCAGGTCACACCAGTAAAAAAGCTTTCAGCTTAGCATGCTACTCCTGGTTAAACAACTAAAAAAAAAGTTTATGATGGCCATAATAAACAGCTTGGATGAAGAGGGGATTCCAATGCGTCAGTACTTCACTGTGTCATATGCAACCAGATATGTATGTGTCTCATGTGGTCATTCAGAGTGAGAAACCACTGAAGACATGCTTTGGGTTTCTCTGCTTGTGCCTTAGACTTAAAGTGTCAAGTTCTGACAGCTGTTTACCAATGCTGAAAGTGGTCACTTGTGTGTAAGGTGTGGAGGTACATGTACTGAGTCCATACGTCTCAGGACTTCATCTCAATATCTTATGCTTGTATTCCATAGATTTGATTCTAAAGGGCTCGGAGTTGACACACGTATTACAGATTTCACAGCTGGTAGAATTGTACTGTATTTAACCAAGCAGTGTTTGACACTCAGGCTGTGATCTACCACTATGGCCAGTCTGTACATTCTGGACATTACACTTGTTTGTTGAGGTGCAGAACTGGCTGGGTTGACTGCAACGACTCAACAAGCACTTTCAAACAGAGACTACCGTGACTCTTAAAAAATGCATACATGGTGATATTGAAGAATTACTACAATCTTACTGCATCAGAGGAATAGTCACACACATATCTTGCTGTCCATTCTGTTACAGAGTGAGTTCTGGTAGATAAACATTTTTTCATGCAAATCTGTGCTCATGAATACACTGGTAACATAGCACATGGTTAACATGCATATGTTTACTAAATCTGATTTATAAGACTGTTGTGTTGATCAGTGACACCGTGAAAATAGTTGCAGTGGTCTTCAATCGGTGCCAACTGTCTTTGCAGTCACTAGAGAAACCACACTTACATGTCTAAGGAAGACTTTTAAATGTCAAAAGAGATATTCCTATCTGGTTGTACTCTTCTGTCATTGTCTTTTCTTATGAGTATGTCGTATGCAGACATAACAAGTACTAGTTGACATTGTTGCCAACTGTGTGCCTCTACTAAGGCACAATACTTGGCCATCTGCATAAACAAAACTGTGCAACACGTCTTTTTTAAGAGTTGTCTGCATCATTTTTTGAAATTCAAGTTTACTAAGTTTTACCCATAAGGGCAATAACACAGACAAATTACATAAACAGATACAAGATGACAGAATATGTCCCATGTCATGTCCTCCACCCTAACCCCCCCGCTCGGCATAACATAATAAGGTAGACTTTTAAATAGAGACATTTATGATCATAATATAGAATGTATATCATTCAGTATCTTGATAAATTTCAATTGAACTCTCCACTATACATAGGAAGCTGCTAGAAAAATAAGATAAAAGAAATCATACCTTAGTCCTTGAGCCGTATCCCTCCTAGCCAATATATTCTACTAATTAAATTTAGTCTGTAAGAGGATGAGCGTGTGAAAGCTGTCCCAGACCCTTTTATATTGAGATAAGGAGCCCCAAAGGTTAGCTCACATGTGTTCTACCCTAAGATTAAAAAGGAGTTCTGCAAGCCACTCAAGGTATGATATGGGCTGACCATCTAGCCAGTGGTGTAAGACCATTTTCTTTACTGTTAAGGATATCAGCACCATATGATACCTTCTGATCTGCACTGGTATTTTACTGAAGTCCCCCAACACACATATCGCAGGAGTGAACAGATCTTCGACACCCAATAATGAATCTACTTTACTTTGGATCTGTTGCCATAATTGTTGAATCCCATGACAATCCCAAATGATGTGCTGAAGTGACCCCTTTGCCTGCTGACATCTATTACATAGGTTATCAGGGTCTCTGCCCATTTTCTGGAATTTGCTGGGGGTCCAATACATATCATTTAATATTTGGAATTGGGTGAGTCTCAATCTATCTTGTGAGATATAAGTAAAAGTAGATTTCCATATCTCCCCCCATCTGCTCCCCATGTTTGAATAGTAATCAACCCAGGTATTGGAAATATTGCTATGAGGGTCCAAGGCTCTTTCTCTAAGGATAGCATACACATTAGAAGAGGCATAGGGTTTGTCACTAAGAGGTATCATTGACCTAAGACAATCCCTCAGTTCAGGGTCTTTACCAAAATCCCACAGCAAATGGGCCAACAGGTTACGCAATTAGATAACTTTAAAAATCCAGGTTCTGCCCAACTGGAGCTTGTCCAAAATGTTGGCTGAATCTAAGCATTTCCCATGTAGAAAAAAATCCAAAACCTCAAATTCTCCTAGATGGGGTAACCACCCTACAGGAATAGGTCGGCCATCTAGTCTTAGGTTAGGATTACCAATCACAGGTTGTCTAGGGTCCCTGGTATGTTTATATCCCAAGAAGGCACACAATTGTGTGTGTACCCACAGGAAGCTGGCAATTGGGGAGCTATTCAGAGACCATGGGAGGTCTTTAGGGGACACATGTAAGATGACTTCTAGGGAAAGTATGGCTTCATTTAGTAACTGTCTTTCTAGTATCAACCATTCTAGGACATATACATGTGAGGCAATCTCCTCTTGGGGGGTGAGCCACCTTAAATACTTGGAGGCCTGATTAGACCAGAAATACAAGTTAAAGTACAGGAGCTTTAACCCACCACAAAATTTAGAGGCTGCCAACATTTTATATGCACGTCTGGTTTTACAAAGCCAAAGAAATGTGTAAATAATAGCATGTACTTTCTTAAACCAATTCAATGGTATCCATGAGTTCAGCATAGTCCCCAGGGGGTAAAATAATCTCGGTAAGACTTTCATCTTAATGATACTTATTCTCCCCCAGAGCGAGATTGGAAGGGATTGCCATCTCTGCAGATCTAGTAGGATATTAAGGAGGGTAGAGTCTAAATTAAGTTTTTTTGTCATTATCTCTGATCTAGTCAGAAATAATCCTAGGTATTTAATACTTTGGGAACTCCATTGCAGTCCTAGGGGGTTCAACAATCCCTTACTGAGTTTTGATTGAGTGCAAAAATTATTGTTTTATCCAGGTTGACCTTGTAGTTAGAGACTACTCTGTATTCTACTAACAGGGAAAAAACTAAGGGAAATGTCTGTGCCGGATGCAACAAGTGGAGGAGAATATTGTTGGCATATGCTGACAGTTTGAATTCCTGGTTATGTATTGCAATTCCTTGTATGTCCTTATGCTCTCTTATTCTAGTCAGAAGGGGCTCTAGATAAATATTAAAGAGTAAGGGTGACAAAGGACACCCTTGTCTGGTGCTGGAAAATAAAGTGAATAATTCAGAAAATACCCCATTACAATAAATTTGGGCTTGAGGTTGCTGATAAAGGGAAGAGACCCATTGAATAAATTTCTGTGGGAAGCCGAATCTATTCATAGTTAGAAATAAGAACTCCCAATTAACTCTATCAAACACCTTCTCTGCATCCAGGGAAAGCAAACCAGCTGGTATTGAAGAGTCCCTGGATGCAGAGAAAATGTGAGCAAGCTTGTGGAAATGGTCTGCCGAGTGTCTGCCCTCCATAAAACTGACCTGGTCTTTATGAATTATGTGGGTAAGACATGCTTTAATCTATTGGCAAGGATTTTAGCTAGTATTTTAATATCACAGTTTAATTAAGAGATGTGTCTATAACTATTAACATTTTCCAAATCTTTACCAGGTTTGGGTATTACAACAATTAGTGCCTCAAGTAGCGTATGGTCTAGAGATTGGGAATCCAGAATCCAATCAAATAGCTGCTTTAACCAAGAGATCAGGTGGGGAGAAAGAGCTTTGTAGAAATTAGGGGAACAATCATCAGGGCCAGGGGATTTATCTGATTTTAAGAAGGAGACGATGGCTTGTATCTCAGAATCCCTAACAGAAGTAACCAAAAAATGTTGTTGTTCTTGGGCAAGGGTGGGAAGAGAAGTGGCTTCTAAATAATCCTTTATTGTAGCACTTGAAGGGGGGTTGGGCATGGAGCTGTATAGGTTTTCGTAAAACTCAGCAAACTCCTCCGTTATATCTTTAGGGGTCAAGCAGTGGGTTGCACTGCATTGGGATCTGATGGATTGAACAAGCCTGGATTGTTCAATTTTCTTAAGCCTTAAAGCAAGGAGATGTCTCGCCTTCTCCCCTTGATCAATATAATTAGTTCTTGTCTTGAGTATGGCATATTCTGCAGCTTCCTGTAATAAGCGGGAATATTCATCCAGTAGGCCAATTAATACAGAGTGTTGTTCTTCTGTCATGCTAGGTGATAGTGAGGTTTCTAATGTCCATATCTTAGCTAATAAAAGCATTGCTTTCTGGGTTACTTGTTTTTTTGCACTGGGAAGCAATATTAATAAGTATCCCCCGAAGCATGCATTTTAAGGCAACCCATTCCATATCTGGTCTATGTGTGGAGTTAAGAGTCAGAGTACTGTACTCTTTTATTTCCTGAATTATTTGATTTAAGAAAGTCTCATCTTTGAGCAATTGACTGCTGAGTTTCCACAATGACTCTTTGGAGAAGTCCCCAAAGTCACTACAGAGTGATCAGATATCAGACCAGGGTCAATTGTAGAGTCATTGAGGCCCCTCAACAATAAGTGGCTCAGTAGAAAGTAGTCTATTCTGGAACTGGTACCATGTACAGCTGATCTAAAGATAAAATCCTTCAGACAGGGATGAAGGAGGTGCCATGGGTTACAAAGACCCAAATGGTCATTCATTTCTCTGAGGGCTCTTTGAGACGGTGAAAGACCCTTTTGTTTTGCATTAGATTTGTGTAAATTAGGTGCAAAAGGAAGATTCCAGTCCCTCCTAATATGATCGGTATATTTGTGTAAGGGGCCAGTACTTTAAGCATGTCAGTGAAAAACTGGTGTATCAGCATTAGGCCCAAAAATGCTGCCTAAAACTAAGGTTTGCCTTTCTAACAGACCTTTTACAAAAATATAACAACCTTCCAGATCCGCAGGGATTTTCCCACTAGTAAACGGTATCCCCTGAGCTACTAAGATGGCTGCCCCGGATTAAGTACTATACCCGGCATGGAAAACTTGTCCTATAAACTGTCTCCGTAGGAGATTCCCTTCAGCCTTTGAAAAATGAGTCTCTTAGAAAAATATAACTTTCCCTTGTAATACTCTAACATGTTTAAGTACCTTATACCTCTTATGTTTATTTCGTACATCACAGGCATTCCAAGTTAAAAACTTACTGACGTTCAACAGCACTTCCCTTTAAATTCAAAATGCATCAGGAATAAAGCCATTATTACTTCCAAATCGAAACTGAGTACCCTTGCCAAGCTGGACCCTCCTCCTTCCACTCCCCCTTCCCTCACACACCCCCACACAGTTTTCCCCAAAACATTTAGAAACAACCCCAACAAAAGTGGTCTGCCCTCCCTCCCCCAAGACATTGTAGTATGTGATCCACCATAACATGGAAGCCACAACCCTTCTCCCTTCCCCTCTACCCTCAGCCCCTCATGTAGAAAATACCATCTTAAGGTAACTAACGGGTTACCAATTCAGGTCTTGTGAGAAACATGAGATCTGCAACCTAGCGGACCAACCTATTAGGCCTTTGATGTAAGAAAAGGAAAAAAAAAGGTGAGAAAATAATCGCAGAGTGAACACTTTAAAGGCCCCAGGTATTTGCATAACAAGTTATGTAACTTGGGATCATACAACTTAAAAATTTTGATCCAAACAAGACCCTGAGAATATGTATTTCTCTGTACCTGCCAATGTAAAAACACCCCGTGGGGAATCAGATTAAGAAAAGAAAACTGCTCAAAGTGCTGCCCACAGCAGAGTAGGCACTCCCCATCATAATTTACATTGAATTTGCAAGATTAAGAAAAGAAAAATAGAGGTTACCAACGGATACCTAACAGCATCATTAGTCCCAGTTTAGTCCTGCTTCCATTCTATAGTGTGGTCTTAAAGACGAAAGACCAAAAGTCAATATGCCAGTTCAAATGAGCAGGAAAAGGAGGAGGATTATAATATTTCCCACATCACTATGCTGCTGGTACCAAACATTTTTTAACCATCGGACACAGATATCAAATAGCTTGTAGATAGTCAAAGGAAAAATAGCATTTTAAAAGTTCTTAGCTCTGCACTTTAGTTTCTCAGAGAAGTTCTCAACAATCCTTGAATAGATCAGAGAGGAATTTTTTCAGAGATTCTTCTGCTGATTTTGGATCTTCAAAAGACTGGCCAAGTGCCTGATATTAGAACTTGAAATCGGGTTGGATAAATCATCCAGAATCTGATATTGACCTCAATCAATTTAGTGACCACTGCATGATACGAGGCTCTTTTCTATCTAACAGACAGAGGCAGGTCTTGGGCCACACGGAGTGTATTCCCTTCCCAGAGCACTTCCTTCAAGTCTTTCACTTTACTCAATATGTGCTGACGTTCTTGATAATTTAGAAATTTAAAAATAAAAAAATGGGAGGAGCCCCTGGAGGTGGAGGCGGCTCAGTGGGCTCACTCAATCATATATCCAGTGCCAAAGGGAGAAGGGCCTACTAGTTTAGAGAGAAGCTTTTGAGTGAATAGCACAGGGTGTTTGTCTTCTTCCTTCTCAGGAAGCCCAATTAAGATCAAGTTGTTTTGGTGGCTCCTGCCTTCTGAATCTTTGACTTTTTCCTCTAACTTCGCTATTCTAGATCTTGTAGCAGCCATGGCATGATCCACTGTAGCGCATTTCTTTTCAACTGAAATGATCCGGGCTTCATTATCGCTGGTTCTCTTGGTAAGCTCTTCTAGTGTCCCTGACAAAATTTTAAAATCTGAGGCTAAGAATGAAGCTCCTCTTTGAAAGGTTTAAATTCCTCCCAGAACAGTTTGAGAGTCAGAGGAGTTTGCTGCTGGAGGCCCGTGACCTGCATAGCAAAGGAGTGAGGCTGGACCTTGGCCCACTTGTTTGCCTTCTCTGGGGTGTCTGGCGGCATGTGGTGGGGAAGCACGAGACACATTTCAGTCTCCACGCAGATGCTTTCACTGCCAAAATTACACCCGAGCAAGCTGAGTAGTAGATCTATGTTTCTGGATAGTCATGTGCTCCTTTCATATGATAAAGATATTTGTTTAGAAAATATTGAGAGAGACGGGTGGGAGCAGTCGAGTATGGGTGCTACCGCGCTGGCTGCATCACGTGATCTCCTAAGAGTTGTCTGCATCATGACATTATGTGGATCTTTTAAGAGTATATGATATCCTGCTGTTTGTGGCACTTCTGTGTAAGCACAATTAAACACAGGGGCCCAGATATTCAAACTGCGCTCAAAAGTAGCGCAACAGCAGGAGCAAGCACAAACCAGTTGCGCAAATGCACAACAGGTGCGATATTCAAACATGGAGCAGAGCAAATTACGCAAGCAACCAACGTCTGAATATCGCACATACTGCGCCATCGCGCAACCAGGAAGGAGAAGCTGAGCCAAAATGTTGTGCCATGGCGCAACCAGGGAAGCTCAGCTGAGCATTCCAGAGCTGCCATAGCACAAGCACAGCCCCCCCCAGAGCAATGGAACTGCACATCCAGGGAGGCAGGCTGGGGCCCACCGCCAGCCATGCCACACATGGGCACAGAAACACACTGCAGAACCCACACCACACCTGCACACCCCAAGCACAGCATCACTGGGGGTGGGACAGATGATCCACGTGCCCATGGGGACAAGCCAACAAAGCATAGCAGAGCCCTGACACCCCAGCACAACCACTGGCAGGCGGAGAGTGCCACACACAGGGGGATGACAACCACAGTGCACATCAGCCCCCCTGTATGCACAGCACACCCTGCACTGTGACCCCAAGACACCACCCATGTGCAGTGACTGGCACTGCAGGAAACCATGCAGTCCCCCCAGCACACGTCAGCCCCGTGCAGCACAGAAGCATACAAGCCAGACACACCCTGTGCACCCAGCAGTGGGTGGCAGCAGACGGCAAGACCAACAGAAAGTCACTGCCATGCTGGAGATACCTCCCCACACGCACACACACACACACACACATCCAGGACCATACCACCCCAGATGGCATGTACACCACTGCAACTGAGCACCCATAGCCAGCTGCAAATCAGAGACCAACACAGTATTCATATCAAAATATAAATGTATTTTTAAAATTTCAAATAGTAAATAAAACAATAAACAACAACTATGTACAAGGGGGGACGGGTACAAGGTAGGGGTGTTCAAGGGGTAGGGATGAACAACTTGGAGAGGGAAGGCAGGGTGGTAGGGATGGGAGAAGTGGGAAAGGTATTGTGTCCTAAGGCCCAGCTGGCTGGTTATCCTGCACCTGGTTCTGCTCTTCACTGTGACGCCTCCTCCGCAGGCCATGTCGCCTAATGGACTCCAGGATGGCCTGGGTTTCAAGGAACACCTGTGTCAGGCCCCGAATGCCTCGATCTATCCTCTGGAGAACTTCGAGGCCTAGGAAAATGGGAACACAGTCAATGGCTGTGACTGACCACAACCCTGAACACCACCCAACCTGCAAGCCATATAGCCCAATGTTCCGCACCTGTGATGGCATGCACCCACCCACAGTGAACATGCACATGGCCATCACAAACAGGCGGCACCAGCTATGTGCACCACTGCACACACACACTGCCCATGTCCATCATAGCACAAACAAGGCTGGCAAGTGATGTGGCAATGTGGTGCGATGCCAGTTACACAGCTGTATGCCCAGTGCATGCCTGGACCACCAGTGACGCATACACAGACGTGCTGTAATACTGCACAGTGATGCATGTCACCTGTGTTGTGCATACATACATGGATACATAGACAGTGTCGGCAGATAAGGGCCTATTTGCCACCCAGTCTGGCCATTTGACCTTGTAAGTTCACTCTGTTTTCCTATAAGTCTGTTGCACCTTACCCCTGACCTCCAGAATTCTTTACTGGCTATCTGCATTCTTAAATCCTGTGACCAAGTCAGCCCCCACCACTTCCTCTGGCAGGGTGTTCCACTTGTCCACCACCCGTTCTGTGAAGAAATTCTTTCTCATGTTCCTCTGAATCGTCCCCCCTCCAACTTCATCCCATGCCCTCTAGTCCTGGAACATCTTTTACACTTAAAAATAGTGTTTTCCTGCACTCTGTTCCCCCCTGTAAGATACTTGTATGTCCCCATCATATCCCCCTCTCCCTCCTCTCCTCCAGGGAGTACATGTTCAGTTGTTGACCTCCTCTGAACCCTCTCTACCCAGTCTATGTCCATACATAGGTATGGTCTCCAGAACTGTACACTGTACTCCAGGTGGGGCCTCACCAGTGTCTTGTATAGTGGAATTATGACCTCCCCTTTCCTGCATGGTTGTGTTGTGCATGGCTGGTGGTCTTGCCCCCAGCATGCAATAGCATCCATGAAGTAATGATACTCACTCCTCCAGCAGCTGGCTCTGCCACTGCTGCCTGCTGCTGCTGGGGCTACACCCCAGCACGGGGCCTGGCAGGCCCACATCACCGTCACCCTCGTCCTCAGATTCCGGCCTGTGGGAGACATATGTTGAGACAAACATCAGTGTGACTCAAAAGCAGAGTGCCCCCTGCCCCAGTGAGAGTGCCTGCCCACACAGCCATAACCATCCATCGCACAGCTGCACACACTGACACAGCCAACCGTGTCCAAGCCAGCACCTATGCACAGCCACCCAAGCACACACACACCCCTACAGAGAATATAGGTGCATAGATGGTACACTCACCTGGCCTAGGCACTACGCCCCACCTGGCACGTGACCGCAGCCGCGACAGAAGTTCTGGCTCCCTCTGGCGGAGGTCACTGTACCAGTGCTGGCACTGCTCAGCAGACCGGCCCCGTCCAGTGACCTCCACCAGGTCAGTGGCCACTTGCTGCCACAGATGAGTCCTGGCACTGGTGAGGGGCGCCTCACCATACAGGCCATCATAGTGTGGCTCAACTAGGGCCACCAGGTTGGCCACTTCAATCTGGCTCCAGGACACCGCCCTCCTCCTAGCCATGGCACCAACTTTACAGCAGGCAATATGGTGCCCCGCTGCGCCGTAACCCCACATGGAGTTGTTGCGCAATAGACCACCACAGGCTCCAATCGCGCTGTTCGAACAGCATCGTCACTTCACATGGCGCTGTCACCAGACAGGGCAATAGGGATGTACACATGGCATGCCAACAGCGCCAGGGGTCAGAGGGCATACACAAGGTCATGGCAATGATGCAAGGCTACACACAGCGCCATCGGACGTATAGGCATCCTGCACGACTGCCAAGCTGCGCACCAGTGCCACAGTGGACTATCGCGCAGTAGTGCCACAGCGCCATATAGTGCCCAGTGCTGTAGCGCCACTGGCACAATAGTGGCCATGGCCTGAATCGCCTATTGTGCTCAGCAGGTCTGCAGCATGATAGACGCATGCGTAAGCTGTCTGGGCATGCGCAATGCAGTGTAGCACACAGCCACAAACCTCGCCATTGGCTCAGCGGACCTTCCGTATTGCGCCAGCGCCAAATACGCGATATTCAACCCGACATATGCAAATCATTCGATCAGCCATTCCTAAAGGCGCGGTGGCGCGATTAGCATGTCATTAAAGTTGCGCCACACCTCATTTGCATGTTGCGCTATAAAAGTGCGACAGTGGGTTGTGCTGGCCAGATTTGGTTACTGCAGGTGAGAGGTGAGTTACATGCTGTGTGATGCTCAGGACAATGCTCATGGTCGGAGGATGATAAAGGCTGAGGGGCTGAGCATGAAAGGGCACTAGAAAGGGACAAAGGGCACCCTTTCTATCAGTATCTGCCATGCGGAGAGGAAACGTGGGGGGCTTCCGCCCCCCCGGGCCGGCAGCTATGCTCATGGGGAAATGCTGTCGACTGCACAGTGACAGCTGTCCACTTCCACCCATACAGATCACCATGACTGACCAGAGCCAAGCTGAGGGTGTGGACGGCGGGTGTAGGAGGAGGCCGAACTTCACCGCGGCAGAGATGGAGGCCATCTTCCAGGCCTACCTGGAGGATGAGCCACTATTGAGTGGATGGAGGGGCACCCCTCAGGAACGTGCAGCTGCATGGGAGGGGGTAGCTCAGGCCGTCAACCTGCACAGAAGCCACCAGCGCTCCGTGCAGGAATGCAAGAAGAAGATGGGGACTGACCGCAGGAGGCTGAAGGAGACGGTGGCAGCCTTCAGGGCGGCACGTGCTGGCACTGGTGGGGGCCCACCAGTGGTGTTGCAGCTGACCCCTACAGAGGAGACACTGGTCATGGCCATGCAGCTGAGTGCCATTGCGGGCGTACCAGGTGGAGGATTCCAGACAGGTGGAAGCCCATCACTGCACGGTATGACATGGTGGTGTTGTTGGGGGCTGTTGTTCACATGCACTCACATGTACTCTCTTTCTGTTACAGATCCTGTTTGTCTTCAGGAGACGGTGGTGGTGGTGGGTCCAGACAGTGATGCAGACCTGCTGGACGTGGAGGAGGGACCATCCACCTCTGCCACCAGCCTGCAGGCACTGCAGCAGCATGCGCTGGGCCAACAACTCCGGTGTCAGTGATCTGGGTGCAGGGGTGCACAGCCTGTGTCTCAGCAGTCTGGCATGCAGGTATGCCAGCATGCTGTGCCTATGGCAGTGGCACGCACCACCATTGATGATAGCAGGCCTGCAATGGGCAGTGATAGGTGTGTGTCCCATGCGGACACTGGCAGCCAGCACTGCCCTGGGCCTTCCTGGTTCACACATGTGTCCAGCATGCTGGCACAGTCCCAGGCTGTGTCTGTCAGCACCGGTGGGGCAGCACGGTGGCTGTGCAGGTGTCTGGCACTGTTGTCAGCACGGAGGTGGAACAGGTGGACCTGGGGGCTCAGCAGTTGGAGGGGTGGCAGCAGCAGTCGTACACCAGGTCTGGGGGTACAGTGTCATGCAGTGGCACATGTCCCCCACCCTTTGATCTGCCCATACCAGGTCCTGATGAACAGCGCCCACCCTCAAGGGGTGCTGTGCACCAGGACCATCCAGACCCTGGGGGTCACGATGCCATTGGGGCACAGTACCCATTGGATGCGCACACCCACCTGCTACAGGACTTGGTACAGCTGCAGGGGTGGGTTGCAAGGTCCGTGGAGGCACTGTCTGTGTCCGTGGAGTGGCATAGCAGGGAGTGTGCTCGGACCGAGCCAAGCTGGTCCTTATGCGGATGGATGTGACCGCTGCCATTGACAGGCTGACCCAGGCAGTGGTCTCTGTCGCGGATGCATTGGTCACACTGTCAGGTGCCCCCTTTACCACACACCCCACACAGCGCGCTCTCCATTCCCCGTTCCCAGCATCATGCAACACCAGTCCTGTCAATGCTGGGTTCTGCTGTGGGCATCCCGAGCACCCCTGGTGCAAGTTTGTTTGGCAGGATGCAGACCCCTGTGTGGGCAAGGTCGCGTTCGCGCAGTGGGACCCCTGGTGGTGCAACAGCACCACCCCATGTGGCCCCTGCTCAGCCTGCCAGGGCTGCTGGGCCACAGTGGGGCCTCCCACGCATCCGTGGTGGCCGTGGGACAGTGCTACCTGACTGAGCTGTCTCCCAGTGCGGGCCCTGTCTGGTGCTGCCCTGTGTGCAATGTGTGTCATGGTGGGCAGTGCACTGCTGGGTGCTCTGCTCACCATGCTGACACACGGACCACCTGCACACTCTTCCAACTGCTGTCCACAGGTGCATTTGCATGATGATGCCTGCATTGCACTGTACACCAAGGTGCAAGGGTGCCCAGGTCCTGACACACGCACTTGTACGGTACAGGTGGTGGGGGTGGTCGGTGGTGCTGTGTGTTGGCATTGTCATTTCCGCAGTGCTGTGCTGCTGCCCATGTATGCTGCCTGGTGTGTGTGTGTGTCCATATGAGTGCTCATCCCTCTCTGATGGTGTGTTGGTATGCCTGGAACCTTCAACTCCCCTGACCTTCATGCACGGTGTGTTCCCCTGTGTGCCTGTGGTTTGCGCATGGACAGTGTTGCCTGCACATGTCCCCTTGACTTACCTGTGTTGGGCGTAGTGCTCTTCTGCAATGGTGTCCCGGTGCAGCTGGGCCTGCCGGGTCAGTTGGGGGTCCCTCCATCCTAGGGGGGGCTGCTCATCACCAACATCACCGGCGCCACTGGTGTCCCCATCGCTGTCCCCCTCTTGGACCTGTACGGCTATCCCATGGTCTTTGGCCATGTTATGCAGGATGCAACAGGCCAGGAATATCCCACAGGCCTTTTGGGGAATGTACTGTAGGGCTCCGCCGTTGGCGTCCAGGCATCGGAAGCGTGCCTTGAGCATCCCAAACACCCGCTCTATGATGTTACGTGTTGTGGCATGTGCCTCATTGAAGCATAGCTGTGCTGGGGTCGTGGGGCACCGGTACGGTGTGAGCAGCCAGGGATGGAGTGGGTATCCGCAGTCACCTGTGTGGAGATAGTGGAGATCAGTGTCATGTCAGGTCCATATTGCCCACATCCTTGTGTGCCACTACCATGGCACCTGTGTCATTCCCACCCTTGCCCAGAGTTTGCATTCCATACATGTGTACTCACCCACTAGATGATCCATGGAGATGTCCCCACTCTCGAATCGATGGCACAGTGCAGACTGGTGCCATATGAAGGCATCATGTGCTTCACCAGGGTGTGTGTCACAGACATTGATAATGCACCCAGTGGCATCACACACCACCTGGCAGTTGACACTGGAAAACCCCTTTCGGTTCCGATATGCCTGGCCGTCGGGACCAGGTGGTTTGCGAATGGCCACATGGGTGCAGTCTATGGTCCCTAGCACGCCAGGCATACGTGCTACCCTGTGGAACTCCTGCATGTTTGTTGTACGCTCTGCTGCGGTGCTGGGGAAATGGATGTACTCTCGCAGCATGAGGCAGCAGTCGCTGAGGAATTGGGTGAGGATGCGTGACGTGGCCGACTGTGTAATGCATGTGGTGTCCCCTGTTGGCCTCTGGAAGGTGCCCGTGGTGAGCAGGCACATGCAGGCTGTCACCTTGGTCTCCATGGACAGAGCGTGACTCCGTCGTGAGGGTGCCTGCATCACATCACTGCACAGCTCGCAGAGCCGTCTCAGTATTGCCCTGTTCAGGTGGTACTGGCTCACAATCTCGACGTCTGTGTACAGCTCGAAGCTGATGCGGGCACGATACCGCCTGTCGGGGGCATACCACCGATGGGCCCCTCCGCGGCCACGTCCCCCTGCAGCATGGTGTCTCACCCCCCTCATTACAGCTTCCATGTGGAAGCTGGCACTGTCCATCTCCCTGGCTTCTGCCCCCGGCTGCTGTTCCTGTGTTACCCCCGCTGCCCCCACTGCTGCTTCCACTGCACCGGGCACCCCCCACTGGCCTCTCTGTCCTCCTGGACCCACTGTCCCTCTCTGCCCTTCCAGCTCCTGTCTCTCTCTCTCTCTCTCCCAGTTTTGCGCCTGCTAGGGTTCTTGTGCCGCTTCGCCAGGCCTTTTATTTTGGCTCAATTCCGCTACTGCGCAACTTCGGCTGAGCACTCTTGCGCATTGCGCGAATGTTCAAATATCGCATTGTGCACTTTATGCATGGACTGCCCTTCGTTGCACATGCCTTCATTTCCATTGCGCTGTTGCTCAGCATGTTTTGGTGGCGCCAACTGGCCCTTCTGAATATCGTCAGAATGGCATATTTTTGAGTTATGTGACAAGAAACTCTGTTCGTGATGGCGAACCCTTTTGAATATCTGGGCCAGTTTTTTTTACATGATCTGCTGACCTGTACTGAAAAGTACAATACTCTGAAATAGACATCACTCTGTGACATGTTGAGTATCCTCAGGTGTGGCTTGTGTTTCTTTTTTGTTTGTCCATTTGCGTCTTTACTGAATAACAACATATTGTGCTGCAACAGTGTAGTACTATCCCTGTTTGCTTGCTGTACATCTGTGTTATACATATGTATATATTGTTATTAATACATTGTTTGATTACAGTTAATACTATTAGATTTTAAGTAATTGTATTACTTGCTATTTTACTGAATTGATGAAATAATTTTCAATATCTTAATGTTTAACTATTTTATTCACAACTATTTCAATGTATCGTTAATATATCGATAAATGTATCATAGATATTTAGTAGAACTTTTCTAGTTAGCAGTTATTTACTATAACCTTCATTAATAGTAAAGTAGAGTGTTGTGACAGGTATTTGTTTATTATCAAGATGTGACATTTTCTGAATAGGAAATTTTTTTATGTCATATTCATACCATTCTGTTAAACATTTACTTTTTAGTAAGTACAAGCTTTTAGTGATGTACATACTTCATTTGTTCACTATTAATGTTGATTATTGCATTTATCATTTTCACTGATGTATATAGTTTGTGTTACTGTATGCCATTTGATTTTGGTTTGTGTAATAAGTTACTGAAATGTATGTATAGAATTATACAATATTGTACATCAGATACTTTCACTGATAACCACTGAATTTTTATGTTCCTGATAATATTTCTTGATCACCTCTATTGAGGGGTCAGGTGGGGTTACAATTCAATCTTTTAAAATAGATTTCACATGTATCTTTTTTAAGAGAGCATTATGTGTTTGTGCTGCTATTATTTAAACAGTTGGCATCTGTTTTTTTGCCCACCCCAGGAACATTCACACTATCAGTCACACAATGATAATAACATCATCACAGTTTGATACATGTAAGCAGGGTGCAGAGAGTACTGTGGTGGCTGTGTTCATGTGTTGTGTGCTACTGTCACATCTTACTCATGGAGTACCTGCCGTACTGTTTACATGTATTTTAAACTTTGGTGTCATACTTTTTTACTATTGTTTTGTGAGACTGAATTTTGTGTACCAATTGGACTTTTAATTCGGCATTTTTTATCAACTTTTAATTGGGCAATAAATTGTTTTTAAGCCTTATCTACCTGTGTTGTGTGTTTTATTATATATTAAGTTATAGTGGTAATATGTATATTCTTGTTGGTATATTACTGCATAGAAACAAAGTGCAAGACGGTCGTCTGTGCAGATTTTCCACTTAGTACAGTACATGTCTTATTGGTACATGTGGTGCACATATTAATCTGGTATTCCATGACTTTGTCATTTCATTTTCATGTGAAAGGTGTAGAACATGAACTACTGCTGTATGAATAGTATAAAACAAGTACGTAGTCTGATAAACATTTCTATATCTTGGTGAGTCTGTGGTGCAAAAATGGAGGCACATTCTCAACAACATATACAATACAGTATGACATAATGATTTCTCAAAAAGACAGGAAGTTCATGGCAAAAAAACTCTGTTTAATGCATCAGTTATGGCTGTTCCACAGTGACAAAAGTGAGGAAATTCAGTGTTAGGGTTGAAAACCCTAACTCCACATTCCCCCCCACCCCCCAGCTTCACACAGACACACAGACACACCACACACACACACACACACACACACACACACATATACACATATGCAAGTAGAGAGGACCAATGTCAAGCTGGGGGCTGGGGAGAATGTGGAGTTAGGGTTTTCAACCCTAACACCGAATTTCCTCGCTTTGTCACTTTGGAACAACCTGAACTGATGCATTAAACTGAGTTTTTTGCCATGAAAATATGTATATATATATATATATATATATATATATATATATATATATATGAAAAGAGGCAAAAAACTCCATTTAATATCATCAGTTAGGATTATTCCACAGTATGTCAAAGTGAGGAATTTGATGTTAAGGGTTGAAACCACCACCCTCAGCCCACCCCAACCAGCTTTGGAGTGCATGCGTTGGAGTCATGGGCTCTAACTCTCACCCCATCACATGTGGAAAGAAGCTGAGGAATAGGAGAATAGGGTGAGATTTAGGACCGATGACTTCTAACGCTGCAGCACTTACGCCGGTTAGGGGCTGGGTCATTGGTGTAAGGGTTTCAACTCTAACATTGAATTTACTCACTTTTGTCACTGTGGAACAACCCCAACTGATGCATTAAACAGAGTTTTTTTTGCCTCTAATTTCCCTTCTTTATGAGAATGATAATGAAAAATAGTGAATGTAATGTGGCGGCGGGAGCATGGGGCCCAAAGATGTCTTGTCACATAGTAACATGGTGCCCTCAAATGCAAATAGTAAAGCACATGGTGACGCAAAGTGAAACAGAAAAAGAATCAGTACTGTAGACACAAATGATAAAAATAATGCAAATGCAAGTGCAAATGAAGACGTAAAGGGTAACACACATGGTGGCATAGACGGGAACGGTAAGTGAAACGGGTACGGAACCGCAAGCAGAAGTGGTAAGGGTAACAGTAATGTAAGCGCACAGGCTGGTTTTCCCCAAAAGCTGCATAGAGAAAGACAGTGAGTACAAAGAATGTATGCATAATAATGGGTCTCGGAGCAGAAAATGAGGAGTTGGAATACTAAATTGCTTATATCTCAGGAACCGTACGACATAGAAAAAAATGTAAAAGTCATATGATTTATGACTTTCCTGGCTAGTTTTGTACTTAGCCCCCATTAGTGGGGCACCATTTCCGAGATACGGGCCCTGAAAGGCACGGCGAATGCCGTAATGTTATCCAATGGGAAAAAAGAGAAGTTCAGACTGCCACCAAAAGGCACATCTGTGGGATGTTGGCTTTCTTCCCTCCAAATGTCAGTGTAAAAGACCAAACTGTTATTTTGCAGCAGGGTGGCAAAGAATTCCTGTCATGCAGCGGACGCCGCAATGTTAGTCTATGGGAAAAAGTGTCAACTTTGGAGTACTGTAACTTTGCATCCGTGCAATATTTTGTCACCAAACCACCAAAAGGCACATCTGTGAGGTGAGATGTTGGCTGCCTTCTCTCCAAATGTCAGCCCAAAAGACCAAACCGTTCATTTGCAGCAGGGTGGCAAATAATTCCTATTATTTTGGGCACAGTGTCGCAAAGTAGTGTCGTGATTTGCAAAAGCTTTTGCATAGATTTGCAAAAGTGTCATGAGTGTGACACTACTTTGTGACACAACTTTTTCCAAAACATTTTAAAACATATTTCTGGGGTGTTTTACCCCAAAATAAAGACATGGCTAGCATCCTCAGGGTCCGACTACGTGAACACAGAATTGTGTCCCTAGAGGGCCTCAATTTTAAATGCCAAGCATTTTTCTGATCACCAACTGAAAACAAAATGGTGGATTTGTGACACTACTAAGGCCATTTGCAACACTAAAGAGTGCATTTGCGACACTGTCAAACTTTTTGTTAACTTTTCCCATTGACTTATAATGGGAAATTGTTTTTTGAATAACTTTTGAACCCTTTCATATTTTTTCATGAAATTTTCAAAAGGCACATTGGGGACCCTGGCTCCATGTTCCCTGAAGTTTTTGGACCAGTCGCGCAAACCGTGCAACCTGTAGGGACGAGCAAAGAATTCAAAAAAGTGTAAATGGCACGCAGATCATGCTTAATAACTCCGCAGTTGTATATCCAAACAGTACAAAAGTTGGCAGATCCCAAGATGTATGGTTTTTGATCATGTATTCCAAATTTCAGATAAATCTATTGAATGGTTACAAACTTATTAAGGTGCAAAGTTTTAGGTTTACATGTAAATGGCTCCTCAACCCTAACTATGGTAGCACTACTGTGCTACCATAATATACATATATTATATATATATATATATATATATATATAAATTCATTGCAAAAACTTTGTTTAAGGCATCAGTTAGGGTTAAAGCAATAAAAGTGGGGAAATGAGATATTAGAGTTGAACCCCTAACCCCTCAACCCCACCACCCAATCTGCTGCAAACTGACAGGCACTGGGGTATGCCACAGGGTAATGAGGCTCAACTATCTCCCATTCTATCAGTAAACAGGTTGACATGCTACAGTAAAGGAGAATGGGGTGAGAGTTAGGCTTCATGATCCCATGGCATGCTCCATGGTTTGTCAGTCTGTGGAGGATGGGGGTTGGGGAGCTCAACACTAACATCTCATTTTCCCACTCTTATCACTTTAACCTTAACTGATGCATTAAACAAAGTTTTTTTGCAGAGAATTGCCTTACTTTTGGAAAAAGGGTAATATAAGTAGTAAAGAGCATGTGTTGGTGGGAGCCCAGTGCTCCCACCAAGCTCCCAATTTGTGCATAATTATATGTGTCTGTGGAAACATGGGCCCTCTGAGCCCTGCGCTCCCACTTACACATAGCTACAGAGCTATACAGCTGCCCTAGGGCAAGGAACCCATGTAACACTAATTTGCCTATATCTCGGTAACTGTAGCAGCCAGGAAAAAAATTCAAGTGTGGTTGTAATCATGACAGTGCGATGTCCACGCTAAAAAAATAGATGAGATATGCATCTCACATCGTTTTTGACATACGGGTGCTGCGGATACCACAATTCAATGAATGCATGTAACTTGGGCATTTTTTGGATTTTTTCCATCAAATTTTCAACATCTCATTTTGGGGATACCACCTCATGAACAATATCACTGCCATTTTGTTAATCTGTCCCAAAAGTTGAGTTTGCACAGTGAATGCACCATTATGCATCACAGGTGTGAAACTATGTTTTGGGCAGGATGTGAAAAATGACAACTGTATACTCTTCATGAGGAAGTGTGGAAAAGGGTAATGTTGAAAGCTGAGAGGGAAGATATGAAACACTTGCAAAGTGACAAGTGTGCATAAAAACTGCACAATTCACGCTCATAACGTGGCAATTTTGGGGAATTTTTTAACCAAATTTTCAACATGAGCTTTTTAGGAAATCCCCTCATCAACACTGACACTGTAATTTTGTTGATTTTGTTGATCCTGAAAGTTGATTTTGCACAGTGACAAGTCATTCTATGGCAGAGAAGTGAAAACACATTTCAGGCAGGATGTGAGAAATGACAGCAGCAGTGTTCATGAGGAGGTGTGAAAAAATGGCAATGTTGAAAGTCTGGATTGAAAATATTAAAAAGTGGCAAAGTTACAAATGTTCGCAGAAACTGTGCAACACACACTTGTAACACATCCACTTTATGGAATGTTTGCACCAGATGTTGAACGTGGGCTCTTTGGGGACTCCCCTCATGACGACTGGTACTGTAATTTTGCTCATCAGTCTCAAAAGGTGATTTCGCATCCTGAAAGGCAATTCTGCGCAGTGACTGTGAAAACACTTTGTGTGACAGAGCAACGAGATGATAGTAACATTGTTCATGAGGTTGGGTCCCAAAATGCTTATGCTGAAAATCTGGTGAGACATATGCCAATTTTTCTTGTAAAGAGGGGCCGGAGGTGAGACGCAGATCCGCTTGCAGCCAAACCAAGCATGTGCGAGATGATGGTCTATGCATGCGTGTTGGTGTGCATCCATTTACTTGCCATGACAATGTATGTCTCTGGAGCTATCCCAGTTCTCCTGGAGCACAAAATCACATAGCTGAGATATGAGCAGTGGAGTTGACACTGCAAAACTATTTGTTTAAAGAACACCAGAGAGTGCTCTGGGACTGAATATACACATCAAAATAAGCTGCTGAAGAATATTAATGAGCAACTTATGAATATCAATGGACTGATCATTAATATTAATGAACTGCTCATTAATATTGATGGCCCCACTAACATTTTTTTTTCTCTTTTAGATATTTCCTGAAGAAATCCTAATGTAGAAACATAGATTGTTAACTCTGTTTTCTATTTTCAGTGTGCATTTAATATAACCATTTTGTTTTGCTTTTAGACCACATGCTGATGCAGTGCCTTGTTTTGTATTTTACATTATATATATATATATATATATATATATATATATATATATATATATATATATATATATGGTAGCATGGTAGTGCTACCATAGTTAGGGTTGAGGAGCCATTTACATGTTAAACCCAAAATTTGCACCTTAATAACTTTGCAACTGTTTGACAGATTTACCTAAAATTTGGAATACACAATCAAGACCCATACACCTTGGGATCTGCCAAGTTTTGTACCGGTTGGGTACACGGCTGCGGAGTTATTAAGCATGATCTGCTCATGCGTTTATGCTTTTTCTGGAATTCTACAGTTGCACCTACAGGTCACACGGTTTGCATGACCAGCCTGAAATCTTCAGGGAACATGTGTCCATGGTCCCTGATGTGCCTTTTGAAGATTTCGTGAAAAAATATTAAACGGTTCAAAAGTTATTCAAAAAACAAGTTCCCATTATAAGTCAATGGGAAAAGTTAACAAAAAGTTCAACACTTTCGCAAATGCATTTTTACTGTCACAAATAGCCCTTTTACTGTCACAAATCCGCCATTTTGTTTTCAGTTAGTGATCAGAAAATGCTTGGCATTTAAAATTGAGACCCTCTAGCAACCTAATTATTTTTGTATTCACCTAGTCGGGCCCTGAGGATGCTAGCCATGTCTTTATTTTGGGGTAAAGCACCCCAGAAATATGTTTTTCAGATTTCTGGAAAAAGTACTTTCACAAAGTAGTGTCGCACTCATGAAAGTGTTGCAAATTTTTGCGAAAGCTTTCGCAAATCACGACACTACTTTGCAACACTATGCCCCAAATAACAGTAATTATTTGGCATCCCGCTGCAAAAGAATGGTTTGGAGTTGTGGGCTGAAATTTGGAGGGAATGCAGCCGACATCTAAAAGATGTGTCTTTTAGTATTTTGTTGAAAAAATATTACACGGCGGCAAAGTTACAGTACTCCAAAGTTGACGCTTTTTCCAATAGGATAACATTACGGCATACGACGCATTGCAGCAATCATTTGGCGCCCTGTTGCAAAATAACGGTTTGGTCTTTTGGGCTGAAATTTGCAGGGATCACAGCCAACATCCCACAGATGTGCCTTTCAGTGGTTTGGTGAAAAAATACTACAGGAAGGCAAAGTTATGGCACTCTGAACTTCTGTTTTTTTCCCCATAGGATAACATTACCGCGTTCGCTGCGCCTTTCAGATTTGTGCTTATGTCGAAAACAGAGTGCGAGATACGGACTTTTCATCAAAAAAATTCTTAGCTCCCTTAGTAGAGGCTAAGTACAAAACTAGCCAGGAAACTGATAATTCATATGACTTTTACATTTTTTTCCTATGTCGTACGGTTACTGAGATATAAGCAATTTACTATTCCAAGTCCTCATTTTTGTGTTCCGAGAGTCATTATTTTGCATACATTCTTTGTACTCACTTTCCTTCTCTATACAGCTTTTGGGGAAAACCAGCCTGTGCGCTTACATTACTGTTACCATTGCCATTTCCGCTTGCAGTTCCGTACCCGTTTCACTTACCGTTCACGTTTACGCCACCATGTGCGTTACCCTTTGCATCTTCATTTGCGGTTGCGTTTGTGTTGCTTTTAACATTTCTGTCTACAGTACTGTTTCTCTTTCTGTTTCGCTTTGCGTCACCATGCGCATTACGATTTGCGTTTGCAGGTACAATGTTACTATGTGACAAGACATAATGCGGCAGGAGTGCGAGGCTCCCGCTGCTGCATTATGTGGCTGGAGCACGGGGCCCAAAGGGCCCCATGCTCCTGCCACTGCATTACATTCACTATTTCTCATTATCACTCTCAAAAAGAAGGGAAATTAGAGGCAAAAAGCTCAGTTTAATGCATCAGTTAGGGTTGTTCCACAGCGATAAAAGCGAGGAAATTTGGTGTTAGGGTTGAAAACCCTAACTCCGAGTCACCCCAACACCACACACACAGACACACACACATGCAAGTGCAGGGAGGACCAAGGCTACCGACCAATGACAGACAACCAGCAGCAGGTGACAGAAATAACAAACAATTGTCTAAATGTACTACAAGACATCCCCACCCACCTGACCAGGTACTGCATGCTCAGTGGAGATCAACAGCAAAACTGAGGTCATGTACACAAATGTACACATCCCTGATTGCAGCTGCACACAGCGTACTACACTTAGTAGTTGCATGGCCTTACCTACCGATGCCCACCACACCACAACTGGTACTGTGCCATTAGTCAATATAAATGCTGAAGGTGCATGATCACAGTTGTACAAAGGTTTTAACACTAGTGAGTATACATTGATTAAGAGAACTACATAAATTAACTACAAGACACAGCCATGCTCAAGATAAAAGTAGTGTTGCATTTAGTATGTGATTTACATAGTAGTACATTTACTGCAACTGTTTACTCAAGATAGAGAGGCTGATGTAAACGTATGGAAAAGCATTGCCTGTTCAACGCTGTGAAATTCGTACTGCCTGTATCAGATGCATTCTTACTGATGAAGGTGTACTGCTGATGTACATACATATACTGTACCTTCAGTGTGTTTGAATACTAAAGATGCAGTAAGTATTCTTTTTAAGAAACAGTGTAATTGCGTGGATCAGGCCAAGCAACTTCTAAATATCATAGCACTACTGAGCCAACAATGATGTAGCTGTATCGGAGATGTCTATAGGATAGATTTTCCTGTAGGCACTTACTGAGTATGTTGTACCTGATAAAGACAATGTCATTGCATCTGTGATGACTAACTTATTGAAATAGTAATACATTTACTATTGTTGCAATGAGTGATCTATGCCACTTATGGACACAGACTAATTTTTTTAACAGTTGTTTCATACTCAGGCTGTATGTCTAGTGTTTGGGTTTGCCACAGTGCTGTCACTGATGCTATCAAAGTGATAACTATGTTAATTGTGCTACAACAGGAATCAAGTAGGTATAGGGTAGATATAAATAGAATGTCTTTTAGTATTGATTTAACTCACAATGGGATATGTGTACTAGGATGGCAGGGGTTATTCTGTATCACTGACTCTGTCAGTTATAATCACACTAAGGTTTCAATGACTGTAATGATCAAGTTACACTGTTCATCTTCATGAGTTCATATTCGTAGCCATTCTCCAGTGACTAGACAGTGGATGGTGTAACTGGGTGGGACACTGTGTTGCAAAGCTCCTGCAGAGCCTAGCAGAGGGAGAGTATCTACACATGAAGGTAATTAAGCAATAAGGCATGACCAATGGTTATGTTAAATGGTCTGTTAATCACCCTCTAGGGGTTTAATGTTGAATGAGGCATAGCCGAGTGCCACATGTCACTAGACAGTGATAAACTGGACCATTAACATAATACCTGGGAGTGGCTTATTGCTATCATAATAAAACTGTTTTTTAAACAACATTAAACCATGTTCATCATATGGTTAGGCTCTACATGTATGTTAATAAAAACTAAACATAAGGCTGTTACAATGTTTACAGCCAATCAGAAAGCTGCATTTCTCAAACCCTTGTTATAATCAGAGATATTATACCTGTACAACTCCTTGGTTTTGCTCAACTCTATTGCTCAGATGGCCCACCACATGTGGTGTGGTGGGGCATCATGAAAGTAAACCATGCAACTACTAAGTGTGGTATGTTGTGTGCAGCTGCAATCAGGGATGTATCGTTTGGTGTACATGGCCTCAGTTTTGCTGTTGATCTCCACTGAGCATGCAGTACCTGGTCAGGTGGGTGGGGATGTCTTGTAGTACATTTAGACAATTGTTTGTTATTTCTGTCACCTGCTGCTGGATGTCTGTCATTGGTTGTGTTGCCTTGGTCCTCCCCTACTTGCATGTGTGTGTGTGTGTGTGCTGGGAGGTGAATTCGAGTTAGGGTTTTCAACCCTAACACCAAATTCCTTGCTTTTGTCGCTGGGAAGAACCCTAACTGATGCATTAAACAGAGTTTTTTGCCTCTAATATATATATATATATATATATATATATATATATATATATATATACGTATTCTATGCAAAAACTTCTTTAATGCATCATTTAAATTAAAACACAAAAGTCAGGAAATGAGACCTTTAGAGTTGCCCATCCCCCTGTGGACCCGCTCATCATCCCAATATTGAAAGCTGACGGGGTGTGTCATTGGGGTTGTGAATCCTAAATGTCACCCCATTCCATCTGTAATCATATTCACAGCCACAGTAAAGAGGAATGGGGTGACATTGGCTCTCACAACCCAATGACTCTACCATCAGCTGTCAATCTGGGATGATGGGTGGGTCATGGGGGATGAAGGGCAACCCAAAATCTAATTTCCTGACTTTTTATGTTTTGTCCCTAAATGATGCATTAACAAAGTTTTTTGCATAGAATTTCCTTACTTTTTGAGAAAGAATAGAAAATAGAAAGTTGCACAAGTTAGTGGGAGCACAGCCCTTTGAGCCCCATGTTCCCACCAACTTGCAAATTCCTGCCTAAGATAAGAGGTTAAGTACTGAATATCATATGTATTGATGGCAGCACATATGGTTGGGAGTGTGGGGCCCACCACCGTGAAAGAAAGCAAAGTGTCAGTCATCAGAGTGGCATAATTCATCACCTGTTTACATGTCAGACACCTAACCACTACAAATTACCTCCATGGCAGTAATGCTAGGCACCCTATAAATGTGAAGCCAGTACCACAATGCAAAATGCCACATGCAAAACATAAAGTGTCACGCAATATGGGTACAGCAAATTAATTTTCCAACACCTAAACACCATAATTCACATGGACAGGACATCCCCTCAACATGCTCCAAATTTCAATGTGAAAGTGCAAACTGTTTCTGAGATACAAAATGTGAGAGTTTCAGGTTTTCATTCATCACACTGGCAGAATTCTATACCTATTAACATTTTATACACCTAACGACTGAAAAGTACATCTATGGCAAGTAAGGCTAGCTACCCTAATAATTTAAAGCCACTACCACCATTTAAAATGCTGTCTGCAAAACGTAAACTGCATCACACAATATTTCTGCAAAAAATGTATTGTCTGACACCTAAGTACTATAATTCACATCTACAGGACATGCTGTCATCACCCTCCAAATTTCAAGTTAAGAGATCAAACCGTTTCTGAGATATTTAATTTGAAAAATTATTAACATTTGGTCCCTCCCAATCTGGCCATCTAGTCCTTCCCTCGTGATCAAAGATCACAATCAAAGAATCTCATGATCAAAGAATTTTCAGGCTTGGGATCAAAGAATTTGCAGGCTCACAATCAAAGAATAAAAAATTTTAAAACATTTTTTAGAGAAAAATACATGAAACCACAACCATGACTAGACAGAACAAAGACCCTTGTGCAGATCCCATCCTAGTTTGCAGAAGTGACCCCTGTGCTGAGAAAATTAAATTGTTCATGTGGTCATCTAGTTGCGCCCTCGTGATCAAAGATCGCAGTCAAAGAATCTCGATATCAAAGAATTTGCAGGCTTGCGATCAAAGAATTTGCAGGGTCGCGATCAAGCAATAAAAAATGTTCAAAGTCAATTCTTAGGCAGAAATGGATGAAACCACAGCCATGCCTCAATAGAACAAGGCCCCCTAAGCAAAACCCACCCTCATTTGGCTTAATAAGCCAACCCTGATCTCAGAAAATGGATATTTTCAAGTGGCCATCTAGTCACACCCTCGTGATCAAAGATCACGGTCAAAGAATCTCGGTATCAAAGATTTTGTAGGCTTGCAATCAAAGAATTTGCAGATGACGATCAAATAATAAAAAAATTTAAAAGTCTATTTTTAGGCAGAAATACATGAAACCACAGCCATGCCTCAATAGAACAAAGCCTCCTGAGCAAAATCCACCCTCATTTGGCTTAATAAGCCACCCCTGACCTGAAAAATATATTTTTTTCATGTGGCCATCTAGTCATGCCCTCGCGATCCAAGATTGCGGTGAAAGAATTTCGTGATCAAAGAATACGCAGGCTCGCAATTAAAGATCATTAGTGAGCCATGATCAAAGAATAAAAAAGTTAAAAACTCTATTTTTTGACCAATTTGAAAGAAATGACAGGCATGGCTTGATAGAGGCAAGATCTCTGAGCAAAATCCACCATAGTTTCACCTCAGAAGTCCCCCCTGGACAGAGATACTTGATTGTTTCTGTCCACAAACTAAAAACAAGATGGCAGCGGTCATGATCAAAGAATTCCTCATGATCTAAGATTCTTTGATCTCAAGCCTGCAAATTCTTTGATTATGAGGTGGGACTAAATGGCCAAACCCCCACTTTTCTTTCACAAAATAACCATATAAATTTCCCCATTGACTTATAATGGAAAATGTAAACTTTAATAACTTTTGAATGGATTAATATCTTTTCACCAAATGAAAAGTGGCATGTTCCTTGACCCAAGCTCTTTCAGCTGAGCAAAGTTGCAGAGCAGCACCCCACATGATGGCCATGCAGCACACAGACAAAATCAGAAAAGCTGCCCACATAACTGGCGTAAAGTGCATTTTAAGCATTTTGGTATGCAACAACTGTAAGTCCAACCAAAATGAAATTTGGCAGATCAAGAGATCTACCATGCCCCACCATGAATACCAAATGTCATGCCAATCCATTGAAAGGGTCCAAAGTTATTAACAAGCACAATTTTGAGTTTAACATAGAAGAGCTTCATAACCATAAATATAGAGGCATGGCTGCGCCTCTATAATATATTCCATGACCAAACATACTGACATGCTACAGTAAAGGAGAATGGGGGGAGATTTAGGCCTCATGACCCCAATGACACACCAAGGCATCTGTCAGACTGTGAAGGATTGGGGTGGTGTGTGTGAGGGGGTTAGGGGGTTCAACCCTAATGTCTCATTTCCTGACTTTTTTTGCTTTAACCCTAAATGAAGCATTAACACAGTTTTTTCCATAGAATTTCCTTACTTTTTGAAAACACGTAATATAAGTAGTAAAAAAGACATATTGGTGGGAGAGCGGAGCCCAACTCCCCACAAGTTATAATTTTGTATTACAATATGCATCTGGGCCACGCCCGCTTGCATACACCTACAGAGCCATGCAGCAGCATTATAGGGCACCAAACCCTTGTAACAGTAATTTGGCACAAATCTTGGGAACTGTCAAGGCTAGAAAAAATTCTAGCATCATTGTAATTGTGACAGTAAGTACTTCACGCAACATACAGAAGACCGTACCCATATCTCACATCGTTTCCAATCTATGGGCACCAAAAAGCACTGGGCAGGCACTCTTTCAACCCTTGTGACAGTACTTTCACAATATCTCATGAACTGTGCAATGTGCAAACAAAATTCCACTGTAGGCTTTCTCTACAATATCAAATATTTTTTCAATTTCCAACTAAGCCACCTATAGTGAAAAGTCTGTATCTCGTTTCATTTCCGAGATAACGGCGCCGAAAGTCATGACACAGACTGCAATGTAATCCTATGGGAAAAATGTCAATTACGTCATTGAATATCTCTGAAACAAATTATTTTCTCAACACCTAAGCTCTTTCTACATCCCAAGTTTTGGATCAATAGCCCACACAGTGTCCGCTCAGTGCCACGGACAAAAAATGTGCAAAACTGGCAAAAAGTGCATTTTTTGGCAATTAACTGTACAAAAGCCATATGTCTGACTGAAACAAAATTTAGTAAATCAAGAGATCTACCACACCAGACTGTGCTTTCCAAATTTTGTGCAAATTCATTGAATGGTTGCAAAGTTATTAACGTGCAAAATGTGAGATTCAACATTAAAAGTGCCTACCACAATGCAAAACGCTATACGCAAAATGTAAAGTGCGTCACACAATATCTCTGCAGCAACCTAATTTTCTAACACCTAAATACCATAATTCACATATACAGGACATCCCTTCAACACCCTGCAAATTTCAATTTAAAAGATCAAACCGTGCCTGAGATATAACATTTTAAAGTTTGAAATTTTCATTGGTCAGAGTGGCAGAATTCTGCACCTGTTTACATTTTACACACCTAACAACTGAAAAGTATGTCCATGGCAGTAAGGCTAGCTACCCTATAAATTTTAAACCACTACCACAATGCAAAATACAGTCCACAAAACATAAATTGTGCCATGCCATATCTCCACAATTAATGTATTTTCTGACACTGAAGCACCATAATTCACATCTACAGGACATCCCCTCAGCATCCTCCAAATTTCAAGTTAAAAGACCAAACCATTTCTGAGACATTTAATTTTAAAAGTTGTTAAAATTGGGCTATCTGGTCCCTCCAAATATGGCCATCTAGTACCTCCCTCGGGATCAAAGAATCTTTGATTGTGAGCCTGCAAATTCTTTGAACATGAGGAGGGATCAGATGGCCAAACCACCATTCTTTGTTCGCAAAATAACTATATAAATTTTCCCATTGACTTATAATAGGAATTTAAAAGTGCTATAACTTTTGAGTGCCTCAATATTTTTTCACCAAACAAAAAGCAGCATGTTCAGCCAGTGAAGCCCTTTCAAACAAGCCATGGCAAACAGCAGCACACCACACAACACCCACACAGTGCCATGAACAATATCCCAAAAATTCCCTCTAAAACTGGATACTTTTGCATTGTTCAGCATTTTCATGTGCAAAGACCGTACATCCGACCGAAACAAAATCAAGAGATATACCATGCCCCACCACGCATACCAAATTTCAGGCAAATCCGTTGAATGGGTCCAAAGTTATTAACACACAAAATTTTGTCTTTAACATAGAAGTGACATCTCAAACCTAAATATAGTGGCACGACCGCATCACTATAATATATACAATATATATATATATATATATATATATATATATATATATACACACACACATATATATGTGTGTATATATATATATATATATATATATATATATATATCATCACAAAAACTTTGTTTAAATCATCAGTTAAGGTTACAGCAACAAAAGTGGGGAATTGAGATGTTAGGGTTGAGCCCCTAACAACACCACCACCCCACCGCCCTATCTGCTGCAGACTGACAGACGCTGGGGTGTGCCACAGGGTTGTAAGGCCCAACTATCTCCCCTTCCATGTGTAAACAGGTTGACATGCTACAGTAAAGGAGAATGGGGTGAGAGTCAGGCTTCATGACCCCATGGCACACCTCAGGGTTTGTCGGTCTGTGGAGGATGGAGGTTGGGGGGGCTCAATGCTAATGTCTCATTTTCCCATTCTTGTCACTTTAACCCTAAATGATGCATTAAACAAAGTTTTTTTGCAAAGAATTTCCTTACTTTTGGAAAAAGGGTAAAATAAGTAGTAAACAGCATGTGTTGGTGGGGGCCCCATGCTCCCACCAAGCTCCCCATTTGTGCATAATGATATGGGTCTGTGGGAGCATGGGCCCTCTGAGCGCTGCGCTCCCACTTACATATAGCTACAGAGCCATACAGCAGCCCTATAGGGCAAGGAAATCATGTAACACTAATCTGCCTGTATCTCAGTAACCGTAGCAGCTAGGAAAAAAATTCAAGTGTAGTTGTAATTGTGACAGTGAGATGTCCACACAAGACACAATCGACGAGATGTGTATCTCACATCATTTTTGAGATATGGGCACTGTGGGCACCACAATTCAATGGACGCACGTAACTTGGGTGTTTTTAGGATTTTTTCCGTCCTATTTTCAACATGGCATTTTGGGGATACCACCTCATGAACAATATCACTACCATTTTGTTAATCTGTCCCGAAAGCTGAGTTTGCGCATCGAATGCGCCATTATGCACCACAGGTGTGAAATTATGCTTTGGGCAGGATGTGAAAAATGACAACTGTATACTGTTCATGAGGAAGTGCGGAAAAGGGTAATGTTGCAAACCGGGAGGGAAAATATGAAACACTTGCAAAGTGACGAGTGTGCGTAAAAACTGTGCAATGCACCCTTGTAATGTGCCCATTTTGGGGAATTTTTTAAACCAAATTTTCAACATGAAATCCCTTCATCAACACTGACACTGTAATTTTGTTACTCCATCCTGAAAGTTGATTTTGCACAGCGATGTGCCATTCTTTGGCAGAAGAGTGAAAACACATTTCAGGCAGGATGTGAGACATGACAGCAGCAATGTTCATGAGGAGGTGTGAAAAAAATGGCAATGTTGAAAGTCTGTGGTGGAAATATTTAAAAGTGGCAAAGTTACAAGCATGCGTAGAAACTGTGCAATGCATGCTTGTAACATGGCCATTTTATGGAAAGTTTGCAGCAGAAGTTCAACATGGGCTCTTTGGGGACTCCCCTCAGGAACACTGGGACTGTCATTTTGTTCATCAGTCCCAAAAGGGGATTTCACATCCCGAAAGGCAATTCTGCGCAGTGACTGCGAAATCACTTTTTGGGACAGAGCAATGAGATGATAGTGACATTGTTCATGAGGTTGGGTCCCAAAATGCCTATGTTGAAAACCTGGTGAGACACATGCAATTTCTTCTTGTAAAGAGGGGCCGGAGGCAAGATGCAGATCCGCTTGCAGCCAAACCAAGAATGTGCAAGATGACAGTCTCTGCGTGTGTGTTGGTGCACATCCATTTACTTACCATGATAAGGTATGTCTCTGGAACTATCCCAGTTCTCCTGGAGTACAAAATCACTTAGCTGAGATATGAGCAGTGGAGGTGACACTGCAAAACTATTTGTTTAAGGAACACCAGAGAGAACTCTGGGACAGAATATACACATCAAAATAAGCTGCTGAAGAATATTAATGAGCTACTTATGAATATCAATGTACTGCTCATTAATATTAATGAACTGCTTATTACTATTGATGACCCCCTATTAAGGAGCAGCATATATATATATATATATATATATATTTAGATAGATATATCTATATATATATAGGGATATGACATGGCCTGACCTAAGATATATTTATCTTCACGAGAGGCCAATAATATCATGATATCTCACAAGTGGCGAAGCCACGAGTGAGATATCATGATGTCATTGGCCTCAAGTGAAGATAAATATGATATCTTCAGTCAGGCCATGTCATGTTCCGTTTATACTATGTATGTTTTGGGCTGCATTCAACAAAAGCTCCAAATGTGCACTACATACATTCACCTACATAGAGATGTTGGCTATTTCAACACAAATCTGCAGTATCTCTAGCAGCAAAACAGATGCCATATGTTGTTTGAAAAAAGTTGATCCTGGTGCTTTAAAATTATTATACAAAAACGTGTCTGGTTTGTGGCTGACCTAGTCCTAGCAACCCCCAACACAACTCTCCATGTCTTCTCCCTCAAAACAGCAGATCACATATATTGTTAAAAAATATCTCACCTTGCCACTGTAAAGTAATTGAATAATACATATCTGGTTGATCCTGCCTGCATCTTTAAATAAATAGTTGTTTAAAAAACATACCTTATCTGGTTGATCCTGTGACTTTGTTTTATCCATGTGGAACTCTGATGCAGCATGACCAAATATTATGATCTCAAATGTAGCGTGAGTGAGCGCTAGCAAGATTCAAATGTGAGGCACAGTCAGAAATTTCTAATCATGGAGCCTGTGCTGTAAACCGTGAAAAGTGCCTTTCTTAATACTGAGCTGTATTTTTTGATAAGAAGCTGCCGAGCAGTACTGAGAAGAAGCGACGAGGTGACGCAGCTTCACAACACAGACAGGCGTGCGATCATGTGTTGCTATGGCAACAGGCCTTCGCGCTTCCGTGTGGTGTTGTGAAGCTGCCCGACTAGCTACTTCTCAGCATGTCGGCTGTCAAGCAATAGAGGCAGACAGTACTAAAGGGCACACTTTCTATGGTTTACACAAGGCTCCATGATGGAAATTCGACTATTACTCACGTTTGAATCTTGCTACACTCCTCGCTACATTGAGATCATAGTATTCGGTCATGCTGCATCTTATGGAGGTGGTAAATGAAATTGTTTTGTAGTCTGGAATTAGATTTAGTGAAGAATATGAGAAATGTTAAACGGTATTTTGATGGAGAAATCATTTTTTGTCTCGGGAGAATGTGTTGTGGCGGCACTCTAGCCAGGAGATGAGCGGGATGTGAAAGTGAAAGTGTTCTCAATGTGTACTGAGAAGCATTCAGGTGGTACTATTGTTTTGATTGGGTTATGTATGACGTATAGGAGTGTGAAGATATCAGTGATATCTTCACATGTGAAGATATCATTGATATCTCCATGACCTGGCAGAGATATTACTTTTTATCCTGCTATTTATCCCAAAACATACATTGTATAAATATATCTATATATATATAGATATATTTATATCTCTATATATATATATATATATATATATATATATTATAGTGGCACGGTCACGCCACTATAGCTAGGGCTGAGCGGCCAATTACATACTAAAGTCAAACGTTTGGACATTAATAACTTTGGACCCATTCAATGGATTTGCCTGAAATTTTGAACACGGGTTGGGACGCACTAGATCTCTTGATCTACCAAATTGTGTTTGTGTTGGAGAGCTGGTCTTTGTATACAACAGCACTGAAAAATGCAAAATTATCCAGTTTTGGAGGCACCTTTTGGCATTCTAAATGTGGTCCTGCATGGCCATTGTGCGGTGTGCCACTCTACAAGATGGATGGGTCAGGTTGTGGGGGGTCACTTGACTACCAGGTGTATAATAAAGGCATAATTTATTTTTTTATACTGGGGGGCCACTAGACTACCAGGGATATAAAACTCAGATCTTATCAAACAACACAGTTCGGGGGGCCACTAGACTACCAGGGATCTAAATAAAAAAAACAGGGGGTGAGGGTCACTAGACCACCAGGGAATTAATTTCTTTGCATATTTTATTGGAAGGAGCCACTAGATTACCAGGGTACAAAATTATTTTATTAGGGAGGGGGCCACTAGACTACCAGGGAGCATTATTACATTATTTTGGGCATGCTGATGGGGCACAATGAAGCCCCCTAAGGAAAAAACACTTTTATTTGACAGTCTAGGGCACCCCTGGGCTGAGGCAATTAATTTTAACATTTGGCCACCTCGTCTCACTGTTTATTCATGAGCGAGCAATTACTTTGATTGTGAGGATGCAAAAACTTTGACCACAAGCTTCTTTGATCACGATCATGCATTGCGAGCAAGGGACAAGATGGCAGGATGAAAAAAGCAATTTTCTCAGCCCAGGGGTGTTGTAGAAAGTCAAACAAGGGTGGGTTTTACTCAGGGGGGCTTTGTTCTGATGAACCATGGTGGTGATTTGTCGCAATTATGAATATTTTGTAAATTATAATTGTTTGAATTCTTTAATCGTGACCCTGCAAATTCTTTGATCGTGAGCCTGCAAATTCTTTGATCGTGAGATTCTTTGATCGCGATCATGCATCGCGAGCAAGGGACAAGATGGCCCAATTAAAAAAACAATTATCTCAGCCCAGAGGTGTCGTAGGAAGCCAAATGAGGGTGGGTTTTACTCAGGGAGCTTTGTTCTGTTGAACCATAGAGGTGGCTTACAGTAATTCCTTCAATTTTTCAATTTATAAGGTTTTGAAATCCTTGTTCATGAGCATGCAAATTCTTTGATAGTGAGATTCTTTGATCACCATCTTTGATCGTGAGGGAGGGACAAGATGGGCAGATTTTTTTTTATAATGAAATAGATAGGGAATTTTATAAAACTTTGATATTCAGTATCTTGGGAATGGTTTGGTCTTTTGATTTGAAATTTGGATGGAAGAAAGACAATGTCCCACTAATGTGTCTTTTGGTGGTTTGGTCAAGAAATAGTACAGGGCAGCAAAGTTATGCCACTACGAAGTTGACATTTTTTTCCCATAGGTTAACATTGTAGTGTTTGCTGCATTACATGAATTCTTTGCTGCAGTGCTGCAAAATAACGGTTTGGTCGTTTGGGTTGAAATTTGGAGGGAAGAAAGCTAACATCCCAGAGATGTGCCTTTTTCTGGTTTGGTGAAACAATTTTACTGGGCGACAAAGTTATTACACTCCAAAGTTGATGCTTTTTGCCATAGAATAACATTATGGCGTCCATTGCATCTTTCGGGGCCCGTATCGCGGAAACGGTGTGAGATAAGGACTTTTCGTCAAAAAATTGCTTAGCTCCCCAAATAGGGGCTAAGCATAAAATAGCTAGGAAAGTAATAATGCATACAAAATTTTAATTTTTTTCTACATCGCACGGTTCCTGAGATATAAGCAATTTACTATTCTAAGTCGTAATTTTCTGATCCAAAGTCAATTATAATGCATACATACTTTGTTTTCAATGTGTTTTTTTCAATGCAGTTTTTGGTGGAAAGAAGGGTGTACCCTTTCGTTACTGTGTCAGTTAGCGTTTCTATGTGTGCTTCTGTTACCGTTCGCATCACCATTCTCATCTACGCCACCATGTGCGTTACAGTTTGTGTTTGCATTTACACTTGTGTTTCTATTTTGTCTCTCATTATTGTTGCTGTTACTGTTATGATTTGCATTTACAATTGTGGTACCGTGCCCATGCGTGTTACGGTTTGTGTTTTAGTATGCGCCTGCATTTCTGTTTCTGTTGGTTTTATTGTTGCTGTCACTGTTACCATTTACATTTACAATTGCGGTACCATGACCTTACGTGAAACAGTCTGTGTTTCTGTATGTGCTTGTGTTTCTGTTTCTGTTGGCTTTATTATTGTTGTTATAATAGTTTGTGTATCGTTGTCGCTTGCGTTTGCTTTGCAGTTCCTGTTGCTTTATAACAAGACATCACGTGGCTCCTGCCATTGCATTCCATTCACTATTTATCATCCTCATTCTCAAAAAGAAGGGAAATTAGAGGCAAAAAAGTCTGTTTAATGCATCATTTAGGGTTGTTCTACAGCAAAAAAATGCGAGGAAATTCAGGGTTAGGGTTAAGCCCCTTAGATCCCCAATGCCCTCCACTGGCAGCCGGGGTGCAGGTTGGGAGTCGTCGATCTAATTTCACCCCATTCTCCTATACCTCTGCTTCTTTACACATGTGATTGGATGAGAGTTAGGGCTGATGACCTTAATGTGCACCCTGATGCGGTGTAAAGTCTGGACTAGGGGGGTCAGGGGGGCTTTCAACCCCAAATTTGCTTGCTTTTTTTCGCTGTGAGCAACCTTAACTGATGCATTAAATGGAGTTTTTTGCTCTAATATATATATATATATATATATATATATATACACACATACATATTATGGTAGCACGGTAGTGCTACCATAGTTAGGATCGAGGAGCCATTTACATGTTAAACCTAAAATTTTGCACCTTAATAACTTTGCAACCATTCAATGGATTTGCCTGAAATTAGGAATACATGATGAAGAACCATACATCTTGGGATCTTCCAACTTTTGTACTGTTCGGATACAGCAGTGGAGTTATTAAGCATGATCTGCGTGCGCGTTTACACTTTTGTGAATTCTTTGCTCGTCTTTACAGGTCGCACGGTTTGTGTGACCTGTTCAAAATCTTCAGGGAATGTCCGGCCAGGGTCCCCGATGTGCCTTTTGAAGATTTCATGAAAAAATGTTAAACGGTTCAAAAGTTATTCAAAAAACTATTTCCCATTATAAGTCAATGGAAAAAGTTAACAAAACGTTTGAAAGTGTTGCAAATGCAGTTTTTATTTTTGCAAATGGCTTTTTTACTGTCACAAATCTACCATTTTGTTTTCAGCTGATGATCAGAAAAATGCTAGGCATTTAAATTTGGGACCCTCTAGCAACCTAATTCTGTTTGTATTCACCTAATCAGACCCTGAGGATGCTAGGCATATCTTTATTTTGGGGAAAAACACCCCAGAAATATGTTTTTCAAATTTCTGGAAATGTACTTTCACAAACTAGTGTCGCACTTGCTTCACTGTCAAATGAATTTGCGAAAGATTTCACAAAGTTCTACAGTACTTTTCCAGGCTGTGGGAAAATGACAGCAATTATTTGCCACCCTGCTACAAAAGAACGGTTTGGTGTTTTGGGCAGAAATTTGGAGGGAAGGCAGCCAACATCTCATAGATGTACCTTTCAGTATTTCGGTGAAAAAATATTACATGGTGGCAAAGTCAAGGCACTCCAAATTTGACGCTTTTTCCCATAGGATAACATTCACAGGCGTCCATGCATTACAGAATCCTTTGCCCTGCCTGTACAAATAACAGTTTGGTCTTTGGGATGAAATGAGGAAAGAAAGCCAACATCCCACAGATGTGCCTTTTAGTGGTTTGGTGAAAAAATATTACAGGGAGGGAAAGTTATGGCACTGCAAATTTGTCTTTTTTTCCCATAGGATAACATTACGGCATTTGCCGCACCTTTCAGGGTCCATATCTCAGAAACGGTGCGAAATCGGACTTTTCGTCGGGAAAATGCTTAGCCCCATACAGGGGCTACAGGGGGCTAAGTATAAAACTAGCCAGGAAAGTGATAAATCATGTGACTTTTACATTTTTTTCTATGACGTACGGTTCCTGAGATATAAGCAATTTAGTATTCCAAGTCTTCATTTTCTGTTCCGGGAGGCATTATTATGCATACATTCTTTTTACTCACTGTCTTTCTATTTGCAGCTTTTGGGGAAAACTATTGTGTGTGTTTACATAACTGTTACCCTTAACGCTTCTGCTTGTGGTTCTGTACCTGTTTCACTTACTGTTCCTGTCTACGCCACCTTGTACGTTACCCTTTGCATTTTCATTTGTGCTTGTGTTTCTGTAATTTTAACCATTTGTGTCTACAGTACTGTTTATCTTTGTGTTTCACTTTGCGTCACTATGCGCATTACCATTTGTGTTTGTGGGCACTGTGTTACTATGTGACAAGACATCACATGGCTGGAGCACGGGGCCTGAAGGGCCCTGCACTCCCGTCACTGTATTACATTCAGTATTTCTCAGTACTGTTTATCTTTGTGTTTCACTTTGTGTTACCATGCGCATTACCATTTGCATTTGCTGGCACTGTGTTACTATGTAACAAGACATCATGTGGTGGAAGTGTGGGGCCCGAAGAGCCCCGCCCTCCTGTCACTGTATTACAGTCACTATTTCTCAGTGCTGTTTATGTTTGTGTTTCGCTTTGTGTCACCATGCGCATTACCATTTGCGTTTGTGGGCACTGTGTTAGTATGTGAAAAGACATCACGTGGCAGGAGCGTACATTCACTATTTCTCAGTACTGTTTATCTTTGTGTTTCACTTTGTGTTACCAAGCACATTACCATTTGCGTTTGCTGGCACTGTGCTACTATGTGACAAGACTTGCCGTCGCTGTATTACATTCACTATTTCTTAGTACTGTTTATCTTTGTGTTTCACTTTGTGTTACCATGAGCATTACCATTTGTGTTTGCTGGCACTGTGTTACTATGTGACAAGACATCACGTGGTGGGAGCGTACATTCACTATTTCTCAGTACTGTTTGTCTTTGTGTTTCGCATTGTGTCACCATGTGCATTACCATTTGCGTTTGTGGGCACTATGTTAGCATGTGAAAAGACATCACGTGGCAGGAACGTGAGGCCCAAAGGGCCCCACACTCCTGCTGCTGTATTACATTCAATATTTGTCAGAGCAATTCTCAAAAAGAAGGGAAATTAGAGAGAAACACTCTGTTTACTGCATCAGTTAGTGTTGTTCCACAGTGACAAAAGTGAGGAAATTATGTGTTGGGGTTCAAAAGCATAAATGTGCATTCACCCCCACCCCCCTGAGCATGACACACAGAGACACACACATACCACATGGAAGTGGGGGAGAACTAAAGACAACAGGACAATCACTGGCAATCAGCGGGAGGTGTCAGAAATAATATACAACAAGTCTACATACTGCATACTGGAGGAACCACAGCAAAAATACACCTAGGGACATGAATAGGTGTAGCTCTGTCATTTGCAGCTGTAAAGAGTTAGACACTTAGGGTGTCATTACAGGTGTGCAAGTTAGTACACTTAGGGGTTGCACACTCATGGGGTGAGGGACTACACTCCAGATCACTTGCTGCATGTTAAGTGAAGAGCCACAGGCAAAAGAGGGTGATGCAGATCACTTGTACACTTCCCTGATTACAGATACAGTGTAATTAGCACAATTATCACTTAAATGGCCTCAGCCAGACAATGCCTTTCCAAACTGTGGCACCAGGTACTGGATCCTCAGTAGAGACCCACAGCACAGCTGAGGGTATGGACATCAATGGTAGATGTCAGTGATTGCAGGGACACTCAAGTAAGCATAGTTATTGTTTGTTCGGGGGGTCAGACAGGTAATGCCCCCCCAAAGAATTTGTACTGCATCATGAGTACTGATGCACAGCAAGACTGAGGCAATGGACATCAATGGCACACCTCTGTATTTGTTGGTTGACACAAGTTAGCATAGTTAGGATTTGTATGGGCTCACCCAGGCAATTTTCTCATGCATACCAGTTACCGATCATGACTGTACAGCCACAGCTACATGGACTTAGGTAGTAATGCTGCATATCTCTGTACACCAGCTACTACACTCTGACTGCAGACTCACAGGAAAAGTAAGGGTGGTACATACTAGTTAATTTAGTTAGGAATTACAGGACCTCTGTCAGGTAATGTTCAAACCCCTAGCCCACATACTTCATACTGAGTAGAGAGCTGCAGAACAAAAAAGCCCATGGAGATGAACAGTGTCATGGGGGAACTGCACTTGCAGACCACTTGCAGCATCCTGAGTGAACATCCACAGGAAAAGATAGGCAATGCACATCAGTTGTACTGCTCCCTGATTTCAGGTACAGTCCAGTTAGCACAGTTGTCACTTGAATGGATTCAGGCAGGCAATGAGTCTTCAAACGTGACAGCAGGTACTGCATTGTCAGTAGAGATACACAACACAGGTGAGGGCATGGACATCAGTGATAGATATCCCTGATTGCAGGGATACTGAAGTTAGCTCAATTAGGATTTGCATGGATTTAGGCAGCTAATGCTGCTCCCCCCAAAATATTGGTACTGCATCATGAGTGGTGATCCACAGGAACAATAAGGCACTGGAGATCAATGGCACACCTCTGTAATTGTAGGTACAGTGAAGTTAGCACAGTTAGGAGTTGCATGGGCTCATCCAGGGAATTGCAGCACACACTAGGATTACTGCATCCTGAGTGTATAGCCACAGCTGCATAATGTTTGATAGCGATGTACCCACACCACAACACAGCTACTGCCGCTGACTGGAGGCACAGGAAAACTAAGGGCATTACAGACTACTTCACACTTAAAATTACGGGACCTGTGTCAAGCAATGCTACCACACCTATAGCACATGGTGCATGCTGGTGGAGACCCATAGCAAAAAAATAAGCCCATGGACACGTATGTGTGGTACTATTTCTTCCAGTTGATTTGCATGCTTAAAAGGAACAACAGTTACATTCTAATGTTATAATGTTATGGTTCAGTAAAGACTCAACACAGGTGGTTAAGTTTAAAAAAGATTTATTGCCAATTGATGAAACTGAGTAAGGGCCAAGTAAGATTTAAATTTTTTTACAAAATCATTCTCACAATTCAATCCTTCCATGTGTGTAATCATTGCTTAGAATATATCTAAATGTGTGTCGTGCATAGTAAGTAGATGATATGAACTGGAATAAGTATGTACATATGGAAATATGAGCATAGAAAGAAGGCAGCAGAAGAAGGCCATTTGGTCTATTAAGTCTGCTCATATTGCAGGGTCCACATCTTGAGCTAATGTCTCTGCTATCCCTGCACAGTCCTCCCATCCTCCCTAGGCATGATTCTTACCTTCCCCCATGCATATACCTGGCTCTTTTATAGCTGCTCACTGTCTTTAATGAGGTGACCTCTTCTAGCAGCGCAGTGCAAGTGTTCACTACTCCTTGTGGGAGGAAGTGCTTTCAGACATCCCCTCCTAAACCTCCCAGCATCAAGCTGAAGACTGTGCCCTCTCATGATATGTTTGCCACTCAGCTTGAAGAGACTTTGGTTATCAATATTATTTATACCTTTTAAGTAGTTGAATGTTCCAATCATGTCTCGTCCCTCTCTCCTGTCCTACATTAATTAAGGTATGTCAGGAGCTTCTAAGCAATGATTAGACACAGGAAACAGTGATGATTTGTTGTTATTGTGTGACTTATAATGTGTATGTTCCCTGGGGTGGGCAAAAAAACAGATGCTAAGTGTTCAAGTAATAGAATATAAAAATGTTATGATTTCAGTGACATTAGATAACTGGTATGTTCAGTTAAATATTTTAAGATATATCACGGACTAGGTGCATATGGAAAATTACTACCCGACCCCTCAATAGAGGTGATCATAAACATTGTCAGGAACAGGTATGAAGTGCGTTGTGATCAGTAAAAGTGTCTGATTTACCATTTCCAGTATTATTAACATACATTACATTTACTTATATGTCAAGTACTATATCAGTTATGAACTAGTAAATAAATGTGTGTAGCATGTTGTTTTTATGAAAGATATAGGTCACTGAACTTAATCACTATAGTATTCTATTATATGTTAAGGAGAAATTGTTACTTGACTCTTATAGTAACACTTTTACTAGAACAATTAAACTAGTTAACAACAATGGTGAGACGAAATGAGAATGTAAATATTATTTACATGTCATTACAAAGGTATGCAAGAGTCATTTGATAATAAGCTGCAATATTTCAGTATTCACACTTGCTTCATTTCACTTGCTTCATTATGACTAAAGAGTTTTATATTTACATATGTACAGTTTCAGTGTAACAAATACATCAGGCATAGTTTAACACTGTTGCATTGTGAAAGAATGATGCTGTTGTCAAGATGTCAACAGATAATAGACAAAAAAACTGGTGATAGAAAACTTGGGACAGAGTGTTCTCTTTGGTGAATGAGACATGTGTTACACACTTATTTAAAATGATAAGGGACAGCTTTTGTGTCTCTGCAGAGGCAAAAGTTAGGAACAGCAGCAACTTCTTGTTATGTATGGGTAGATACACCTACAAGAAAAAATGATATGTACTGAACAGGGAGCCAGAAAGGACTCTGTTTGACATGTACAATCTTTAATAGGCGATGTAAGCATGGTTTCTCTAAGTGACTGTGAATACTGTTGGCGCCTGATTGAATCCACTACAACAATTTCCATATTATCACTGATCCGCACAAGATCTTCACATGTCATAGTGCGCGAAATGTCTTTCTGATATATCATTTTGTTGATGTGCTATGGTTTATTGACTGAAATAAGTAGTTAGGACAAAATTATACTGCCCTACGACTGATTCTGTCACAAAGTAGTCATTAAAAATGCCACAAGTTGTCTACTATTCTTCTGAGATATGAAGAAGGTCATCATAATTCTTCAATATTAGAAGATATGCATTTTAAAATGTCATGGCAGTCTCTCTATAAAAACTGCTTAGAGTCATCACCTCTCCCATCCACTTCTATGCCTTAGCAAACAGGTGTAATGGCCAGAATGCATAGATTGACCATGGTGATAGACTACACTGTGAGTGTCAAACACTGATTGGTTAAAAACTATTCTACCAGCTGTGTAATCTGTGATGGGAGTGACAACTCTGAGCCCGTTGGAGTCAAGTCTGTGCAATATAAGCAACAGATATTGAGATGAACTCCTGAGACATATGGACTGAGTCCATTGGCCCCCACACCTTTTACAGGAGTTACCACATTGAGCATTGGTAAACAGCTGTCGAACTTTGACACTTTGACTTGAGGGACAAAAAGAGTAATCCACAGCATGTCTTCTGTGTTTTCACATTGTGAATGACCACATGATACACATACATATTTGGTTACATATGACACAGTGAAGTACTGGTGCATTGGATTGCTGTCTTCATCAAAGCTGTTTATGATTGCCATCATAAACTTACTAGTGTCTTGCTGTATGTCTGCAGCAAATGTACTGCATCCATCATATGTACCTAACACCGGCCGTAGTGGTGTTAGTGACTGCACATTGTTAGACTGGTCAGAAGTCATGTTGACAATCTGCTTCAATGCCTTTGATAGGGGAGTGTCTTGTGAAGCAGATATTGCCTGCACAACATGTGACATGTGGAGAAAAACTTGCATAGCTGAGTTAGCATAGCAGTTCAGACTAGTGCTGTTGTCAAAGACTGGCACAGCAGCTACACCAACTGATTTCTGATGAACAGCTGGCTCTGAATGTGTAGTTGATATTGTGACCTTTGTTGAACTCTTTAGAGTTGAATCACTTCTGGAAGCTCGTGCCTGTTTGCTGACATGTGTAGATATGACTATACGATGTGAGACAGCCTGATATGTAGGCAGTGGTATTAAAGACATTTGTGGCTGATGGAGAGTACATAACCTGTTGTACTCAACAATACACCGCTTGTCAACTTCTATCTTCTGAGGTGCAAGAGTTATAATGTGCAACCCAGAGAGACTATGGACATGTGAAAGTGCCACGTAGCTCATGCCATCCTTGAAAATGTCTGTACCTATGTCCACCATTGCTGAATCCAAACTCAAGCCCTGAGATCTGTGAATAGAAACAGCATATGCAACACATAGTGGAAACTGTTTCCTGTTTACATAGATATCCTTAAATACCTGAAATTTCACACAGGTACATTCTGTCTGTACAGGCTGTTCCATGTTGTCAAAGTGAACTACTAGTATCTCGATATATGTCCTCTGGACATTGTAGACAAAGTCAGTGATGTTTCCCATGGCACCGTTTAACATGCCTCGTTCAACATCGAGATTATGTCGTAGCATGATACTTGCATTCCTACAAAGTGTAAGAACAGCTTCTAGGCCAGCTGTGCGTGAAACATCTGACTTCAGTTCAGTGAGTCGTTCAGTCATCTTTGCTACTAGGTTGCGACTGAAAATGATACCATCAACTGTATCAACAGCATGCAGAGTTAGAACTTCTTGGTTTTCTCTCAGCAGCATAACATTGCTGAACTCAGAGCATTTCTTTAGTCATGGTATAAGACACACTATGTGTGTGCCTGTAGAGTACATATCGCTGAAAACATTACATGCTGTTTCTATGGATGTAGTTTCTACTCTGATTCTCCGATCGTTTAACATAGCAACATGTTCTGGTGATAGAGAACCTGTACGAGCTTGATCTAAAAGTGATTTATAAGCCTGATCACCACTTTGGTGTATGTTCTCATACACTCAACACAGGTGAATAACTCCCAAATGTTAAAACCTGCAATACCTACGTAGTATGTTCTTAGCTTGCTTGGCAGTCAGAGTTGCAAACACATGCTGCATTAACTGGTGCAAGCTGTAAAGTCCCCCAATACAACAATACTTTTGTTGTACCAGATGGTGCTCCATTGTCAGTACCTAAGATCTCCTGTAGACATAGGTGTATACAGGCAAGCATTACATTGGAGACCATGCTGATTTCATCAATGATGAGTAACTTCATCTTTGTGAACATGGAACGGAGCTGAGATGCAGCCTCAAATGACAGTTTACGATACTCTCCTGTTTTGCCATGTTCCATTGGCAACATACAGAGAAGGTGTAATGCAACTCCACCAATGTTGTATGCAGCTAGTCCTGTGGGAGCAGTAACAGCAACAGACATTGATGACCCTGTCAGGCTCCGTATTTCAACAGTGATGGCTTCAATAAGGAAACTCTTTCCTGTGCCAGCTGAACCACTAACAAAAGATCAGTAGTGGTTTATAGTCAAGAACAGTCACATTTTTGTTTCATGTAGTAGGCCATGTCGAACAGCGTCAATGACTTGAGAGTGAACTGCATGCTGCTGCTGATTCAGTCTTTCTCTCAAGTCAGCTGGGTTGACAGTGGAGTGTGTTCCATGTTTCATGGCAGTCTCAATTTCTGAGATTAACACTTGTGGGGCCTTTAAAGGCAGAGGTTCACCTAGAACAGCTTGTCCTTCTGGATCAAGATTGTCTTGTGATCTAACAGGAGTGTCTTCCTGAAGCTGCTTCTCTGCCTTCTCAAGCTGTTCTTTCTCAGCCTCCAGTCTCTGTATGTATGTCTCTGGGTATTCAATTTTGAGAGTTTCATAACTGAGATTGAATTCTTCCTCGAATGGATCACAGTCACCTTTTAATTCAGACTCATTCCTCCAGGGTCTAAATAGGAATAGGAGAGCAAAATAGTAATGCTTTCTGCTCTCTGATGTGCCTAGATGTAATTTACAGTGGTCTATGAGCCATGGCTTGTGTCTCTTTATGAGACAGCCATCCACTCTGTTCACCTTGTAAATGTGTCATGTTTAGTCATGTGATATATCTGCCTTGTAGTCATACCACTTAGCCACCTGAAAGAGGCACATATCATCCATGTCATCATGTCTACAGGGGTAGTATGTGTCTATCAGGTTATTCTTCAAGATATGTTTTGAAGAAGGTCTATTGGCAGCGAGTTCCTCAATCTCAGCATGGGGAATCAGTACACGTTTGCATTTCTCTTTGTAGTTCACACTGAGAAACCGGACAGCATCAGACTTCCCATAAATGTGTACCCATAAGCGGTCACTGGCTTCATAGCTCCACATTCTCTGTGTGAAAGGGTCTTCAAGACCAATGACCACAGCTGAGTTGTCAGGCTCTTGCTTGAACTGACAATATCTTCCCAAACATCTTGCAAGCTAGTCTGCTCATGCTTGGTTATGTACAAAGTCACGTACCGCACCAGGGTGAATGAGTTGTCAGCCACGAACTGAACATCTATGTTTGCTTGCCACATTAGGAGAAGAGTCGGGTTGTAGTCATTGATGTACACCTCTTTCTCATCTCTGGGTAACTTGTATAGCCTCTTAGTTGACTTTGCCTTCAAGTGGTGTCGCATTGCTGAAGAAAGTTCATTCATGGAACCATCCTGACAAACTAGTCTAGAGAATCCGAAGCGACATCGTGTGTACTAATTAGATTTGTTCTTTACTACTCACCAGCAGTATTTTGCACAAATATGTCACTGGAACTTTTGTACCAACTTCCATAGTGTAGGACTGTCATACTTGTCTGGAATGTGACAAGTGATATATTGTTTGGTGAATGCTAGCATTTGTGCTGCTTCATGTTCACCTATGCATGGTGCATCCTTGATCCACAATAACATATGACTATGAGGGGCACCCCATGCTTGATATTCCGTCCTCCAAAAGTAATGCTCCACAGTACCAAGAGGTTGATTGTCCTTTGACAATATGAAAGTCAGGATGTCATGGAACCGCTTGTGAAAATGTCTTGTGACAGACACAGGATCAAGTGAACACATTTTCTCCATCAGTCATTGATGAAATGCCATCAACATCAGAATTTGCCCACTTCAACAGTTCCATGAGCTCATCCCAGGCATATTCAGCACAACTAAGTGTGACAAGCCATGTGGCTGCACCATACTCTCACAGCATTGTCATCACTTCGGAGTGTCTGTGATACCAATATTCTTTGGTGCCACGTAGACTTGAAAGTATGGAAGAAAGATTCACTTGCACATCTTTCTGCTTCAATTTCTCTAGAAATTGAGCAGTTGTTATTCCATCTAGTGGTGTTGTGAGATGAATAGTATGTGCAATAGATGCAGACAGAATGCTAAGTTCACTCTCCCAGAGGAGATGAAACAGGTACTGTATGTTACGTCTGAATTTGCCTTCTTTACTGAGCACACGGCTAGTGCAGTACTCAGCACCCTGCACACGCACTTCCCTTTCATCTAGCTATCCATCTGACCCTTTTGGGAATAAGTCTGGGAAGCAGCGTGCTTCTAGTGTTGCCTCCCAAATGTTGACAGTCTCACCTTCCACCTGTTTCATTTGATAGAGATCAATATTGTCTCCTACTGGATCTCTGCCATGTAGTGGGTGAATTGTGTACTGTTCATACACATTGTCACTTGTCTGTCCACTGACCTTCTCAATCATTGGCTTAGTTGTTTCTAAGAGATCATGTTAAACAAAGAGACTAGTCATGTGATCAATGTCAAGGTCTGTATAAAAGGGATTGTTACTCTTTAAATAACTAAGAGCAAGCTTTACCTTCTGTACATTGACAACATCTTGCCAGATGACATTGGACTTAGCTGGAACACCATTTACAAGAATCACCAAACTATTTTCCATAGAGATTGCCTCCACATTTTCCTGTAGAGGAAGTGGGAGATACATCACGGAACCCTTTAGAGATCTAATGAGTTCTTTCTGTGGAATATTCCATGTCTTTGTGTTCAGACATAGAATGGTTTGAAATGGTTTCATTGTCTGAAATAGAATGTGTTCAAACATATTCACTGTCGCAATCTCACTTGGTGTAACATGTGCCTCCATATTATTCAACAGTGACCTTGGTGGCAGAATGTTGGACTTTAGTTTGGAGAAACAGTGTTTGCATAGCACAATGGTGGTCTGTAACTGAAAGTCAGATTTCATCAGCAAAAATGCTGAGACAGAACCACATGTCATTGTATGGTGACAAGGTTTCAAGGTTCACTGTGACCATGTGTTTGCTGTAGCACAGATGGTCACATAACACACATACAGAGTCAAACTTCTGAGCCTTTGCCAGCTCAAATTTAGCAATTTTTTTTGCTGTACTGTTTCAGTATATCACTTTCTAACACAGAAACAGATGTTTCACCAGATCTTGCTGACTGATAAATAGTTGTGTCTGGTACAGAAGTCACACGTTGCAGCTATTTGAGAAATGTGATGGCACCCTGCATGTCACCAGACTGCAATAAGTCATTTAAACAAGTGTACTGATTGACAACTCATTGAACTTCACATACCCTGTATACAAAGTTTTGCATGCCTGTTTGATGCACTCTCAGCATCCGCATGTTGTGAAATACACTGTCACAAACACCACTATCGAGGCATGCTAGTGAGTGACCCATAAGTCCAGTATGTGGACGGATTTCTCAAAGGTCAATCTTGTTAAACAGTTTATATCTTTCTTTGCGATCTGTTATCACAAATAGGTTGACAAACTGTTCAACGTTTTCAAATGACGATTGCCTACAGTTTCAGGTTTCATCACATGCCCATGAGAGACAGTGCCATTTATGGGACACAATGGTTGCATCACAGTCATCATTTGTCTCCATCGCTGTGTCATCACAGGCACTGAGCACATTGACCAGCTTACTGGACTCATCAATGGTGAACTTGCTTTCTTTTTTCTAAGAATAATAAGATTCTTCCCAGAAATATGCCTCTGAGTGCTGTGTGTGCATCCAGTGATCTGTGAATACATCACAGAAATTGCACACAGTCAAAGTAGGATACCATTGTAGCCTTTTTTTGATGATGTACACAACTTTTCTGAATAGTTCAAGCACATGAGACATCTTACGCCATAGACATTGAAGAACAAATACTGCTCTATTAACAAATGTGCATACTTTGCGACACAGTTTCATCAAAGTCAGATGACTCTTTGTCTTTTTGTGCTCATGTCTCATCATGGCAGCAATAAGCCTGTCGATCTTAGCTTTACTTGCTAGCGATCAGAAATACTTTTGCTTTCTCAGACGAAAATCACCAGCAGTGTTTATGGCACTGTTTAGAAGGTCTGTTTATGGTTGCTGTAGCAATAGTTGTGTTTCATCTGAGAGATCTACACAACTATTGCTCAGGTAAACATTTTTTCCTTGCTGTTGTGCAAGTATGTGGTTTTGTTGTGGAGTGAGTTACTGTAGAGCTCACTATTCCAGTAGAACTCTGTATTGTTTTGCATCTTGAACTCACATCACTGTTTTTTTTTATCATTCTTAAGCAGCAGTGAAGTACTATGATTCCTGTTTTGTCTTTCTATACATGCACATCTGTGTTTACTAGGCATCTTTCAATCTGTTAGTTCACAGGAGCAGTCAGCAATGTTACAGAAGTATCAGACACCTGCATAAAAGACACAGAAAAAGAAAATATTAGTATATGCTTGTGTTGATCACTTCTAACATTGTATATTGACACAGATGATTTATGTATTAAATACTACCAAAAAAAGTTTCAGAAAATGCTGTAATCAGATTGGTTGCTTGAATTTTGACAGTCTTATTTTGATTCATGTTACACTGTCCTGTATAGTGTTATCACCATGCCACATAAGATTTTTTTCATACTCTTTCTCTGTTCAGCAATGCAGAATCACTGCAATTCTGTATAGTGATTTTGACCTAGTATTGTTAAACTGCTGGTGAAAGAACTACTTTATTTAAAATCTTTCTGTAAATGAGCAACAGATTAATAAAGTCAACTTCAAACACTTAACTTTTTAATATTAATTGTCATGATAGCCATAAGGCATTGACAAGAATCACATTGATAGTTCCTTAATGACATCTTTGGGGCAATATAACACTTGGCTGTACCTTGTGCCACATTACATCTCCAGGGAGTGCTTAAGATATTGTTAAGCCAAGCTCTGTTCATGTGTTATTGCTAAGACAAATAATCACAATTATTGATTATCAATGAATATTGAGGTCACTTGTGGAGTGACAGAAAACAATGAAATGCGAAAATGTAGCTTCAGCAATTACATAGTTGTGCAGGTAGAGTTACGATTTCAGAATAAGTATGTGAAATTTTGTGTACTTATGTATTTGTACATTAGGTAAGAAGCAGGAAATGTTTCTCTTCAGTAATCATAATTTTTGGGAAAAAATCATCAAATTATGTCGTACATTCAAAGTTTAGAAAAAACAGTGTCATGTGCATGAAAGTGTCACAAAATATAGTGTCTTGCATTTGAAGGTGTTGCTAAAGTAGTGTCATGCATTCAAAAGTGTTGCAAAAGTAGTGTCATGTGTGCGAAAGTGTCGCAAATTTAAGCTTGGGTGTGACAACTGTATTCATTATCAAATCATATCTGATTGCTATTTGACTGACAGCTAGTTCTGCCAATGTTATGCTAGATTTATCAGGCCATGTGAGACAACCAATCAGAGATGGAGAACACTAAAGAAGAAGTCAACAACAGCCATCTTAACCTACACTGAGACACACACCACATTTATAACTGTAAGTACATAATATTTTATAAAACATTTTTCTAGTATGATAAAAAGTGTTAGTAAAAGGTAAATAATATTAATCAAAATGTTTTTTACTGCTCTATTTGACTATGTTGCTAGAAATAACTTATGATGCTGCATTATTTAGGTACAACTGTTTAAAGTCAGACAATTATTTGGTACTTACTTGCACAGATACAACTGCAAATGGAGGGAGATAGCAAGGTGCACGTGTACCCACAACAGAAGAGGGAACCAATCAGACATGTGTCTGCATTTGTAATTGTTTAAAACTGCCTATCAAAAGGATACATTTTTCCCACCTTTAAATTTTAGCACATTTAGCTGGAGCAGAAGTGCAGTGATAGTCAGTGCATAGACTACATTGGTTAATGAAGGCACAGTAGTAGCCAATGATTTGTTTTATTTGTGTGTCATGGATCAGCCCACTGAAGCCGAGTTGAAGTTAGGAGGTAAAATAGCAGTTTTACTTTCACTACTGCTTAGGTACTGCAGGGTGAACACTGAGTTTTTTTGGTAGCTCTCTGTCCACTTCTAAGTTGAAAAGCTGAGAATGGCAGAAAACAGCAAAAGGACTTTGTGGATTATTGGAAGCAGTATAGTGAGGCAAGCATCTGAGTATGCTCAGAATAGTAATTTTGGGAGAAACCTGCAGCTCCCAAATTGCTGTGTTAAGTGGTTTGGTAGGGGTGGAATGAGGTGGGAGCACCTCATGACAACCATGCACAGACTTTTGAGTACTCAGGCTCATCCGGACATATTGCTGATACATCTTGGAGGCAATGATTTGGGAACCAAACACTGGGTAGATTTAGTAACAGAAGCAAAATTGGACCTCGCTTCTATTATGAGTATGTTGCCTACCTGTAAAACCATTTTTTTAGATATTACAGAGCGTAGGGTCTGGCAAGCAGAACATCATATGTACCTGATTGACAGAGCCCGAAGGAAAGTCAACATACAAATTTCTGCATTTCTATGCATGGCTGGAATGTACACCATACGTCACCCAGAAATTAAGTATTGTTATGATTGGCTATACCTACCAGATGGTGTACACTTCACGCATGCTGGCAATTGTTGTTTCATTGGAGACCTTCGAGATGCAATCCTCAAAGTCCTCTAAGAATGTCAAACTGTTTGAACAAATGGCAAAGTGCAAACAAAGGTTCTTTTCAGAACCAAAAAATGTTGGTCAAAAAATAGAACAGCTGCATACATTACTCACACAGGTGCAACACATGGGTTGGGAACATTTACACTGTGCCAGGCTGGGGAACAAGCCTGGGCAAAGTGGAAGTGCAGTGTAGTAGGGTGTCATCAGGGTGATATTTTACAGTGCTGTGGCATGGTCAGTAGTTTAAATATTTCAGTCTGGCAACCTGCATTGTGCATGTTACACTGGGACTGCACCAGTGTAAGTGGCCAGAGAGGAGCAGGGGGGATACAGCACTGAAGTGCAGTGGTGGTAGGTGCAAGTATCACAGTATTTAGTATTGTATATGCAAATGGAGCCATAATGCATGCAAGGTGTTAATGCACCTATTTGGATATCATTATGGCATCATTAGTATGCAGGTGTGCCGATCATCAGTAACTTGTCCCTAGTACTGTGTGAGGCAGTACCTGTTGGCTACTGATGCCCCCTCCCCCCAGTTGCTTTGTGGTAATGTATCTCAAAACTAGATCTTGGTTTTTCAATAAAAAAAATACTGCTGGTAGTACAGTGGACTCTACCCCTTCACTTTATCATGGGTTAACTGTATAAAATGTATCCTTTGTGGCCCTGTTCACTCTACTTCCTCGTTCAATTGGGCTGCAGTGGCAGCTGCACTACAGCACAATGGTTACTTTTAAACAGAAAGCCCACAATTGGGTGAGGGGGTGGTGTGCAGTGTACCACCAAGGATATATTTTTTATAGCAAAATCACAGTTGGTGAGGGAGGGCTGATACCAACACATGGTAGCCCTGGAGCTTGGGTGGCCACCCACAGCTGTTGGCTGCCATGTTGTACTGTGCAACACTGCAGGTACACTGTGGTTGTCATTTTTTATTTTTTTTTGTTTGGGGGGCCTCAACAGTGTGCAGCAGAAGTACGGTTGTGGTTGTAGATGCTCAAGGTATCACGGGATCAATACCAGGATGTGTCAAGCATGCATAGGAGTGTTACTGTACCACAATACAACCCAAGTGAAAAATAATTTCTGTGTGAAGTGGTATGGCAGGGGTGGAATGAGGTGGGAGCACCTCATGCCAACAATGAACAGACTTCTGAGTAGTCAACCTCACCCAGACAAACTGGTAATACATCTTGGATGGGATGATATAGGCATCAAACCTTGAGTAGATTTAGTGGCAGAAGCAAAATTGGAACTTGTTTCTATTATCAGTATGTTGCCAGTCTGTAAAATCATTTTTTCTGATATTATAGAGTGTAGGGTCTGGCAAGCAGAACACCATGTGTACTTGCTTGACAGAGCATGGAGAAAGGTGAACATACAAATGTCTGCATATCTACACATGTGAGTAATGCACACCATATGTCACCCTGAAATTAAGTTTTCTTATGATTGGTTATACCTACCTAATGGTGTGCACTTCTCACATGCTGGCAATTGCTGTTTCCTGGGAGAGCTTTGAGATGGAATCCTCAAAGTACTCTAAGAATGTCAGACTGTTTGTATACCTATTGAGCTGTAAAAAGAAAGGTTCTTTTAAGAACCAAACATGTTGGTCAAAAAATAGAATAGGTATATAGATCAATCACACAGGAGTAACACATAGTTGGGGATATTCACAGTGAAATGCAGGGCTGGTAACAGTTCACCTTGGATGCATGACAGGTGTTGCCAGGGTGATATTTTATGGTGTCATGGCATGGGTCAGGTGTGTTGAAATATGTGACTGTGGCAGTTGCATATTATATTGTTCTGTGTCATAGTGCCAGGGCAAGTGCCCACAGAGGAGCACCAGTGTGTACCAGTGTGACAGTGCTTCTCTTACATGTGACTACTGTGATGTCCAGTTGTAGATATGAAAATTGCTGCAAGAGACATTGGGGCACTGTTTTCATTTATAGAGGTTTTTTGTCATGCTAGGGTGAGCTGCTGAGCATACCAACTGACTGTGTGTGTGTTGGTGGTTGGTCTAGGCAACGGGGAAGTGGGCACCCACGTCAAGAAAACAGGAAAGGGGTACACAAGTGGTGATGGGGTGATGGGTACCCCCCCTTGTCAAACAAGGAAAGGGGGGCACACAAACTGAGAGGGATTTATCACACCCTTGGCAAGCCAAAAAAAATGTGAGGTGGTTACATTATGCTAATGGTCACTGGGTACCCTCATAAACACACAATAAATGGGTGTGTTCATAAACAACACCGGCACTCACTGCTGCTATGTTGGGTGCATGTAGGGAGAGGCTTGTTATGCAACACTGTGTGAGACCTGTAGTCTCATTACACTTTAACTTTTTTCTGATGTCATCACCTAATTAGGTAGGCAGGGTGGTGGCAACTGCTGTTGAGTGATTGGAGAATGTGGAACACACCTACTGTTATGTACTGTGCATCCAACCCAACAGTAACCATTCTTCTAACTCTGTAGTACCACAAGATGCTGGTTGTGAAGCAGACCAACATGAGACAGGCAATGCTTCATCTTCAATAGACAGAAAGATGAACTTTTGATGTAGCTGTATTCAAGCTGTGGTATATGTTATTACTCGAACATACCATGACACGACACAGAGTTGTGTATGTTTTTAGTGTGTTGAAATACACTAATTCACATGGCTGAATGATAATATTTGTGATTATGAAAATTACATTTTAAAATGCTGTTCTTGCCATGTTCTAATCAGAATACTTCATAGAATACATAGAAATGTATAGGCTCTGAGACATGAGAGTAATGGAATGTTTGTGTATGTTTTTATTGCAGAATACTAAATTAAACAATGAGGCAGTGGTCCATAAGAGAGGTGTGCTTGCTGCCTGAGGCAGTCCAAGTGAGGGGTAGTGCTCTCATTTTAATGTGGAGCACGAACCGTAAGTTGGACTCAATGTGGAGGTGCATTAATAGCTTCCTGCACATGGTCCTAAGGGTGAAAAATAAGACCATTGTGCAGTTGAAGAGGAAATGGAAGCTGTTGCTTCAATGCTTCTATGTTTTGAAGCAGAGAGAGGAGATACCGGAGAATGATAAGTGCTGGTACTATCTCGCTTATGAACTGTGGGAAGCTGCAGGCAAGCCAGCTGTGGGGGAACGCCTTACTCATCGTAAGTTATTCAAAAACACTCCTCTGAGTCTATGATATTATAGTACAGGTACACAATTGGGTAAAAGAAAGTATTTTTCTGATTGAAGTCTTTGTTGTTGTAGCCATGTTATTATCACAATATGACATTACAAGTCAAGTGGCTGCAGTGTAAAACAACTGAATATTTCCTACGTCATGAGAGACGTCATTTTTTTGTCTTTTGTTTTGTTTTTTGTCCTAAGGGAAAAAGTATTTATAACTGTTATTAAATAATGATGCATTTTTTTGTGTTACATATATGTATATATGTGTATATATATATATATATATATATGTTCATACAATACACGTGTCCTGATATGACTTAGATAATAACATGTATTTTACGATGCTGTTGAATAAATAGCTCAATGATAGTGATGGAGTTACTATTCAGTATCAATTTTATTGAAGCAGAGTTGTATTTCATGTGGCATACTATATAAGTACTAAGTATTGTGTACTGAGTTAACTTATGATCTTTTATTTATGAAATATTTGCAGTAATTGTGATTTTATATGTGTCTGCAATGCCTCTGCAATACCTGATTACAGGCAATGTTAGGTGCCTGAAACATGTTGAATGCTTAAAGAAAGTGTAGTTAAAATGTGTTGACATTTACACTAAATACTTAGTGGATGTACTTATTATCTTCTTTCACAGAGCAGTGCAGGCACCCCCCAATCCCAGTTGAGGTAGTACTAGCACAGTCAGAATCTATGGAGGCTGAGAACTCTGACACTGACACTGTCATCCTTGTCGAGTCGGATGGTAAGATGCTGATAGAAATAATTGCATTAGATAATTGGGGTGGTATGAGGCTGTCATGTAAGGTGTGAGCTGGGCTACTTAACTCACTTCTTTTTAGGAAATACTCTTCACAAAGTTACCATGAGTTCCAGCACCCATGTAATATTTGTAATAATACAACATACACAAAAAATCTAATAGAATTCTGAATTTTGATTGTCTGGCTGGCACCTTTTCAACGTTGTAAATACTCCAGTATACCTGCTGTAAAAGGTGCTAGCCACCACTCAGCCACATCAGGAACTCCCTGGCAAATCCATATGTTCATCACAAACACACCACTGTGAAGCTAACAGATGGATGGCAAACAAAAGAGCAGCAAGTCTGAAATCAAATGGATGTTTTAAGTAATTTTTTTTGTAAAAAAACAAACAGGCCCTTTGTATAATCCCAATATACCCCTACAGGGAGTGGGTATACTGGAGGATTTACCACTCTTGGCGTGGTTAAGTCTCTCAGCTGCACCTTGTGAACGAACTACACCAGCCATGGTAAATCCTCCAGTAAACCAACACCCTGTTGGGATATATTGCTTAAAAATTCTAAACAACAAAGTATACTACTTTGTAACATAACTGGTGATTCAAAAGGAACAGATTTTATAGCCAGATGTACGGTAGTTGTATACATCTCAGTTTGGTTTAACTGACTATGTTCTACAACTGATGATTACATTTCTAGACACCAGTGGTATGTGAAGTATTGTTGTCATATGAATTTCTTATCTATTTTTTTATAAGTGAATGTTGTCTTCATTGCACTCTAAGAAGATATTTGTATAGATCTGAATTATGTTTTTGTGTCATCTCATGTTCAAAATGAGTAATACAGGTACTCATCCCAATATATGTTATCTAGATCTTGGCTGGTATATTTAAAGTGTTTTTACATATTGATGTACTACCCACTTAGGTGAGATGTAGTGATGTGACCAGACACAATATACACAGGAGAATGTTCTGTTGTTCACATAATGATGTGAGAAAGGAAGAATAGTAATATTTGTTAATCAGGTTTTGGGGGGGCTGACCCATGCATACCTAACAGATTGTGATATTGAGCCTGTTATGTCCTGGTAATATATTGCCAGAATCTGTATATTTCTGAATGGGCAGTATTGTATGTCTATGCCAACATTGGGGGAATAAGTGAAAATGGGTTGGGCGTCACTGAGCAGCTGGATGGCCACGTACAGTACTGCACAGAGAGAGTTTATGAATTACAGTGGGATGTGCAGTGCTGATGTGGCTGGCAAGGTGTGGGAACTTCTCTGGAAGATCGGCTATGGTACATCCATGGAAACAAAGAAGTGTCATTGCAAACACAAATGTGGTACATGGTTGAATTACACAATGCGACACTATTAAAAATGTATTTCACCATAAAAGTTTAGTGGTAGATTAATATATTGTGATATAAGTTATAATATTTTTTACTTATATGTTTTATAGTGGCCAGGGAAGCAGTGCTGGTGACAACTGTGCAGGTGAAGGAGGAGCCTGGCACCAGCTCTGAGCATAAGTACCATCATCAAAGATATTCACACAAGATGTAGTGTCACAGCCCCCTGCACCCATACCCTCTGTTCAGTAGTATGGAGGACCTTGTCACCCCTAAGGCAGCCCTAGAACTGCTAATTGCTAGGTACTGTGAGAGCAGTGTGGCTATTTGTGAAAGGCATAAGTATGTGGGGATGCAAACAATACTGTAGTAGACAGTCTCAAAATGTGAATGGATCATTTGTATATTGAGATACTGTGACACAGTCTGTTATCTATGTTCAGATAACCACTTTTTGCTTTACTATGCATACAGGTGTACTATATGGTGTCACTTCATGCATAGTTGGGAGGAATTTTACTGTACAGTGTGCCCTATTTGTAATGATGCTACACTTATGATTACATTTTTGGTTCTCAGTGGGTAGGTGGTCAAGGTGGTAGTACTACATCAAGGGGGAATGTATGATGTGGTAAGACTAGTATGGCAAATGAGAACAGCTGTACTAAGTCAATTCTGAGTACGTTATCATAATTATCACAATGTGTGTGCAGCGGTGATGGAGTGTACTGGACTGGTGTGTCATGCATGTATGTCATCATAAGTGTTATTGTGTGAAGGAGGGAGTGTACTGGGATAAGAAGTGTATTTATAGACAGAAAGTTCATGATGATCAAGATAATAAGGCCTACTAAACTACAGTGCATACTCAACCAATTCAAAACAAGTTTTCAGTTCAATGGGGAGGGCCTAGTGTAGTAATAGAGCTAGTTACCATATTGTAAGAGTGTGATCAATGGTAACGGGGAGTTACAATGGATATGTCGCATGGTGTACTTGCCATTTATGAATGATGGGTGTACTGTAATGCTTTGCAATGTGTCAAGTCACCTGTAAGTAGGTACATACTCTTGTTTGCTTATGGTGTATGTTCACACCCCTACCCCCACACACAGACAGTGGAAGGTTAGTGTGCAGCTATATATATGACACAGATTACAGAGTGAGTAATGAAAACTGATGACTATGCATTTTAAGGGGCCACTTATTTTTTGCATCAATTACTGTTGCAGTTTGTTTCATCATAGCAAACTGCTGAACAGGTTATCATTTTGATCCTTACACAAGGATATATCACTCAAGGTTTTCATGACGTGAAACTGTTGTCGTATGTTCAACTCATCAGCATAGTCTAATGTAGGTGTTCTAAGGATAATTTCAATACTGCTGTATAGCTTATGGTTAAGTGGAATTCAACAATTTAACAATCCTGAGTCTATGCATCAATGTTCTCATGGTGTAAATAGTATTAAGTTTCAAGGCATGAGCAAGTGTAATTCTATAGCGTATCAATCTTTGTGCAGCAGTGCAATGTGTCACGATGTGTGCATAGAAACATAGACTTTGACAGCAGATAAGGACCACTTGGCCCACTCAGTCTGCTCATTTCCCTACCTACTGGATAAGCTGCAGATTCTAGTTAACCTACAGCCTACTTCCTGCACCCCCCCACTATAATTGCCTTGTGTCTGTCCCATGCATGTTTGAATTCCCCCACTGTTTTAGACCCAACGACCTCCTCAGGAAGGCTGTTCCATGTATCCACCACTCTCTCTGTGAAAAAAAATTCCTCACATTACCCCTGAGCCGTCCCCCCTCTATCTTTAAATTGTGCCCCCTTGTTCTTACACATCTCTTTTTCTGAAAGATGCTACCCTCCTGGACTTTGTTGATTCCCTTGAGGTACTTGAACATTTCTATAGAAACATAGACATAGAAACATAGAAGTTGACGGCAGATAAGGACCACAAGGCCCATCCATGTCCCCCCATCCCTCCTTTCATCAAGAGTATACATAGTAAGCTCTCTCAGTCTCTCTTCATATGGTTTCTGCTGCAGACCCTGCACCATTTTAGTTGCCCTCCTCTGGACTGCTTCCATCCTGTCTATGTCCTTGTGTAGATGAGGTCTCCAAAACTGCACACAGTACTCCAGATGGGGTCTCACCAACTGTCTGTATAGAGGGATAACCACTTCCCTTTTTACTTGTGATGCCCTTCCTATGCATCCTAGTATCCCCTGGCTCTCCTTACTGACTTTCACATTGCTACCCACCTTTAGGTCATCTGATATGACTACCCCAGGTCCCTTTCCATTTTTGTTGTTGTTAGTACCTCCCTGCTATTGTGTACTCTTCTCCTGGGTTTTGTTTCCCAGGTGCATTACTTGCACTTCTTTGCATTGAATCTAAGTTGCCATATGTCTGACCATTCCTCCAACCTTGCCAAGTCCCTTCTCACCTTTTCTACCCCCTCTTGTGTATCAACTCTGTTACAGATCATTGTGTCATCTGCAAAGAGGCATACCTTTCCCTCCAGACCCTCTGCAATGTCACCTATAAAGATGTTAAAGAGGACTGGACCCAGTACTGAGCTCTGAGGTACTCATGACTGCAACATGACACTACAGGGTGATTAGGTCACTATTTACATGATTCTTGGCTGCAGCTTATTGTTATTATAATAATAATCTTTATTTGAAAATAGTGTGAGACCTTGTCCAGCATATGGTGAAGCTCTACATGTGTGTTAAAACAATTTTACATATGCAAGTTAGTATGTTTGTGGCAATTGAAAAGTGTTACTTCTGAGAACAATTGAATTGTGTACAACATTGAAATAAAAACAATTTTTTAGTAAATTAGAAGATACTGATATCATATTAACTATTAATTATTTGTACATTCTGGGCAGAATATTCAGACTGCGCCAGGCTGTGGTGCAAGCCTGGGCACAGCACAACTGGGATGTGCATGGCCATTGACAGGGCACAGCACCGTTGAATATTGCTCCTTGGCCACCCGCAGTGCGCATGACACAATGGCAGTGTGGCACCACAAGTGGCTGAAGTGGAGCCAGGGGATGCAGTAGCAGAAGTGCCATTGCACTAGGCACAACTACTGTAATATTCTAAAGTGCAATGAAAATAGGGCTATAATGCATGCAAGCCACAAATGGGGCCATTTGCATGTCATTATGGCTCCATTTGCATGTAGGTGTGCCAGTCCCCAATGACTTGTGCCTGCCACCCTGCCTGGCTGCAGTTATTTAGGACTGACGCCCCCCCTGCCCCTACTGGCAACATGCTCCAACACCCGATCATGGGCATATGTATAAATAATAAACATCCCATATCACTGCTGCTCCACTGAACTGCTTGTAGCCTGATAGCAGGCATATGTGATAAACTAGAATGTCCTATAATCCTGGTGGTCTAGTGGACTGCTCATAGCCCAATTGCGGGAATATGTAATGAAATAATAGTCCAATATCCCTGGTGGTCCAGTGGACCACTTACAGCCCGATTGTGGGTATATGTGATAAACTACAGTTTCCTATAACACTGGTGGTCCAGTGGACCACTTGCAGTCTGATCGTGGTCATATGTAATGAAATTATAGTCCAATACCCTTGGTGGCGCAGTGGACTGCTCGCAGCATAATCACGGGTGTCAGAAAGATATAATGAGAAACCAATCCATCACTGGTGGCCCAGTGGTACTCTCCTCCCCACCCATCCACTGAGCCCCACCACCCCACACCCCCCACACAGTTAGCAGTAGGTGGCAGCTCCCCATCTGCTTGCCACCCCACTGTCTGCTGACTGACTCCATACGGTAGGACTGTACACCCTTTGGTCCACAGCATAAGCAATGGGTGTGCAGGTCGTACCATACTACACAGTACAGAAATGTGAATGGATCCATTCATATATCTGGCTTGTGTAGTACGGTAAGGGCTGCATGCCCATTGGCTTACACTGTGGACCAATGGGTGTACAGCCCTACCACAGAGTCAGTTGTTGGCCAGCAGGGTGGCAAGCCGGTGAGGAGCTGCCGACTGGTGCTGATGGGGGAGCGGGCGGTGGCTCAGTGGGTGGAAGGAGGGTGTACCGCTGGACCACCAGGGATGGATTGGTTTGACATAATATATCACTGACACCTGCAATCAGGCTGCAAGCAGTACACTGGACCACCAGGGATATAGGACCATTAATACTATACTAATGCCTGTGATCAGGCATGGGGAGGTGCCACCATGAAGGTGCCGCTGGAACTCGGGTGGCCACTCCCAGCTGGCAGCTGCCATGTTGCACCATGCAATATGGCAGCTCACCTGTGGGTGGCCAGCTGTTGCTCCTTTTTGGGGGGATCAACTGTGTGTAGTGCAAGTAGGGGTTGCGACTGCATGGGTTAGTACATCCCGGGCTGAATATCGGGATGTGTGGAAAACAGATGGGCATGACCCCCCCCCAATTGCACCGCATACATTACTGATGTGCTTCAACTCATCTGCATTTGTACCAGGCACATTCCCCTTCTGAATATCATGCCAGGATGCATTAGTGGGTTGCGCATGGCAACACTGTGTTGTGTGACGCGCAACCCTTCTGAATATCCCACTGTTTCTTTACATGATGTGTAGAGATAATATTTAGTTAATCAGTTGTCAATGTCACTGAGCTGTTGGTTTCTAAATGTTTAACATTATTTCAAGTATTATAAAAATGGTCTGAGAAATGGAGCTTTCTAATTGGCTGCAAACATTCTAACAGCCTTATGTTGATCTTTTATTAACATACATGTACAGCTTGGTTATATGCTGAACAAGGTTTAAGACTGTTTAAAAACATGTTTTATTATAATAGAAATAAGGCACTCCCAGGGATTATGTTAATGGTCAGTTAATCACCCTCTGGAGGCATGTGGCATTCGGTTACACCTTATGCCACAGTACACCCCTAGAAGGTGACTAACAGACCATTAACATAACCCTTGGTCATGTCTTACTGCTTAATTAATGTAACAGCACTGAAAGATGATATGCTTCTATGAAAATATGTACACAAAATAAACAAGCATTTGTCAATGCCGAATGTTCGCTTGCAGGTATTTGCAGTGGTGTTTGGCATGTATGGTGCTTTACCCTAATGCCCTGTGCGATTGCTGGTATTTGCACAATAAATTGTCAGCATGATCTTTTTGTTACCCCATTGTGCACTACATAGGTGGAAACACGTTTTGGGCAGGATGTGAAAAATGACAGCTGTACTGCTCATAAGGAGGTGTGGTAAAATGGCAATGTTGAAAATCTGGAGTGAAAATATTGAAAATTACGAAACTTCTACGAGCGTGCATAGGAACTGCGCAACGCAGACTCATAAAACAGTCATTTTTAGGAATTTTTTCACCAAATTTTCAGCACAGCCATTTTAAGACCTCTGATCATGATCAGTGTCACTGTGATTTTCTTAATGCATCCCATACATTGAGTTCGCACACCGACTGCGCCATTGTGCGCTACATGGGCAGAAACACATTTTGGGCAAGATGTGAAAAATGACAGCTGTACTGCTCATGAGGATGGTGTGGTAAAATGGCAATGTTGAAAATCTGGAGTGCAAATATTGAAAATTCGCAACGTATGAGCGTGCGTAGGAACTGCGCGATGCACACTCGTAAAACAGTCATTTTTAGGAATTTTTTCACCAAATTTTCAACATAGCCATTTTAAGACCTCTGCTCATGAACAGTGTCACTGTGATTTTCTTAATGTGTTCCATACATTGATTTCGCACACCAACTGCGCCATTGTGCGCTACTTGGGCGGAAACAGGTTTTGGGTGAGATGTGAAAAATGACAGCTGTACAGCTCACAAGAAGGTGTGATAAAATGGCAATGTTGAAAATCTGGAGTGAAAATATTGAAAATTCACGAACTTACGAGCCTGCGTAGGAACTGTGCAACGCACGCTCGTAAAACAGTCATTTTTTTGGAATTTTTGCACCAAATTTTCAACATGGGGTTTTTGGGACCCCTTCTCATGAATGATGTCACTGTTATGGTGTTATTTGAGGCTGAAGGGTGATTTCACACAGTGACTGCGTAGTGCCTGCGAAATCACCCTTTGGGCCTGAATAACACCATGACAGTGACATCAGTCATGAAAAGGGGTCCCAAAAACCTCATGTTGAAAATTTGGTGCAAAAATTCCAAAAAATGACTGAGATATGTAATAAAGTTGAAACCCCCCTATGTAGCTCATTATACAGCTTACCGGCATTTCCTCAGTTCGCGGTCGGCTTTGAAGAGTGCAGGCGTGTTCCGGTCCACGAAGATCATCGTGCCAGAGTCTGGAGGTAAGTATGGGGTGGGGTGGAGGCTGGGTGCGTAGTGGGTGAGTGCGGGTTGAGGAGGGGCTTGGGAGGCGCCATGGGACGTTTTTGTTTTACAGGAAAAAAAGATGGCGTGGGATGTTTGCCACGCTGGGGTGAGCTCCCAGTGTGGCAGAAGATGTGTGGGGGATCTGAGGAGCCGACAGGGGATTGGGCACCCCGTCGGCAAACTTCGTGGGAGGGGCCGAGGAGGGCCGGCGGGGGATTGGGCACCTCCGTCAGCAAAAGAAATTAATGGTTTGCCACGCTGGGGTGGGCTCCCCAGCATGGCAGGGATGGCAGGGGGCCCGTGGGCCGGCGGAGTTGAGCACCCGTCAACAAAACAAGCAGCGTTGCCATGCTGGGGTGGCTCTCAGAGTGGCAGGAAATCTTTGGGAGGGCGTGTCATGCAGGGGGGGAGCGCATGATGGAGGGGACAGCAGCGGGGCTCAGTATGGCAGCGGTGTTTTCCTTTGAAGCAGAGGAACACTGCTGTCATACTGAGCTCCTGCACCCATTGGTGCAGGACCGCCACACCTGCTCAAGGGAGCAGTGCATTGGATGGGAGAGGCACACCTCCAAGTGTGCTACTCTCCCAGAACGTTTCTTGCGCATGCGCTCAAGCGAAAGTAAAAAGTATATGACATGTGTGTCTCTTTTGTAGCAGTTATTAAACAGATGATTATATGAACATTAGATAACAGAAATAGTAGTGTTGGTCTACAGGTCATGCTATTATTCTCATGCAGGTGCGAACAAATAATATAGATGCAGATGTTCAAGTTCACTTGTTCATACACAATTGAAGAGCTAGTATCACTGTATATCACACTGTGTTGTTCATTATGCCAAAACATTTAAGTAGTGAGTGTTGGCAAATACTAACTGATATAGAACAACAGTGTAGAAAGTATACTGTTCTTATAGATCTTTTCAAGTTGTCCACGAAGAACATAATACAGTAGGAAAAAATATAATAACGGAACTGATAAGACAGGAGTTCTGATTAACATCACACTCCTTGATGGTCTTGAGAGTGCCCAGCAAAATGTATTACAATTATTGAATTAGATATCAATATTGTAAAATGAAAGACAGGTAGGTAATCACCATTTTGAGGCTCATATATTGATTCATGTTTTTTGTCACTTTGCAGGGCACCCTCGCTTAAAGTGGTGAGCTGGCCACTGTCACTGTTACCACAGGCTTGAGCGCAAGGTTGACAGTCTTATTAAAGACAATGTTGTGCTCCATGAAGGGCAGAAGAAATTATTATCTTTCATAGCAGCACAACAAGTGACTGTCAACCTTGTGCTTGAGCCTGTGGTGACAGCGGCAAGTGAGACTGTGGTCAGTTCAAGCTCTTCACCTCCACCAGTGGCATCCAGCTTCCCTGGCATAGAGTGAGCAGCCTCCACAGCTCCTCCGGTATCTCCTCTGGAAGGTGCAACAGCTTCCACTTCTATTGTGCCTCCACATTGTGTCCAACATACAGGTTGGGCTGCCTCAAGCAGCAACACATCTCTCTTTCAGAGTTGTCTGTAAATAGTGTACATAGTTCTTAAAATATTTTTTCACGTATTTTATAAAATAACTGTAACTTTACAGTTTATAAAGCAACTGTAACTTTTTTAATGAAGATATCTATTTTTTTATGTACCATTTAATTTGTAGATAAATATAAAAATTAATATATTGTTATTTTTTTATCTTTCTATGAAACGTCATTGAATTTATTTAACAATTCTTTGTCAGGATTGACTTTGTTTGATTTGAACGTCTAAAAGGAATATTTTATTATTTTAATATATGTAGAAATAAATATTTTTTGAAAATAACACTTTTTCTTGTGGTATTATTAAGTTGTGGGGATCGTTGTCATCAATATATATTCTATAAGAAAGCATTCATTTTCCTTAGTTTGGTAAAGAAGGGCATTATATACAAAGTTCAGGTTTAAACAGATAACACATTACAATTGTTGTTGTGTTACGTATCTTGCAGTGTTATGACAACATTTTTGTAGGTACGTTAATATGTATGAGTTATGTTCAGAATCTGTGCCTAGTAAAGCTATGGAAGAAGACCATGTAAGATATGTAGATATTTAACAGTGGTGCTGAGAAATACAATGCCACATTGTTTATGTCCCACAAGAATAGTTTCATTGCCTGCAAAAAGATAGTGTGTGAAACAGTGCAACAGCATAAATTAGTATGTGACATAACAATGTTAAACAAAAGGAAATAGATAAATATTAAGAGGCATATGTTTGAGATGGTTGTTGTCTTAATCTTCATAACAGACAATTCTGCTAGATGACTTACTGTGTTCTTCATATGTGTGCATTTGGCTATGTGTGTCTGGTATTGCTACTTCTCATTCTCAAAAAGACAGGATATTCATGGCAAAAAAATCCATTTACTGCATCAGTTATGGTTGTTCCACAGCTACAAAAGCGAGGAAATTTGGTGCTAGGGTTGAAAACCCTAACTCCGCATTCACCCCCCCAGCACCACACACACACAGACACACAGACACACACACACACATACACACACGCAAGTAGGGGGGAGGACTAAGGCAACATGACCAATCACAGACAACCAGCAGCAGGTGACAGAGATAAAATACAACTGTCAAAATGTACTACAGGACATCCCCACCACCCCAGACCAAGTACTGCATACTCAGTGTAGATCCACAACAAAACTGAGGCCATGTACACCAATAGTATGCATCCCTGATTACAGGTGCACACAAGTTACTACACTTAGGGGTTGCATGCATTACCTACCAACCAGGTACTGCACCCTGAGTGGAGAGCCACGGCTACACTAAGGCCAAGCACATCTATGGTATATCTCTCTGAATGCAAGTACACACAAGTTAACATGGTTCTGAATTGGAGGACTTCCACCAGGCAATGCCATCCCCCCAGAACAAGTACTGCATACTGAGTGGAGAGGTACAGCAACAATAAGGCCATACACATCAACAGTGCACCTCCCTGATTGCAGCTGCACAGAACTTACCAAACTTAGGAGTTGCACAGTGTCAACCAGGAAATGCACCCCCAGAAGACTTACTGCATCCTGACTGGAGAGCCACTGCAAAACTGCAAGTATGGACATCAATGGTACACCTCGCTGATTGCAAGCATGGCCTCAGACAGACAATGCCTCCCTGTTACAAGGTACTGCATCCTGAGTGCTGAGCCACAGCAAAACTGAGGCTATAGACATCAATGTTACACCTCCCTAATTTCAGGTACACTACACTTACCACAGTAAGGAGTTGCATGGCTTCAGTCAGGCAATGCTCCCCCACACACACACACACCAGATACTGCATCCTTAGTGTAGAGCCACAGCAAAACTAACTCCATACACATCAATGGTACACCTCCATCACTGAAGATGCACACAACTTTGTACCATTATCAGTTGCATGCCCTTGACCAGGCAATAGTCTCTCACACCCACACACCAGGTACTTCATCCTGACTGGAGAGCCACAGCAACACTACAGCCATAGACATCAACTGTACAAATGCTTCAGTTGTTGGCTCATCATCATGGATATGTCTTGTACTACATTTACACAGCTGTATTTTATTTCAGACACCTGCTGTTGGTTGTCTGTGATTGGCCATGTTGCCTTGGTCCTCCCCCTTACTTGCATGTGTGTGTGTCATGCAGGGGGGGTGGGGGTGAAGGCAGAGTTAGGGTTTTCAACTCTAACACCAAATTTCCTCACTTTTGTCACTGTGGAACAACCCTACTGATGCATTAAATGGAGTTTTTTGCCATATATATATATATATATATATATACACATACATATAACCCAAAATAATACATTATTGCTCAGGAAAGGCTAATTTCTTTTTGAAATCTGGTGGAAAGGGTTATAGTAGGATAATAACAGATACAAATAGCAATTACAATGACTATGTCGCTGTATTGACCAGCGCTGTATTTGCTGTCGCTGTATTTGCTGTCACTGCATTTGTTGTCGTTGTAGTTACAGTCACTATCTTGCCCAGTGCTGTATTTGCTGTCACTGTATTGAACATGCTGTATTTGTTGTCACTATCTTGACCAGCACTGTATTTGCTATCGCTGAATTGAGCAGCGCTGTATTTACTGTCGGTATATTGTCTGACTGTGTATGAGATGTCACTGTACTGGCCCACGGTGTCATTACAGCAACAGCAAATGCAGTGTTAGTCAATGCAGTGACAGCAAATACAGTGCTGGTCAAGATAGCGACTGTAAATACAGCATGGTCAATGCAGCCACAGCAAATCCAGCGTTAGCCAATACAGTGACATCAAATACAGTTTTAGCCAATACAGTGACATCAAATACAGTGCTGGTCAATACAGCAACAGCAAATATAGCGCTAGTGAATACAGCGACAGCAAATACAGCGTGGTCAATACAGCAACATAGTCACTGTAATTGCTATTTTATCTGTCATTTTCCTACTGTAACCATTTCTACTAGATTTCACCAAGAAATTAGCCCTCTCTGAGCAAGAATATAATATTAATGGGAGCCTTTAGACAGTGTATGAGTGAATAATGTCATGGGGGAGTGAAGATAAAAAAACTGAGGATGAAGGCTGAGGTCACTATCATTGGTGCTTAGTTCCCTTATTCCTAAAGGCTGAACCTTCATTGCATCTCATTATCACAGTTATATCGATGCACAGAAGGAGAAATATGTGACCAGTTTTCAAAGGCTAAAGTTTACTTTTTTAGCAGTTTCTGACAGTGCGGGGAACTGCTCAGCTAAATCCATTTCTTTTTTGACAGCTGCGTTTCTAACAGGTGAATGTTAAGTCAGAAGCTCCTTGGCATATTCAGTGTGTTTTTCCCCCAAATTGCCATATTCAAAATGCCTTTGTGTTCCTCATGCTTATTTAGAGTACGTTGTTGCCACACAATGCCCTTTAAATAAAAGATCTGATTAGCTACATGGGCTTCATCTTGATAAATTAATTATTAATAAATACATTGATTAATAATGCACTGTGAAAACAAAGATTGCAATTCTGACTATACTGACCTGCTAGTCAAGCAGTCAAAGGAAAAGCTACCTGCATGAGAAACAACTTTACGTGGGCAAACAAGGAAACACAAAGTGGGGGGTGCTGCACATGTTAGGAAATAGGCATAATGTTTCATTTCTAATTAAAACCCCAAAAGGTGGTCCAGCTCAGTGGCACAGTGGTTGTGCATGGTGCTGCCTGCTGAGAGACCAGGGTTCTCATGGGAACCCTGGAGACCCAGGATGGAGCTGGCTGGGGGCTGGTGCATCTTCATTTGGGTTTCTGGAGTTCATAAAAACAACAAAAAAACAACTACTGTGTTTGCAGAGCCAGAATCCCTGGAAAGTGCGAGATAACCTAACTGATCAGAAAGGGTTCAAATGGCATTTAGCCACAGCAGGGACTGTGTCTCTCTCCAGGCCTATGAACTCACTAAAGTATGTTTATTACCCAGTCTGCATAGCAGGTCATCGTGGTTACACATATTTATAGTTGATCCTCCCCCCCTTGTTTAACCAGGAGTAGCACACTAAGCTGAAAGCTTGATTACAGGTGCGACCTGGAAGCACAGGGAAGTTAAGTGACTTGCTTAGGGTGACACAGTATGCAAGCGGGGGCTGTGGAATTCAAACTGAGATCTCCAGATTTCTAGCTCAGAGCCTTATACCTACTGCGCTATACTGCCTCCATTAATAAGATACAGCTTTAAAATATAAATGAAAGAATAAAAATCAATTCAAGAGGAAAGCTGGTACTGCCATGGAGACTCATCAATTCAAAGGGCTGTTATGCCACTCTGATGTCTTTAATTTGTGACTATTTAGTGCTTTATTTGCCTAAGGCAAAGCCCAGCCACCCCCTTCAGTGCTCCAGTGCTCATTTAATGTTTTGCCCCACCTGCTGACAATAAAATGGGGACAATGCATGGAGGGCCTTCCCCTGCTGACTATGAGAATAGGTGTGAATAGGTAGGTAAGGTAAATGAGAAGCAACAAGGAAAAAAGTTTGGTGGATTACCCAGCGCGGTCCGCCTGAACCCAGCCGTTCAGCAATGCCAGTAGAAAATGCACCTGCTTCTCCGATTCTGCACATTATATATCTCATGAGAAAAACAAACTTGAAAAAATGGGTTGTTCTCACACATATAATTGCTGGAGATGTAACTCACCCTATGCCAATGTTTCCCAACACGCATATAAAAAACAGCGAGAGAGAAACTGGAAGCTGGGCAAGGGGGGAGGTTAAGAAAGGGGCGTGAGTCAAATAAAAGGCAATACAGAATAAAAAAAAAAAAACAGAAAAGAACCCTCCTGATGCAGGGCCTGATGTATATTATTTGGACTTATGTACAGAGAAACGAGTTCTTGACTTTCTCGGGTATTCCCAACCACACCTGATGAGTGGGTAATGGAGGGGTTTTTACCCAGCTCCATGCTGCCCATGAGTTCACCCACATGGGCACTTTAGACAATATTACAAAAAAGTGCTGGCCTTCATCACTGCGGAGAGTGGAATATTAGAGGTACAGTAGCTACTTCCCACAATGTTTTTCCTCTGGTCTCCCAGCTGTATGCATGGGCTGCCTTGTTCCACTCTTGATTCACTCATACACTGTCTGACACCTCCCACTAATACATTATATATATATATATATATATATATTTTATATATTTATATATATATATATCTCTCTCTCTCTCTCTCTATATATATATATATATGTAATAGATAACCCACTGTTAGGTGTGTGGACATGCTCTGATATACACACACCTTGGTGTGCCTTGTAAGTATGAGACCGAAGGCCAAGTGTGTCAACCACCCAAGGCCAGCCTATATCAGAGCATGATTGCACACCGCAGAGTGGGTTATCTATCTTATAGAATGGCAAAATTGTGTTTTAGGGGGTAAAAGTTCAGGTGTGCAGTCACGCTCTGATATAGGCATGGTCATGTGATGAAATCCAACAAATCAGCAGACATAATTTTTCCTACCCATTTTATATATATATATAGAACACAATATAATATATTATTGCCCTGAAAAGGCAAATTTATTTTTGAAATCTGGTGGAAAGGGTTACAGTAGGATAATAACAGATACAATTAGCAATTACAATGACTATGTCGCTGTATTGACCAGCGCTATATTTGCTGTCATTGTATTTACAGTTGCTATCTTGACCAGTGCTGTATTTGCTGTCACTGTATTGAACACTCTGTATTTGCTATCGCTATCTTTACTAGCACTGGTTTTGCTGTCGCTGTATTGAGCAGCGCTGTATTTGATGGTATATATTGCCTGACTGTGTATGTGAAGTCGCTGTACTGGCCAACGGTGTAATTACAGTGACAGAAAATGCAGTGTTAGTCAATGCAGTGACAACAAATGCAGTGCTAGTCAATACAGTGACAGCAAATACACTGCTGGTCAAGATAGCGACAGCAAATAAAGTGCTAGTCAAAACAGCGACATCAAAAAACAGTGTTAGCCAATACAGTGACATCAAATACAGTGCTGGTCAATACAATGAGGGCACATACAGCACTAGTGAATACAGCGACAGCAAGTACTGCGTGGTCAATACAGTGACACAGACACTGTAATTGCTATTTTATCTGTCATTTTCCTACTGTAACTATTTCTCCTAGCTTTCACCAAGAAATTAGCCCTCTCCTAGCAAGAATATAGTATTAATGGGAGGCTTCAGACAGTGTATGAGTGAATAATCTCATGGGACAGCCTAGATAAAAAAAAACGGAGCAGGAAGGCTGAGGTCACTATCCTTGGTGCTTAGTTCCCTTATTCCTAAGGGCTGAGCCTTCAATGCATCTCATTATCGCTGTTATATCGATGCACAGAAGGAGAAATATGTGACCAGTTTTCAAAGGCTACAGTTTACTTTTTTAGCAGTTTCTGACAGCGTGAGGAACTGCTCAGTTAAATCCATTTCTTTTTTGACAGCTGCATTTCTGACAGGTGAATGTTAAGTCAGAAGCTCCTCAGCATATTCAGTGTGTTTTCCCCCAAATTGCCATATTCAAAATGCCTTTGTGTTCCTCATGCTTATTTAGAGAGCGTTGTTGCCATACAATGCCCTCTAAATAAGAGATCTGATTGGCTACATTGGCTTCATCTTGATAAATTAATTATTAATAAATAAATTGATTAATAATGCACCGAGAAAACAAAGATTGCGATTCTGACTATACTGACCTGCTAGTCAAGCAGTCATAGGAGAACCTACCTCTGTTCACATTGAAATTATTTTGGAATTCCATGGGTAATAAATCAATAAAGCATTTGAGAAGTGGCACCACTGCTATTCCCCAGTAATTCTGCTGGAAACATTTTACATTCTGCATAGTTCTATTAAACAACAGGCACCCATGTGTGACAAGCATACCTCTCAAGTGTCCCTGATTTTCAGGGATGTCCCTGATTTTGCCTCAAAATTTTACTCTGTCCCTCTTACAATTTGTGTTTTTTTGGCTAAATAGTGGGCACTGTGAGCACAAAACAATGTAAAGCATTAAAGTTACAGACTTGTTTTTCTTTAGAAAATGCATTTTGCACTAAGCCCCATATTCTACCAGCTTTCTGGGTAGATATCTCAAATTTTGAAGATGTGTCCCTGATTTTGGTTTTTTGTCCCTGATTTTTTTAATCCTTGTCCCTGATTTATGAGGCAGGAGGTTGAGAGGTATGGTGACAAGAATTTCATAAACCAGCTCCTTTCAGTTATTACAATTTACTTGAGAGCACCATCATTTATTTCCACTTTTTTTGTCCCAGGAAGTGGCAGTAAACGTTTTGCCAACTTGTCCAAGGCCTTTGTATAAAGTGCTTTTGTTGAGATTTTCTGATGTCAAACTGCGTGTGTGATGGTATCATGGTGCCTACCATGCAAACAGATCTTGACGTCATGAAAAACACAATTGTGCAGTCAGTTAAGGGCAGTCAGATATTTATGGACAGGAGAGCACTAGTTAACGTGAAATTTTTGAAACACTGATAACATAACACAGCTAGTGGGGTGCAGTGTGCAGACCTGAACTGGCAGAATCACAATTCCCCTTCTGGAAACCTTAGTAGGATTTTGTGCTGAATTCTGCAAACTTGTGCCTAGTGAACTGTCATTTTTTTAGAACAAGCCACATTTTTCATTTGTTAAATCATAGAAAATTGCTCTCTGGAAAAACTATGAAAATTGTGGGATATTTTTTTCTATGGAATTAAGCATCAATTAGTGAAATTTTGCATTTTCTGAGATGTGTCACGACAGAAAATATCTATTCCACTTCAGAGAGACTTCAAGTAGAATTTTGTAATTCTGTACAGCAATAAACAGAGCCAAACACCTAGAAAGCAACATTTAAGTTAAATTCCACTGCTATGAAGAGAAAGGTTCTAAACATTTTATTTTAATAGATACCACCACTTTGAAATACATAATAAGGATTCCTAGATAACTTTGACTGCTTTGATTCTAATGCCATGTTAAATAAGCACACCTTCATATTTTTATGTTTTCTTTTTATAATAAATGCAGACTGCATGTACTGTAATAAGCGACATACATAAATGCAATTGCACACCCGATCTGCATTTTAGTATTAATGCTCCGCATATTCAAAGCAAAAATGTATTGCAGCTAGCTCTCTCATCCCCAGTTGACCCGTCCCATGACACAACAACTTGTCACTTGGTTTTTGCTGGCTGGTTTATTTGATTGCTCCAAGGCTAGTCATTTCAATGATAAGTCCAATGATGTCTTGCAGAGTCCATCAAAAGCAGCAGAACTGAATATAGCCCAAATGAAAATAATGCTGCACCCCCAGCCCCATACACGTCAGCCCCATCCTGCCTCATAAATTAGGGACCATGCTTAACATACCATTCAGAGGCAAATGATCAAAAATAGGTATATATGGAGCCCTTCCCCTGCCGACTATGTGAATAGGTAGATAAGGTAAATGAGAAAACAACAAGGGAAAATGTTTGGTGGACTACCCAACGCGGTCCTCCTGAACACAGCCGTTCACCAATGCCAACGGAAAACGCACCTGCTCCTCCAATTCTGCACATTATATGTCTCATGAGAAAAACGAACTTGAAAAAATGGGTTGTTCTTGCACATATAATTGCTGGAGATGTAACTCACCCTATACCAAGGTTTCCCAACACGCATATAAAAAACAGCGAGAGAAAAACTGGAAGCTGGGCGAGGGGGGAGGTTAAGGAAGGGGCGTGAGTCTAATAAAAGGCAGTACAGAATTAAAAAAAAACAGAAAAGAACCCTCCTGATGCAGGGGCTGATGTATATTATTTTGACTTATGTACAGAGAAATTAGTTCTTGCTTTCTGAGGTTTTCCTGACCATACATAATGAAGGGTTTTTACCCAGCTCCACGCTGCCCATGAGTTCACCCATATAGGCAATTTAGAAAATATTACAAAAAAGTGCTGGCCTTCATCACTGCAGAGAGCGGAATATTAGAGGTACAGTAGTTACTTCCGACAATGTTTTTCCCCTAGTCTCCCAGCTGTATGCATGGGCTGCCTTTCTCCACTCTTGTATTCACTCATACACTGTCTGACACCTCCCACTTGTACATTATCTATATATATATATATATATATATATATATATATATATATATATATTATAGCCAGGAAAAGGCTAATTTCTTTTTGAAATCTGGTGGAAAGGGTTACAGTAGGATAATAACAGACACAAATAGCAATTACAAAGACTGTGTTGCTATATTGACCAGCGCTGTATTTGCTGTCACTGTATTGAACACTCTGTATTTGCTGTCGCTGTCTTGACCAGCACTGTACTTGCTGTCGCTGGACTGAGCAGCGTTATAGTTGCTGTCGGTATATTGTCTGACGGTGTATGTGATGACGCTGTAGAGGCCAATGGTGTCATTGCAGCGACGGTAAATGCAGTGACAGCAAATACAGAGCTGGTGAAGATAGCGACTGTAAATACAGCGTGGTCAATGCAGTGACAGCAAATACAGTGACATCAAATACAATGTTAGCCAATACAGCGACATCAAATACAGTGCAGGTCAAAACAGCGACAGCACATATAGCGCTAGTGAATACAGCGACAGCAAGTACTGCGTGGTCAATACAGTGACACAGTCACTGTAATTGCTATTTTATCGGTCATTTTCCTACTGTAACCATTTCTCCTAGCTTTCGTCAAGAAATTAGCCCTCTCCTAGCAAGAATAAAGTATTAATGGGAGGCTTCAGACAGTGTATGAGTGAATAATGTCATGGGACAGCGTAGTTAAAAAAACTGAGTACGAAGGCTCACGTCAAAATCGTTGATGCTTAGTTCTTTATTCCTGAGGGCTAAGCCTTCAATGTATCTCATTATCGCTGTTATATCGATGCACAGAAGGAGAAATATGTGACCAGTTTTCAAAGGCTAAAGTTTACTTTTTTAGCAGTTTCTGACAGAGCGAGGAACTGCTCAGCTAAATCCATTTCTTTTTTGACAGCTTCGTTTCTAACAGGTCAATGTTAAGTCAGAAGCTCCTTAGCATATTCAGTGTGTTTTCTCCTCAAATTGCCATATTCAAAATGCCTTTGTGTTCCTCATGCTTATTTAGAGGGCGTTGTTGCCATACAATGCCCTCTAAATAAGAGATCTGATTGGCTACATGGGCTTCATCTTGATAAATTAATTATTAATAAATAAATTGATTAATAATGCACCGAGAAAACAAAGACTGCGATTCTGCAGAACAGAATATAGCCCAAATGAAAATAATGCTGCACCCCAGCCCCATACATCAGCCCATCCTGCCTCATAAATTAGGGACCATGCTTAACATACCATTCAGAGGCAAATGATCTAAACCAGGTTATATGGAGCCCTTCCCCTGCCAACTATGTGAATAGGTAGATAAGGTAAATGAGAAAACAACAAGGCAAAATGTTTGGTGGACTACCCAGCGCAGTCCTCCTGAACCCAGCCATTCACCAATGCCGGTGGAAAACGCACCTGCTCCTCTGATTCTGCACATTATACATAAACCTGCTATAAAGAGTGGAAACTGAGAGGGGAGGAGATTCATGAGGTAAGAGAGAAAGCTTTATTTTACAGAAAGAGTGGTGAAGCCAGCAAAACAATCTGCTAGCTAATGTTGCGGACACTTAAACTATCAATGGTTTCAAACACAACTGGGATAGAGTGAAAGGCTTATTGGTTGCCCAGTATGATAGCCATAGGGTGGGGAGCATGGGGCGGATAGTGTGGGTCAGAATCCTGTACGGATAGTAGGTCCTGTGTTCCTTAGTGTTTATGGGCAGACTGGAAGGACCAGTGGTCTTTTTCTGCTGTCCTTGTTTAAGTTTCTGTTTCTGCAATGAGCTGGAATAAGGCTGTTCTCAGGTTTTTAATTCCAAAGAATGTGAAAATCTAGATTTGGTCTCAGATTCACACTGTTCATTTCATGAGGTACTGTCAGTTAATTAGGGAACATGTTAGATGGGGCGATTCACAGTTCCCCATAATTAGCAGACAGTGCAGAAGTAGGTGCTCAGACCTTTAAATATTAGCATAATTTTATTGTATCTAAATGTTTTTGTCAGGTGCTAGCTATCTTGACCAGCGCTGTATTTGCTGTCACTGCATTGACCAGCGCTGTATTTGCTGTCTCTGTATTTGATGTTGTATTTACAGTCGCTGTCTTGACCAGTGCTGTATTTGCTGTCACTGTATTGAACATGCTGTACTTGGTGTCGTTGTATTTACAGTCGCTATCTTGACCAGCGCTGTATTTGCTGTCACTGTATTGAACACAATGTATTTGCTGTCGCTGTCTTGACCAGCACTGTACTTGCTGTCGCTGGATTGAGTAGCGTTATAGATGCTGTCGGTATATTGTCTGACGGTGTATGTGATGACGCTGTAGAGGCCCATGGTGTCATTGCAGCGACAGTAAATGAAGTGACAGCAAATACAGAGCTGGTCAAGATAGCGACTGTAAATACAGCGTGGTTCCATGCAGTGACAGCAAATACAGTGCAGGTCAAAACAGCGACAGCACATATAGCGCTAGTGAATACAGCAACAGCAAGTACTGCGTGGTCAATACAGTGACACAGTCACTGTAATTGCTATTTTATCTGTCATTTTCCTACTGTAACCATTTCTCCTAGCTTTCATCAAGAAATTAGCCCTCTCCTAGCAAGAATAAAGTATTAATGGGAGGCTTCAGACAGTGTATGAGTGAATAATGTCATGGGACAGCGTAGTTAAAAAAAACTGAGTACGAAGGCTCACGTCAAAATCGTTGATGCTTAGTTTCCTTATTCCTGAGGGCTAAGCCTTCAATGTATCTCATTATCGCTGTTATATCGATGCACAGAAGGAGAAATATGTGACCAGTTTTCAAAGGCTAAAGTTTACTTTTTTAGCAGGTTCTGACAGAGTGAGGAACTGCTCAGCTAAATCCATTTCTTTTTGACAGCTTCGTTTCTAACAGGTCAATGTTAAGTCAAACTCCTTAGCATATTCAGTGTGTTTTCCTCAAATTGCCATATTCAAAATGCCTTTGTGTTCCTCATGCTTATTTAGAGGGCGTTGTTGCCATACAATGCCCTCTAAATAAGAGATCTGATTGGCTACATGGGCTTCATCTTGATAAATTAATTATTAATAAATACATTGATTAATAATGCACCGAGAAAACAAAGACTGCGATTCTGCAGAACAGAATATAGCCCAAATGAAAATAATGCTGCACCCCGCAGCCCCATACACATCAGCCCCATCCTGCCTCATAAATTAGGGACCATGCTTAACATACCATTCAGAGGCAAATGATCAAAACCAGGTATATATGGAGCCCTTCCCCTGCCAACTATGTGAATAGGTAGATAAGGTAAATGAGAAAACAACAAGGCAAAATGTTTGGTGGACTACCCAGCGCAGTCCTCCTGAACCCAGCCATTCACCAATGCCGGTGGAAAACGCACCTGCTCCTCTGATTCTGCACATCATACATAAACCTGCTATAGAGAGTGGAAACTGAGAGGGGAGGAGATTCATGAGGTAAGAGAGAAAGCTTTATTTTACAGAAAGAGTGGTGAAGCCAGGAAACAATCTGCTAGCTAATGTTGCGGACACTTAAACTTTATCAATGGTTTCAAACACAACTGGGATAGAGTGAAAGGCTTATTGGTTGCCCAGTATGATAGCCATAGGGTGGGGAGCATGGGGCGGATGGTGTGGGTCAGAATCCTGTACGGATAGTAGGTCCTGTGTTCCTTAGTGTTTATGGGCAGACTGGAAGGACCAGTGGTCTTTTTCTGCTGTCATTGTTTAAGTTTCTGTTTCTGCAATGAGCTGGAATAAGGCTGTTCTCAGGTTTTTAATTCCAAAGAATGTGAAAATCTAGATTTGGTCTCAGATTCACACTGCTCATTTCATGAGGTACTGTCAGTTAATTAAGGAACATGTTAGATGGGGCGATTCACAGTTCCCCATAATTAGCAGACAGTGCAGAAGTAGGTGCTCAGACCTTTAAATATTAGCATAATTTTATTGTATCTAAATGTTTTTGTAAGGTGCTAGCTATCTTGACCAGCGCTGTATTTGCTGTCTCTGTATTTGATGTTGTATTTACAGTCGCTATCTTGACCAGTGCTGTATTTGCTGTCACTGTATTGAACATGCTGTATTTGGTGTCGTTGTATTTACAGTCGCTATCTTGACCAGCGCTGTATTTGCTATCACTGTACTGAACACACTGTATTTGCTGTCGCTGTCTTGACCAGCACTGTACTTGCTGTCGCTGCATTGAGTAGCGTTATAGTTGCTGTCGGTATATTGTCTGAAGGTGTATGTGATGACGCTGTAGAGGCCCATGGTGTCATTGCAGCGACAGTAAATGAAGTGACAGCAAATACAGAGCTGGTCAAGATAGCGACTGTAAATACAGCGTGTTCAATGCAGTGACAGCAAATACAGTGCAGGTCAAAACAGCGACAGCACATATAGCGCTAGTGAATACAGCAACAGCAAGTACTGCGTGGTCAATACAGTGACACAGTCAGTGTAATTGCTAGTTTATCTGTCATTTTCCTACTGTAACCATTTCTCCTAGCTTTCATCAAGAAATTAGCCCTCTCCTAGCAAGAATAAAGTATTAATGGGAGGCTTCAGACAATGTATGAGTGAATAATGTCATGGGACAGCGTAGATCAAAAAAACTGAGCACGAAGGCTGACGTCAAAATCGTTGATGCTTAGTTCCCTTATTCCTGAGGGCTAAGCCTTCAATATATCTCATTATCGCTGTTATATCGATGCACAGAAGGAGGAATATGTGACCAGTTTTCAAAGGCTAAAGTTTACTTTTTTAGCAGTTTCTGACAGAGCGAGGAACTGCTCAGCTAAATCCATTTCTTTTTTGACAGCTTCGTTTCTAACAGGTCAATGTTAAGTCAAAAGCTCCTTAGCATATTCAGTGTGTTTTCCCCTCAAATTGCCATATTCAAAATGCCTTTGTGTTCCTCATGCTTATTTAGAGGGCGTTGTTGCCATACAATGCCCTCTAAATAAGAGATCTGATTGGCTACATGGGCTTCATCTTGATAAATTCATTATTAATAAATAAATTGATTAATAATGCACCGAGAAAACAAAGACTGCGATTCTGCAGAACTGAATATAGCCCAAATGAAAATAATGCTGCACCCCCCCAGCCCCATACACATCAGCCCCATCCTGCCTCATAAATTAGGGACCATGCTTAACATACCATTCAGAGGCAAATGATCAAAACCAGGTATATATGGAGCCCTTCCCCTGCCAACTATGTGATTAGGTAGATAAGGTAAATGAGAAAACAACAAGGCAAAATGTTTGGTGGACTACCCAGCGCAGTCCTCCTGAACCCAGCCATTCACCAATGCCAGTGGAAAACGCACCTGCTCCTCTGATTCTGCACATTATACATAAACCTGCTATAAAGAGTGGAAACTGAAAGGGGGGAGGAGATTCATGAGGTAAGAGAGAAAGCTTTATTTTACAGAAAGAGTGGTGAAGCCAGGAAACAATCTGCTAGCTAATGTTGCAGACACTTAAACTATCAATGGTTTCAAACACAACTGGGATAGAGTGAAAGGCTTATTGGTTGCCCAGTATGATAGCCATAGGGTGGGGAGCATGGGGCGGATAGTGTGGGTCAGAATCCTGTACGGATAGTAGGTCCTGTGTTCCTTAGTGTTTATGGGCAGACTGGAAGGACCAGTGGTCTTTTTCTGCTGTCCTTGTCTATGTTTCTGTTTCTGCAATGAGCTGGAATAAGGCTGTTCTCAGGTTTTTAATTCCAAAGAATGTGAAAATCTAGATTTGGTCTCAGATTCACACTTCTCATTTCATGAGGTACTGTCAGTTAATTAGGGAACATGTTAGATGGGGCGATTCACAGTTCCCCATAATTGGCAGACAGTGCAGAAGTAGGTGCTCAGACCTTTAAATATTAGCATAATTTTATTGTATCTAAATGTTTTTGTAAGGTGCTAGCTATCTTGACCTGCGCTGTATTTGCTGTCGCTGTATTTGATGTTGTATTTACAGTCGCTATCTTGACCAGTGCTGTATTTGCTGTCACTGTATTGAACATGCTGTACTTGGTGTCGTTGTATTTACAGTCGCTATCTTGACCAGCGCTGTATTTGCTGTCACTGTATTGAACACAATGTATTTGCTGTCGCTGTCTTGACCAGCACTGTACTTGCTGTCGCTGGATTGAGTAGCGTTATAGATGCTGTCGGTATATTGTCTGACGGTGTATGTGATGACGCTGTAGAGGCCCATGGTGTCATTGCAGCGACAGTAAATGAAGTGACAGCAAATACAGAGCTGGTCAAGATAGCGACTGTAAATCTAGCATTCAATGCAGTGACAGCAAATACAGTCAGGTCAACAAAGCGACAGCACATATAGCGCTAGTGAATACAGCAACAGCAAGTACTGCGTAGTCAATACAGTGACACAGTCACTGTAATTGCTATTTTATCTGTCATTTTCCTACTGTAACCATTTCTCCTAGCTTTCATCAAGAAATTAGCCCTCTCCTAGCAAGAATAAAGTATTAATGGGAGGCTTCAGACAGTGTATGAGTGAATAATGTCATGGGACAGCGTAGTTAAAAAAAACTGAGTACGAAGGCTCACGTCAAAATCGTTGATGCTTAGTTTCCTTATTCCTGAGGGCTAAGCCTTCAATGTATCTCATTATCGCTGTTATATCGATGCACAGAAGGAGAAATATGTGACCAGTTTTCAAAGGCTAAAGTTTACTTTTTTAGCAGGTTCTGACAGAGTGAGGAACTGCTCAGCTAAATCCATTTCTTTTTTGGCAGCTTCGTTTCTAACAGGTCAATGTTAAGTCAGAAGCTCCTTAGCATATTCAGTGTGTTTTCTCCTCAAATTGCCATATTCAAAATGCCTTTGTGTTCCTCATGCTTATTTAGAGGGCGTTGTTGCCATACAATGCCCTCTAAATAAGAGATCTGATTGGCTACATGGGCTTCATCTTGATAAATTAATTATTAATAAATACATTGATTAATAATGCACCGAGAAAACAAAGACTGCGATTCTGCAGAACAGAATATAGCCCAAATGAAAATAATGCTGCACCCCCAGCCCCATACACATCAGCCCCATCCTGCCTCATAAATTAGGGACCATGCTTAACATACCATTCAGAGGCAAATGATCAAAACCAGGTATATATGGAGCCATTCCCCTGCCAACTATGTGAATAGGTAGATAAGGTAAATGAGAAAACAACAAGGCAAAATGTTTGGTGGACTACCCAGCGCAGTCCTCCTGAACCCAGCCATTCACCAATGCCGGTGGAAAACGCACCTGCTCCTCTGATTCTGCACATGATACATAAACCTGCTATAAAGAGTGGAAACTGAGAGGGGAGGAGATTCATGAGGTAAGAGAGAAAGCTTTATTTTACAGAAAGAGTGGTGAAGCCAGGAAACAATCTGCTAGCTAATGTTGCGGACACTTAAACTATCAATAGTTTCAAACACAACTGGGATAGAGTGAAAGGCTTATTGGTTGCCCAGTATGATAGCCATAGGGTGGGGAGCATGGGCCGGATAGTGTGGGTCAGAAACCTGTACGGATAGTAAGTCTTGTGTTCCTTAGTGTTTATGGGCAGACTGGAAGGACCAGTGGTCTTTTTCTGCTGTCCTTGTTTAAGTTTCTGTTTCTGCAATGAGCTGGAATAAGGCTGTTCTCAGGTTTTTAATTCCAAAGAATGTGAAAATCTAGATTTGGTCTCAGATTCACATTTCATTTCATGAGGTACTGTCAGTTAATTAAGGAACATGTTAGATGGGGCGATTCACAGTTCCCATAATTGAGACATGCAGAAGTAGGTGCTCAGACCTTTAAATATTAGCATAATTTTATTGTATCTAAATGTTTTGTAAGGTGCTAGCTATCTTGACCAGCGCTGTTTTTGCTGTCGCTGCATTGACCAGCGCTGTATTTGCTGTCTCTGTATTTGATGTTGTATTTACAGTCGCTATCTTGACCAGTGCTGTATTTGCTGTCACTGTATTGAACACGCTGTATTTGGTGTAGTTCTATTTACAGTCGTTATCTTGACCAGCGCTGTATTTGCTGACACTGTATCGAACACACTGTATTTGCTGTCTCTCTCTTGACCAACACTGTACTTGCTGTCGCTGGATTGAGCAGCGCTATAGTTGCTGTCGGTATATTGTCTGACAGTGTATGTGATGACTCTGTAGTGGCCCATGGTGTCATTGCAGCGACAGTAAATGCAGTGACAGCAAATACAGAGCTGGTCAAGATAGCGACTGTAAATACAGCGTGGTCAATGCTGTGAGAGCAAATACAGTGCAGGTCAAGGCAGCTACAGCACATATAGCGCTAGTGAATACAGCGACAGCAAGTACTGCGTGATCAATACAGTGACACAAATTGCTATTTTATCTGTCATTTTCCTACTGTAACCATTTCTCCTAGCTTTCATCAACAAATTAGCCCTCTCCTAGCAAGAATAAAGTATTAATGGGAGGCTTCAGACAGTGTATGAGTGAATAATGTCATGGGACAGCGTAGATAAAAAAAACTGAGCACGAAGGCTGACGTCAAAATCGTTGATGCTTAGCTCCCTTATTCCTGAGGGCTAAGCCTTCAATGTATCTCATTATCGCTGTTATATCGATGCACAGAAGGAGAAATATGTGACCAGTTTTCAAAGGCTAAAGTTTACTTTTTAGCAGTTTCTGACAGAGCGAGGAACTGCTCAGCTAAATCCATTTCTTTTGACAGCTTCGTTTCTAACAGGTCAATGTTAAGTCAAAAGCTCCTTAGCATATTCAGTGTTTTCCCCTCAAATTGCCATATTCAAAATGCCTTTGTGTTCCTCATGCTTATTTAGAGGGCGTTGTTGCCATACAATGCGCTCTAAATAAGAGATCTGATTGGCTACATGGGCTTCATCTTGATAAATTAATTATTAATAAATAAATTGATTAATAATGCACCGAGAAAACAAAGACTGCGATTCTGCAGAACAGAATATAGCCCAAATGAAAATAATGCTGCACCCCCCAGCCCCATACACATCAGCCCCATCCTGCCTCATAAATTAGGGACCATGCTTAACATAACATTCAGAGGCAAATGATCAAAACCAGGTATATATGGAGCCCTTCCCCTGCCAACTATGTGAATAGGTAGATAAGGTAAATGAGAAAACAACAAGGCAAAATGTTTGGTGGACTACCCAGCGCAGTCCTCCTGAACCCAGCCATTCACCAATGCCGGTGGAAAACCACCTGCTCCTCTGATTCTGCATCATACATAAACCTGCTATGAAGAGTGGAAACTGAGAGGGAGGAGATTCATGAGTAAGAGAAAGCTTTATTTTACAGAAAGAGTGGTGAAGCCAGGAAACAATCTGCTAGCTAATGTTGCGGACACTTAAACTTTATCAATGGTTTCAAACACAACTGGGATAGAGTGAAAGGCTTATTGGTTGCCCAGTATGATAGCCATAGGGTGGGGAGCATGGGGCGGATGGTGTGGGTCAGAATCCTGTACGGATAGTAGGTCCTGTGTTCCTAGTGTTTATGGGCAGACTGGAAGGACCAGTGGTCTTTTCTGCTGTCATTGTTTAAGTTTCTGTTTCTGCAATGAGCTGGAATAAGGCTGTTCTCAGGTTTTTAATTCCAAAGAATGTGAAAATCTAGATTTGGTCTCAGATTCACACTGCTCATTTCATGAGGTACTGTCAGTTAATTAAGGAACATGTTAGATGGGGCGATTCACAGTTCCCCATAATTAGCAGACAGTGCAGAAGTAGGTGCTCAGACCTTTAAATATTAGCATAATTTTATTGTATCTAAATGTTTTTGTAAGGTGCTAGCTATCTTGACCAGCGCTGTATTTGCTGTCTCTGTATTTGATGTTGTATTTACAGTCGCTATCTTGACCAGTGCTGTATTTGCTGTCACTGTATTGAACATGCTGTATTTGGTGTCGTTGTTTTACAGTCGCTATCTTGACCAGCGCTGTATTTGCTATCACTGTACTGAACACACTGTATTTGCTGTCGCTGTCTTGACCAGCACTGTACTTGCTGTCGCTGCATTGAGTAGCGTTATAGTTGCTGTCGGTATATTGTCTGAAGGTGTATGTGATGACGCTGTAGAGGCCCATGGTGTCATTGCAGCGACAGTAAATGAAGTGACAGCAAATACAGAGCTGGTCAAGATAGCGACTGTAAATACAGCGTGTTCAATGCAGTGACAGCAAATACAGTGCAGGTCAAAACAGCGACAGCACATATAGCGCTAGTGAATACAGCAACAGCAAGTACTGCGTGGTCAATACAGTGACACAGTCAGTGTAATTGCTAGTTTATCTGTCATTTTCCTACTGTAACCATTTCTCCTAGCTTTCATCAAGAAATTAGCCCTCTCCTAGCAAGAATAAAGTATTAATGGGAGGCTTCAGACAATGTATGAGTGAATAATGTCATGGGACAGCGTAGATAAAAAAAACTGAGCACGAAGGCTGACGTCAAAATCGTTGATGCTTAGTTCCCTTATTCCTGAGGGCTAAGCCTTCAATGTATCTCATTGTCGCTGTTATATCGATGCACAGAAGGAGAAATATGTGACCAGTTTTCAAAGGCTAAAGTTTACTTTTTTAGCAGTTTCTGACAGAGCGAGGAACTGCTCAGCTAAATCCATTTCTTTTTTGACAGCTTCGTTTCTAACAGGTCAATGTTAAGTCAAAAGCTCCTTAGCATATTCAGTGTGTTTTCCCCTCAAATTGCCATATTCAAAATGCCTTTGTGTTCCTCATGCTTATTTAGAGCGTTGTTGCCATACAATGCCCTCTAAATAAAGATCTGAATGGCTACATGGGCTTCATCTTGATAAATTAATTATTAATAAATAAATTGATTAATAATGCACCGAGAAACAAAGACTGCGATTCTGCAGAACTGAATATAGCCCAAATGAAAATAATGCTGCACCCCCAGCCCCATACACATCAGCCCCATCCTGCCTCATAAATTAGGGACCATGCTTAACATACCATTCAGAGGCAAATGATCAAACCAGGTATATATGGAGCCCTTCCTGCCAACTATGTGATTAGGTAGATAAAGGTAAATGAGAAAACAACAAGGCAAAATGTTTGGTGGACTACCCAGCGCAGTCCTCCTGAACCAGCCATTCACCAATGCCAGTGGAAAACGCACCTGCTCCTCTGATTCTGCATTATACATAAACCTGCTATAAGAGTGGAAACTGAGAGGGAGGAGATTCATGAGGTAGAGAAAGCTTTATTTTACAGAAAGAGTGGTGAAGCCAGGAAACAATCTGCTAATAATGTTGCAGACACTTAAACTATCAATGGTTTCAAACACAACTGGGATAGAGTGAAAGGCTTATTGGTTGCCCAGTATGATAGCCATAGGGTGGGGAGCATGGGGCGGATAGTGTGGGTCAGAATCCTGTAAGGATAGTAGGTCCTGTGTTCCTTAGTGTTTATGGGCAGACTGGAAGGACCAGTGGTCTTTTTCTGCTGTCCTTGTCTATGTTTCTGTTTCTGCAATGAGCTGGAATAAGGCTGTTCTCAGGTTTTTAATTCCAAAGAATGTGAAAGTCTAGATTTGGTCTCAGATTCACACTTCTCATTTCATGAGGTACTGTCAGTTAATTAGGGAACATGTTAGATGGGGCGATTCACAGTTCCCCATAATTAGCAGACAGTGCAGAAGTAGGTGCTCAGACCTTTAAATATTAGCATAATTTTATTGTATCTAAATGTTTTTGTAAGGTGCTAGCTATCTTGACCTGCGCTGTATTTGCTGTCGCTGTATTTGATGTTGTATTTACAGTCGCTATCTTGACCAGTGTTGTATTTGCTGTCACTGTATTGAACACGCTGTATTTGGTTTCGTTGTATTTACAGTCGCTATCTTGACCAGTGCTGTATTTGCTGTCACTGTATTGAACACACTGTATTTGCTGTCGCTATCTTTACCATCACTGTATTTGCTGTTGCTGTATTGAGCAGCGCTGTACTTACTGTCGGTATATTGTCTGACGGTGGATGTGATGTCGCTCTACTGGTCCATGGTGTCATTACAGCGACAGCAAATTCAGCGTTAGTCAATGGAGTGACAGCAAATACTGTGCTGGTCAAGATAGCGACTTTAAATACAGCTAGGTCAATGCAGCGATAGCAAATACAGCGCTAGACAATACAGCGACAGCATTCCTATGTAAGATATATATATATATATATATATATATATATAATATATACAGCAACAAAAAAAATGAAAATAAAGCAAGCATGTTTTTCAGAAGCACTAGTTGCAGTGTCAAGGTAACACTTTTGATCGTTTGTTCAGTGATGTACAGCAGGGGTTAAATTGGGCAGGAACACACAAGAACGCTACCTCCCTCACACCCCCACACACCTCTTGCAAAATTGTATTAGAGTTCCTTCACCTCTGTCATCTTTCTCCATCAGGTAAGAGTTCTCTCACCTACAGCAGACATGTTAGTTCTCCCCTACACACCTATGGGTGAAAATTTCCCCACCTGAACATTTTTACTTTAACCACTAAATTGCACAGTAAGTATTGTCAGTCTGGTTTACACGTCTCTAACCTGTCCTTACAGTGCACCTGTTAAGTCAGACAAACAGGAAAATATGGACAATAATTTTGGTACGCATCACCACCACATCCACAAACGCTGTATTTTCGTAAATATCGCTGCTAGCTAAAACTCGATATTAATATCCAATGTGTTCAACAGGTGGCATTACAGGATTTTTAATAAGAACAAGAAATAGATCTAGGAACAAAGTTAGTTTTGCGCCCCCACCTCATCATCCTTTGAAAGTTGAAACAAAGTCAATAGTTTAAAAAATAATTGCAGACAAAATGTATTCAAACTGTGTAGACACCAAAGGCGCCAGCAACGTTTATAAATTATATATACATATACTTTATAGGTGCTGAAAAGAACACAGAGACAGATGATCAGATGCATGTTCTCATATGAATGATTAAAACTGAAAAGTAGACACTAAGCGGATACTTTTGCTGTTGTTGACCTGGAGTTAGTATTTTACATCAAGCAGCCTGGCATTCCAGCATTTTGCCAAAACTTTTCCTAAAGTTGTCATCCAGAAAGGCATAGAAGAAGGGGTTCAGGCAAGAGTTGGCATATCTGAGGCTGGTGGTGAAGTAGGAGATCCCAATGACCAGGGGGGTCTGTGGCAGGTCCGAGGTCAGCGCGACGATGTTGGCCAGGTGGAAGGAGGTGCAGCACAAGAGGCACACGGCCAGCACAATGAAGACCATAACCGTCACCTTTTTCTTGGCCTTGTCCAGGGCCTTGGCATTGGAGTTAAGGCACATGTGCCTCAGTTTGTAGAGCGTCACTGTGTACAGGATGCAGGTGGTGGAGACCGGGATGGCGAAGGCCAGCATGAGGGTGTATATCCTGCTCGCCCTGAACCAGAACCTCTCGGGCACCAGGAAATTCAACCCGCAGCTCTTCATGTCCATTCCATTGGTGTAGACGTCTGCGAAGACAGTGACAGTATGCAGACGCAGAGGCTGACGATCCTGGCCACCCGGTGGGTGCGATGGGGCATCCTCTTGGAGCACATGGTGGCCAACACTACCAGGTACCGGTCGGCGCTCATCAACGTCAACAAGTAGATGCTTGAGAAGATGTTGTAATGGTCTATTGAGAGGATGATCTTGCAGAGGAGCTGTCCAAAGGGCCAGTAGTGCAGCAGGTGCTCAGCGATGTTGATGGGCAAGACCAGAGTGAAAAGGTCGTCGGCGATGGCCAGATTCAGGATGAACATATTGGTCATGGTCTTCATCTTTGGGGACTTAAGGATCACGGAGATGATAGCCACATTGCCCGTGAGCCCCACAGTGCAGTTCACCGAGTAGATAACAGGCAGGAGGAAGTACAAGTCGGGGGGCCCCTCCAGCATGGTGTAATTGGCACCGATGCCATTGGAAACAGTAAACGCATCATCGCAGGGGGGTAGGGTTGCATTACTGCAATATCTGCTGATACCGTCCGGACTGGAGATGTTCTCCATGACTTCATCAGGATGAGAGCAAAATGAAATTGAAGGCTTAACTTTTATACATCCGATTTGGCTAAAGTTTACTTTTTTAGCAGTTTCTGACAGTGCGAAGAACTGTTCAACTAGATCCATTACTTTTTGACAGCTGCATTTCCGACAGGTGAACGTAAAGTCAGAAGCTCCTTAGCATATTAAGTGTGTTTTTCCCTCAAATTGCCATATTCAAAATGCCTTTGTGTTCCTCATGCTTATTTAGAGGGCGTTGTTGCCCATACAATGCCCTGTAAATAAGAAATCTGATTGGCTACATGGGCTTCATCTTGATAAATTAATTATTAATAAATACATTGATTAATAATGCACCGAGAAAACAAAGATTGTGATTCTGACTATACTGACCTGCTAGTCAAGTGGTAATAGGAGAACCTACCTCCGTTCAAATTGAAATTATTTTGGAATTCCATGGGAAAAAAATCAACAAAGCATTTGAGAATCGGCACCACTGCCATCCCCCAGTAATTCTGCTGGAAACATTTTACATTCTGCATAGTTCTATTAAACAACAGGCACCCACATGTGACAAGAATTTCATAAACCAGCTCCTTTCAGTTATTACAATTTACTAGAGAGTACCGTCATTTATTTCCACTTTTTTTGTCCCAGGATGTGGCAGTAAGCTTTATGACAACTTGTCCAAGGCATTTGTATAAAATGCTTTTGTTGAGATTTTCTGATGTCAAACTGCGTGTGTGATGATATCATAGTGCCTACCATGCAAACGGATCTTGATGTCATGAAAAACACAATTGTGCAGTCAGTTAAGGACAGTCTGATATTTAGGGAAAGGAGAGTACTAGTTAACGTGAAATTTTTGAAACACTGATAACATAACACAGCTAGTGGGGTGCAGTGAGCAGACCTGAACTGGCAGAATCACAATTCCCCTTCTGGAAACCTTAATAGGATTTTGTGCTGAATTCTGCAAACTCGTGCCTCGTGAGCTGTCATTTTTTAGAACAAACCACATTTTTCATTTGTTAAATCATAGAAAATTGCTCTCTGGAAAACTATGAAAATTGTGCGATTTTTTTCTATGGAATTAAGCATCAATTGGTGAAATTTTGCATTTTCTTCAATGTGTCAGGACAGAAAATGTCTATTCCACTTCAGAGAGACTTCAAGTAGAATTTTGTAATTCTGTATAGCAATAAACAGAGCCAAACACCTAGAAAACAACATGTAAGTTAAATTCCACTGCTATGAACAAAAAGGTTTTAAACATTTTGTTTTAATAGATACCACCACTTTGAAATACATAATTAGGATTCCTAGATAACTTTGACTGCTTTGATTCTAATGCCATGTTAAATAAGCACACCTTCATATTTTTGATTTCTTTTTACTGTAAATGCAGACTACATGTACTGTAACAAGCAACATTCATAAATGCAATTGCACACCAGATCTGCATTTTAGTATTAATGTTCAGCATATTCAAAGCAAAAATATACTGCAGCTAGCTCTGTCATCCTCAGTTGACCCCCAAGTTGACACAGCAACTTCACTTGAATTTTGCTGGCTGGTTTATTTGATTGCTCCGAGGCTAGTCATTTCAATGATAAGTCCAAGGATGTATTGCAGAGTCCACCAAAAGCAGCAGGACTAAATATAGCCCAAATGAAAATAATTCTGCACCCCCAACCCCATACATGTCAGCCCCATCCTGCCTCATAAATTAGGGATCATGATTAACATAACATTCAGAGGCAAATGATCAAAACCTGAGATAGACCTTAAAAGAGAACTGCGTTTTAAGCCTGTAAGTCATTCTTTTTCCTGTAGAAGCTGTTTTTCATATATTGGATCCTGCCCTTTTACTACCCCTTCTTTACGGCCCATTTAGTAAACACATTGACATTTCTAAGTTAAACAGTGGTGCTAAGTGCCATTTTAGAACTATATGATATAGTTTATGTCCCCATGTATTGCAGAATTCTATATAAGAGCAAGACGCATTGTGCCAACAATGTAAGTTCTTAAAGGGGATCAGACACCACCAAGGACCCCTACACTCAAGTGTGGGGCTGGTCCCAGTGTGAACATTGTGGGCAGATACATTTTGGTTTACTTACTGTTTACTCTAGTATAGTAGACAATATCATACTAATTTTGCTTAGTTCTCGGCTAACATCTTCTTTTCCTATAAATTGCTGAATCCTCTGCAGATTACATCAGAGCAGTAGGCAGCAGTGAGAAGATTTAATAGCCTGCAGTGCATGTTAGAATTTATATTAGCTCTGACTTTTTGTTTGATGGTGCCACTGTCCTCTATGGATTGAGTACAGTCACAGAGGACTGTACTTAGACTCCTGGAGAAAAGCAGACCCTGGAAACATTTGATCAGAGATTATAAAAGCTCTAGCATGCCCTTCAGGCTGTTGAACCTCCCACTGCTGCCTACAGCTCTGATATCAGCTGTAGGGTATTCTGGGATTTGTACTAAAAGAATATGTCAGCCAAGAAATAAGCAAAAATATTCTGATGTAATCTACTGTACTATGCTAAACAGTGTGTAGACCAAAATGTTTCTGCCCACAAAACGCACAATGGGACCAGCCCCACACTTGAGTGTGGAGTCTTTTGTGCTGACAAGGACAAAAACTACATCACACTGTTCTAAAATGGTCCTACCCAGCACTGTGTGAATTGGAAACACCCACAGAATTTGCCAAAAGGCCAGTAGAGATAAAACCATAGCAGAGTGTGAACCACTATGTAAACAAACTCTAGCCAGAGCCAATACAGCTGTGGTGAGCTTGGAGAAGGTCTAAGGAAGGTGTGCCATGGGCACCACTGAATGCCATCCTCAATATGACAGCAGTGACGGAACTGTGCATGCATGGCACTGCGCGCATGCACGGTTCTTGTCTCTAAATCCAGAATTAAAGTTGCCAAAATAGTGCCATTTTAGCTCAGAAGTGAGCGACCATGGTGGACTGTTTCAAGCTCTGTTGGAGTTTTGAAGGATATTCTGAAAGTCCAGCAGAAGCGTGCCATGGTCTGATCGCAGAATGGCTGCCGGCTCCACCCACAGGTGTAAAAACAATTTCTACACAAAATACCTGCTTTCAGATTCAAGGCAGTTCTCCTTTAAAAAATTGGTAAAATCAACTCAGGATACTATAAGAATAATATACAGCTTAGTGTGAAAAGTATTTTCTGACAGAGGACTACAGTACGACAAAGATGTCTGTTACTAATTTTAGTTTTAAATCCCCGTTCCTCAGTGAAATCAGAATCCCAAATTTTTGGGGGTACTAAGAACATACTTTATGGCAAAATCAGGCCAAAATGTGGCATACTCAAATGAAGGCCTTTTCAATATTAGTGTCATTTAGTTCATATAACGCAGCAGTGCAACACAAAATGTGTTTTCCAAAAAGTGTGTTTGAGCCACAATTAATACAAATATTAGCATACCTGTCAAATCTATTGTTCTAAGTACCCCCTATGTTGCCCTCCTGAGTTTTATTTCTTTTCTCAGTTTTAGTCCTTGTCAGGTCTACAATGCTACTTCTATGCCAAATGTGGCAGCCATCTTGTTTTCTTAAGAAAAACACTAAATTAAAACCTCTTTAACATACTCAGATTATGGAGAAACTAGAGCATTGTACCCTCAAATACAACTGGAAGATGCCTGGAATATTTTATAGTGAAAAAAACAGTCAGGTAAGGTACAATATCTTGTCCAAGTTCATTTAGGGTTGCCACCTGACTGGTTTTCAACTGGCATGGCCTTTTTTTGTATGGGGTTGCCAGTGAAACACTTTAATGTGCCATTTTTTTTTTTTTATGACAGTCAGTGACATGCACTGTTTCTGCACCTGACCTGTGCACCCAGACTGCAAACTTCCCTAGTAATGAATGTTCCAATCACTTTTATCCATAAATTTCATTCAGGATGGTTTTGGCCATACAAATATTAGATTTTATTACTCGTAGAACACTCCTGCTAGGCACTGCTGAGATGCGTTACCATCAGCTAGTCTTTCTTCGAGTTCTGTGCTTTTATGCAATGTGGTTGCATGTGTCTACACAGACTGTCACCACGCTATATAACATCTCCCATCCCATTGCAACTGGTTCACTCAGCAGATGCCAGAAGAGATTAACCAAGAGGAGAGTGAAACTGAAGACACTGGGAACTTATATACACATTACATAAGTACAGATTTTAGTGGGGTGAGGGGATTGGAGGGGAGTAGGGGCAGGGGGCAGGTGGCCATTTTTTTTTGCATTCTGAAGGTGGCAACCCTTAGTTCATTGCACTGCTACTTTCAGGTTTTTTTTACAAGGGTGCCAGCAAAGTGACTAACCAGTAAAATCAGAATCCAGTTCTCCCCATCAAGATACGGCTGCCCCAAAGAGCCTGTAATCCATTTAAATAATTCTTTATTTTTTTCAGTCAATGTTGATCCTGCCTTGGTTGTGGCAGGCAGGACTCCCTTTGACCCTATGCCCACCACCCCCACCATCTTCCATCTACCACGACTTACCTGTCAGCTGACAAACCCCCATTGATTACCCTCAGGATGTGGTTATAAATAATGATATAGCAAAAATAAATAAGTAAAGCTTTATTTGTATGGCGCCTTCAAAAATCCAAGGCGCCTTAACAATGTTAAAATAGCAGAGTCAACAAATTAACTTCTCAATAACATACAATATAATCATACTAATAACATCCATCAATTAATTACCAAAAGCTTGGTACCACAAAAAAGTTTTTAGTGCCTGCTTAAACCCCTCTATGTTCATGTACGCACGTTAAGAGGGGAATGACCATCCCCCCAAAAAAAGTCATTAAGCATGTGGCTTCACAGGATCTCTGGTGATGGAGCAGGTGGGGATCAGCACAAAGGGCATCATTCCTGCCTGCCTTACCATTGTTCCTCTCTATTTTGTCCCCAGTCCCCTCCTGGGAAGCACACACAGGTGTACACATGTGTGGAGGTACATGTGCCCAGTGGAAGTCCCACAGCTCCCTTCCTTCCTGTGCCACACTCAGACCTGCACTACCATCAGGTCTCCATAGTGGTTGGCAGTCATTCGGCATAAGTGACATGCCTCCCTCTGTGAGAGAGAAGAGCAGTTCATTGGATGCTGATCTTCTGCCCAACTTGACCGACCCCAGTAACCTGAGATTGCTCCCAGTCCTGGGTTGTCAGCGTGGTGGGTGGTAGCATTACTACTGTGACACCGGGCTGACTTAAAACATTCTTCTCTTTGTTCTTACCCCAATTTGAATAGGAGTCTTTAGTTTACAGATTTCAGTCTGAAGTGTAGGCAAGCTTTGCTGCCAATGTTCAAAAGAACCCCCAATGAGACAAGTACCTATGCTGTTATATGCTTAAACCTGCTATAAAGAGTGGAAACTGAGAGGGGAGGAGATTCAAGAAGGAAGAGAGAAAGCTTTATTTTGCAGAAAGAGTGATGAAGCCAGGAAACAATCTGCCAGTCAATGTTGCGGACACTAAAACTATCAAGGGTTTCAAACACAGCTGGGATTGACGGAAGGGCTTATTGCTTGCCCAGTATGATAGCCATAGGGTGGGGAGCATGGGGTGGATAATGTGGGTCAGAATCCTGTACGGATAGTAGGTCCTGGGTTCCTTAGTGTTTATGGGCAGACTGGAAGGACCAGTGGTCTTTTCCTGCTGTCCTTGTCTATGTTTCTGTTTCTGCAATGAACTGGAATAAGGCTGTTCTCAGGTTTTCAGTTCCAAAGAATGTGAAAATCTAGATTTGGTCTCAGATTCACACTGCTCATTTCATGAGGTACTGTCAGTTAATTAGGGAACATGTTAGATGGGGTGATTCACAGTTCCCCATAATTAGCAGACAGTGCAGAAGTAGGTGCTCAGACCTTTAAATATTAGCATAATTTTATTGTATCTAAATGTTTTTGTAAGGTGCTAGCAAAGTGGCACATCAGTACCATTAAAACACAACATTTCTCATCAAGTCACTGCTGCACAAAGGGCTTGCAGTTCATTTAAACCTTTTTGCAGCTCACTGTGGCAGGTTAAATTATAAAACAGCATAGACACTTGTCTCATTGGGAGTTACCTTGCAATTGGTAGCCAAACTTGCCAACATGTCAGTCAGAAATCTGGAAGCTAAAGACTCCCATTTAAATTTGGTTAAGAACAAATATAATGTAAGCAATAATGACCAAGAAGCCAGTCATTTCTGAAGGATTATTGTCAGGTTGGGACCACCTCTCTCCAGCCAGTACTTAATCCAAGCAAATGACTGGCTTCAAAGTTGTTATTCTGATTATACGTCTACTTGCAACTGTAGCAGTTGCTTTTTCCATTCCTTTTTACTTACTTTTAGGTTTGGAGCAGTGTGATACAGTTTTATGTGATAAGGGTGAGTTGTTTAAGTCACGTACCAATAACAATGACTAAACAACTGCCTGAAATCACAAAAGCTGGCAAAAACAGATCGACTGCTGCAAACAGTGATGGTCAATGCATTCATTTACCAACAAAAATAATGAAACATCTTTTATGCAGAGGGCAAGCCCCCCACATCCCCCCAACTAACAGATTCTCAACTCCGAGGGGGGGTGGACTTAAAGAAAAAAATGAAGGATGCACAAAAGTCATATCCAGCCCCAGGGTCTGAATACGGATCCTTCAGTTTCACAAGCAGTGGCTGTAGCTGCTAGACCAAATGGCCAGTTTGGTGGTGATTAGCCACACCGCTCCTCTAATCATCATGACATTAGTGCAGATCATGGATACATTTGCTCTCATCTGTTCTTCAGTATATTGCACTAGTAGCTCTTCTGATGAGTGGTTTTACTGAGTGGCTCTTCTTGAGTAGCTCAATAAAATTCACTCATATAACATGATACCATGTGACACTAACTATGCTTCCCACATAGCATCAGTTAGAAGACAGATCGGTCATTTCTAAGACATTAATGACCAATGCAGTAGCCAATCAGAAGCCTTGCTAGGCTCATGAATATTTAATTAGAAATTTCATTTTTTTTTAATCAAGTCTTTTCTCATCCCCCTTGGCTGCCAACACAGGACGGCACCCACAACCCCACCACCAGCCTTGTTTTGGACATATGAGTTATCCAGCAGTTGCCCAGTACAACAATAGCATCAGGTGGCCTGCAATGTTGGCCATGCATGGGCCTGTGGGGGGTGCCAGTGCAACAGCAGATCAGGGGCCCGTAGCATTACAAAATATCTGCACCTGGGGAGATTGCTATCTTCAGCCCCTGTTCAGCAGGGGTGGCAAGCACAATTGTGGGAGATGTTATGCCTGGTCCAACCAGGTGTAAGATTTTGTCACAGCTGTGCTGCCATAAATCATGGAGCCAGACATAAACCAGTTCCAGCTTTGAAAAGATGGTGAATGCAGGAAAAACCGTGGCTTTGCAAGTGAAGCTCCATTTGCTGCAGCTTTCCTCTGCACCTGCACCAATTTCTGGGAGTTTGAAAGTCGAGACCCAGGATTTTTTCCTCCAGTTCCTGGTTTTCTCCTTGATAATTCTGCCATGCAATGACATGCACAAATGTGCTTAGCTGCCACTCACCATGTCCAGGAGCTCTTGAAATCATGCCACGTGGTCTCCACCATTTGGTTGTTTGGTAGTGAGACACAGCATCCCACGCCCCAAGCAAGGAAAGCAGTCATTGGGATACTCCATCCTCCCTGCTCAGCACCCTGCCTAGAGTGACCAAAGGCCATTACTGAACCCCAAATGTTGGCATAGCAAGCAGCAACACTACCACCGTGCTACCAAGCCAGCCCTTAAAAAAAATTTATATGGATTGCAGGACTCTTTTGGGGCAGCAGTGACTTTATGTAGAGTGCCAAATTCTGATTTTACTGAATAGCTATTTTGCTAAAGCCCCTTCTTCAAAATTTAGATAAGCTAAAATGTTACTAACATTTTTACTTTTATTTATAATTTATTTCCCCTCAGTCTCCAGTGATGTCCCCCCAGAGAACCCCTGCCACCTTCCATGCAGTGCCCAGCTCATTTTGCTTGCCATCCTCCATGGAGTCTCTACTTGACCCCCAGATGGGGTATGTGGTGGAGGGATTCATACCCCCAAGCATGCATAGTATCAGGAGGTGTAGCAAAGAGTCAGGGGCTGGCTCAGATATACTGGGGTCTCTGGGAATCCAGCACTGGAGCCACTTTCCATTTCCTCCCTGACTCCCTGGAAGATGCCAGTGCACAAGGGCACTAATGCACATGAGCACACGATACGTGCACGGTAGGTTCCCTGCCAGTGTCATCCCCTTCTATCAGCACCCTGTTGCACTATCACCTGTGGTCTCCTGGGTTGCAGTACTGCAGCAGGATGGTGTCCCTCCCTCACCAGAGGATGACAACTTCTGTAATGCTGAAACCTCGTCCACTGACTGACCCCTCATTTTTTGATTTTTTTTAAATTTTTAACACAGAAGTGTGCTGAGCACAGTCCTTTTTCAGTCACTCCAGACATAAAACAATTGACAACAATAACATACAAAATAGATACAGAATTCAGTCTTACATAACATGAACATTTAGCATTCTCACTATACAGCTTCTTTGAAAGATGTTTAAAATGAGTAGCATTTCAAGTGGTTGTTACTAGATTAGACAGATCATTCAGTATTGCAGTATACTGCAGTGGTTTAGATCTCTGAGCTACACACCTGGAGACCTGAGTGTGAATCCCACAGCCCACACTTGCATACTGTGTGACCCTAAGCAAGTTGTTTAACTTTCTTGTGCTCACAGGTTACACCTGAAAACAAGTTTTGACTTAATGTGCCTTTCCTGGTTAAACAATCCCCCCAGGATACTGGGAACAAACAAAGAAAATTATATTTTTTCCCTAGAGTTAATTTGGTAGAATTTTCTAACAAAAAGGATAAATAAATTACTCCTCATAATATGTGACTTTGGGTATGGCTTAAAGGAAGAGAGTAGAGTGCCAGGTCCAGAATTTTGATAAACTCAGAAAGCCAATACAGCTGAATTATAGTCTAATTTTAGCTTTGGGGGTTGGGGGGAATTCCCATCCCTACAGTGATGTGTTCTGTACAGTGCTTTGAGAGTGAAATGACAAATGTTATTCAGAATAAGTTCATACTTATTTAAAAATACATTATTTTGGTTCACAAACAAAACATTTCCACAGTCAAGGGTAGGAATAAGTACTTGTTTTGCTATTAACATTCATATTGATGACCGAGGCTTGTCTCAAACTCAGGTCACCAGCAGTGTGAGCAGCATCCCTGCCAGCACACTGACAGGCTGGCTACTAATATTTAAAGCGGCAGTGCAATTAAAAATGTTTTTGCAAGAAAACTAGTTTCAGCCACAATTAAGAAAAATAGTAGTATACCTGTCAAATGTACTGTCTAGGTACTTCCTCTGCTGCACAACACTTTTTTTTTTTTTTTTAAATCCCAACCTTACCAGGTTCACAATGCTATTTGCTGTATATGCAGAATGTTACAGGCATCTTCTTTTTAGAAAAATTAAAACATTTATAAAATAGTCAAATTCTGGTGGAATTAGAAAACTGTACCACCAAATAAAATTGGAAGATGCCTGGAATTTGTGATAGTGAAAAAAAGGCAGGATCCAATTTTTTGGGCCAGTTTTGTTGCATTGTTGCTTTAAAGGGTCCTGGTTTGAACATGTTACATTCTGAACTGTTAATTAGGGATGGTGTAGCCCTCCTTATCTGATATGATCCCTAAATGGCTACCAGTGGCACCTCATGAAGTCTGCAGAATAAATTGAGACCAAATCTACAGTAGCTTTGAGAGTTTTAACATTTGAAACAGAGAGCAGCCTTACTTCAGCAGGTTAAAAATATAAGAATACAGCAGGTACCTGGTTCATCCAGATTTACCTTGATGCTAGTAGCCAAACTTTTCTGTCTGTCAGTCAAACATCTGAAAACTAAAGACTCCCATTAAAACTGTAATGAAAACAATTAAAAAGAATATAAATTAACTGCTGGCCCTTTGGGAGCAACACTGACCTTTATAAGGAGTGCTGAATTCCTATATTAGGCAAAATCAGGGCTGTCTATGAACCATGAAAATAGGGAATACTGAGAGTTATGTCCACCCCAAAACTATTGGCATAGCCTTAAAATGAATTGTACTCCAGCCTCTAAATGAAAGCAGAGCTGTGCATCACTCCAGTGTAAATTGTTGCTATGTTTCATGTTTCTCCATACCCATCGCTGAAAATAAGTATGTCTAAGTGCAGTAAAGCCATGTGTACTTATAACTGGCACTTTAAAATGCTGTTAACTGCAAACCGTACAATGCTGTGAATATAAACCCCAGAAATGGATAACAGCAGCACTTAAACTGCAAATTACATTGCACGAAGAACTTTGAAGAATGTATTTTTCAACAATTTGGTTTACGTTTCTTTTTATTTATGCATTTCTCCTCCACTAATCCTTGTTTTTGAGGACATTAGTATGAAAAATGGATCTGTGTCCCTTATAGTTGACATGCTAAAGGCTTATTTCCCCCATTTGAGGTTACAATACCGGCTCCTGACATCACTGTCAGTTCCACCAAAACAGAATATGATGTCACAAGCAGATTGTAACATGGGGAATGCACCATGGGGACAGCCAAACCCGGAATACAGTTCCTGGTTTTGCAAAGGTCATTAGTAACAAAAGAATAGAGAGGTGGGAGCTGTAAAGATTATACTATCTGAAACTAAAGCAGAGTCGTGTCTCATTAAAGCAGCAGTGCAACAAAATTGGGCAAAAAAAATGGACCCTACCTTTTTTCACTGTGGATTCCAGGTATCCTCTATCTTTATTTGAATGTAAAATTGTATAATTCCACCATAATCTGAATATTTTATAACTGTTTTAGTTTAGTTTTTTATCATAGAAAAAAAGATGGCTCCAACATGTTTCCTAGAAATAGCATTGTAGATCTGGCAAGGGTTAGGATTGAAAAATTAAAAATAAAACCCATGGCGCACAGCATAGGAGATACCTAGACAGATACATTTGACAGGTATGCTAATAGTTTTCTTAATTGTAGCTCAAACTAGATCTAAAAAAAAAAAAAAACATTTTGGATTGCATTGCTGCTTTAATAGGCAGTTTAAACCAAATTGCTTTTTGCAGTAAATCTTGAATGTAACAACTGTTCTTTTAAAGAAACTTTTAAAAAGTACTTGACAACTATGTCATAGTGTAATTGTTACCAGCAGCTTTGACAATATGTGCACTATAATTGTACTACCTTTTCCTAGCATACAATCCCCCCCCCCACACACACACACTCTCATACACACATGTCTGAAATGTATCCTTGGTTCAGTTGTTAGGAGGTCTAAACCTCACTTTCAGATCCTTGACGATATTGGGAATGCAAGTAATCACAGACACGTTGCATTACAGTAATAAACACGTTTATTACTACCAAAAGGATAAATCACAGTTGCCCTAAGCAGTTCTTACCAATAGGAACCGGGAGCCAGTGCTAAGTGTTCCCTACACCTCGAAGTTTCTTTGTGTCACACTTGGGGTCTCTCAGGTCTCCAAGGTATAAGGCTTGTGCATTACATTATATACCTATGATAATTACTATGGTTACCTTAAGATAGAAACATTTCTAGTTACAGAGATGAGCCCTATTGGCTAAATTAGAGGTGGCTCCACAGTCCAAGATAACATTATACAATTCTGTAAAGTCATCAGTTTGAGAACAAAATAGTTCTTATACAGAGTCTTACATAACTCAGTGTAACAGTACAAATCACCAAAAGGTGGCAATGCCGTCTTACATATTATAAGTACTCCAAGGACACAGGTGTCTTGGCATCTTACAAGTAAGAAATACACAGAAAATACAAGCAGAATATATGTATTAGCAAGCAAAGTGTATTACAACAATATGCATTCATATCCTGACATCTACTCTTGTACGGTAGATGTCCTTAGCCCTATATGTTAGTATAACATATACTTAAGTGCTAAGCTGTCTATGGTGTACCTCTGAGGGTACCAATTAGGGTGCAGGGACTTCATGTAACCCAGTCCACATTCCTATGTAAGTGATATATATATATATATATATATATATATATATATATTATATATATATATATATATATATATATATATATATATATATATATATATATGTATTATATATATATATACCTATATAGAGCAACAAAAAAAAATAAAGCAAGCATGTTTTTCAGAGGCACCAGTTGCAGTGTCAAGGTAACACCTTTGTTCCTTTGTTCACTGATGCACAGCAGGGGTTAAATTGGGCAGGAACACAGAAGAACGCTACCTCCTCCAACCCCCACACATCTCTTACAAATTGTATTAGAGTTCTTTCACCTCTGTCATCTTTCTCCATCAAGTAAGAGTTCTCTCACCTACAGCAGACATGATAGTTCCCCCTTACACACCTATGGGTTAAAATTCCCCCATCTGAACATTTTACTTTAACCACTAAATTGCACAGTAAGTATCGTCAGTCTGGTTTTCACGCCTCTAACCTGTCTTTACAGTGCACCTGTTAAGTCAGACAAACGGGAAAATGCGGACAGTAATTTTGGTATGCATCACCACCACCTCCACAAATGCTGAATTTTCGTAAATGTCGCTGCTAGCTAAAACTTGATATTAATATCCACTGTGTTCAACAGGTGGCATTACAGGATTTTTAATAATAAGAAGAAATAGATCTAGGAACAGAGTTAGTTTTGCACCCCCACCTCATCATCCTTTGAAAGTTGAAACAAAGTCAATAGTTTAAAAAATAATTTCAGACAAAATGTATTCAAACTGTGTAAACACCAAAGGTACCAGCAACGTTTATAAATTATAAATACATATACTTTATAGATGCTGAAAAGAGCACAGAGACCGATGATCAGATGTATGTTCTCGTATGAATGATTAAAACTGAAAAGTAGACACAAAGTGGATACTTTTGCTGTTTTAGACCTGGAGTTAGTATTTTACGTTAAGCAGCCCGGCATTCCGGCATTTTATTTATTTATTTATTTAGATTTTGGTAACCGGGTGAACCTTCTGAGACCAGAGATCCCCTTTTCAGGGGTGACCCGGGGTTAATTACGACGACCAATTACATTAGGTGAAAATTACAGTAGGATTTGAGTGACATACAATATTGAGTTACAAAGAGCACATACAAAATCATAGGGGTACATTAGACAAAAGTTGGTACAGGTCAGGAAGTAGGCAATATACAAGGAGAAAAAGGAATTAGTAGGAATCAACAGGGCTGAAACAGTTGCTTACATCAGGTCTACAGTATTTTGCGAAAACTTTTCCTAAAGCTGTCATGCAGCAAGGCATAGAGGAAGGGGTTCAGGCAAGAGTTGGCATAGCTGAGGCTATTGATGAAGTAGGAGATCCCAATGACCAGGGGGGGGTCTGTGACAGATCCGTAGTCAGCGCGACGATGTTGGTCAGGTGGAAGGGGGTCCAGCACAAGAGGCACACAGCCAGCACAATGAAGACCATAACTGTCACCTTTTTCTTGGCTTTGTCCAGGGCCTTGGCACTGGAGTTAAGGTGCATGTGCCTCAGCTTGTAGAGCATCACTGTGTACAGGATGCAGATGGTGGAGACCGGGATGATGAAGGCCAGGATGAGGGTATATATCTTGCTCGCCCTGAACCAGAACCTCTCGGGTCAGGAGAAGTTCAACCTGCAGCTCTTCATGTCCATTCCATTGTTGTAGACCTCTGTGAAGATGGTGAAGGGCAACATGATGAGAGTAACCAGCACCCAAACACAGAGGCTGACGATGTTCGCGGCCCGGTAGGTGTAATGGGGCATCCTCTTGGAGCGCTCGGTGGCCAGCACTACCAGGTACCGGTCGGCGCTCATCACTGTCAAGAAGCAGATGCTTGAGAATATGTTGTAATGGTCTATTGAGTGGATGATCTTGCAGAGGACCTGTCCAAAGGGCCAGGACTGCAGCAGGTGCTCGGCGATGTTGATGGGCAAGACCAGTGTGAAAATGTCATCGGCGATGGCCACATTCAGGATGAACATATTGGTCATGGTCTTCATCTTTGGGGCCTTGAGGATCAGGTAGATGATAGCCGTGTTGCTCATGAGCCCCAAGGCGCAGATCACTGAGTAGATAAATGGCAGAAGGACCTACAAGTCCAGAGGCCCCTCCAGCATGGTGTAATTGGCACCTGTGCCTTTGGAAACAGTAAACGCATCATCATCGCAGGGGGGTAGGGTTGCATTACTGCAGTATCTGCTGATACCATCCAGACTGGAGATGTTCTCCATGACTTCATCATGGTGAGGGCAAAATGAAAATGAAGGCTTAACTTTTACACATCTGATTTGGCTAAAGTTTATTTTTTTAGCAGTTTCTGACAGCGTGAGGAACTGCTCAGCTAAATCCATTTCTTTTTTTGACAGCTGCATTCTGACAGGTGAATGTTAAGTCAGAGGCTCCTTAGCATATTCAGTGTGTTTTTCCCCCAAATTGTCATATTCTAAGTGCCTTTGTGTTCATCATGCTTATTTAGAGGGTGTTGTTGCCATACAATGCTCTGCAAATAAGAGATCTGATTGGCTACATGGGCTTCATCTTGATAAATTAATTATTAATCAATAAATTAATTAATAATGCACCGAGAAAACAAAGATTGCGATGCTGACTATACTGATCTGCTAGTCAAGCAGTCATAGGAGAACCTACCTGCATGAGAAACGACTTTATGTGGGCAGACGAGGAAACACAAAGTTGGGGGGGGAGTGTAGCACATGTTAGGAAATAGGCATAAAGTTTAATTTCTAATTAAAACCCCAAAAGGTGGTCCAGCTCAGTGGCACAGTGGTTGTGCATGGTGCTGCCTGCTGAGAGACCAGGGTTCTCATGGGAACGCTGGAGTCCCAGGATGGAGCTGGCTGGGGGCTGGTGCATCTTCGTTTGGGTTTCTGGAGTTCATAAAAACAACAAAAAAACAACTACTGTGTTTGCAGAGCCAGAATCCCTGGAAAGTGCGTGATAACCTAACTGATCAGAAAGGGTTCAAATGGCATTTAGCCACAGCAGGGACTGTGTCACCTAAGGCCTATGAACTCACTAAAGTATGTTTATTACCCAATGTGCATAGCAGGTCATCATGGTTACACGTCTTTATAGTTGATCTCCCCGTCCCCCTTGTTTAACCAGGAGTAGCACACTAAGCTGAAAGGTTGTTTACAGGTGTGACCTGGGAGCACAGGGAAGTTAAGTGACTTGCTTAGGGTGACACAGTATGCAAGCGGAGGGGCTGTGGGATTCAAACCAAGATCTCCAGATTTGTAGCTCAGAGCCTTATACCCACTGCGCTATACTGCCTTCTTTAATAAAATACAGCTTTAAAATATAAATAAAACAATAAAAATCAATTCATGAGAAAAGCTGGTACTGCCATGGGGATGGGCCCGTCATTTCAAAGGGCTGTTATGCCACTTTGATGTCTTTAATTTGTGACAATTTAGTGCTTTCTTTGCCTCAGACAAAGCACAGCCACCTTCTACAGTGCTCCAGTGCTCATTTAATGTTTTGCCCCACCTGCTGACAATAGAATGGGGACAATATATGGAGCCCTTCCCCTGCCGACTATGTGAATAGATAGATAAGGTAAATGAGAAGCAACAAGGGAAAAGGTTTGGTGGACTACCCAGTGCGGTCCTCCTGAACCCAGCCATTCAGCAATGCCAGCGGAAAACGCACCTGCTCCTCCGATTCTGCACATTATATGTCTCATGAGAAAAACGAACTTGAAAAAATGGGTTGTTCTCGCACATATAATTGCTGGAGATGTAACTCACCCTATACCAATGTTTCCCAACACACCTATAAAAAAACAGCATGAGAGAAACTGGAAGCTGGGCGTGGGGGGAGGTTAAGGAAGGGGTGTGAGTCTAATAAAAGGCAGTACAGAAAAAAAAAAAACAGAAAAGAACCCTCCTGATGCAGGGTCTGATGTATATTATTTGGACTTATGTACAGAGAAATGAGTTCTTGCTTTCTCGGGTATTCCCGACCACACCTGATGAATGGATAATGGAGGGCTTTTTTACCCAGCTCCATGCTGCCCATGAGTTCACCCACATGGGCACTTTAGAAAATATTACAAAAAAGTGCTGGCCTTCATCACTGCGGAGAGTGGAATTTTAGAGGTACAGTAGCTACCTCCCACAATGTTATTCCCCTGGTCTCCCAGCTGTATGCATAGGCTGCCTTGCTCCACTCTTGTATTCACTCATACACTGTCTGACACCTACCACTAATACAGTATATATGTGTATATGTCAAACAGACGAGGCATACTGATGAGTCCTGGTAGGACGAAACATGTGTCTATGTCTTCTGTTAGCACCCTTTGCAAACTGTGTGAGAGGCCTTTCGGCACCATGCAATTTCTACTTAAAGTTGGACCAGCATAACATTCTGTGGTTATTTGCATATGCAGCCCATGATGCTTTGCATTGTGGGGGCATGTGTGATTTTGTATTTTCTTGAAACTTGGCTTCCCAGTCAAATGCCCTTTGGGGTAACCCTTGCCTCACTGTTTGCGCTCAAAGGTTCTTTGTCTTTTAAATAGTTTTTTGTTTTAATGGGTTCACCATGGTATATCCAGGGCACACTGCCTTAAGGGTAGCTGGTCCATTCCACTGGGGTGTCAAACAGACGAGGCATACTGATGAGTCCTGGTAGGACGAAACACGTGTCTATGTCTTCTGTTAGCACCCTTTGCAAACTGTGTGAGAGGCCTTTCGGCACCATGCAATTTCTGCTTAAAGTTGGACCAGCATAACATTCTGTGGTGATCTGCATATGCAGCCCATGATGCTTTGCATTATGGAGGCATGTGTGATTTTGTATTTTCTTGAAACTTGGCTTCCCAGCCAAATGCCCTTTGGGGTAACCCTTGAGGCCTTTCGGCACCATGCAATTTCTGCTTAAAGTTGGACCAGCATAACATTCTGTGGTGATTTGCATATGCAACCCATGATGCTTTGCATTGTGGGTGCATGTGTGATTTTGTATTTTCTTGAAACTTGGCTTCCCAGCCAAATGCCCTTTGGGGTAACCCTTGCCTCAGTGTTTGTGCACAGAGGTTCTTTGTCTTTTAAATAGTTTTTTGTTTTAATGGGTTCACCACGGTATATCCAGGGCACACTGCCTTAAGGGTAGCTGGTCCATTCCACTGGGGTGTCAAACAGACGAGGCATACTGATGAGTCCTGGTAGGACGAAACACGTGTCTATGTCTTCTGTTAGCACCCTTTGCAAACTGTGTGAGAGGCCTTTCGGCACCATGCAATTTCTGCTTAAAGTTGGACCAGCATAACATTCTGTGGTGATCTGCATATGCAGCCCATGATGCTTTGCATTGTGGGGGCATGTGTGATTTTGTATTTTCTTGAAACTTGGCTTCCCAGCCAAATGCCCTTTGGGGTAACCCTTGCCTCAGTGTTTGCGCACAGAGGTTCTTTGTCTTTTATATATATATATATAAAACTCAATAATATATTATTGCCAGGAAAAGGCTAATTTCTTTTTGAAATCTGATGGAAAGGGTTACAGTAGGATAATAACAGATACAATTAGCAATTACAATGACTAAGTTGCTGTATAGACCAGCACTGTATTTGCTGTCGCTGTATTTGGTGTCATTGTATTTACAGTCACTATCTTGACCAGCGCAGTATTTGCTGTCGCTGTATTGACTAGCGCTGTATTTGCTGTTGCTGTATTTGGTGTCGTTGTATTTACAGTCACTATCTTGACCAGCACTGTATTTACTGTCACTGTATTGAACACGCTGTATTTGCTGTCGCTATCTTGACCAGCACTGTATTTACTATCGCTGTATTGAGCAGCGCTGTATTTCTGTCGGTATATTGTCTGACGGTGTATGTGATATCACTGTACTGGCCCATGGTGTCATTACAGTGACAGCAAAAGCAGCGTTAGTCAATGCAGTGACAGCAAATACAGTGCTGGTCAAGATAGTGACCGTAAATACAGCGTGGTCAATGCAGCGACAGGAAATCCAGCTCTAGTCAATACAGTGACATCAAATACAGTGTTAGCCAATACAGTGCTGGTTAAAAGAGCAACAGCACATAGATCGCTAGTGAATACAGCGACAGCAAGTACAACGTGGTCAATACAGTGACATAGTCACTGTAATTGCTATTTTATCTGTCATTTTCCTACTATAACCATTTCTCCTAGATTTCACCAAGAAATTAGCCCTCTCCTAGCAAGAATATAGTATTAATGGGAGACTTAAGACACTGTATGAGTGAATAATGTCAAGGGGCAGCGTAGACAAAAAAAAACTGAGGACGAAGGCTGAGGTCACTATCGTTGGTGCTTAGTTCCCTTATTCCTAAGGGCTGAGCCTTCCCTGCATCTCATCATTGCTATTATATCGATGCACAGAAGGAGAAATATGTGACCAGTTTTCAAAGGCTAAAGTTTACTTTTTTAGCAGTTTCTGACAGCGTGAAGAACTGCTCAGCTAAATCCTTTTCTTTTTTGACAGCTGCGTTTCTGACAGGTGAATGTTAAGTCAGAAGCTCCTTGGCATATTCAGTGTGTTTTTCCCCCAGATTGCCACATTCAAAATGCCTTTGTGTTCCTCAAGCTTATTTAGAGGCGTTGTTGCCATACAATGCCCTCTAAATAAGAGATCTGATTGGCTACATGGGCTTCATCTTGATAAATTAATTATTAATAAATAAATTGATTAATAATGCACCGAGAAAACAAAGATTGAGATTCTGACTATACTGACCTGCTAGTCAAGCAGTCATAGGAGAACCTACCTCTGTTCACATTGAAATTATTTTGGAATTCCATGGGGAAAAAAATCAACAAAGCATTTGAGAAGTGGAACCACTGCCATTCCCCAGTAATTCTGCTTGAAACATTTTACATTCTGCATAGTTCTATTAAACAACAGGCACCCATGTGTGACAAGAATTTCATAAATCAGCTCCTTTCAGTTATTACAATTTACTAGAGATCACCATCATTTATTTCCACTTTTTTTGTCCCAGGATGTGGCAGTAAACTTTATGCCAACTTGTCCAAGGCATTTGTATAAAATGCTTTTGTTGAGATCTTCTGATGTCAAACTGCATGTGTGATGATATCATAGTGCCTACCATGCAAACGGATCTTGATGTCATGAAAAACATAATTGTGCAGTTAGTTAATGACAGGCAGATATTTACGGAGAGGAGAGTACTAGCTAACGTGAAATTTTTGAAACAGTGATAACATGACACAGCTAGTGGGGTGCAGTGTGCAGAACTGAACTGGCAGAATCACAATTCCCCTTCTGGAAACCTTAGTAGGAGTTTGTGCTGAATTCTGCAAACTCGTGCCTAGTGAACTGTCATTTTTTTAGAACAAACCACATTTTTCATTTGTTAAATCATAGAAAATTGCTCTCTGGAAAAAGTATGAAAATTGTGGAATTTTTTTCCCATGGAATTAAGCATCAATTGGTGAAATTTTGCATTTTCTTCAATGTGTCAGGACAGAAAATGTCTATTCCACTTCAGAGAGACTTCAAGTAGAATTTTGTAATTCTGTACAGCAATAAACAGAGCCAAACACCTAGAAAACAACATTAAGTTAAATTCCACTGCTATGAAGAGAAAGGTTTTAAACATTTTATTTTAATAGATACCACCACTTTGAAATACATAGTAAGGATTCCTAGATAACTTTCACTGCTTTGATTCTAATGCCATGTTAAATAAACACACCTTCATATTTTTATGTTTTCTTTTTATTGTAAATGCAGACTGCATGTATGGTAACAAGCGACATACATGAATGCAATTGCACACCCGATCTGCATTTTAGTATTAATGTTCAGCATATTCAAAGCAAAAATATATTGCAGCTAGCTCTGTCATCCTCAGTTGAACTCCCCCCCCCCCACTCACCCATGACACAGCAACTTGTCACTTGGTTTTTGCTGGTTGGTTTATTTGATTGCTCCAAGGCTAGTCATTTCAATGATAAGTCCAATGATGTCTTGCAGAGTCCACCAAAAGCAGCAGAACTAAATATAGCCCAAATGAAAATAATTCTGCACCCCCAACCCCAGACATGTCAGCCTCATCTTGCCTCATAACTTAGGGATCATGATTAACATAACATTCAGAGGCAAATGATCAAAACCTGAGATAGATCTTAGAACTGCGTTTTAAGCCTGTAAGTCATTCTTTTTTCTGTAGAAGCTGTTTTTCATATATTGGATCCTGCACTTTTACTACCCCTTCTTTACGGCCCATTTAGTAAACACATTGACATTTCTAAGTTAAACAGTGGTGCTAAGTGCCATTTTAGAACTATGTGATATAGTTTATGTCCCCATGAACTGCAGAATTCTATATCGGAGCATGACGCATTGTGCCAACAATGTAAGTTCTTAAAGGGGATCAGTCTCCACCAAGGACCCCTACACTCAAGTAGACAATATCATACTAATTTTGCTTAATTCTAGGCTAACATCTCCTTTTCCTATAAATCACAGAATCCTCTGCAGATTACATCAGAGCAGTAGGCAGCAGTGAGAAGATTCAATAGCCTGCAGTGCATGTTAGAATTTATATTTGCTCTGACCTTTTGTTTGATGGTGCTACTGTCCTCCATGGGCTGAGTACAGTCACAGAGGACTGTACTTGGACTCCTGGAGAAAAGCAGACCCTGGAAACATTTGATCGGAGATTATAAAAGCTCTAGCATGCCCTTCAGGCTGTTGAATCTCCCACTGCGGCCTACTGCTCTGTGTCAGCTGTAGGGTATTCTGGGATTTGTAGTAAAAGAATATGTCAGCCAAGAAATAAGCAAAAATATTCTGATATAATCGACTGTACTATGCTAAACAGTGTGTAAACCAAAATGTTTCTGCCCACAAAGCACACAATGGGACCAGTCCCACACTTGAGTGTGGGTTTTTTTGTGCTGACAAGGACAAAAACTACATCATGCTGTTCTAAAATGGTCCTACCCAGCACTGTGTGAATTGGAAACACCCACAGAATTTACCAAAAGGCAGGTAAAGATAGAACCATAGCAGAGTGTGAACCACTATGTAAACAAACTCTAGCCAAAGCCAATACATCTGTGGTGAGTTTAGAGAAGGTCTAAGGAAGGAGCGCCATGGGCACCACTGAATGCCATCCTTAATATGGCAGCGGTGACGGAACTGTGCATGCATGGCACTGCACGCATGCACGGTTCTTGTCTCTAAATCCAGAATTAGTTGCCAAAATAGTGCCATTTTCGCTCAGAAGTGAGCGACTATGGTGGACTGTTTCAAGCTCTGTTGGAGTTTTGGAAGGGTATTCCAAAAGTCCAGTGGAAGCGTGCCATGGTCTGCTTGTTTTCAGAGCAATCGCAGAATGGCTGCCAGCTACCCCCACAGCTGTAAAAACAGTTTCTACAGAAAATACCAGTTTTCAGATTCAAGGCAGTTCTCCTTTAAAAAATTGGTAAAATCAGCTCAGGATACTATAAGAATAATGTACAGCTTAGTGTGAAAAGTATTTTCTGATAGAGGACTACAGTACGACAAAGATGTCTGCTACTAATTTTAGTTTTAAATCCCCGCTCCTCAGTGAAATCAGAATGCCAAATTTTTGGGGGTACCAAGGACATACTTCGAGGCAAAATCAGACCAAAATGTGGCATACTCAAACCAAGGCCTCTTCAATATTAGTGTCATTTAGTTCATATAAAGCAGCAGTGCAACACAAAATGTGTATTCCAAAAAGTGTGTTTGAGCCACAATAAATACAAATATTAGCATACCTGTCAAATCAATTGTTCTAAGTACCCCCTACTGTATGTTGCACTCCTGAGTTTATTTCTTTTCTCAGTTTTAGTCCTTGTCAGTTCTACAATACTATTTCTATGCCAAATGTGGCAGCCATCTTGTTTTCTTAAGAAAAACACTAAATTAAAACCTCTTTAACATACTCAGATTATGGAGAAACTAGAACATTTTACCCTCAAATACAACTGGAAGATGCCTGGAATCTTTTATAGTGAAAAAAAACAGTCAGGTAAGGTACAATGTCTTGTCCAAGTTCATTTAGGTTTGCCACCTGACTGATTTTCAACCGGCATGGCTGTTTTTTCTATGGGGTTGCCAGTGAAACAATTTAATGTGCCATTTTTATGTTGGCTTGCCGCAGGCTTGCCAATATATTGGGAGAGTGCAGATTTGGGGGCCCGGCCGCTGTTGGGCGAATGCTGGGCACGCATCAGTAAGTGCGTCCCTCATTCCCCAATCAGCCTGCATGCTGGCACCACACCATGCATATATAATGGTGCGAGCACATCTAAGCAAAGGTCCGCTACCAGTCGAGCAAAGCTCATCGCGGGCAGGGACCCTCGCAACTTGCGTTATCGCCGCCATTATCAGCATGGTCAGCGTAGCTTAACCCCCATTTTACTGTGCCGATGGGGAGTCCACCCCGTCGGCATACCCCCAATCTGGAATGCCGAGGGGTGCCCAATCCCTCTCAGCTCACGCGCCCCCTCACCGCTGTCTTTGTTTGCCAACGGGGGTGCCCAATCCCCTGTCGGCATTACTCCACCCCCCTCGTGAGCCGACAGGGTGCCCAATCCCCCGTCGGCTACTGATCCCCCACCCTCAAAAAAAAAAAACAGGTGGGTGGCATGCTGGAAGCCCACCCCAGTGTGCCAAATGCCCTGCAACAGGAAAACTGTCCCACAATGGTTTCTTTGTTTTGTTTTTTGCCTGTAAAACTAAAGCCGTCCCTCGTAGTGTTGATGCCCCCTCCCCCACCGCACCACCCACTCGCACCTGCCTCTCCTCCACCCCCTATACTTACCTCCAGTCCGGCGATGATCTTCAGTGGACCAGGAACATGTCTGCACTTTTCAAAGCCGATTGCAAACTGAGGAAATGCCGGTAAGCTGTATAATGGAGTGAATAGGGTTTTTTTCAACTTTGCTGCATATCTCAGGCATTTCTTGGAATTTTGGCACCAAATTTTCAACATGGGGTTTTTGGGGCCCCTCCTCATGAATTCTGTCACTGTCATGGCGTTAATCAGCCTCGAAAGGTGATTTCGCAGTCACTGCATGAAATCACCTTTCAAGGCCCATTAATGAAATGACAGTGGCAGTGTTCATGAGGTGCCCTCTTAAAAACCCTAAGTTCCAAATTTGGTGGAAAAAAATCCAACAAATGCCTGTTTTACGGGCGTGCATTGCGCATGTACTCGCGAGGCTCGTAACTTCATGCATTCACAGTATTTTACTGCGGATTTTCAGCATTGTCATTTTGTTACACCTCCTTGTGAACAGTACAGCTGTCATTTTCCACATCCTAGCCTGAAATGTGTTTCCACTTCCAGCGCACAATAAGCGCAGTTGCTGGGGAAATCAGTGTTTGGGCCAGATTATGAAAATGACAGTGACACAGTTCATGAGCAGAGGACCTAAAATGTCTATGTTGAAAATTTGGTGATGATACTCCATAAAATAACTGTGTTACGAGCGTGCGTTGGCAGATTGCATACGCTTTCATTACAGTCGTGCATTTGTGATATTTTCAGTCTGGATTTTCACCATTGCCATTTTTCCACACCTCTTGATGAACAGTACAGCCGTCATTTCACATATCCTGCCCAAAATGTGTTTTCGCACTTCCGGCGCAGAATAGCGTGGTCGCTGTGTGAAATCACTTCTTGGGATTACTTGGGAAATAACAGTGACACTGTACATCAGCAGAGGTGCTAAAATGCCTATGTTGAAAATTTGGTGTAAACGCCCATAAAATGGCAGTGTTGCAAGTGTGCATTGCATATTTCCCATGCACCCTAGTAGCTAAAATTTGGTATATTTACATAGCCACAATTTCAACACTGGCATTTTTACACCTTCTTATGAACTGTACAGCTCTCATTTTTCACATCCTGCCTGACATGTTTTCCCGCTCTGCACTACACTACCAAACACCCAAAGGGACACCCTAATGCTTGTCACTCTCTGCAGGGTGGGGGTGGGTTGGCATCAGTTCAATAATTCACTGCCATTCCTGTAATGCATCTGTCTAACTCCTGCACTACCAATGTCAATGCCAGCAAGCCAACATTCGGCATTGACAAATGCTTGTTTTTTTTATGACAGTCAGTGACATGCACTGTTTCTGCACCTGACCTGTGCACCCAGACTGCAAACTTCCCTAGTAATGAATGTTCCAATCTCTTTTATCCATAAATTGCATTCAGAATGGCTTTGACCATACAAATGTTAGATTTTATTACCCGTAGAACACTCCTGCTAGGCACTGTTCAGATGCTTTACCATCAGCTAGTCTTTCTTAGAGTTCTGTGCTTTCATGCAATGTGGTTGCATGTGTCTCCCATCCCATTGCAACTGGTGCACTCAGCAGATGCCAGGAGAGATTAACCAGAGGAGAGTGAAACTTGAAGACACTGGGAACTTATATACACATTACATAAGTACAGATTTTAGTGGGGGGGGATTGGGGGAGTGGGGGGGGCAGGTGGCCATTTTTTTCCGACGGTGGCAATCCTTAGTCCACTGCACTACTACTTTCAGTTTTTTTTACAAGGGTGCCAGCAAAGTGACTAACCAGTAAAATCAGAATCCAGTTCACCCCATCAAGCTACGGCTGCCCCAATGAGCCTGTAATCCATTTAAATAATTATTTTTTCTTTCTGTCAAGGTTGATTCTGCCTTGGTTGTGACAGGCAGGACTCCCTTTGACCCTATGCCCACCACCCCCACCATCTCCCATCTATCACGACTTACCTGTCAGCTGACAAACCCCCATTGATTACCGTCAGGGTGTGCTTATAAATAATAATATAATAAATAAATAAATAAATAAATAAATAAATAAAGCTTTATTTGTATGGCACCTTTCAAAAAACCAAGGTGCCTTAACAATGTTAAAATTACAGAGTCAACAACTGAACTTCTCAACAACACACAATATAATCATACCAATAACATCCATCAATTAATCACCAAAAGCTTGGTACCACAAAAACGTTTTTAGTGCCTGCTTAAACCCCTCTATGGTCATGCATGAATGTTAGGAGGGGAATGACCATTCCCCCCAAAAAACTCATCCAGCATGTGGCTTCACAGGATCTCTGGTGATGGAGCAGGTGGGGATCAGCACAAAGGGCATCATTCCCGCCTGCCTTACCATTGTTCCTCTCTATTTTGTCCCCAGTCCCCTCCGGGGAAGCACACACAGATGTACACATGTGTGGAGGTACATGTGCCCAGCAGATGTCCCACAGCACCCTCCCTTTCTCTGTCACACTCAGACCTGCACTACCATCAGGTCTCCATGGGGGGTGGCAGTCATTCGGCAGGAGTGACATGCCTCCCTCTGTGAGAGAGAAGAGCAGTTCATTGGATGCTAAGCTTCTGCCCTGCTTGACCAACCCCAGTAGCCCAAGATTGCTCAGAGGCCTGGGTTGTCAGCATGGTGGCTGGTAGCATTATTACCGTGACATGGGGCTGACTTAAAACATTCTTCTCTTTGTTCTTACCCCAATTTGAATAGTAGGCTTTAGTTTACAGATTTCAGTCTGAAGTGTAGGCAAGCTTGGCTGCCAATGTTCAAAAGAACCCCCAATGAGACAAGTACCTATGCTGTTCTATGCTTAACCCTGCTATAAACAGTGGAAACTGAGAGGGGAGGAGATTCAGGAGGGAAAAGAGAAAGCTTTATTTTACAGAAAGAGTGATGATGCCAGGAAACAATCTGCCAGTCAATGTTGTGGACACTAAAACTATCAAGGGTTTCAAACACAACTGGGATGGAGTGAAGGGCTTATTGCTTGCCCAGTATGATAACCATAGGGTGGGGAGCATGGGGTGGATAGTGTGGGTCAGAATCCTGTATGGATAGTAGGTCCTGGGTTCTTTAGTGTTTATGGGCAGACTGGAAGGACCAGTGGTCTTTTTCTGCTGTCCTTGTCTATGTTTCTATTTCTGCTATGAGCTGGAATAAGGCTTTTCTCGGGTTTTTAGTTCCAAAGAATGAGAAAATCTAGATTTGGTCTCAGATTCACACGGCTCATTTCATGAAGTACTGTCAGTTAATTAGGGAACATGTTAGATGGGGTCATTCAAAGTTCCCCATAATTAACAGACAGTGTAGAAGTAGGTGCTCAGACCTTTAAATATTAGCATAATTGTATTGTATCTAAATGTTTTTGTAAGGTGCTAGGTGGCACATCAGTACCATTAAAACTAAACATTTCTCATCAAGTCACTGCTGCTCAAAGGGCTTGCAGTTCATTTAAACCTTTTTGCAGCTTACTGTGGCAGGTTAAAATATAAAACAGCATAGGCACTTCTCTCATTGGAAGTTACCTTGCAATTGGTAGTCAAACTTGCCAACATGTCAGTCTGAAATCTGGAAGCTAAAGACTCTCATTTAAATTTGGGTAAGAACAAATATAATTTAAGCAATAATGAGCAAGAAGCCAGTCATTTCTGAAGGATTAATGTCAGGTTGGGACCACCTCTCTCCAGCCAGTCATTAATCCAAGCAAATGACTGGCTTCAGAGTTGTTATTCTGATTATAAGTCTACTTGCAATAGTAGCTCTCGCTTTTTCCATTTCTTTTTACTTACTTTTAGGTTTGGAGCAGTGTGACACGGTTTTATGTGATAAGGGCAAGTTGTTTAAGTCATGTACCAATAACAATGACTAAAATTGCCAGAAATCACAAAAGCTAGCAAAAACAAATTGACTGCTGCAAACAGTGATGGTCAATGCATTCATTTACCAACAAAAATAATGAAACATCTTTTATGCAGGGAGCAAGCTCCCCTCATCCCCCCAACTAAGAGATTCTCAACCCCGGGGGGAGGTGTTAGACTTAAAAAAAAAATGAAGGATGCACAAAAGTCATATCCAACCCCAGGGTCAGAACTCAGATCCTTTAATTTCACAAGCAGTGGCTCTAGCCACTACACCAAATGGCCAGTTTGGGGGTGAGTAGCCACACTGCCCCTCTTACCATCATGAAGTTAGTGCAGATCATGGATACATTTGCTCTCATCTGTTCTTCAGTATATTGCACCAGTAGCTCTTCTGACGAGTGGTTTTACTGAGTGGCTCTTCTTGAGTAGCTTAATAAAACTCACTCATATAACATGATACCATGTGACACTAACCATGACTGCCACATAGCACCAGTTAGCAGACAAATCGGTCATTTCTAAGACATTAATGACCAATGCAGCAGCCAATCAGGAGCCTTGCTAGGCTCATAATTATTTAATTAGAAATTTCATTTTTTTTAATCAAGTCTTTTCTCATCCCCCCTGGCTGCCAACATACGACAGCACCCCCAACCCCACCACCTGCCTTCGCTTGAACATGAGTTATCCAGCAGTTGCCCAGTACAACAATAGCAGCAGGTGGCCTGCAATGTTGGCCATGCATGGGCCTGTGGGGCGTGCCAGTGCAACAGCAGATCAGGGGCCCATAGCATTACAAAATATCTGCACCTGTGGAGATTGCTATCTTCAGCTCCTGTTTCACAGGGGTGGCAAGCACAATTGTGGGAGATGTTATGCCTGGTCCAACCAGGTGTAAGATTTTGGCACAACTGTGCTGCCATAAATCATGGAGCCAGACATAAACCAGTTCCAGCTTTGAAAAGATGGTGACTGCAGGAAAAACTGTGGCTTTGCAAGTGAAGCTCCATTTGCTGCAGCTTTCCTCTGCACTTGCACCAATTTCTGGGGTTTTGAAAGTCTGGATCCAGGATGTTTTCCTCCATTTCCTGGTTTTCTCCTTGATAATGCTGCCATGCAATGACATGCACACATGTGCTTAGCTGCCACTCACCATGTCCAGGAGCTCTTGCCATCATGCCACATGGTCTCCACCAGGTGGTTGTTTGGTAGTGAGACACAGCATCCCATGCCCCAAGCAAGGAAAGCAGTCATTGGGATGCTCCATCCTCCCTGCCCAGCACCCTTCCTAGAGTGACCAAAGGCCATTACTGAACTCCAAATGTTGGCATAGTAGGCAGCAACACTACTGCCGTGCTACCAAGCCAGCCCTAAAAAAAATGGATATGGATTGCAGGACTCCTTTGGGGCAGCAGTGACTTTATGTAGAGTGCCAAATTTGAATTTTACTGAATAGCTATTTTGTTAAAGCCCCTTCTTCAAAATTTAGGTAAGCTAAAATTTTACTAACATTTTAATTTTTATTTATAATTTATGCCCCCTCTGTCTCCAGTGATGTCCCCCCACAGAACCCCTGCCATCTTCCCTGCAGACCCCAGTTCATTTTTCTTGCCATCCTCCATGGAGTCTCTACTTCACCCCCAGAAGGGGAAAGTGGTGGAGGAATACATACCCCCAAGCATGCATAGTATCAGGAGGTATAGCAGAGTCAGGGGCTGGCTCAGATATACTGGGGTCTCTGGGAATCCAGCACTGGAGCCACTTTCCATTTCCTCCCTGACTCCCTGGAAGATACCAGTGCACAAGGACGCTAATGCGCATGAGCACACAATACATGCACTGTAGGTTCCCTGCCAGTGTCATCCCCTTCCATCAGAACCCTGTTGCACTATCACCTGTGGTCTCCTGGGTTGGAGTACTGCAGCATGATGGTGACCCTCCCTTCCCAGAGGATGAGGAGGATGACAACTTCTGCAATGTTGAATCCTCCTCTACCGACTGACCCCTCATTTTTTTATTTTTTTTATTTTTAACACTGAAGTGAGCTGAGCACAGTCCTTTTCAGTCACTCCAGACATAAAACAATTGACAACAATAACATATAAAAATAGATACAGACTTCAGTCTTACATAACATGAACATTTAGCATTCTCACTATACAGCTTCTTTGAAAGATGTTTAAAATGAGTAGCATTTCAAGTGGTTGTTACTAGATTAGATCATTCAGTATTGCAGTATACCGCTGTTGTTTAGGGCTCTGAGCTACACACCTGGAGACCTGAGTGTGAATCCCACAGCCCACACCTGCATACTGTGTGACCCTAAGCAAGTCATTTAACTTTCTTGTGCTCACAGGTTACACCTGAAAACAAGTTTTGACTTAATGTGCCTTTCCTGGTTAAACAATCCCCCCAGGATACTGGGAACAAACAAAGAAAATTATATGTTTTCCCTAGAGTTAATTTGGTAGAATTTTCTAACAAAAAGGATAAATAAATTACTCCTTATAATATGTGACTTTGGGTATGGCTTAAAGGAAGAGAGAAGAGTGCCAGATCCAGAATTTTTATAAACTCAGAAAGCAAATACAGCTGCATTATAGTTGAATCTTAGCTGGGGGGGGGTCCCATCCCTAAAGTAATGTCTTCTATACAGTGCTTTGAGAGTGAAATGACAAATGTTATTCAGAATAAGTAGATGCTTTTTTTAAAAATACATTATTTTGGTTCTCAAACAAAACATTTCCACAGTCAAGGGTAGGAATAAGTACTTGTTTTGCTATTAACATTCATGTTGATGACCGAGGCTTGTCCCAAACCCAGGTCACCAGCAGTGTGAGCAGCATCCCTGCCAGCACGCTGACAGGCTGGCTACTAATATTTAAAGCGGTAGTGCAATTAAAAATGTTTTTGCAAGAAAACTAGTTTCAGCCACAGTTAAGAAAAATATTAGTATACCTGTCAAATGTACTTGTCTAGGTACTTCCGCTGCTGCACAACACTTTTTTTTATTTCTTAGATCCCAACCCTACCAGGTCTACAATGCTATTTGCTGTATATGCAGAATGTTACTGGCATCTTTTTTTTAGAAAAAATAAAACATTTATAAGATACTCAAATTCTGGTGGAATTAGAAAACTGTACCACTAAATAAAATTGGAAGATGCCTGGAATTTTTGATAGTGAAAAAAAGGCAGGATCCAATTGTTTGGGCCAATTTTGTTGCATTGTTGCTTTAAAGGGTCCTCCTTTGAACATGCTACATTCTGAACTGCTAATTAGGGATGGTGTAGCTCTCCTTATCTGATATGATCCCTAAATGGCTACCAGTGGCACCCCATGAAGTCTGCTGAATAAATTGAGACCAAATCTACAGTAGCTTTGAGAGTTTTAACATTTGAAACAGACAGCAGCCTTACTTCAGCAGGTTAAAAATATAAAAATACAGCAGGTACCTGGTTCATCCAGATTTACCTTGATGCTGGAAGCCAAGCTTTTCTATCTGTCAGTCAAAAATTTGAAAACTAAAGACTCCCATTAAAACTGTGATGAAAACAATTAAAAAAATATATAAATTAACTGCTGGCCCTTTGGGAGCAACACTGACTTGATAAGGAGTTCTGAATTCTTATATTAGGCAAAATCAGGGCTGTCCATGAACCATGAAAATAGGGAATACTGAAAGTTATGTCCACCCCAAAACTATTGGCATAGCCTTAAAATGAATTGTACTCCAGCCTCTAAACAAAAGCATAGCTGTAGCATCACTCAAGTTTAGATTGTTGCCATGTTTCGTGTTTCTCCATACCCATCGCTGAAAATAAGTATGTCTAAGTGCAGTAAAGCCATGTGCACTTATAACTGGCAATTTAAAATGCTGTTAACTGCAAACCGTACAATGCTGTGAATATAAACCCCAGAAATGGATAACAGCAGCACTTAAACTGCAAATTACATTGCACAAAGAACTTTGAAAAATTTATTTTTCAACAGTTTGGTTTACGTTCCTTTTTATTTATGCATTTCTCCTCCACTAATCCTTGTTTTTGAGGACATTAGTATGAAAAATTGATCTGTGTCCCCTATAGTTGACATGCTAAGGGCTTATTTCCCCCATTTGAGGTTACAGTACCTGCTCATGACATCTCAGTCAGTTCCACCAGAACAGAATGTGATGTCACAAGTAGATTGTAATGTGGGGAATGAACCCTGGGGACAGCCCACCTCTGAATACAGTTCCTGGTTTTGCAAAGGCCATTAGTAATAAAGGAACAGAGAGGTGGGAGCTGTAAAGATTATACAGTCTGAAATTGAAGCAGAGTTGTGTCTAATTAAAGCAGCAGTGAAACAAAATTGGGCAAAACAGATGGACCCTACCTTTTTTCACTGTGGATTCCAGCTATCCTCTATCTTTATTTGAATGTAAAATTGTATAATTCCACCATAATCTGAACGTTTTATAACTGTTTTAGTTTACTTTTTTATCATGGAAAAAAAAATATGGCTCCAACATGTTTCCATAGAAATAACATTGTGGACCTTGCAAGGGTTAAGATTGAAAAAATAAAAATAAAACCCATGGTGCACAGCATGGGAGACACCTAGACAAATACATTTGACAGGTATGCTAAGAGTTTTCTTAATTGTAGCTCAAACTAGATTTAAATAAAAAAAATTGTATTGCATTGCTGCTTTAATAGGCAGTTTAAACCAAATTCCTTTTTGCACTAAATCTGGAATGTAACAACTTTCCTTGTAAAGAAACTTTTAAAAAGTACTTGACATCTATGTCATAGTGTAATTGTTACCAGCAGCTTTGGCAATATGTGCACTATAATTGTACTACCTCTTCCTTGCATACAATCTTCCCCCCCACACACACACATACTCATACACAGATGGCTGAAATGTATCTTTGATCCAGTCCACATTCCTATGTAAGTGATATATACATATACATATATATATATTATTTATATGTGTGTGTATATATATATATATATATATATATATATATATATATATATACACATATATACAGCAACAAAAAATGAAAATAAAGCAAGCATGTTTTTCAGGGGCACCAGTTGCAGTGTCAAGGTAACACCTTTGTTCCTTTGTTCAGTGATGCACAGCAGAGGTTAAATTGGGCAGGAACACACAAGAAAGCTACCTCCCCCCCTACCCCACACACCTCTTGCAAATTGTATTAGAGTTCCTTCACCTCTGTCATCTTTCTCCCTCAAGTAAGAGTTCTCTCACCTACAGCAGACATGATAGTTCCCCCCTACACACCTATGGGTTAAAATTCCCCCACCTGAACATTTTTACTTTAACCACTAAATTACACAGTAAGTATTGTCAGTCTGGTTTACACGTCTCTAACCTGTCTTTACAGTATACCTGTTAAGTCAGACAAACGGGAAAATGCGGACAATAATTTCGGTACGCATCACCACCACCTCCACAAACGCTGTATTTTTGTAAATGTCGCTGCTAGCTAAAACTCGATATTACTATCCAATGTGTTCAACAGGTGGCGTTAGAGGATTTTTAATAAGAACAAGAAATAGATATAGGAATAAAGTTAGTTTTGCGCCCCCACCTCATCCTTTGAAAGTTGAAACAAAGTCAATACTTTAAAAAATAATTGCAGACAAAATGTATTCAAACTGTGTAAACACCAAAGGCACCAGCAATGCTTATAAATTATATATACATATACTTTATAGTTGCTGAAAAGAGCACAGAGACAGATGATCAGATGTATGTTCTCGTATGAATGATTAAAACTGAAAAGTAGACACAAAGCGGATACTTTTGCTGTTGTTGACCTGGAGTAAGTATTTTATGTTAAGCAGCCCGGCATTCCAGCATTTTGCAAAACCTTTTCCTAACGTTGTCATCCAGGAAGACATAGAGGAAGGGGTTCAGGCAAGAGTTGGCATAGCTGAGGCTGGTGATAAAGTAGGAGATCCCAATGACCAGGGGGGTCTGTGGCAGGTCCGTGGTCAGGACGACAATGTTGGCTAGGTGGAAGGGGGTCCAGCACAAGAGGCACACGGCCAGCACAATGAAGACCATAACCATCACCTTTTTCTTGGCCTTGTCCAGGGCCTTGGCATTGGAGATAAGGCGCATATGCCTCAGCTTGTACAGCATTTCTGTGTACAGGATGCAGATGGTGGAGACCAGGATGGCGAAGGCCAGGAGGATGAGGGTGTATATCCTGCTCGCCCTGAAGCAGAACCTCTTGGGTCATGGGAAATTCAACCCACAGCTCTTCATGTCCATTCCATTGGTGTAGACGTCTGCGAAGACAGTGACAGTACGCAGATGCAGAGGCTGACGATCATGGCCGCCGGTAGTTGCGATGGGGCATCCTCTTGGAGCGCACGGTGGCCAGCACTACCAGGTACCGATTGGCGCTCATCACCATCAAGAAGTAGATGCTTGAGAAGATGTTGTAATGGTCTATTGAGAGGATGATCTTGCAGAGGACCTGTCTGAAGGGTTAGTAGTGCAGCAGGTGCTCGGCGATGTTGATGGGCAAGACCAGCATGAAAAGGTCGTCGGCGATGGCCATAATCAGGATGAACATATTGGTCATGGTCTTCATCTTTGGGGGTGTTGAGGATCTCGTAGATGATAGCCGTGTTGCCCGTGAGCCCCATGGCACAGATCACCGAGTAGATAAGAGACAGGAGGAAGTACAAGTCTGGGGGCCCCTCCAGCATGATGTAATTGGCACTGATACCATCTGGACTGGAGATGTTCTCCATGACTTCTTCAGGGTGAGGGAAAAATGAAAATGAAGGCTTAACTTTTATACATCCGATTTGGCTAAAGTTTACTTTTTTAGCAGTTTCTGACAGTGTGAGGAACTGCTCAGCTAAATCCATTTCTTTTTTTGATAGCTGCGTTTCTGACAGGTGAATGTTAAGTCAGAAGCTCCTTAGCATATTCAGTGTGTTTTTCCCCCAGATTGGCATATTCAAAATGCCTTTGTGTTCCTTATGCTTATTTAGAGGGCTTGTTGCCATACAATGCCCTGTAAATAAGAGATCTGATTGGCTACATGGGCTTCATCTTGATAAATTAATTATTAATAAATAAATTGATTAATAATGCACCGAGAAAACAAAGATTGCGATTCTGACTATACTGACCTACTACACAAGCAGTCATAGGAGAACCTACCTGCGTGAAAAATGACTTTATGTGGGCACACAAGGAAATACAAAGTGGGGAAGGGGTGCTGCACATGTTAGGAGATAGGCATAATGTTTAATTTCTAATTAATACCCCAAAAAGTGGTCCAGCTCAGTGGCACAGTGGTTGTGCATGGTGCTGCCTGCTGAGAGACCAGGGTTCTCATGGGAAACCTGGAGTCCCAGGACAGAGCTGGTTGGGAACTGGTGCATCTTCCTTTTGGGTTTCTGGAGTTCATAAAAATAACAAAAAAAACAACTACTGTGTTTGCAGAGTCAGAATCCCTGGAAAGAGTGTGATAACCTAACTGGTCAGACAAGGTTCAAATGGCATTTAGCCACAGCAGGGACTGTGTCACCTGGGGTCTATGAACTGACTAAAGTATGTTTATTACCCAATGTGCATAGCAGATCATCATGGTTACTCGTATTTATAGTTGATCTCCCCGTCCCCCTTGTTTAACCAGGAGTAGCACACTAAGCTGAAAGGTTGTTTACAGGTGCGACCTGGGAGCACAGGGAAGTTAAGTGACTTGCTTAGGGTGACACAGTATGCAAGTGGGGGCTATGGAATTCAAACCGATATCTCCAGATTTGTAGCTCAGAGCCTTATACCCACTGTGCTATACTGCCTCCGTTAAGAAGATACAGCTTTAAAATATAAATAAAACAATAAAAATCAATTCATGAGGAAAGCTGGTACTGCCATGGGGATGGGCCAATCATTTCAAAGGGCTGTTATGCCACTTTGATGTCTTTAATTTGTGACAATTTAGTGCTTTCTTTGCCTCAGACAAAGCACAGCCACCTCCTACAGTGCTCCAGTGCTCATTTAATGTTTTGCCCCACCTGCTGACAATAAAATGGGGACAATATATGGAGCCCTTCCCCTGCCAACTACGTGAATAGTTAGATAAGGTAAATGAGAAGCAACAAACGAAAAAGTTTGGTGGACTACCCAGTGCAGTCCTACTGAAGCCAGCCGTTCACCAATGCCGGCAGAAAACGCACCTGCTCCTCCGTTTCTGCACATTATATGTCTCATGAGAAAAACGAACTTGAACAAATGGGTTGTTCTCGCACATATAATTGCTGGAGATGTAACTCACCATATACTAAGGTTTTCCAACACGCCTATAAAAAACAACGAGAGAGAAACTGGAAGCTGGGCGAGAGGGAACGTTAAGGAAGGGGCGTGAGTCTAATAAAAGGCAGTACAGAATTAAAAAAAAACAGAAAAGAACCCTTCTGATACAGGGGTTGATGTATATTATTTGGACTTATGTACAGAGAAACGAATTCTTGCGGGGTATTACCGACCACACCTGATGAATGGGTAAGGGAGGGTTTTTACCCAGCTCCATGCTGCCCTTGAATTCACCCACATGGGCACTTTAGAAAATATTACAAAAAAGTGCTGGCCTTCATCACAGCGGTGAGCGGAATATTAGAGGTACAGTAGCTACTTCCCACAATGTTTTTCCCCTGGTCTCCCAGCTGTATGCATGGGCTGCCTTGTTCCACTCTTGTATTCACTCATACACTGTCTGACGCCTCCCACTAATACATATATATATATATATATATATATATATATATATATATATATATATATATATATAAACTATATATATATAAAACACAATATAATATTGCCAGGAAAAGGCTAATTTCTTTTTTTAAATCTGGTGGAAAGGGTTACAGTAGGATAATAACAGATACAAATAGCAATTACAATGACTATGTCGCTCTATTGACCAGTGCTGTATTGACCAGCGCTGTATTTGCTGTTGCTGTATTTGGTGTCATTGTATTTACAGTCGCTAGCTTGACCAGTGCTCTATTTGCTGTTGCTGTATTGACTAGCGCTGTACTTGCTGTCGATGTATTTGGTGTCATTGTATTTACAGTCGCTATCTTGACCAGCGCTGTATTTGCTGTCACTGCATTGAACACGCTGTATTTGCTGTTGGTATATTGTCTGATGGTGTATGTGATGTCGCTGTACTGGCCCATGGTGTCATTACAGCGACAGCAAATGCAGCGTTAGTCAATGCAGTGACAGCAAATACAGTGCTGGTCAAGATAGCGACTGTAAATACAGCGTGGTTAATGCAGCGACAGCAAATCCAGCGTTAGTCAATACAGGGACATCAAATACAGTGTTAGCCAATACAGTGACATCAAATACAGTGCTGGTCAAAACAGCGACAGCACATATAGCGCTAGGGAATACAGCGACAGCAGGTACAACGTGGTCAATACAGCGACATAGTCACTGTAATTGCTATTTTATCTGTCATTTTCCTACTGTAACCATTTCTCCCTAGATTTCACCAAGAAATTAGCCCTCTCCTAGCAAGAATATAATATTAATGGGAGGCTTCAGATAGTGTATGAGTGAATAATGTCATGGGGCAGCGTAGATAAAAAAAACTGAGGACGAAGGCTGAGGTCACTATCGTTGGTGCTTAGTTCCCTTATTCCTAAGGGCTGAGCCTTCAATGCATTTCATTATTGCTGTTATATCGATGCACAGAAGGAGAAATATGTGACCAGTTTTCAAAGGCTAAAGTTTACTTTTTTAGCAGTTTCTGACAGCGTGAGGAACTGCTCAGCTAAATCCATTTCTTTTTTGACAGCTGCATTTCTGACAGGTGAACGTTAAGTCAGAAGCTCCTTAGCATATTCAGTGTGTTTTTCCCCTCAAATTGCCATATTCAAAATGCCTTTGTGTTCCTCATGCTTACTTAGAGGGCATTGTTGCCACACAATGCCCTCTAAATAAGAGATCTGATTGGCTACATGGGCTTCATCTTGATAAATTAATTATTAATAAATAAATTGATTAATAATGCACCGAGAAAACAAAGATTGCAATTCTGACTATACTGACCTGCTACACAAGCAGTCATAGGAGAACCTACCTCCATTCACATAGAAATTATTTTGGAATTCCATGGGGAAAAAAATCAACAACGCATTTGAGAAGCGGCACCACTGTCATTCCCCAGTAATTCTGCAGGAAACATTTTACATTCTGCATAGTTCTATTATACAACAGGTACCCATGTGTGACAAGAATTTCATAAATCAGCTTCTTTCAGTTTTTACAATTTACTAGACAGCACCGTCATTTATTTTCACTTTTTTTGTCCCAGGATGTGGCAGTAAACTTTATGACAACTTGTCCAAGGCATTTGTATAAAATGCTTTTGTTGAGATTTTCTGATGTCAAACTGCATGTGTGATGATGTCATAGTGCCTACCATGCAAACGGATCTTGATGTCATGAAAAACACAATTGTGCAGTTAGTTAAGGACAGTCAGACATTTACGGACAGGAGAGTACTAGTTAACGTGACATTTTTGAAACACTGATAACATGACATGTTACACTTGGGTTATTCCCCCTATTGTCCCACATACACCTCAAACTGTATTCCTGGTCTATTGTACTGTGATATTGCTATTTTGCACTAACCTATAGTTATGAGCACAAATCATATTAGCATGGGTGCTAGGAATGTGCTTTGCTGCTAAGATATGCTAATATTGTCATGCATGATATATTATACCTCACTATAATACATTTATCTAGATTAGTTTGTATTTTACATATATTCCATATATAATCTATCTAATCACTGATAAGGTGACTCGGGGCATCACCAGTGATTATTGTATACTCATATTCTCATATAATTATATGTAGTGTATTTTACACTCAGATATGCCATGTAATAGGCCTGTCAGCAGTTCTTTGTCTCTAAGCAAGCTGACAGAGACAGAAGGCTTTTGTTACGTCTTTATGTTTTATAAGTGGTGTAAGCAAGAAATGTTGTTTGAACTGTCAGCATTTCTTTTGTCCAAGCTATAATGCTAATGGAAGCATAGTATGTCTCATTTGATACTGCTTAGTAATTCTGTCTCCTAAGTCATTATCCAATTGAGAATGACTTAGGACCAATACATATCGTTTCTGATATCTGTAACTATGTTGTAATCTCTGTTGCTATGCTGTTATCTGTAGTATTTAGCTGTCCGCAACCCATTGTAGTGCTCTTGAGACACTACTGTAACTTTTCTAGAAGGGCAGAGAGCTGGAGCATGGGCAGAGATAGAGCAAGATCTTAGAGAACCTAAGATCTACAATTCTGGAGATTATGTACATTCTTCTGGAGTGGTGAGAAACCCATCTCCCTTGTGATTTTCTTTGTCACATGCTTGGCGTAAGTAGCATAATAAACTTTATTAGTACTCCTTGCTTGTTTACAAATCTTTCTTGGCAGACTCAGAGACACAAGAATCTGTATTATTATTATTATTATTTTTATTGTTTACCCTACACACCAAGAGTGTTTAGACAACATAATGGAGACCGCTAAATGGAGTCTGGATGTTTTTGCAAAGTTTCATTTTAATTTTCTCTGTAAATTAAAATACTGGGCGAGAGACCCCCAGTAAAAACAACCTGAAAGTGTCTAATGTTTAACATTTTTCGGTCAGTTGTGTGTTCTACAGTGCAGACAAAACAATCTCTTGACAGATATTCAATTTCTGTGCAATGAGTTGTTTTATTTTTGATTTTTTCTCCTATTCTTTCTCTGTGGGAACACAGCTATAAAGGATCTGAAACAAACAGACTACTTTCTTGTGCATTCAAATCCTCATGGGTATTTACTTATCTAGGTGTCCACATACGCCAAAGGCTGTTTGTGTGCTTCCATGAATTTTGGTTGCAAACAAAGTTTTTTGATCCACAGACAGCTAAGGGTTTCTTATCTTAAGACATGTCTAAATATATCAGTACTGAGTTGAGGCTGGATGCCTTAACAAGCCAAACTGCTAACAGTAGTTGGCTTGGTTTTGCTAAAGTAGCAGAATCCAATGGTAGTCTCTTATCGGACATCATTGCCCGTTATGGGGGAACTAAAAATGGTACCAATGATCCTAAAGAATTATTAATTGCAACGTTGTTTAATTGTTTTGATGCTGTTCTAAATAAGATATCTGTTCTGGATAGTGAATATAATGCTTGCAAAATGGAGAATTCTGCCTACAAGCAGGAGATTAATCTCAAAAGGGCTTCTCATACAGAAAAAATAGCTGGACTACTGTCTAAGCTACAATCTGTCCATCTAGAAAATGAGTCTCTATTTAATGAGAGAGGCAGCCACAACCTGCATGCCTTAAGAGATAACGCTCAAAAGGCAAAACTTACAAAAAATGTTTTTCAAACAAATGGTGTTCTGGCTAGTAACACTGATTCCTTATGTTTTGAAAACAAGGAACTTAGAGATAAGTCTGAAATAATTACTGAAAAAGTTAACGAGCTGGTATTTCAACACCAGACCTTGACGGTACAGCATGATTCAGTATGTTTTAATTACAGCAGACTTGAAATGAAGGTTTTTAATATAAACTATGACACAGTTTCTGTTGGTAAAAAAGCAAGTTTTACAAGATGTAAATGTCTTGAAATATAAAAACAAAGCACTTAATAGCATTCTAACTCCTGTATCTGAGCAGATAGAATGTAGGAGTAAAAAGTCAGATATGGTGAACTTGCGCTGTCAGCCAGAGGTACTGGCAGGGTATACTAACTTAATGCCCAAAGACCTTGCCTCTTCTAATGTTGAAGAGTTTGATTTTGAACACTCACAGTATGTTGTGGGGTGGACTAGAGCAAGGGCTAGCCACTTGTTTTTCTGTGATTCACAAAATGGAGAATTGTTAGAGTCTCAAAATGGTGGACACACATGTGATCAGGTTGCATCCCCATACCATCCCCAAGATGGTTGCTCATGGTCATGTGATGATGGTCATGACACAGTAACCCATGATGCTCAAGATGTAATCCAAAATGGCCGACCACCATCTCACAGAGGTTCGATCCTGCAGTCACAGGGACCTGTGATTGCTGCCATAACCAAACAAAACATACCAGAGTTTTTTGGCTTGTTTAATAATGTTATCAGTAACACTAGAGTTTCTGAGGAACAGTAGATTCTCATTAAAAATGATGCTGACGTACTTTTGAATAAGGCTGATACGCAATCTGTCATGAAGTCAGCGTCTGATGCTGAAGAAACAGCTGATGCTGTTAACAATGTTTACTTGATTAGCAATGTTTATGGTATTCAAGTGTCCTTGGATAAAAAACACATTGAAGTTAATTACATGAAAAGTTGTTTTCATTTTCTGTGCAATGTAACATCAGCCGAGAAGACTGAACGTATTGCTTTTCCTATGCAGTGCATTAATACCTTAAGCTGCAACATTAAAAACAATGTTGCTACCATCCAGCAACATTCTGGTGGGGAAACCCACTTTACATTTGATGGGGGAGGAGACAACCCTGATTCTGAAAGCCCCGTGGCTGTGATATTTTCAGCATCACAGGACACGTTGGGGGGGGGGAGGGTTACAGGTTTGATTTCTAAACCTGAGCTGAAAACTGTCTCAGCACTACTTCCTCCACCTCTGATGGCTACTGAACCACAATCCATAGCTGAAGAACTATGTGCAACTTGCACACCACTTTTCTCCACTGTGTAGGCACCCCTGATAGTGCCAGCATTCCCTGCACATGATGCAGAACCCCCTCCATCAGTGACACCTGGATCATCCCATACTGTGGCTGCAATGGCAGGCACTACAGGTAAGAAGGTACAACGTATCCTAATACTGATATCATTATCTTTTCTTTTGGGATCACTGACCATGGTACCAGCATTGGTTAATCCTAACACAGCTTTAGGGCATTATTTTGAAACTGCCACATCAGATAAAGCAATCTCAGCAGTTTTAGCCCAAACATATGATGGACACATCAGAACCATTGCTTATGCATCTCAAATGCTTGCCCCAGTGAAGCTGAAATACAACCTTTGAGAAAGGAATCTTTTGGCTACATACTGGGCAGTGAGATACTTTATGTACATCATTGGATATGCACCCATTGTGCTGTATTCCAATCATTCACCAACTAACGTTCTGTTGTCAGAGTAAAAGATGACTCTGTATCCAATGCCAGACTTATACACTGGTCTCTCATTTTACAATATTATGACATCACTGTCATTCCTATCTAAACTCATCCTTGTTGGCCCATGGCCTACAATTTACAGGAGAGACCGATGATTGTTCACTCCAACCCCCTGACCTGCCTGTCCCAGGGCCCTTTCTGACAGAAACTCAGAAAGTGTTAAAAGACACCACTGTGTGTTATGTTTGACTGATGACTCAGCCACATATACCAATGAGGGTCAAATAGCAGGGTCTGGAATTCTTATTGTACATTCTAGTGATGACAGAGTGTGCATGGCTAGAAATTGCGTCATCATATATGTACGATTCACAGGCAATGTTAAAACATGCCTGGCAAATAAAATGAAAAGCAGGGAGGTGAGGAGTCTCCTAATTACCACAAATATTTGTGAATGGTTTAGAGAGCTGGAACATCCTTGAGAAAGACACAGCTTGTGCTAAGAAAGGACTAAAAAGATTTGTCCTTACATAAAATGATACTAGCACTCCATGAGAGGGTTAAGTTCTGCCCGCTTCAAGAAATGTCCTTGAGATAATTACAGAAAGTACTGCAGAGTTAATGTTTTTATTATAGTTTCTAATTGGGACTGTTTCTCTCTAAACTGAATTTCTTTGGCAGAAGACAAACTTCTGTTCCAGTACTCTGTAGTATCGCTGTGAAATACAGTGACTTGTTTGTGTACAACACAAACCTAACCAGTTTAAATACTGTATATTCATAAGGTTCAAGCATGTTATACTGTATGTATATTCTTTATGCTCTATAAGAAGGACCCTCATTTGAGGGCAGTGTATAGGTTCTTTAATAAAGGAATTAAGGAATAGCTTCCAGAAAATAGCTCTTATAAAAAAGTGAAAATGACATTTACCTATCCAGTGATGGCCTACTCATTTAGAACATCACTACTGTAACACTCATGAAAAGTTATCGGTAATTCCTGAACAACTGAGAGTAGATTTTATCAGCTGTACCAAATACATAGTACTCAAGCTGGTGGACACCAATGAGTCAGTAAAACCCTAGATAGACTAAAATCCTCCATCTTGTGGCCACACATGAGAAATGATGTAGAACACTGCATCAGTAACTGTTCGATCTGTGAACAGAACAATCCTATACCAGCTAGGACAAATGCATTGTTATCCGAGAGGCAAAACACCCCTGGAACAATATCCAGTTTGACTACATTGGCCCTATGCCAACCACTAAGAACTAGTTTGCACTAGTGATCACTGACCTATTTTCCAAATAGTTTAAAGCTATCCCAAAACAGAACAACACAGTCAAAGTGACTGCAAATGTCTTGGGTAAACTAGCTATTTACCAGGTAGGGTTTTACCCCTAAAGGTAAATTCTGATTACAGGGATCTGGCTTTATAGCCAAAGTAATGCAGGAAATTCTGGATTTGTTATGGGTAAAACAAAAGTTTTATATCCCTTACAACCCACAGTCATCAGGACAGGTGGAATGGGCTAACAGGCAAATCAAAGTTATGTTATCCAAACTTGTTCAGAAAACCCAAAAGGACTGGAATTAATTATTGCCTTTACTCCTTATGGCAATAAGAGGGATACCCTCTGCAGGTACACAGCGTACGCCATGTTTGAAATCATGACCGGACAGTCCATGAGACTCCCAGAACATTTATTTCTGGACCTGTGTACTGCCACTACTGATGGACCATCAGTAGATAAATATGTTAAATATTTCAAACAAGACATCCAAAAGGCACACTTGTTTGCATCACGATGTATGGGCAAGGCTTAACAACAGGCCTATCCCATTGTAAACAAACTAAGTCCAGCAGGCTACCAAGTTAGACTGCCTCACTATAACAGCCATTGATAAATGGCTAAATGCCAATCAAATGAACCTGTTTAAAGAAGATTACATTACTTTTCCATACCCCAATGGGTGGAATAGTATTAAATTAACTATGTTTTTCATTTCTCTTTTCTTTTAGGTTCCAGAGAGAGAGAGAGAGAGAGATGCTTGCGTGTATGCTTATTATTCTTTTTAGAAGTATGGGTCTTCTTACAAGCCCAAACTGCACATTGTATTGCAGATAAGAACCAGTGACCTAATCCTAAACAGATTGTTGAGGCAAAATACCTCACAAGCCCACATGATATAATTTGCATCTTGTGGAATTCACACTAAAGTCCTAAAAGACATGTTCATTGTCCAGAAGGGTAGTGAGGCCCTACGGAATGTTATGATCATTGCTTTGGATCAATTCTAGCAGCTAGACTTGATCTGGACTCCTGTTTACATTTTATTGATAATCAGGAATTTTGCAACCAAAATTGTATGGCAACAAAAGCAATTAGACCTTAATTTTTTTAACCCTATGATGCTTCATAATTTGTAACATTTAATACTAAGTGCCCAAAATAGAACCTTGGCCCACCCAGTGGTCTAATAGCCACTTCTCAACCAGGTACCCTAGTTAATAACGTGCAGTTCATGCACATCCCAGTGATTTTTAAATCTCACCCTTTCAACTTTGAATGATTTGTTAGATGTTTACCAACAAACATTTCCCACATTTTTTTTTAAATAATGATGTGCTTGGATACCCTGGCAGCATACCAGGTACTCATTAATTATTCCTATACAGGGACTGATAGCACACACATACACACACACTCAGGATTTTCACATCCTGACTGCTAGTGGTACATCTTATGACTGTAAACCTACCCAAACACACCAGGCATTTTGGTTTTGTTTTGATTTTTTTTTTAATAAAAAAAATACAGGTTTAGACTCATACCTATTTGGCTCTGACACATCTATTTGAAATAGGGCTGATATAGCCATCATTCAAGCACATATGTTAAAGGTTCATGATATTATGAAGTATAATATCATACCCCCCTCCCCCCATTGCATGGTATACATGATTTTGTTCATAAAGAGTGATTTACATTTACAATATTAAGGATATTGTGAAAGGGTTTGACATGACAAATGTTCATGTTAATGAATTAATTTCTGCTCACATTAAGGAAGCAGATGAGCATCATATAGCTAGGAAAGTCCTTTGCACTGCCTACAGCTATTATGTTTTTACAATCCTTTGGTTATCTCTTCCGGGATCTGGAATTAGGACATATCCTTGATCTCATACATGACAGATGTATGGGTCAGTGGCATTGCCACATTTTTCACTTCTATTGCATGTGTTAAATATTTATTTGAATCTAGCACTATTCCCTTGTCAATGGCAAGGAACCTTGGATATGTCACCACACACACCAGTATTGCTACATGTTTTGAAACGTATTCCTGCACAATCCAGGAAGCCATGTTTATGACTCTCACAGTGTCATTGCCACATTTTTATCTGGCAACATCCATCTCTGATCGTCTGGCAACCGTCCATTCTATTGATCATCTTGATGGGAACTTTTATCTTGGAAAGGTTAAAACTACCTCCTTTCCTTGTTTACCATGAGGTCTTGGAATCGTGACTGACTCTGAACATTGATTGTTGTACCTGAAAGGAACATCACCTTTTATGCAGATGTGACATCTTCCAACTTGTCTTACCAATTGTGAATACTGGCCTAGTAACTGAAATTAGGCTTCTATTTGTGAACTTTCAAATAAACTGTATTCAGTCCAGCCAATTAAGATTCTACAATCAAGCTCATTGTTATGCATACCATGAAGCTAGTCTGAGGTAGGGGCAATCCCCTAACTCAGTAAGAAGACTCTTCTTCATTTGATCTACAATCAAGAAATCCATTTTCTTCACTGCTTGTTTTCCAAGCCTGGCTGGCACCTCATACAAACTGAGTACCGTTATAAACTTTTACACTTTGTGCTGCCGTGTGATCATCTTCAACTGAACACTGTTGCTATTCCATTGTGAAACTCAATGTGCAATCTAATGCACCCCCTGCTGAGGCCTCTGAAAATACTGCTGCCTCCGGAACATTTTGATCAATCTTCGGAAAATCTAAATACATCGAATTTGATCTATGAATCTTCATTTAACACTTGAAGGAAACCCTGGATTTATCCCTGGAACTGTTCATAGTTTATGCCTTGTGGACATTGACATTTCGTGTCCTGTTCAACTTACCAACTGAAAAATGCTATCCTTCAAGGTGGTATATTCTGCTGATGTGGAACATTGTGTGGTGACCAACTATACATTCTTCTGATATGGACTAAAAGTTATGCAAAGTGAACATTTCTAACTTCTGTTTTTACTCCCTAAACAGGTAATAGGTTATACGGTAATCACACCTGTTCCCATCCCGGAACCAGATATCATTAAGTCTAGTCCTAACTATCTTGATGCTCTACAGATACACACTTGATACATATCAGTATTTACTGTTTGTTTTGATATTGAAAAACCCCATTGTGAAGATTTATTCCAAATGTTTATAGTAATACAAGGTTTACTAACATTTTCCCTTATAATTATATTTTGTTGTTTAAGGAAAACCCTGAAACACCACCTCGACGAGTTACACTTCCTCTATCAGGCTCGTGCCTTGGGCCTGTAGACGAATAGTGCCTAACCTCCATCTTTTTGTTGTATTGCCACTTTTGCAATTAAGCAATAAAGAGGGGATTGTTACACTTGGGTTATTCCCCTATTGTCCCACATACACCTCACACTGTATTCCTGGTCTATTGTACTGTGATATTGCTATTTTGCACTAACCTATAGTTATGAGCACAAATCATATAAGCATGGGTGCTAGGAATGTGCTTTGCTGCTAAGATATGCTAATATTGTCATGCATGATATATTAAACCTCACTATAATACATTTATCTAGATTAGTTTGTCTTTTACATATATTCCATATATAATCTATCTAATCACTGATAAGATGACTCGGGGGATCATCAGTGATTATTGTATACTCATATTCTCATATAATTATATGTAGTGTATTTTACACTCAGATATGCCATGTAATAGGCCTGTCAGCAGTTCTTTGTCTCTAAGCAAGCTGACAGAGACAGAAGGCTTTTGTTACGTCTTTATGTTTTATAAGTGGTGTAAGCAAGAAATGTTGTTTGAACTGTCAGCATTTCTTTTGTCCAAGCTATAATGCTAATGGAAGCATAGTCTGTCTCATATGATACTCATTAGTAATTCTGTCTCCTAAGTCATTATCCAATTGAGAATGACTAAGGACCAATACATATTGTTTCTGATATCTGTAACTATGTTGTAATCTCTGTTGCTATGCTGTTATCTGTAGTATTTAGCTGTCCGCAACCCATTGTAGCGCTCTCGAGACACTACTATAACTTCTCTAGAAGGGCAGAGAGCTGGAGCATGGAGAGAGATAGAGCAAGATCTTAGAGAACCTAAGATCTACAATTCTGGAGATTATGTACATTCTTCAGGAGTGGTGAGAAACCCATCTTGGCACATGCTTGGCATAAGTTGCATAATAAACTTTATTAGTACTCCTTGCTTGTTTACGAATGTTTCTTGGCAGACTCCGAGACACAAGAATCTGTATTATTATTATTATTATTATTATTATTGTTTACCCTATACACCAAGAGTGTTTAGACAACAAACACAGCTAGTGGGGTGCAGTGTGCAGACCTGAACTGGCAGAATCACAATTCCCCTTCTGGAAACCTTAGTAGGATTTTGTGCTGAATTCTGCAAACTCGTGCCTTGTGAACTGTCATTTTTTTAGAACAAATCACATTTGATTTGTTAAATCATAGAAAATTGCTCTCTGGAAAAAAACTATGAAAATTTTGGGTTTTTGTTCTGTGGAATTAAGCATCAGTTGGTGAAATTTTGCATTTTCTGAGATGTGTCAAGACAGAAAATGACTATTCCACTTCAGAGAGACTTCAAGTAGAATTTTGTAATTCTGTACAGCAATAAACTGAGCCAAACACCTAGAAAACAACATTTAAGTTAAATTCCACTGCTATGAACAGAAAGGTTTTAAACATTTTATTTTAATAGATACCACCACTTTGAAATACATAATAAGGATTCCTAGATAACTTTGACTGCTTTGATTCTAATGCCATGTTAAATAAACACACCTTCATATTTTTATGATTTCTTTTTATTGTAAATGCAGACTGCATGTACTGTAACAAGCGACATACATGAATGCAATTGCACACCAGATCTTCATTTTAGTATTAGCATTCCACATATTCAAAGCAAAAATATATTGCTGCTAGTTCTGTCATCCCCAGTTGAACCCCCCCCCCCCATGACACAGCAACTTGTCACTTGGTTTTTGCTGGCTGGTTTATTTGATTGCTCCGAGGCTAGTCATTTCAATGATAAGTCCAATGATGTCTTGCAGAGTCCACCAAAAGCAGCAGAACTGAATATAGCCCAAATGAAAATAATGCTGCACCCCCAGCCCCATACATGTCAGCCTCATCCTGCCTCATAAATTAGGGACCATGCTTAACATACAATTCAGAGGCAAATGATCAAAACCTGAGATAGATCTTAAAAGAGAACTGCATTTTAAGCCTGTAAGTCATTCTTTTTTCTGTAGAAGCTGTTTTTCATATATTGGATCCTGCTCTTTTACTACGCCTTCTGTATGGCCCATTTAGTAAACACATTGATATTTCTAAGTTAAACAGTGGTGCTAAGTGCCATTTTAGAACTATATGATATAGTTTATGTCCCCATGAACTGCAGAATTCTATATAAGAGCATGACACATTATGCCAACAATGTAAGTTCTTAAAGGGGATCAGTCACCACAAAGGACCCCTACACTCAAGTGTGGATCTGGTCCCAGTGTGAATATTGTGGGCAGAGACATTTTGGTTTACTTGCTGTTTACTCTAGTACAGTAGACAATATCATACTAATTTTGCTTAGTTCTCAATTAACATCTTCTTTTCCTATAAATCGCAGAATCCTCTGCAGATTACATCAGAGCAGTAGGCAGCACTGAGAAGATTCAATAGCCTGCAGTGCATGTTAGAATTTATATTAGCTCTGACCTTTTGTTTGATGGTGCCACTGTCCTCCATAGGCTGAGTACAGTCACAGAGGACTGTACTTGGACTTCTGGAGAAAAGCAGACCCTGGAAACATTTGATCGGAGATTATAAAAGCTCTAGCATGCCCTTCAGGCTGTTGAATCTCCCACTGCTGCCTACTGCTCTGATGTCAGCTGTAGGGTATTCTGGGATTTGTAGTAAAAAATATGTCAGCTAAGAAATAAGCAAAAATATTCTGATATAATCTACTGTACTATGCTAAACAGTGTGTAAACCAAAAAATTTCTGCCCACAAAGTGCACAATGGTACCAGTCCCACACTTGAGTGTGGGGTCTTTTGTGCTGACAAGGACAAAAACTACATCACACTATTCTAAAATGGTCCTACCCAGCACTGTGTGAATTGGAAACACCCACAACATTTACCAAAAGGCCGGTAAAGATAGAACCATAGCAGAGTGTGAACCACTATGTAAACAAACTCTAGCCAGAGCCAATACAGCTGTGGTGAGTTTGGAGAAGGTCTAAGGAAGGAGCGCCATGGGCACCACTGAATGCCATCCTTAATATGGCAGCGGTGACGGAACTGTGCATGCATGGCACTGCACGCATGCACAGTTCTTGTCTCTAAATCCAGAATTAGTTGCCAAAATAGTGCCATTTTAGCTCAGAAGCGAGCGACCATGGTGGACTGTTTCAAGCTCTGTTGGAGTTTTGGAAGGATATTCTGAAAGTCCAGCGGAAATGTGCCATGGTCTGCTCGTTTTCAGAGCAATCACAGAATGGCTGCTGACTCCACCCACAGCCGTAAAAACAGTTTCTACAGAAAATACCTGCTTTCAGATTCAAGGCAGTTCTCCTTTAAAAAATTGGTAAAATCAGCTCAGGATATTATAAGAATAATATACAGCTTAGTGTGAAAAGTATTTTCTGATAGAGGACTAGAGTACGACAAAGATGTCTGCTACTAATTTTAGTTTTAAATCCCCATTCCTCAGTGAACCAGAAAGCCAAATTTTGGGGGGTACTAAGGACATACTTTGAGGCAAAATCAGGCCAAAATGTGGCATACTCAAAGCAAGGCCTTAGTTATGGCTGCCCCAATGAGCCTGTAATCAATTTAAATAATTCTTTTTTTTTTCAGTCAAGGCTGATTCTGCCTTGGTTGTGGCAGGCAGGACTCCCTTTGACCCTATGCCCACCACCCCCACCATCTCCCATCTACAACGACTTACCTGTCAGCTGAAAACCCCCATTGATTACCCTCAGCTTTATTTGTATGGCGCCTTTCAAAAAACCAAGGTGCCTTAACAATGTTAAAATAACAGAGTCAACAAATAAACTTCTCAGCAACATACAACATAATCATACTAATAACATCCATCAATTAATCACCAAAAACTTGGAACCACAAAAAATTTTTTAGTGCCCGCTTAAACTCCTCTATGGTCATGCACACATGTTATGAGGGGAATGACCATCCCCCCAAAAAAACTCATCCAGCATGTGGCTTCACAGGATCTCTGGTGATGGAGCAGGTGGAGATCAGCACAAAGGGCATCATACCAGCCTGCCTTGCCATTTTTCCTCCCTATTTTGTCCCCAGTCCCCTCCTGGGAAGCACACACAGGTGTACACATATGTGGAGGTACATGTGCCCAGCGGAAGTCCCACAGCTCCCTCCCTTCCTGTGCCACACTCAGACCTGCACTACCATCAGGTCTCCATGGGGGTCGGCTGTCATTCGACATGAGTGACATGCCTCCTTCTGTGAGAGAGAAGAGCAGTTCATTGGATGCTGAGCTTCTGCCCTGCTTGACCAACCCCAGTAACCCGAGATTGCTCCCAGTCCTGGGTTGTCGGCATGGTGGGTGGTAGCGATACTACCGTGACATCAGGCTGACTTAAAACATTCTTCTGTTTGTTCTTACCTCAATTTGAATGGGAGTCTTTAGTTTACAGATTTTAATCTGAATGTAGGCAAGCTTGGCTGCCAATGTTCAAAAGAACCCCCAATGAGACAAGTACCTATGCTGTTTTATGCTTAAACCTGCTATAAAGAGTGGAAACTGAGAGGGGAGGAGATTCACGAGGGAAGAGAGGGAAAGCTTTATTTTACAGAAAGAGTGATGAAGCCATGAAACAATCTGCCAGCCGATGTTGCAGACACTAAAACTATCAATGGTTTCAAACACAACTGGGATAGAGTGAAGGGCTTATTGGTTGCCCAGTATGATAGCCATAGGGTGGGGAGCATGAGTGGATAGTGTGGGTCAGAATCCTGTACAGATAGTAGGTCCTGGGTTCCTTAGTGTTTATGGACAGACTGGAAGGACCAGTGGTCTTTTTTCTGCTGTCCTTGTCTATGTTTCTATGTTTCTGCAATGAGCTGGAATAAGGCTGTTCTCGGGTTTTTAGTTCCAAGGAATGTGAAAATCTAGATTTCGTCTCAGATTCACATGGCTCATTTCATGAAGTACTGTGAGGTATTTAGGGAACATGTTAGATGGGGCGATTCACAGTTCCCCATAATTAACAGACAGTGCAGAAGTAGGTGCTCAGACCTTTAATGTTGGCATAATTTTATTGTATCTAAATGTTTTTGTAAGGTGCTAGCAAAGTGGCACATCAGTACCATTAAAACTCAACATTTCTCATCAAGTCACTGCTGCACAAAGGGCTTGCAGTTCATTTAAACCTTTTTTGCAGCTCATTGTTTCAGACTAAAATATAAAACAGCATAGGCACTTGTCTCATTGGGAGTTACCTTGCAATTGGTAGCCAAACTTGCCAACATGTCAGCCTGAAATCTGGAAGCTAAAGACTCCCATTTAAATTTGGGTAAGAACAAATATAATGTAAGCAATAATGACCAAGAAGCCAGTCATTTCTGAAGGATTAATGTCAGATTGGGACCACCTCTCTCCAGCCAGGCATTAATCCAAGCAAATGACTGGCTTCAAAGTTGTTATTCTGATTATAAGTCTACTTGCAATAGTAGCGCTCACTTTTTCCATTTCTTTTTACTTACTTTTAGGTTTGAAGCAGTGTGACACAGTTTTATGTGATAAGGGTGAGTTGTTTAAGTCACGTACCAGTAACAATGACTAAACAACTGCCTGAAATTACAAAAGCTAGCAAAAACAGATCGACTGCTGCAAACAGTGATGGTCAATGCATTCATTTACCAACAACAATAATGAAACATCTTTTATGCAGGGGGCAAGCCCCTCACATCCCCCCAACTAACAGATTCTCAACTCCGGAGGGGGGGTGGACTTAAAAAAAAAATGAAGGATGCACAAAAGTCATATCCAATCCCAGGGTCTGAACTCAGATCTTTCAGTTTCACAAGCAGTGACTCTAGTCACTACACCAAATGGCCAGTTTGGTAGTGATTAGCCACACTGCTCCTCTTATCATCATCAAGTCAGTGAAGATTATGGATACATTTGCTCTCGTCTGTTCTTCAGTATATTGCACCAGTAGCTCTTCTGACGAGTGGTTTTACTGAGTGGCTCTTCTTGAGTAGCTCAATAAAACTCACTCATGTAACATGACACCATGTGAAACTAACCATGCTTGCCACATAGCATCAGTTAGCAGACAGATCGGTCATTTCTAAGACATTAATGACCAATGCAGTAGCCAATCAGGAGCCTTGCTAGGCTCATGAATATTTCATTAGAAATTTCATTTTTTTTAATCAAGTCTTTTCTCATCCCCCGTGACTGCCAACACACAACGGCATCCCCAGCCCCCTCACCAGTCTTCTCATGGACATATGAGTTATCCAGCAGTTGCCCAGTACAACAGTAGCAGCAGGTGGCCCGCAATGTTGGCCATGCATGGGCCTGTGGGGGGTGCAAGTGCAACAGCAAATCAGAGGCCTGTAGCAATACAAAATATCTGCACCTGTGGAGATTGCTATCTTCAGCCCCTGTTCAGCAGGGGTGGCAAGCACAATTATGGGACATGTTATGCCTGGTCCAACCAGGTGTAAGATTTTGTCACAACTGTGCTGCCATAAATCATGGAGCCAGACATAAACCAGTTCCAGCTTTGAAAAGATGGTGACTGCAGGAAAAACCACGGCTTTGCAAGTGAAGCTCCATTTGCTGCAGCTTTCCTCTGCACCTGCACCAATTTCTGCGGGTTTGAAAGTTCGGACCCAGAATTTTTTCCTCCAGCTCCTGGTTTTCTCCCTGATTATGTTGCCATGCAATGACACGCACACATGTGCTTAGCTGCCACTCACCATGTCCAGGAGCTCTTGCCATCATGCCACATGGTCTCCACCAGGTGGTTGTTTGGTAGTGAGACACAGCATCCCATGCCCCAAGCAAGGAAAGCAGTCATTGGGATGCTCCATCCTCCCTGCCCTGCATCCTCCCTAGACTGACCAAAGGCCATTACTGAACCTCAAATGTTGGCATAGCAAGCAGCAACACTACCACCGTGCTACCAAGCCAGCCCTTAAAAAAAATGTATATGGATTGCGGGACTCTTTTGGGGCAGCAGTGACTTTTTGTAGAGTGCCAAATTCTGATTTTACTGAATAGCTATTTTGCTAAAGCCCCTTCTTCAAAATTTATATAAGCTACAATGTTACTAACATTTTTACTTTTATTTATAATTTATTTCCCCTCTGTCTCCAGTGATGTCCCCCCACAGAACCCCTGCCACCTTCCCTGCAGCCCCCAGCTCATTTTGCTTGCCATCCTCCATGGAGTCTCTACTTGTCCCCCAGATGGGGTATGTGGTGGAGGGATACATACCCCAAAGCATGCATAGTATCAGGAGGTGTAGCAAAGAGTCAGGGGCTGGCTCAGATATACTGGGGTCTCTGGGAATCCAGCACTGGAGCCACTTTCCATTTCCTCCCTGACTCCCTGGAAGATGCCAGTGCACAAGGGCACTAATGCACATGAGCACACGTTACGTGCACTGTAGGTTCCCTGTCAGTGTCATCCCCTTCTATCAGCACCCTGTTGCACTATCACCTGTGGTCTCCTGGGTTGCAGTACTGCAGCAGGATGGTGTCCCTCCCTCACCAGAGGATCAGGAGTATGACAAATTCTGCAATGCTGAATCCTCATCCACTGACTGACACCTCATTTTTTATTTTTTTTTTATTTTAACACTGAAGTGAGCTGAGCACAGTCCTTTTTCAGTCACTCCAGGCATAAAACAATTGACAACAATAACATACAAAAACAGATACAGAATTCAGTCTTACATAACATGAACATTTAGCATTCTCATTATACAGCTTCTTTAAAAGATGTTTAAAATGAGTAGCATTTCAAGTGGTTGTTGCTAGATTAGACAGATCATTCAGTATTGCAGTATACTGCAGTGGTTTAGGGCTCTGAGCTACACACCTGGAGACCTGGGTGTGAATCCCACAGCCCACACTTGCATACTGTGAGACCCTAAGCAAGTCATTTAACTTTCTTGTGCTCGCAGGTTACACCTGAAAACAGGTTTTGACTTAATGTGCCTTTCCTGGTTAAATAATCCCCCCAGGATACTAGGACCAAACAAAGAAAATTTTATTTTTTCCCTAGAGTTAATTTAGTAGCATTTTGTAACAAAAAGGATAAATAAATTACTCCTTGTAATATGTGACTTTGGGTATGGCTTAAAGGAAGGGAGTAGAGTGCCAGGTCCAGAATTTTTATAAACTCAGAAAGCAAATACAGTTGCATTATAGTCTAATCTTAGCTTGGGGATTCCCATCCTACAGTGATGTGTTCTGTACAGTGCTTTGACAGTGAAATGACAAATGTTATTCAGAATAAGTTGATACTTATTTAAAAATACATTATTTTGGTTCACAAACAAAACATTTCCACAGTCAAGGGTAGGAATAAGTACTTGTTTTGCTATTAACACTCATATTGATGACCGAGGCTTGTCCCAAACCCAGGCCACCAGCAGTGTGAGCAGCATCCCTGCCAGCACACTGACAGGCTGGCTACTAATATTTAAAGTGGCAGTGCAATTGAAAATGTTTTTGCAAGAAAACTAGTTTCAGCCACAGTTAAGAAAAATACTAGTATACCTGTCAAATGTACATGTCTAGGTACTTCCTCTGCTGCACAACACTTTTTTTTATTTCTTAGATCCCAACCCTACCAGGTCTACAATGCTATTTGCTGTATATGCTGAATGTTACAGGCATCTTTTTTTAGAAAATTAAAACATTTATAAGATACTCAAATTCTGGTGGAATTAGAAAACTGTACCACCAAATAAAACTGGAAGATGCCTGGAATTTGTGATAGTGAAAAAAAGGCAGGATCCAATTTTTTGGGCCAGTTTTGTTGCATTGTTGCTTTAAAGGGTCCTGGTTTGAACATGTTACATTCTGAACTGTTAATTAGGGATGGTGTAGCTCTCCTTATCTGATATGATCCCTAAATGGCTACCAGTGGCACCTCATGAAGTCTGCTGAATAAATTGAGACCAAATCTACAGTAGCTTTGAGAGTTTTAACATTTGAAACAGAGAGCAGCCTTACTTCAGCAGGTTAAAAATACAAGAATACAGCAGGTACCTGTTTCATCCGGATTTACCTTGTTGCAGGTAGCCAAGCTTTTCTGTCTGTCAGTCAAAAATCTGTAAACTAAAGACTCCCATTAAAACTGTGATGAAAACAATTAGAAAAAAATATAAATTAACTGCTGGCCATTTGGGAGCAACACTGACTTGATAAGGAGTGCTGAATTCTTATATTAGGCAAAATCAGGGCTGTCCATGAACCATAGGGAATACTGAGAGTTATGTCCACCCCAAAACTATTGGCATAGGCTTAAAATGAATTGTACTCCCACCTCTAAACAAAAGTATAGCTGTAGCATCACTCAAGTGTAAATTGTTGACATGTTTTGTGTTTCTCCATACCCATCACTGAAAATAAGTATGTCTAAGTGCAGTAAAACCATGTGCACTTATTACTGCACTTTAAAATGCTGTTAACTGCAAACCGTACAATGCTGTGAATATAAACCCCAGAAATGGATAACAGCAGCACTTAAACTGCAAATGACATTGCACAAAGAACTTTGAAAAATTTATTTTTCAACAGTTTGGTTTACGTTTTTTCTTTTTATTTATGCATTTCTCCTCCACTAATCCTTGTTTTTGAGAACATTAGTATGAAAAATGGATCTGTGACCCCTATAGTTGACATGCTAAAGGCTTATTTCCCCCATTTGGGGTTACAATACCTGCTCATGACATCACAGTCAGTTCCACCAAAACAGAATGTGATGTCACAAGCAGATTGTAATGTGGGGAATGAACCCTGGGGACAGCCCAACTCTGAATACATTTCCTGGTTTTGCAAAGGTCATTAGTAATAAAGCAACAGAGAGGGTGGGAGCTGTAAAGATTATACAGTCTGAAATTGAAGCAGAGTTGTGTCTCATTAAAGCAGCAGTGCAACAAAATTGGGCAAAAAAATGGACCCTACCTTTTTTCACTGTGGATTCCAAGTATCCTCTAGCTTTATTTGAATGTAAAATTGTATAATTCCACCATAATCTGAACATTTTATAACTGTTTTAGTTTAGTTTTTTATCATGGAAAAAAAAAAGATGGCTGCAACATGTTTCCATAGAAATAACATTGTAGACCTGGCAAGGGTTAGGATTGAAAAAAAAATGGTGCACAGCATAGGAGATACCTAGACAAATACATTTGACAGGTATGCTAATAGTTTTCTTAACTGTAGCTCAAACTAGATTTAAAATAAAAAAAAAAATTGGATTGTATTGCTGCTTTAATAGGCAGTTTAAACCAAATTGCTTTTTGCAGTAAATCTTGAATGTAACAACTGTTCTTTTAAAGAAACTTTTAAAAAGTACTTGACATCTATGTCATAGTGTAATTGTTACCAGCAGCTTTGACAATATGTGCACTATAATTGTACTACCTCTTCCTGGCATACAATCCCCCACCACACACACACACACTCATACACAGATGGCTGAAATGTATCTTTGATCCAGTCCACATTCCTATGTAAGATATATATATATATATATATATATATATATAAAAAATTAAAAGCAAGCATGTTTTCAGAGGCACCAGTTGCAGTGTCAAGGTAACACCTTTGTTTCTTTGTTCAGTGATGCACAGCAGAGGTTAAATTGGGCAGAAACACAGAGGAATGCTACCTCCCCCCCCCCACACACCTCTTGCAAAATTGTATTAGAGTTCCTTCACCTCTGTCATCTTTCTCCGTCAAGTAAAAGTTCTCTCACCTACAGCAGACATGATAGTTCCCCACTACACAACTATGGGTTAAAATTCCTCCACCTGAACATTTTTACTTTAACCACTAAATTGCACAGTAAGTATTGTCAGTCTGGTTTACACGTCTCTAACCTGTCTTTACAGTGCATCTGTTAAGTCAGACAAACGGGAAAATGCGGACAGTAATTTTGGTACGCATCACCACCACCTACACAAACGCTGTATTTTCGTAAATGTCGCTGCTAGCTAAAACTCGATATTAATATCCAATGTGTTCAACAGGTGGCGTTAGAGGATTTTTAATAAGAACAAGAAATAGATCTAGGAACAAAGTTAGCTTTGCGCCTCCACCTCATCATCCTTTGAAAGTTGAAACAAAGTCAATAGTTTAAAAAATAATTGCAGACAAAATGTATTCAAACTGTGTAAACACCAAAGGCGCCAGCAACCTTTATAAATTATATACACATATACTTTATAGATGCTGAAAAGAGCACAGAGACCGATGATCAGATGTATGTTCTCGTATGAATGATTAAAACCGAAAAGTAGACACAAAGCGGATACTTTTGCTGTTGTTGACCTGGAGTTAGTATTTTACGTTAAGCAGCCCGGCATTCCAGCATTTTGCGAAAACTTTTCCTAAAGTTGTCATCCAGGAAGGCATAGAGGAAGGGGTTCAGGCAAGAGTTGGCATAGCTGAGGCTGGTGATGAAGTAGGAGATCCCAATGACCAGGGGGGGGTCTGTGGCAGGTCCGTGGTCAGCGCGACGATGTTGGCTAGGTGGAAGGGGGTCCAGCACAAGAGGCACACGGCCAGCACAATGAAGACCATAACTGTCACCTTTTTCTTGGCCTTGTCCAGGGCCTTGGCGTTGGAGTTAAGACGCATGTGCCTCAGCTTGTAGAGCATCACTGTGTACAGGATGCAGATGGTGGAGACCGGGATGGCGAAGGCCAGGATGAGGGTGTATATCCTGCTTGCCCTGAACCAGAACCTCTCGGGTCGAGGGAAATTCAACCCGCAGCTCTTCATGTCCATTCCATTGGTGTAGACCTCTGCGAAGATGGTGAAGGGCAACACGATGAGGGTAACCAGCACCCAGACGCAGAGGCTGACGATCTTGGCCGCCCGGTAGGTGCGATGGGGCATCCTCTTGGAGCGCACGGTGGCCAGCACTACCAGGTACCGGTCGGCGCTCATCACCGTCAAGAAGTAGATGCTTGAGAAGATGTTGTAATGGTCTATTGAGAGAATGAACTTGCAGAGGACCTGTCCGAAGGGCCAGTAGTGCAGCAGGTGCTCGGCGATGTTGATGGGCAAGACCAGCGTGAAAAGGTCGTCGGCGATGGCCAGATTCAGGATGAACATATTGGTCACGGTCTTCATCTTTGGGGCTTTGAGGATCACGTAGATGATAGCCGTGTTGCCCGTGAGCCCCACGGCGCAGATCACCGAGTAGATAACAGGCAGGAGGAAGTACAAGTCCGGGGGCCCCTCCAGCATGGTGTAATTGGCACCGGTGCCATTGGAAACAGTAATCGCATCATCATCGCAGGGGGGTAGGGTTGCATTACTGCAGTATCTGCTGATACCGTCCGGACTGGAGATGTTCTCCATGACTTCTTCAGGGTGAGGGCAAAATGAAAATGAAGGCTTAGCTTTTACACATCCGATTTGGCATCGCAAACATCAAAGAACTCAGATAACCTGCCGACAACCTTCTAAGTCTCTTCCCACACATCTGCGCCTCTCCAAACGCTGCAGCTGTGTTTTCGCCTTGGAAGATCTGTTATGATTAATATTTTTTAGCCAAGATACGGACTGGCTACATTTGCCCTTGTTGGTCGGGGCCAGATGCATTGAAGAGGATCTCTAAATGCCGGGGAGGGGCGAGGCTTGTTCTGCTGCTGGTAGCTAGATGATTCCCTTGTCTCCATGCGCAGCCCCTAAAAAGTAATGAACTCTCATCAGTGCGATGCTGAGAACCTCACATTATGTGCAGCACCCACACCCCTACCCATACACCCCAATACATTAACTGGCTTATAGTAAACTCCAACTGCATGTTTTTTCTTGTGCGCAAACATTGCTAAAGTATTGCTACATTATACCTCAACCCCACCAAGCTTTAGCTGACTACATTCCCAAAACAGCGCTATTATGCAATGTGCCTCTCATTCATCAATAACTGTCAGAACTCACCAGTGCGATTTATTTCTCCTGTCCCCTCATAAGGAAAGTCGCTAAATTTGCTGCCAGCAGATAACAGCTGCTAACAGGCAGTTAACCTTTAAGCATATCTCGGGCTGACTTGCTCTATAAACGATCTAAATTATATTGCAATTTTCTGCAGGAGGTTTTTGAACAGATAAGAGATAATTCAATAATGAACATAAGTAGTAGCAATGTCCTCCTTACCTCTGAATGCAAGGAGCTAGGAATTCTCTCCCTAGTGTTACAAGCAGGTCTCCAACCAACACCGTTCGGTCTCTGGGCTTCGAGTCCAGACTCAGTTGGAGGAGGAAGGATCAGTCTCTGCCAACGATGTTGCTGACGTTGATTATACCAAGGTGGGTGGGAGAAGTTGGGGGGGGGGGCACTTACAGTCTCATTTACTTAGGAGGAAATAATCTGTTATAAAAGCTGCTAGCTATGGCTAGTCTCGCAAAATCTACCTGTAAACATTGTAATAACTTAATACAGTTTTGGAATTAAGCTGCATAAGGTTGGGAGCTGCCTTTAGGGGGCCTGGGGTTCACTTCCTTAAAAGTGTCCCCTATTCCGATCGGAAGTAAATGGTAATGATGCCGTTTCCTGCACTGACTTTACTGGATTGTATGTCAAGAAGGTCCACTACATTCTACAGAGATTCTTCGCATCCAAAAGGTAGCGTGGGAGTGGTAAAAGGTTAATTTGTTAACAGTGCTTTCTGACGCATGTCTCCAAGTGACATTTTAGTAATATGCCTTGGTGTGTACAAAAGCGTACACAAATGACCTTGTTATCTTTTATACAGGTGAAGAGGCATATTAAGCGAGTTTTGTTAATATAATTTAGAAATAATTTATAAGTGAGTTTTAGATATCATTGGACTCCTTCTACACAATGAAACATATAGTACCTACTGCCCCAATTTACATGGAACAGCTAATCATTTTACCTCACAAACTCCCTCTGTCCTACCTTGAGCTTACTGTCCCACACCATAGGCTAAGATATTAAAGCTGAAATCCAAAGAATAAATGTCAATAATGTATGGCTCAATAAATAGCAACTGTGACATGAACTACACATTTCTTTAGTGTTTGTGCTTGTAACTCCAATGGTTGCTGAAGTGTCCCACATTATGACTCATTCTGAGTGGTAGTTTCCACTCTTCAGAAGGTAAGGTTAAGATAGATACATGTAAATCCAGACTTTACAGCAGCAGTATTTGTTCAGGTACAGTGGCTGATATATTTTGACAGGCCATGAAAAAACTCTTTTAAATGAAGTATTGGAATCACCTGTAGCTGGAGGTTCTCCAGAGATATATACAAATGAGTCTGTTAAATAGTAATACTACTGTACATTGCAGCCATTTATACAGCATTTTGATGTCATTGAAGAAGGTGCTCTACTTGACTCAATGTAGCAGACACTGCTTGTTCCTGGTTGACACCACAATGTTCTGAACATGGAATCATGTAGTATTAATGTTGAACAGACTGTCGCCAGTATTTCTGGAGTGCTCCCAGCTACAAATAAACCCAATACCTTGTTTGAAATGTTTTTTTATTGGCTTTCAAACTAAGATGGGAACTGGGCATGAATATGTCCCTTTAACTTTTCACTGTTCTCACTGCAAAATAAGAATGGGCTTGCTTTCTTTTCTCCATCACAAACCAGGAAGTGTGTTTTCTTTGAAGGAGGAAAGCTGTGCCACTAAACTAAGGGACATTTGTCTGATGGGGGTGGGGGCACAATGTTTGAGGAAACTCTCTTTTTCAGTAATGTAGGAAATGCAGAATACTTTATTACAAAAATATTTTTCTTCGGTGTTCAAGGTGAAGAAGAAAGGGAAGGGGCCACAAAAAAAGCAATAGGAGCTCTGTAATGCTGTAATGAGGGAATGGATATCAGTCCTTTCTCAGAGGAGAAGGTACTAGAGGGACTTGCTAGTATGAAAATATACAAAGCAATGGTCCCAGATGGGTGACATCCTAGGGTATTGAAATAACTCAGAGCCATACCGCATGAGCCTCTGGCAGTCCTTTTCAACAGCTCATTAGAAACAGGTGTGGTTCCAGAGGATTGGAGGAAGGCAGATGTAGTCCCTCTTCATAAAAGTAGTAGCAGGGAGGAGGATGGAAATTATAGGTCAGTCAGTCTGTCCTTGGTGGTGGGAAGGTTAATGGAATTATTTTTGAGGAAGAGGATAGTGGGTTATCTTGAGGTAAATGGGTTACAAGATCAGAGACAACATAGATTCACAGTGGGCAGGTTATGTCAAAAAAATCTGCTAGATTTCTTTGGGTGACAAAGGAAGTATATCAGGGTGGTGTAGTGGATGTGGCATACCTAGATTTGAGTAATGCATTTGACACCGTCCAACATAGGAGACTATTAAACAAGCTGGGGAGTTCAGAAGTGGGTTCCAAGGTGTTACACTGGGTAAGAAATTGGTTAAGGGATAGGAGACAAAGGGTGGTGGTAGACTGGAGGAGTGGAGGGTGACCAGTGGGGTGCCACAGGTATCAATGTTGGGACCAGTATTCTTTAATATACTTATGAGTGACATTGCAGAGGAGCTGGAGGGCAAAGTCTGCCTCTTTGCAGATTATACCAAAATTTGTAACAAGGTGGACATTCGATGGGGAAGGGGATAAACTGAGACCTGAGAAGACTTGGAGTGGTCTAGTGTATAGCAACTTGAGTTAAATGTCAAAAAGTTCAAAATACTGCACTTGTGGTACTAGAACCCAGCAGCTGAACACAAAATGGGAGGAGTGATATTGACAACAGCCAAGCCAAGCAGGAGAGAGCTAGGTGTAATTATCTCAAATGACCAAAAAGTAGCCAAGCAGTGAGACAAGGCCGTTGGGAAAGCTAATAAGATGCTGGGTTGCATAGGGAGAGGGATGACCAGCAGAAGTAGGGTAGGTTGTTTTACCTCTGTATAGATAACTGGGGAGACCTCATCAGGAATACAATGTACAGTTTTGAAAAACACATCTACAAAAGGACACAGAGTGAAGGCAGTCCAGAGGAGGACAACTAAAATGGTACAAGATCTTTAACAGAAGACATATGAGCAGAGACTGATGGAATTCAGTACGTATATCCTGGAAGAAAGGAAAGATAGGGGGGATATGATAAGGGACATTTAAATACATGAAGGAGATAAATAAGGTACAAGAGGAGAGTATTTTTCTGAAGAAAATGTGATCAAGAACTAGGGGGCATAATATGAAGCTGGAGGAGGGTAAATTCAGGAGAGATATAAGAAACGTCGTCTTCACAGAAAAAGTGGTGGATTCCTGGAACAGGTTGCCAGCTGAGGTAGTCAGAGTGTAAACAGTGGAAGAGTTCAAGAAAGCTTAGGACAGGCAAAAGAGAATCTCATTGGGAAAGGAACAAGGAACGGGTGAAAGAACTGGGGATCAAGCAGGGTCTGCGAGGATACTGTAGGTGGGGTTAAATGGGCAGACTAGGTGGACCAAGTGGCACTTATCTGCCAACAAATTTTATGTATCAGTGTTTAAAAGGTGGAGTTCTGTTCCTGCTGCAAAATACAATTAATTTATTGAGGTGAGAGCAAAACACAATGCTTCTGGGCTATCCCAGCTGCTTGTTTTTTTATTTTTTATTTATTTATTGAAATGTTTCACCAGGGGGGCACACTGAGAAAGAAGATGCTCATCTCCTGGTGCAACCTGGGGAAGGTTACATTTGTAGAACAGTTGACAAGCAGTGTATACAAGGAATTAGGGAAACATAATATCTTACAATTGTAGAACAGTAGACAATCAGTGTATACAAGGAAATACGGAATTTTTTTTTTTACGTAGGTAAAGTATAGAACATAGCAGTATACAGTTGACCCACATTGCAACAACATAGACATGGCAACTAGAACATAAAACAAGAGCTGTAGTACAAGTGTATGATAAGTGCAACATAATTAGCAGCTTAATGGAACAATAATAAAGTATTTATTTATTTTATTTAGTTTTTGTTGATCAGGTAAGTACACTGGACAAATTCTGCCTATTTTCAGGCACAACCCAGGGGAGGGGAATACAGATGAATGCCAACTGACCTTGAACCAGATTAAGCTGTTGGTGGTATTTTTAGTGAATGAGGGGAAATTTGGCCATGGCCCTGGGGAAATTCCCCAACTCTTCTCGAGAAGTGCCACAGGATCTTTAACATCCACCTGAACTACCACCAGAACAAGTAGATGGGACCTTGGTTTAATGTCTCATCCAAAAGATGGCACCTCTGGAGTGCAGCACCCCCCTCATGCTGCACTACAGTGTCAGTATTGGGATATTAACCCAAGTGCTTGGTGTGGGGATAGAGCCCACAGCCTTCTGATCTCCCTGCCTCGGAGACGAGTGTGCTACCTGCTGAGCCACTGACACTAATAATACTAATATCCCAGCTTTCATAGCAATAGCTAAGCGCTGCTGGTCAGGTAATATGGGGGCTTAGACCATAGAAGGGCTAAGGTGGAGGAGTCCAGGGAAGGGGGTGATATAAGAGGAGAGGGGGATGGGAGGGTGAATCAGGAGCAGGAGCAGTTTACTGCGCAGTAGTTTGATAGGGCGGTGGATCATGAATGAATGAATGGAGGAGTGGCGTATTTGGTGTGGAAGAACATTCCAGAGTTTGAGAAGGTGATGAGAAAAGGCAGCTTGGCCCGCTGAGGTTCGCCGGTGAGGGATTGACAATTGGCGGGAGTCAAAGGAGCTGAGAGCAAGAGTGGGAGAGGGTGGAGCAGATAAAGAGGATGTAGGATAGGGTGGGAGGGAGCTGAGCCAGAATTTTGAAACAAATGTTGCGCAATGGAGCAGGTGACAGTTTTCAAGCGATAGGAAAGCCAGTGAATGGTAGAGATCCCAGTGATGGGAGTGAGTTGGGGCATCGAGTGCGAAGCGGCAGAAAGAATTTAAAAGGGGGTCCAGCCTGGATAGTGAAGACTTGGAAGCAGTACTGCAGACTACATCACAGTAGTCAAAGGTAGGTAGGATCATCTTCTGCACAAGTTCTCATCTAGCAGTTAGTGAGAGGCTACTGCAGTTCCTGTAGAGGGCACCAAGCTTGGGGAGCAGTTTTTTCAGGATAGCATCAACATGTGCAGAGAAGGATAGATGTTGGTCAAGCCAAACCCCATCGTACCTAAAAGTAGTGGCGTCCTCAAGGACCATCCCGTCAAGGGCGTGGTAGGTGGGAAGGACTGTGAACCTAGATAGTCTCTGCCTTGTGCCAAAGGTCATGGAGACTGTCTTTTTGGCACTGAGAGAGAGTTGGTGGGAGCTACATCAGTGCTGAACTTTATTGAAATCAGCCTGCAGTTTAGTAGCAACCTCATCAGGGGAGTGGCCAGTGATGACTAGGACTGTGTCATCTGCATACATATGAATGGAAGTGGATGAACAGACTAGTGGTAGGTCATTTAGAAAAATAGAGAATAGGAGAGGGCTGAACACAGATCCTTGGGGGCACCGGGTGTTCATGGGGGGGGTGGAATCTGCAATCCTGACTGACTGAGTTCAGCCTATTAGGTAAGCTCTGACCCAGTTGGTGGCAGACTCAAAAGGGCCAGTTGCAGTTTAATAGGAGGGGATGGGAGACAGTGTTGAAAGCTTTGGCTAGGTCAACAAAGATGGCTGAAGTGATTTGGCCTTTGTCCATCCCAGAGAGGATGGTATCAGAGAGTCTAATCAGGGAGGTGGCAGTGAAATGGTTCTTCCTGAATCCAGACTGGAAGGGAATGAAGAAGACGGTGTCAGAGAGGAAACTGGATAGCTGAGAGAGCACAAGACTTTCTTGGAGTTTCGCAAGGACTGGGAGGAGGGAGATAGGGTGGTAATTGGCAGTAGAGGTGGGGTTGCCCCCTTTGGGCAGAGGTATGACAGTGTCATGTTTCCAGACAGTTGGGACTTTGACAGTGTCAAAAGATAGATTTAGGAGGTTGGCTAGTGGGCTTGCTATGTTCAAGAACCTTGACTTCATCTGCTCTGGATGCTTGCATGCAGCTCACCTCATCATCACCCTCTGCTTGTTGCATCACAGTGCATTGTCATGGACATAATTATGGCGTCATACACATGGTTCCAGATGGTTCCATGTCATAAAGGCAACTGCAGAATCATGATCTGTGAAGAGAGCGCAGATCCCGCAGCATGACAGTTATGGAAATAAGTCTTTTCTGGTGGGGGGGCTTCACCCCTGCACCCCCCTTTGTGCTATTTATATACTAACTATGGGGGGGGGGCATTCCTCAGGGATGGGGAGAACTGCCTGTTGCCTGAAAGTGTCGGTGCTGTGGTTCCATCGCTCTCTTCACGGGTCGTGGTTCCACAGTCACTGTTTTGATGAGATACCATGCCGGATATCTCAGAAATCAAAATATAGTGAACAACCAATCCAGTGCAATCAGGGTTTCTGCATCTGTATAGTATTGAGCATTGGGTGATGTTTTGGACAAAGATTAGTTCTATTGAAGGAGAGACTGGATGTTGCATATTCATTACAAACTAAGTAGAGCAAATGTAATTAAGCAATAAAGTATGAATGGGGGTTGGTTTAACAGTAGTTAATCTAATCTCCAGGTGTTAAATGAGGCCCCCAGGAATACCACAGAGCTTCATGCACCCAGGTGTCAGAATAACTATTGGTAAACCAACCCCTAGGAATACCTTAATGCTATTATGAAAATGAACCATCAATTTTATTTTATTTTTTTAAATTAAAAAAAGTACTTTTTATTTCACCTGTTTTTCTTTTCTAGCTAAAGACAAATAATCCATAAAGTTACAATATTGATGTCTGCTGCATGTCATTCTGTGCTCCAGTGGTCTGCTCTATGCCCATGCCTGTTTATAAAGCCATCTATATGTTTGCTTGTGCACGAGGGCAAGACAAACATATTGGCGATGTGCAGCACTGTGTCATTTGAAGGTGTGACCGTGTTGTGATTAATGTCATTGAGTGTTGTGGAGGCTGATTTGTGAGCAGCGTATTGGAAGCAGGTTGGTGATGATGCTGTTCTACCTGCTGATGGGTAGAAACTTCTTACATATAAAAAGATGAAGCCTCTCCTATTATATGAAGTTTTCACCCATTAGCATGCCATTAGGGTGTGATCATCACCAGTATCCTCCCTACATTCTGCATTACAGAACCCACCCACTGTCAAGCACCCTACCCCTGAATGTATCTCTAGTCCTGTTACAAAAAAAACTTGCCCCGTGCCAAATACCACCACACCCCCAAAATGCATCCCTCATCACCATTCAACAAACCCACCTACTGCCAAATAACCTACAGCCACCCAAATTTATCCTCGGTCACGTTCAACAAACCTGCCTGCTGCCAAACACCCCAACCCCTCCCATATGTATCCCTAGTCCCATTCAACATACCTGCCTGCTGCCAAATAGTCCACCCCTTCCTCACCATATCCCCTATCCCATGCAACAAAGCTGCACACTACCAAACACCCCATGCCACCCTTAATTATCCCCAGTCCCATTCAACAAACCTGATGGTTGAAAAACACCCCACCCCCTCCTGAATGTATTCCTGATCCCATACAACAAACCTGCCCACTGCCAACCCCCCTCCCAAATGTATCCCCAATCCCATTCCACAAACCTGCCCCTCACAAAACATCACCCCTCCTGTATGTATCCCCAGTCCTGTTCAACAAGCCTGACCATTGCTAAACACCGCGCCTCCTTCTGAGGCCAGCACAGGGTCCCAGGACACATGGAGTGAGAGCCCAGAGTGAGGGTCCCAAAGAGCAGGGTGGAATGGGCATTGGTTTGTCTTTCCTTGCAAGCTGTGATGCTGATGTCAGGCTTTTGCCAGTATAGATGGAAGGAGGGAGCAGCCCCCAAAAAACTCACTGAACTGACCCTAACCCCCACTTTATACCTATTAAACCAAAGTCTTCAATAGCAGTGGTATACGTGGGGGTAGAGTGTGAGTCATGGTCCCTGTGACAAGGTTGAATAAGACCCTGTCCCATTTGTTATGCAGAAAGAATTAAAAGTAAGGATCTGTTGTATCCTCTCATTTTCTGTCTCTCATCTGTCTGATTGCACAATCACATTTTCTTGTGAGACCTAGAAACTAATCATTCTGACAGTCTCGCAATTCTTCCCCTCCCACTATCTCCCTGCTTTCACTTGCTGTTTCTTGTTGTTTCTATCTTTTCTTCCCCTTTGCTTATCTGTGGTTAAAAAAATGTATGTGGATCTTTGTGTGAAATTGAGATCCCTTGGTTTGAAAATGTATACAGTTGTATTGTTGAAATGATTGCAAAAAGCCATTTGGAACTCAGGGGGTTAACTTTGAGATGCAGTTTAACCTCCACAAACTTATTTGCAGTGTTGTCAATAAGAGATCAGTTCTGGGATACAAAGTTCTATTTTGTTGCACCTGCAAGGAAGAAAACCATCAAGAACTCTGATACATTTTGTAAGAAACTGGATGTGTCTTAATGAGCTCAGGATGCAGAAGTTAATTGCCTGGAAAATACATTACATATAAAGAGAGCAATCTGTTGTAGGAGGGAGAAGTTGAAATTTAGAATTAGAGATACCCTCAGATGATGGACTTTGTTTTGTTTGAACTGCCTGTATATGAGCTATTCTGCACAATTTTATTTTTTCTTTTATTGTTATTGAAAATAATAAAACACTACTTGCAAATTGTATAACTGCTCCTGGTTTTTCAATGCTTCCTAACTTATGCCTCAATGACAGCCCCCTTTCAACCACAGCACACAGAGGTTTGAGGGATCATGACAAAATTAAGTCTAGGGTTCAGCAGGCACAGCAGACAACAGTGGGAAATAGTGCAGCCAGGTGCCCAACCACCACCACTTCAACCACATAGTGATGGTGGTAGCAATGAGAATGTTCAGCCCAGAGGGAAGGCAGAAGAAGAAGAATGGACTCTGAGCAGACAAGAGAGCACAAGTTGGCATTAAAACCAATACATTTAATCACACGGTTTACTCCTTTTTATGTTTGCTTGCATGCACAGTGTGAAGAGAACATCTTGTTACAATAACAGGGTTTCAGAGGTATGTCACTGTCAGGTCCAATGCAGCTCAAGCTACAGTGGGCACGGCAGTGACAGACCAATAAATACGCTAAGCTTATCATGACAGTATTTTCTGCTTGCTGGGTGGAAAAATTGTGTAGTTCAAAAGAGCAAGCCATTCCTATCCCCACCCAGCAAGCAGAGAACACCCCACCCCATGCCAAATCAGCTGCTCACCCTCTTCATCAAAACAAACAGAAGCAGAAAGAAAAGCAGAACTCTAGAAGGAAGACATGCTGAATAAGGATTTTGGGTGCGGGGTTCTCAGAGCTGGCCAGCTCCTAATAATTATGTTAAGTGTTCACCAAATAACGCTGAACAGTGTTCAGCATTATTTGTCAGCCACAGCATGGCACCAAGAAAGTTAAGCAGCAGCCCTCCCCCAACACACACATGCACCCTTCCCCCAAGATTAAGAAAAAAGGTCTCTGGGATATATTTAAAAAAAAGGTAAAATTAATTAACCAATTAGCATAGTTGACACACAGGCCAGCTAAGCACCCCCTGTGCCGCTACACTTCCTCCTCCACCCATCTGCCACTGCTCCGATCATCAGTTTTATATCAAACTATAGCCTTTCAGCTTAGTACTAGCAGCATACAGACTGCAGTGTCATCATTTGAACCTGTCCTAACCCTTGTGCAACAGAAGGTGAAGGTGTATAACATGATTTATATATCATGTCTGTTATTGCTGTAAACCAAGTGAAGGGGGGAGGCAGTAGCTCACTTGTGAAGACCTCTTCTCGTGCAGCAATGAGATCTTCAGTAGCAACAGCCTGCAAACATATGGCAATTCTAGTACTCTAGTTCTAAATTCTAGGATCTGTACACAGGGTCAGGAAGACTCTGAGAGTTAGAGTGAAAGTAATCAGTTCAGCTGATTGATTAACTTTCACAATGACTCTTCTGAGTTTACCCTCTCAGCTCAGCTAGTCACAACTTCACAAGTGCTGTGCAGGACTCCTCACAGAGGATGGACTGTGAGGTTAGCAACAAATCAATTGCTTGAGAAGGACTCACTTTGTACTCCACTGTTTACTCTGATGCCCTCTTATACTATCTGCCAACCCACCTCCAGGGTAAGAAAACAATCTAATCAAGAAAATACACAGCTTTAGTTTTGACTTCCATTAGTAACTTAACACCATAACGCAATTAAAGATTGAATCACTGTGGGATTACAACTGAGAGCAACCAGTCTTCAACTTTAAAGATGTCACGTGGTCTGCAAACTGTCTCATTGTTTATTTTATCAACACCACAACCAGTCTGCCATTGCAAAGAGATTTACTGCATTCTATTACAGCAGACCATGCAAAATGCCCGGTGGGTCATTTTGGAATTATGAGGGACCCAAAAGGATCCCCCCAGCCTCATAGCTCTGAAGTGATCTTTGTAGCCTGACCTACAGATACGTGCATAACTGGAAATTGCCAGTCCCCAGCCTCACTTGGGCTTTTTTCCACCGTGCAGACTCTGACATTAGATTCAATTTCTACAAGTAAGTGAAGCAGGGCAAACACAGAGCCCATGTAGCAAATTTAAGTGCAATGCTTATATGTGCTGCCCCCCAATGATTTTCCTCATGGGCTCCCTGTATCCTGACTCTGCAGCACTAACATTATTTACTTACCTGGGAAGAAAGAGTGGAGGGCGTCTGCTAAAAGATTAGCTTCCAAACCTTATGGTGGCATTCCAGCACTGACAGTCATGGTTTTGACTTGTAGGGTATTATTTTTACCTTATTTTTCAATGAGAAACCTTGGGATTGGTCCCGTTTCCACCAATGCCTGAATATACAAACAGAACACATGTTGCCACTGTTGATCTAATGCACTAATTAAACATACTACAAAACTATTGCATAGGAACTAAGAGACTGCAGCTTCACCATGTCAAAAAAAGGCCCCCACCTGAGACAGTGAGGATGATACCCTTCTCTCTGCACTTTGATCATGATGAATGCGGAGAGTTCCTGGCCCACCCTACTCTCCCTACATCCAGCATTCAATTCCTGCTCTACAACCCCTACAGCAAAAATACCAGGTATAAGCACTTTGACTTAGTAGCACTAAAGTAAGATGGTTTTGCACTGAAATTTTAATTCTTCTTGATACTTTGTGAAACGTCTCATTAGTTCCAGCATGTATGTCCTCAGATGTCGGTATCTGCTATATACACCCATTGCCATGCCCTTCATGTTCACCAACAGAATAACACATCAACATTTTTCCCAAAGGTCTGAGGTTGGGCACCTTGAATGTGAGCAAAGTCATCTTGCAAGGACCCCACAGTTTGCAGAAGCTCTGCCCCACAAGAACAAGGCAGTGGGCAGTAGTCTTGTGTGTGACTGCAGGGGCTGGGAGGAACAGGGGGCTACTGAAATCAAGTACCGCTGACCCAGTGTGACATTGTCATTGGCAGCATGGTCAGTGGCAAAGCAGGGGGGTTTGAGTGCTCAGTGCTGCTGGTATCCAAAAAGGCCAGTCCGAGCCTGATAAATCACTGGCTACACATTGTATGGAAACTTGATCCATATCCCCACGAAATTATCTGTTTCTATGGCTTATGAACTGTAGTGGATGATGATCCTGTTTCCCAGATTGCAGCATGACTAATTTGGTAGTACATCTGCCTATGGGCCAGAAGGTTGTGAGTTCTCATCCCACTCTGGATTTGGGCCCATCCTATAAATGCAGATGCCTGAGTGCAGTGCTAGATGGTACTATACTGTTGAGGTGTGTTGTCCTTCAGATGAGATGTTAAACTGAGGTCCCTTCTACCCATCTCTGGTGCCGTCCGGGTAGAAGTAGAAGTAAAAGAACCTAAGGCACTTTTTGCAAGAGTAGGGTATTTTCTCCGGTGTCCAGGCAAACGTTCCCTTTCCATAAAAATCAGTTCATGCAATTGTCGATGGCTGCGTGGGGGTTTTGATATGCAGTATGGTTGTCATTACATGTTCAGTCACTTCGGTACCAGTCTCTCACTGCTTGTAAAGCACTTTGGGATACAGTGTATATGAAAAGTGCTATATAAATGCTGATTCTTCTCCTTCTTCTACTTCTTCCTCCATCCCCATCATGTAATATAAGACATATACAGAAACACCATACAATATGAGTGACATTAATTGGGTCTAAATATTATATTTGCCAAATTCTTCTCAAAAGTGACAGCTTCACCTTAATATGTGTAACTACCCAATCCCCTGGGGTTACTACAATCCCATTAGTACAAGTCTTAGGCAGGTAACAAAAGGCAGCTGGTGGGGAGCTCATTAGAGGCTTTCTACATAATGACACCATTGTTTACTCAACTAGCCTGAGAGAATGATGATTATGTCATTTAGAACTCTCACAGCAGCATAATCATTTTTGAGTCAGCTGCTCAGGGGAGGCTCAGAATGTTCAGCAGTTAGTCTGAGTTAGAGCATCAGAGTGGCAGGAGGTCTGCCAGTGGGGCTCTGAAAAGGGAGCCCTGGTCATTTCTTACCCTAGTTTGGTAAGATCCTCAGTTTGCCTTTGAAGTGGTGGAGACTGTTAGCCTGCAGGACTCTTTAGTTTCACTCCAGAAGAGTGAGAGGGACTGCAATGTCTTATAGATCCAAGGGACAATCCTCTGAAGCTCCTGAAGTTTACAGCTGCCTTAAAGAAGGACAATGAGTAGAATCTGACAAGCTACCAGAGAGGAAAAAGTGCCTTTCTTTTGTTCCTTCAATAACTGGGAGGAAGGAGCAACTAATCTGTGAGTACAGACTTTGTGACTGTTCTCTTAGGGAGTTGTCTGAGGTGTGTGTGTCCTAGATAATGCTAGATCACACTGGTCAGGACCCCTTTCACCACAAATGTATAGAATTTAAAGTTGAAGTTGGGGGCCTTTGGCAGTTCAGTGGGTATTGAAGACTCTTTTGGTGTAACCCTGAAGGAATAGCAGAGACTATTTTTGTGCAAAGGGTGGGAGGAACACCATCTGGAGTCTTAGGTAGGGCTAATTGGTTCATGAAGTTCCATAAGAGCATATTGCCTGTGCTCACAAGTGGCAACGGGGTGCAAAGCAGATGTGGGTGGCAACCTGTATGTTCACAAAGCACAGTCCCAGAAGAGTTTTGAACTCCAGTCCTTGTACAAGAAAGCAGTCCACCAGTAAATTCCAAAAATACAAAGTCCAGTGTTTTATTCCATAGATTAACACAGCAGTTTAAGGATTACAATGCAAACTGGTGCAACAGCAAATTTTAACACTTGATATGTTCACTACCCCAGCGCTTAGGCATTAGCCTTCCTCAGGGGGTGTTAGGAGGATTTTTAAGTGTGTGGCACAGACCACAAGTATACACTTTGGAAATGGAAATGTATGGAAGTGGTTACAGTGTGTGTCACAGCCCACAGAATACTCTTTGGAAGAGATAGAGATGTTTTTGTGGAAAGCAGTACTGCGTAGCAAAGTGTCCTGCAAAAGAGATTGTGACTGTCTTGCAATGACAAACCATTGGGGGACCACCCTTGCTTTAAAGTGATTTTGTGAGGCTTGCCGTAGGAAATGGGAGTAGTAACCTGTAGGGGTTGTGATTCAATCTCCTACGATTCCAACTGCCAAAAAGTGCTGTTTTCCCTTAAAAATAATTCTTTTATTTCTGTGCTCTGCTTTATTTACATAACCCGCCCCTTCTGTTTTTCACTGTTGCAACCCCCAACCATGACATCATGCAAGGGAAACAAAGCTGGTTTAAAACAGAGACCTCTGTTGGTCAGTCTTTGTATTGCAGACATCTACATTACTGAAACACGGGACTACAGCTCACAGTAAAGAAATCGTGTCAGCTAGATACTGTATGCACAATGCCTTGTTTTGAAAATAAATATATGAGAGTTTTTATTGATGAAGCCACACCAGAAATATGAGACTGCACTTTACAGTAAGGAAACTGGAAAACAACGTCTTATTGTACCCACAATGCCTTGCTACATATGTCTGCACATTATTTTTTTTTTTATTCAAGTGTTTCGCTAGGAAGGTATACTGAGCAATAATTGCTCTCTTCCAGATGAGTTCGTTGGGGGGAGGGCAGGAAAGTGGAGTCACAGAAGTATATAGTACATGATACAATTGAGGAGACAGTAATACAATAGTTACACAAAATACAAGGGCAATTTACATATTTGGCAGATGGCAGTAAGCAGAAACAGTAGGAACAACATGGTGGGTAAATACAACAATTAGAACACTATGACACATGAGAATAGAACACAAATACAATACGGAGTTCTTTGGATGAAAAAGCCATCTGCGAAACCTCACAAAATCACTTTAAGCATCGGTTTGAAATGGAGACCTCTGTTGGTCAGTCTTGGTATTGTAGACATCTACAATGCATACAGATATTAGGTATTATACTGCAGTCACCACTACCAAAATAAGGGACTGCACCTCTGAGTAACTAACATTTAAAGCACCTTTCTAATTTACCCAGAATCCCTTGGTGCTGTATGTAAAACATTGACAGTTCCTTTGCTTTACATCATTCTGGGGGTGTGACCACACACAGAAAACTGGAGGACAAAGTGCTGCTAAAGTATAACATAAAATGACTGACAGATTTTTTTACAAAACAAATTGCAGCTTCAACATCTGAAGAATGGGTAGCAATGGCATGCTGTGTGAAAAAGGCATCTGTGAAACCTCACAAAATCACTTTAAGCAACATCTGTGAATAAAGTCATACTGTAAAATCCCAGCTATTGCTTTGGACATTCAGCTGATTGCTTCTGTGTGAATGGTATTGGGGCTCCTCAGCAGTTAGGTCTAGCATATGCCTAGCATCCTCTCCCCTGGACCTGGTTTTAAATACAAAGGTTCGTTCTTAGTATGTACCCCCACCCCCTGTCCTCTAGATAATGAACCTGGTATGCACTCCAATGTTAGGGGTGGTACCATTTGAGTAGTTCTGCCAAGAGCAAATCGCATGTCATGAATATGGTGCTGCTTCTTTAGGAGGGTGACAACTAAGAAAAGTGGCAAGGGATTACATATGCATATCACTGCAGAGTTACCATTTCATCAAAGTCCCCCCCCAATAACTTGGATCCCCCAATTAAGAGTTGTTAAAAAGGAAGCATGTTCTAAAATCCCTTAGAACCACAGAGCACCAACAGTATGTTTGACAGTGCTACGTTTACATTATTTTACAAGGATTCCAGCAATGATGATCCTTTTCCCTAAAATAGTATTGCGGGGTTGCATATATGTGAAAAGAACTATATAGGAATGAATTAGTCACATTCTTCAAGTTTCTTTTAAAGCATGTTGCTTTATTAGCTAAAATAGCCTGGGTGCGATTGATGTTATAGTCCAATGAAACAACAGTTCAGCTATAAACTCTTTTATACTAATATGATTTTTACGAACGATAGAAACAGCTGATGATGATGGGAGTGGTGGAGCAAGGGCAAACTCTACTTAAATAGAAATTTTGGATTGTATCTAAAAATCTTTTGGGAGTTTCAGTCGTGCCTTCTCCTATCCTCCTCAGTGAGCACTGAATGCTGCCTTATTGTATGCATACCTATGTCATTTTAAAGCACACAGCCACAGTCTGCCAAAGGAAAGATCCACGACACAGAGATCGGATGGACTCACTGGTTATATATTGGTTTAATTAAATGTTATACTCCAATTATTTTATTTATCTATGTCTTGTTTACCTTCAGTTGCACAAGAGGTTAGGCAGGGTTCCAATGATGACACTGTGATTCTGAGTGCTGCTAAAGCTGGCTGGTTGGTACGGTGGAGCCCTTTTATAAGCACACCCTAAATGCCAAGCAGAAATGTTCTTATAACCGGGATATTCTTATAAGAGGGCTTCATTGAAAACAATGAAAATCCATGTAAAATCATGGGTTAACATAGTGAAACTGGTTTTAAACTAGTTTTTAGAGAACTCATTATTAAAAACAATATAATATAGATTTTTAAATGAGCTGTTGCTCAAACAATTGTTATAAAATTCATTCAGTGCCTCACGGAACTATGAAGGAATATGTGCTGCCTTCTTCATTGGACATCTTTCACACATCCATTCACTGCTTAAGTGACTGTTGATGAGAAAACTAGATCACAGTTCATCCCAGGCGTAGCACACTCAGAGTTGGGATTGACCATCACTACCTCTGAAAAACAACTGTTCTTATAAATGGGCTGTACTGCCATTGAAAAGAATAAGCAAAAATCCGGACATCCCAAAAATGTTCTCATAAACGGGATGTTCCTATATCCAATGTTCTTATAAGTGGGCTCCTCTGTATTAACAAAATGTATTGCCATTTTTGTGTTGTTTATTGTTTGCTGGTAGCTGAATGGTTTTCTTTTTGCTTGCTAACCAGCTGAGATAACAACACAAAAACAGGAATCACATATTTCTTCCATGTGCCTGCAGGCACTTTTTTGCTGCCTACCCTGCTTCTGCTCCCCCATCTGATCAGCAACTCTCATACTGTATATTACAAGCAAGCAAACATTCAGCATTCACAAATGCTTGTTTATAATTTTAAGTGCTTTCTTTGATAGCTTGGGGAGAGTAGGTACTTTTTTTTTTATTTTTTTTATTTTTTTTGTACCAGAAGAAACACACTAAGCTGAAAGCTTGCTTACAGGTGTGACCTGGGAGCACAAGGAAATTAAGTGACTTGCTCAGGGTCACACAGTATACAAGTGGAGGCTGTGGGTTTCAAACCTAGGTCTCCAGGTCTGCAGCTCAGAGCCTTAAACCACGATACTATACTGCCTCCTTCAGGTACTGGGGTAGGTACTCATTGTGCATAATTGTAATACACATTGGGCCCTATGCACTATGTGGGCAGGAGTATGTGGAAACTGTGTGTACCCCATCCGCATAGCTGCACACCTGCAGACAGGCATGCACTGGCCAGTATTCACTACCACCAGGCACCTGTCCATGGCCACACCCTTCTGGGGTACAGGACTCCATAGGGCTGCTGGGGGTGGGGACATGGACCCAGACAGGCATCCAGTCAGATGCCTGGATCAGGGCACAGAGTGGATCACCTCTGTGGCAGGGCACGCACTGGCAGTGCACCCAGTGGAAGACCATCGGCTGAGGCGGTGAGAGGAGGGCACTGCCACTGGCCCTCTCACAATGCAGCCCTGGAGTGGGTTGCAGGGACAGGGTGGGGGTCTGATGGTGGTATGTGGGACACTGTACCCCACAACATGCCTGGGTGGCCCAGGGTGGGGGTTGACCACTGGTGTCTTTGGGGGGTGCTTCCATGGGCTGATGCCTGTATGGGTATGGTGGGGGGGGCTCCAGGTGGCTGCTGTGCACTGATGTGTGCTGGGTGGTGCCAAGCAGTCATGGGGAAGTCCAGCAGCAGTGGTCCCATTGGCTAAGTAGCCTAACCGCTCCATCTGGGCAGTGAACAGTGGTGTGCATGGGGCTTGTAGGGGGCCTATGGCAGGATTCCCCCTGTCATCCCCTGTGCCCTCCTTTGCCCCCCCAATGGCCAGTACTACGTGCCTTGGTGTATGACGCATAGTGCTAGTCCACCCCTCACCCACCTCAGGTGTGTTGCTCTTCATGCGGCCAGGGGATCAGGTGTGTAGGTGCTGTATGGCCCCTTGGTGCATCCCACGGGGGGGTGCAATGGGTGCAGGGTAGCTACATGCCCAAGTTATGTGGCTTGTAGTTACTCTGCCCATTAGTACATAGGGGCCATTATATGGGAGTGACATTCAGGGCAAATACCGGATGAACAAAGGCAATTAAAGTACATGAATGTGTTGGAGTAAAATGATAGGGTGTGTGTCAAATTACAGATCCTAAAGTCAATGCAGGAGCTGCCAGATACACATGCATTTCCAGTGGCTTAACTGAAGCATTATTTTCTCCAGTTCTTTTATTTTGATCCCCAAACACCCCCCGCTCAGTCCCGGATCCAGGATCTTTGTAATGATGCTGTTTTCATGTACCCTTGTGTGATGGTGGTACTCAGTAAATACAGTGTTGTTGCAGTAGCAGCACACACACACCAAAGGAGCTCTCTCCCTGTTTGGGGTCACAGCCCAGGCTTGTGATGTTGACAAACTGCTGCAGTCCCAGAGGCTGTCTTGTCAAATGTAGGAGTTGTGTAACCCCCCTACAAATGGGGGCTCCCAAAAAATCTCCCTTGAGCTTGCCTAAATGCTCACTGCCAGGCTAGTGTCCTGCATTTTAGCAGTTTAAATGTGATTACCAGAGCCTGTATAGCCTCTCTGTACTGTCTCTTTAAGAGCTGCCTGATTGCAGCTTAAGTAATCTGAGAGGGAGCTCTGTTGAAAGATGTAACTATTTACTGAAAATCATTTAGAGTGATAATGATAATGTAGTTTGTCTAACCTGTTTTCTTTGTAGCAAGGACTATTTTGTTTGTCTTCACTATCATGGTCCTGGACTGCAAATTGGACCAAACGGTATTAGTGGGACCTAAAATGTAGCCAGACTACAGGAGCTGTCTGAATTCAAAATCTGTAGGAACTGTAGTTTGGAGCTTTTTTGCGCCTTTTTTACAACTGAAGGGGGAGCTCTTGCTTTGACTGACAGCCAGATCAACCAACTAAATCTTTTGGATCTTTGGGGAGTCCTGGGCTGCTTGCAGCTTTCAGTTAGATCTAAGCTGGAAGCTGAACAAGAAGAAGCTGAAGTGATTCTGAGCAGCAATCCTGAGTGGATTCACATGGGAGAACTCTGAAAAGGCTAAGTTTTTGGCCTGCATGTGAATGTGATGCTCCTGAGGGGGAGAGAAGAGAATTATTTTGCAGTAAATCCAAGTTTGTGTGACTAAAGTAAGCTACTGAAGTGGGCCAGGATCAACCTGAAGAAGACCGAAGATTTTGCTAAATGTGATCGGCCTATCAGGAGTTCCAGCTACCCCCTAAGCTCCCGGTGTGTGCAGAGACTTTGCAATTGTGACTGGGGAGCGCTTCGCCTGGTACAGTAGAATTCCCTTATATGTAAATGTGCTATGAGCTGCTAGTGGGTCATGAGTTAGTCCTCCACTGTGTGAACTGTGTTCTGCTTGCTGGAAGCTGTATTCAGCCCAAGACGGACTGCATCCGAATTTGCCTCCATGCGGTTTTGGCCTTGCCAAACTGACCCAGCCAGACTACCCACTGCACAGAGCAGCCATCGACGAGAGACCTGCCTGGGGATCAACCTCCTGCTTCACACTTGAACAGGAATGACGCCTCTGCGACTCGTGTGGGCCCTGCTTCTCCTGGCATTTCAGATCAACCACCTGCAGTCTCGATTTTCGTCCTGCCTGTGTCCAGTCTTGGGTATCGTGAGTAAATACCAGGGCAGCTCCTTGCAACAGCAGCTTAATCTGAGTGTGTCATCTGATTGTCTTGTTGTTTCATTTCCTTTTCGAACTGAGCCCTCTGGCTCTGGATTACAAATATTGTGTACTGTGCATGTTGTGTTTTCCATCACAGGGCCCCAACCAGCTGCGATGCCAGCCAGTCCTGGCTAGCCCATCTTTTCTCCACCTGGGTACCCAAAGGTGTGACTGTGGGGGGACTCAAAGCGCATGCATAACTGCTTGATTAATATAATCTTTAAGCTAATTAACCTGATTTTGCCCCTCCCTTGTTCAAGTCCCCCGAATAAATCAGATCTAACTTTTTCCGCATGTAATCTGACTGTGGTTCCAGTTTGTGCTCAAAGTACTGTACTGTTGCTATTTGCTGTGCATAACCTTGTTTTACAGGGGGTCCCCAGGGTTGTACCAGAGGAACCAGCCCTGGTGGTAAGTGCAAACAATGTGGGTACTTGTGTGGTGTACCAGGGGTATTGTGAAAGTGATTATTGTACAGTGTTCAGGCCACTAGAGGGGAAAGAGGGAGGTTACAGTGTCCCAGAGGGCTGTGCCCAGGTTAGCTTGACCACTACCAACCCAGATCTCCGGATGGAGGCACCCATTTCAGAACTCAGGCTCCTTAACCAGCTACTAGCCAAGCAGGCAGGGGTAGTACCCCTTGGGATAGCGCCACCTAGGGGTTACATCTTGGAGGCTCACCGATGGGATTTTGGGTCTTCTAGTGGACAAATTTGTGAATTGCTGTGAAAAATAAATGGCTTCCCCAACAGAAGTGGCTGCACACCAGTTGGTGGGGTGGTGTACTGGGCAGGAGATAGACCCCCAAAATGCTATACTGATCCTGGATATTCCCCTGGGTACCAATAAGGACTCTGTAGAGGGAGTACTTTCCAAGGTTGAATGTTTACAAAACCCTGTGGTGGTGGGTCGACAGGCTAATCTGCTCGCCCAAAGTTTCATGTCATTATTAGAGTGTAAGGACCCAGTAGACAGTTCCAAAGTGCCACAAACTATCACCCCTGAAGGAGTCCTTGCTGCCTGGAGAGTGATAACTAAAGACAGTAAAGACCCCGGGTGGAATGAGCCCCTCCAGTATCTGAGACCTCTGAGGAGAAATTTGCTAAGTTGTTGCTGGAGGAAGGGAAAACTGTGGAGGACTTAAAGAAAATATTCCTGCCACCTGGGGATGTTCCTCCCCCAACACCCCCTCCCACCCCAGCACCCGTTATTGCCCCTCCTTCTGTGACCATACCAATGCTGGCTCCTATGTCTGTACCTGCCATTAGTCACAACTCTTACCGAAGGTTGAGAATCATCTCTGGCACCCTCACATCCCCCAAGGGGAGGATGATTGGGAGATCTGGATAGATTGTGTTACCCGTTTGGTACCTGAATGGCAGTGTGCGGAGGCTGAGAAATGGAAAAGGATCATAGAAAGTTTGAGGGGTCCCACCCTAGAGGCCATTAAATTTCTGAGGTCTACAAACCCTGATGCATCTGCCCAGAAGTACCTATCTGCACTCGAAGGCAATTTTGAGAGCACTGAGTCAGGGGAGAACCTGATGTGGAAATTTCAAGGTACAAAACAATGGCCAGGGGAAAGTTTGTCTGCATATGTTACTCATCTGGAAAGAGCGCTGCAGAAGGCTTATCGAAAAGGTGGGGTAGCCACCAGTGACTTAAACCAGGTGAGGTTGGGGCACATACTGCAACATGCAAAGCATTCTAAATTGCAGCTCCTTCACTTAAGGCTCCCAGATAGAAGGGGTAACTCACCGGACTATTGTGACTTGATAGAAGAACTCTAGAAGGTTGAAGATGAAGAGGTTGATTGTAATTCTAGGGTGAGTGCAGCCCTAGTGATCACGGCATCTGAAGGCCCTTCCGAAGTGGGGACCAATGAGGGTGTGCCGCCATGAGATGAACTGCTGAGGGAGTTCAGGGAAACAAAAAACAGTCACTTTATGAAGACTGCTCCTACAAGTACAGGCACCGACCTTTATCCAACTGCATCTGGTATGGGGGTGGGGTTGTCCACCCAGGCACCTCTTGCTGACAGCAGCTCGAAACTTGATGTCTTGACTATGAAAGTAAGAGAATTGATGAGATGTCTCCAAATGCTCACCACACAGCAGACAAAGATGGCACCAAGATTTTCAGTTGGTAGTACCACCGCCCCAGCTCCCAGCGTGATGCCTCGGCCACCCTAAATCCCAGAAAACATATTTTGCCATAATTGTGGGAAGGATGGGCACATGAAGAGAGAATGCCGGTCCACAAAAGACCTAGATAAAGTTGTATACAACTTCAATGAGAGCTTCGGAGAATGAATCAGCAGTCGAGGAGTGCCCAAAATGACTGCAGTGAGGGTTCAAGAAGTAGTAACTCAAATCCCTATGTGGCTAAATTATCTGTCCAGGCCCCTGCTGCTGTCCCTCCAGACTGGTCCAAAATAGTGGGCCTTTCAATGGAGACTACCGTGGCTGTGAATGGTATTCCTACTCAGGCTGTGCTGGACAGTGGGTCGCAAGTGACCTTGTATTTAAGGACTGGCTTGACAAACACTTATCTGCTGTGCCCTTACAATCCCTGGAAGGTCTACATGTGTGCAGGCTGAGCAACAAGTCTTATCCCTACCTAGGATATGTCTGCCTGTGGTTGTCATTTCCTGCAGCTGTAACTGGTGTAGAGGAGCAAGCTGAGACACTGGCCTTAGTGTGTCCCTCTACTGGACTGTATGATGGGGTTCTCCTGTTAATTAGGACCAATGCCCATATGTTTTGGAGACTGGCACAACTCTTTCACAAGAAACAAGGGCAATGGACTAGGAGGGCCCTAAGAATTCCTGCTTTGATCAAGAGAGCCTATGATTTGCAACAGAACCCCAAGGGGGTGGACCAGGATGAACCGGGTCGGGGTCGTGTGGAAGAAGGATCCCGATTCAATGGTACTGGCCCCTAATGCCCAGTGAACCATTCAAGGGGAGGTCCACCTCTGCAGAGATGTTAAGAACAAAATACTGATGTTGGGCATGCCAGGCGATGGAAAATTGCCGGAAGGATTATTGGTTAAGCCCAGCATCTTGCCAGCTCATGCTCATGCCTATGCACGATGAGTGATGGTCCAGATTCATAATGTGTCAGATCGGGAGATCCGGGTGAACAGAGGATGAAACCTAGCTATGGTACACTGCACAGACACTGCAGTGTTGCCCAGCAACAAGCCCCCTGGCAAGACAGATAGAGTGACTCCCAACTTGTTTGATTTTGGTGACTCCCTGTTGCCAGCTGAATGGAAAACTAGAATTAGGCAGAAACTTGCCCAGAGAGATCAAGTGTTTTCATTGAAGGAATGGGATGTGGGATGTGTCCAGGGTGTGGAGCATTACATATGCCTGTGTGATGAACAGCCATTTCGAGAGAAGTCTCGATGCCTAGCCCCTGCAGACATAGATGATGTGAGAAGACACTTGCAGGAAATGCTCGCGGCTGGTGTGATACAAGAATCCAGGAGCCCGTATGCTTCTCTCATTGTGGTTATGCATAAGAAGAATGGAACAGTATGAATGTGTGTGGATTATCGGACCCTCAACAGGCGGACCATCCCTGATCAATACACCATGCCCCATGTACAAGATGCTCTGGATTGTTTGAATGGGAACAAATGGTTCTCGGTATTGGATCTTTGCAGTGGATATTACCAGATTCCGATGGCTCCGGAGGACCATGAGAAGACAGACTTCATCTGTTCTTTGGGGTTCTACGAATTCCTGAGAATGCCACAGGGGATATCAGGCACCCCTGCCACCTTCCAGCGACTGATGAAACGAGCAGTGGGAGACATGAATTTGCTGGAATGCCTGGTGTACTTGGATGATGTCATTGTGTTTGGAAGCTCCCTAGAGGAACATGAGAGTTGACTGTTCAAAATACTAGACCTGGTGGAAGATTTTGGCCTCAAGCTGTCCATTGACAAGTGCCAGTTTTTCCAAACCTCTGTGAAGTATGTGGGGCACATAGTGTCTACAGAGGGGATACAGACTGATCCTAGTAAAGTTGAAGCCTTGACTACTTGGCTACAGCCCCACAATTTGAAAGAACTACAACATTTTCTGGGATTCTGTGGCTACTACCGCCGGTTCATAAAGGACTATTCCAAAGTGATTCAGCCACACTTGAATCTTACCCAGGGTTACCTTCCTACCAATCGAAAATACAAAAAAGGGGCAGTCAAAGAACCAGTCAAAGCATATTTCCACCCAGGTGAACTTTTTGGGTCCTGTTGGATGCCTGACTGTGAAGCAGCTTTCCACAAAGTCATATACCAGCTCACCCATGCCCCCATCATCGCTTATGCTGATCCCACCAAACCCTATGTGCTGCACACTGAAGCCAGTCTGCAGGGTCTAGGAGCTGTACTGTATCAAGACCATGAGGATGGTTTGAGACCAGTGGCATTTGCCAGTAGGAGCTTGACCCCATCAGAGCAAAACTACCCTGTTCACAAATTGGAGTTCCTTACGTTAAAATGGGCCATTGTCGACCAGTTTCATGATTACCTCTATGGGGTGAAAATATTGGTGAGGACTGACAATAACCCATTGACCTATGTACAGACTTCAGCTAAGTTAGATGCCAAAGGGCACTGGTGGCTTTCTGCATTGTCAACATATGATTATGCTATCGAATACAGACCAGGCCTGAATCATATTGATGCTGACGCCCTATCCCAGAGGCCCATTTCCAAGAGTGACTGGGTCAGGCTGTCTGAACCTGACATCTGAGCATTGTGCCAAAAGTTTGATAGAAATGAACAGATGTCTACGGACACAGCGGACTGCTTAGTAGATTGCTTGGGCCCCTCTGACACCTGCATTCCGGCTGTGTATTGCCATTTCTCTGCTCTAGATATTAGCGCACTACCTCAGTTTGACAATGACAGCATTCAGTGGGATCAGTCCCAAGATCCTATGATTCAGTCAACACTCGACGCCCTTCATGCAGGAAAAGATGTGTCCAAGTTGCCTTCCTCTGATCTGCGAACCGCTTTATTGTCTAAAGAACACCCCAGGTTGAAACCGCTTAATCAGTTGTTGTATAGAGAGACTGTAGATCAGGGTGGCCAAATAGACAAGCAACAATTGGTCCTGCCCACAGCCTTCAAAGATTTGGTACTGAGGTCCCTCCGCAATCATATGGGCCACCTCGGTATCGACTGAACTCTTGACCTAGTATGATCTCTATTCTACTGGCCCAAGATGGGGGCCAATGTTGAGTACCATGTAAGGACTTGTAGTCGCTGCCTGCAGAGAAAAGCCCTGCCTCAGAGGGCTGCCCCCCCCTTGTCAACATTACTACCAGCACCCCAATGGAACTAGTCTGCATAGACTTCTTGAGTTTACAGCCTGATCAGTGAAACATTGGCAATGTGTTAGTGGTTATGGACCATTTCACATGGTGTGCACAGTCTTTTCCCACCAAAGCTCAAAAAGCATCTACCGTGGCCAAGGTGATAGTGGAAAATTACTTTGTCCACTATGGTGCCCCCATGCGAATTCACTCTGATCAGGGCTGGGACTTTGAGAGTCAGCTAATCAAAGAAACGCTCTCTCTATAGGGGTGCGAAAGTCAAGAACCACCCCTTATCACCCGAAGGGGGATCCTCAACCAGAACACTTTAAACGCACCCTGCTAGACATGCTAGGCACCCTCCACCCAAAAGATAAGCATAAATGGAGCCAGCAGATTAGCACCTTGGTACATGCATACAATTGCACGAAGAATGATACTACCGGGTTCTTTCCCTACCGCCTCATGTCGGAAGAGAGGCCAGGCTGCCTGTTGATGTCTGTTTTGGGGTTCTCCCAATGGGATCCGAGCCGAAGATTACCTGCAATATGTACAAAAACTGAAAGCTCAATTGAATCATGCCTATCAACTGGCCCAGACAATGACCGCCAAAAGAAATCTAGCCAACAAAGAGAGACATGATAGAAAAGTAAAGGTGCAAGAGCTTAGGCCTGGAGACCATGTGTTGTTGCAAAATTTAGGATTGCATGGTAAGCACAAAATTGCTGATCGATGGCACTATCTTCCCCATGTCATAGCTGGAAAGTTGGATGATTTGCCAGTGTAGAAAGTGCACCCAGAGAATATCTCCAAAGCTGTCAAGACCATGCACCGTAACCACTTGCTACCTATTGGTCAAGTTATAATTGAGGCTGAAACTGCCGAGATTGATTCCCCTGGACCAGTGACTCGTGCTGCTGCAAGAAAGAAACAGAGTCAGCCTGCCCCCGTGGTTGCCGATTTAAGACTTCCCCCGCAGCAGGCCCAGAATGATAGTGACTGCCAGTCTAACTCGGATGACAGTGAGTGTGATAATGCCTATTACCCCTCATATGAACTGAGTCAGTTGTTTCATGGAAATCCTATGTTGAATTATGGGGATGAAGATGGGCCTTCTGGACTGTCTAATGCCCCGGCATCATCCTTGGAGCCAATGCTCCCTGAAGGTGAAGTGCAAAGTATCACGTCTGAGGATGCTGAGTCTTTGTGTATTGTGGAACTGTATGGTTTGCCTGAAGGAGAGGCTGATGGTACGAGTCTTTCTGGTGACATGCCAGACTTGAGGAACACTATGAGAGTACTGACAACCCCCTTTCAGTGCCAGAGTCTCTTCAAAATGAGCCAAGTGTTGTAGAAACAGAGACTACAGAGCAAGGGGCTGACAGTGCTCCCAGCTTGGACATTCCCCTTCATGCAGAGGCACCCCTCACAAGTGATAAAAGCTCCAAGACCATTGCTGAAAGTACAGAGACTGTGGTTGTTCACCCCAGAAAGACTGGCTGAGCTGTCAAGCCAGTGGTGCGCTTCAATTATGATTCCCCCAGATGGCCAGTGGATTTGCCTTTCCATGTAGTCCACAAAGGTGTTTATGTCTCTCAGAGCTCACTGCCCAAATTGAGCTTGACGCCCCATTCCAGGTTACTTGTTCTGCCCTCTCACCATGGTGCCCCTGCCCCATCCAGCACCAAGTTAGCTGATAGGGAAGGGCCCCCTCTTGCATTGCATAGAGTACAAGAAGTTATTACATGATTCTGTATAGTAATGTTCAATTTACCTGTGTGAAATATGCATAATGTATTGTCAGAATGGAAATGATATAGTGGAGTACATTGAAATGTATAGTAAAGTGACAAGTTATGCCAATTGATGAATCAGATAGTACTTGTATAACATCCTAATGGTATAAATGTCTTGTATATGTTGCATGTTCAATGTTATGATGGTACAGACTTGACGCGGACGCCAAGTTTTCCCAGGTAGGGAAGGGTGTAACCCCCTTACAAATGGGAGTTCCCAAAAAGTCTGTCTTGAGCTTGCCTAAATGCTCACTGCCAGGCTGGTGTCCTGCGTTTTAGCAGTTTAAATGTGATTACCAGAACCTGTATAGCCCTGTGTACTGTCTCTTTAAGAGCTCCCTGATTGCAGTTAAGTAATCTGAGTGGGAGCTCTTTTGAAAGATGTAACTATTTACTGAAAATCATTTAGAGTGATAATGATAATGTATTTTGTCTAACCTGCTTTCTTTGTAGCAAGGACTGTTTTGTTTGTCTCCACAATCTTGGTCCTGGTCTGCAAATTGGACCAAACAGTATTGGTGGGATCTAAAATGTAGCTGGACTACAGGAACTGTCTGAATTCAAAATCTGTAGAAACTGTAGTTTGGAGCTTTTTTGTGCCTTTTTTGCAACTGAAGGGGGAGCTCTTGCTTTGACTGACAACCAAATGAGTCAACCAAATCTTTTGGATGTTAGGGAAGTCCCAGGCTGCTTGCAGTTTTCAGTTAGATCTAAGCTGGAAGCTGAACAAGAAGGAGCTGAAATGATTCTGAGCAACAATCCTGAGTGGATTTGCATGGCAGAACTCTGAAAAGGCTAAGTTTTGGGCTTGCATGTCCGTGTGCAGCTCCTGAGAGGGAGAGAAGAGAATTATTTTGGAGTAAATCCAAGTTTGTGTGACTAAAGTAAGCTACTGAAGTGGGCTAGGCTCAACCTGAAGAAGACTGAAGATTTTGCTGAATGCGATCAGCCTGTCAGGAGTTCCAGCTACCCCTAAGCTCCCAGTGTGTGCAGAGACTTTGCAATTATGACTGGGGAGCGCTTTGCCTGGTACAGTAGAATTCCCTTATATGTAAATGTGCTATGAGCTGCTAATGGGTCGTAAGTTAGTCCCCCACTGTGTGAACTGTGTTCTGCTTGCTGGAAGCTGTATCCAGCCCAAAACGGACTGCATCCGAATTTGTCTCCATGCAGTTTGGGCCTTGCCAGACTGATCCAGCCAGACTACCCACTGCACAGAGAAGCCATCGACAAGAGACCTGCATGGAGATCAGTCCCTGCTCCATGCTTGAACAGGAACGATGCCTCTGCGACTCATGTGGGCCCTGCTTCTCCTGGCATTCCAGATCAACCACCTGCAGTCTCAATTTTCATCCTGCCTGTGTCCAGTCTTGGGTATCGTGAGTAAATACCAGGGTAGCTCCCTGCAACAACATCTTAATCTGAGTGTGTCATCTGATTGTCTTGTTGTTTCGTTTCCTTTATGAACTGAGCCCTCTGGCTCTGGATTACAAATATTGTGTACTGTGCATGTTGTGTTTTCCATCACAGGGCCCCAACCAGCTGCGATGCCAGCCAACCCCGGGCAACAGTCCTGGCTAGCCCATCTCTTCTCCACCTGGGTACCCAAAGGTGTGACTGTGTGGGGGGACTCAAAGTGCATGCATAACTGCTTGATTGATATAACCTTTAAGCTAATTAACCTGATTTTGCCCTTCCCTTGTTCAAGTCCCCTGAATAAATCAGATCTAACTTTTTCTGCATGTAATCTGACTGTGGTTCCAGTTTGTGCTCAAAGTACTGTACTGTTGCTATTTGCTGTGGATAACCTTGTTTTACAGGGGGTCCCCAGGGTCAAGCCAGAGGAACAAGCCCTGGTGGTAAGTGCAAACAATGTGGGTACTTGTGTGGTGTACCAGGGGAATTGTGAAAGTGGTTATTGTACAGTGTTCAGGCCACTAGAGGTGAAATGGGGGGGGGGTTACAGTGTCCCGAAGGGCTGTGCCCAGGTTAGTTTGACCACTGCCAACCCTGATCTATGGGTGGAGGCACCCATTTCAGAACTCGGGCTCCTAAACCTGCTACTAACCAAGCAGGCAGGGATAGTAGCCCTTGGGATAGCGCCACCTAGGGTTACAGTTGTGTAACGCCTACTGACAGCATGAAAAAGAAAGTGACTGAAATGACCTGGTCCCAGCTGCCATAAAAGACTAGATGGGATTGTGATTAATGCCCACCCTCCCTCCCACAATAAAATAAAAGGTTAAGGGCATTTGTTAGGCAACATGTTTATTACTACTGCCCTGCCTGTCCCTTTTTCTGTTTGATTTTGTTTCCCTATTTCATGTTTGGGTCCTTATATGGTATTTGTCTTTTTTGTGCACTTCTCCATCTCTCTGTGATCTTCCAAATGCTGTAATTAATAATATTGGGGACCCAGGCTCTGCTTGAAACAATGTGATATTGCAAAAGCATGGGGGCATCCTGCTACATAAATGTGTGGGCATTCCTCACTTTCTGCAACAGTGCAACCATTGGGTTAAGCCTGTAACCTGCAGAGAGCAGGAGCAAGACATATTTATTTTTAAATACAAAATAATGGAAAACGGGACAAGGATTTAGAGATGTTCTTTATTCTGTTCACCCTTGTTTCAGCTCTGTATCCATTAGCTTGGTGGAAGCCTAAGTCTGTGAAACATTGGCTACTGGGAGAAGAAAGGTCTGCCTGCAGCCTCAGGTCGCTGTTGTGCCAACATGTAACAGCATGCAAGCAAGTCAGTTCTACACTGACAAACTATTGTTTAGACATATAAAGCAACAGCTTCTGTCTATTGTCATCTTGCATACTGTTTTGTGCTGATGTTAAAAAATTATTATTACGTTTAGTGTATGTGAGTCAGCTGTGGTGAGGCCTGAGTAGTGATATGTCAAGCAGAATGTAGCTACCAGCTGAATTATTTTCTAGTTAGTTTACCCCACCACACACTCAGATTTGCATACCCATGATGCTTTGTACAGTCAGTTTACCCCACCATACACACAGATTTGCCTACCCATGATGCTTTGTGCAGGGTTTGAGGCTTTTGATTGTACATGGATTTACAGAAAGCACATAAATTGGAGAGTCTCTGCCTAGCATCATTTAAGCCTCCTACCATACATATTTTCCTCTTTCTTATCAGCATTTACATTATTTCACCACTTTCACTCACTCTCTTTAACATTGAAAAGAGGCATTCAAATGTATCTGCCCTCAGAAAGCAAATGCAATATGAAACTGATGTTGGGGTGGATATAAAGCTGTTACCAGATGGGAAGTAGGGTTCCAAAGAAATGTACTCTTCCTTTTTGGAGTTAGTTGTTGTTGGATACATCTGTGTTATTGCCAGTTCTCTTCGGTTTGGTGCTTTATAATGACATGGTGCTTGGCATCTCTCAGTACTACTGGTACATTAATCACTTGTTTAGCTGCCCCCATCTACCACCCTTGCTTAGCACCAGTATAAGCTTCTGTCCTATTTTCCAGAAGTGTTACCTCACCCTTTAACCACAGCTCTCTATTATCTGCCAAAATGTAAGGATGTACAGAGGTTGTTTTCCAGAAATGTTATCTCAGCCTGTAACTGCAACTCTGTATTCAACTTTAGGATGTACAGAGGTTGGCCGATAAAAGAGGGAGTACTGTATTTTGATTTACTACTGAAAGTGTCTGAAAGTAAGAAATAGTATAGAATAGGGTTGCTCGGAATACAGAGAACAGAATCAGATTTGTCAGATTCCGATCCAGTTTTGAGATTTAGGATTTTTGGATTTGCAGTCCAAAAATCCTAAATCTTAAATTGAATCCTAAAACTTATTTAAATGGGCATTTAGGATTTCAACCCCAAATTCTAAATCTGATTTTTAGGCCATTTTAGGATTTCAAATGGAATTGGATTAGGATTCAGAAGTTCCTAAAATCCTAAATCCTAAATTCAGACCAGAATCAGACGATTCCAAGTATCCCTAGTACCAAATACACATGTGTGTAATACCATTCAAGCACTGCATCCTAAAGTGGCTCACTAGCAATTACTTTACAGGATAACATAGCTGAAATGCAACGTCTCATTTTCAGTGGGGTCCTGCTTCTGCATCAAACATCTTGACACCTCTCAGTACTGTTCGTACTTTGATTTCCTTCTGCTGAGATTAGAAGAGAGGCACTGAGCACCCATCAGCTCAGTCACTGCTGCTAATTATCAAATATGGAAGAAAAGCATTTGATGGGTCACAGAGAGTCTTTCTTTTCTATAGCTGCAGCAGCCATGACCCCCCTGCATCATTTAAGGTCTAGCCTCTCCCCTCTGCATAACGTTAGGCCAAAATGAACTTACTCTTCCTGACCCCTCCCAACTGCTGAGTTTCCCACTTTCTCATCTTCAGAGCTGACCTCAGGCACCCTCAGTCTCAACAGTTCCTGGTAGCCCTGTACTCATAGGGGCCCCCAGATAGAAACTGTGCAGATAATCAGTCTTTCAGATTTCATGTTCGTTTTAATTGATGCATTTAGTTTCTTGTGTACTGCTGAAAGATCACACAAGGGGCATCACTGGGCTGGAGAGAACCTTTCCAACAATGTATCATTAGTTCTGTAGGAATGCTCGCTAAGCAACACAGAAACAGAAGGCTGGCTCTGCCCACCTTGTCCTCACACAAACAGACCCCGAATATGCACTCTCTTCAGAGTAATAAAGACAGAATCATGAAACACAGCTCCTCTGCTTAAATGAAAGGTAGCAGTCAGCTGATGACAGATTGTCAGCTTACATTTTGGCACTGAAACTGTACTGCGCAGTTCTAGCTTTATTACTCTGAGGCCAACAACTACAGTTTTTCTTTAAAGTCAGTAGTTAGTAAAAAGACAGTCATTAGTGCTTTATGAATAGACACCCTCCTCTCTCTTATGGTTTTGGGAGGCAGTGTAGCCTGGTGGTTGGAGGGCAGAACTGTGACTCTGGAGACCCAGGTCTGATACAGACTTCTGCAGACATTCAGTTCAAGCCCTTAAATAAACAGGGCCAGAAGTGTCGCACAGGTAGATACAGACGAACATGTATGCTCTTTCTACATCTGCATCTGCCTGCATCTATCCAGCCACCATTTTCAGAGCTTCTATCTTTGTCTGACAATAATTCACTATTTGCAACAATTTGTGTTAAAAATGATGCAAATTCAGTTTGCACCTCTTTAGCTGCAAATGCAGACACAAATTGGAGGGAGAGAACTGTTTGACTGTCTATGAGCTGAACCAACAGTTGTGATGGACACATAAGCAAGTCTGATAATAAAAGTAAAGACAGACTGATCTGGGACGGATCTTTCTGAAATTCTCTTTCCCTCTCTTTTTCACTCTTCCTTTCTCTCACCCTCTCTTTCTGTCTTTCCTGCTTCCTGTCTACCTTTCTCCCCCTTCTCTCTCTCTCTCTCTTCCACTTTCTCCCTCTCTCTCGCTTCCTTTTTTCTATTCTCTTCTCTTTTGCTCTCTGTCTCTTCCTGTACTTTTATTCATAATTTTTGACCAGGAAAGGCACACTGAACTGTGAGAGTTTGTTTCCAGGTACCACTCAGAGCTCCTTCAACCTCCCTCAGTTAAAAATGGTAACACTTTATTTTACATTTCCTTAACTGCACTGCAGTTACAGTGTAACTACACTATAACTGCATTGCAATTGCAATGTAGTTACATGCAACAACCATGTAACTACAGTGTAATTATCTCTGTGTCATGTAATAAATCACTAACTACTCTGCAGTTACTGTACATTGAAACTAACACTTAAAATAAAGTGTGACCTTAAAATTCACTGAAATACCACCAACAGCTTAATCTGGTTCAATTTCAGTTGGTTTGTATCTGTACCCCTGCCCCCGCCAACAAGGCTGAAAATAGTCAGTATTCTCTAGTCCTCCTTTCCTGGTCAACAAAATTAAATAAATGTACACAGAGGAACATAGCTATACTGGGTCCTTTGAGGTGTGTGAGACACAAAATGTTCTTTTAAACAACATATTAAACTAACCAATAGGTGTGAGCTGTCTGATGTTATTCATATTTAAATCTGTTCTATGTTGTTTAATGATGGCAGCCATTTCAAGAAACTTTGAGACAGAACATGGTGTCATTTTCAGGGATGTTGTGCTAAACAACACATAGCTTCCCACACTGGGATATCCAGGTTCCATGAAATGGCGACTGTCTTGATTTACTATAGGGCTGACTTAGACATGAACACCTCTGGGCTGCTAGTACCTACAGGGAAGTCCAATAGATGTACCTCATTTAAATGAGCTTTTCTTGGATGTTAGGACTATGAGAGACCCTGCATATCTCTGTTCCATTGTAACCCTCTCTGAGAATGCCTAATGGCTGCAGAAAAGAGTGGATACAGTGAGTACATGAAAGTAATGGAATTCAAACTAGGACCTTTAGATTCACAGTATTCAAACATAACCTTTTGCACTCTACATAGATACATAGACAGTGTCGGCAGATAAGGGCCTATGGCCCACCTAGTCTGCCCATTTGAGCTTGTAAGTTCAGTTTGTTTTCCTAGAAGTCTATTTCCCCTTACCCCTGACCTCTAGAATTCCTTTATGTCTATCCCATGCATTCTAAAATCCCATGATTGTTTCAGCCCCCACCACTTCCTCTGGCAGGGTGTTCCACTTGTCCACCACCCGTTCTGTGAAGAAATTCTTTCTCATGTTTCCTCTGAATCGTCCTCCCTCCAACTTCATCCCATGCCCTCTAGTCCTGAAACATCTTTTTCGCTTAAAAATAGTGTTTTCCTGCACCCTGTTCCTCCCTGTAAGATACTTGTATGTCTCTATCATATCCCCTCCTCTCTCCCTCCTCTCCTCCAGGGAGTACATGTTCAGTTCCTTCAACCTGTCTTCATAGGACTTGTGATGCAACCCATGCACCATCTTTGTTGCCCTCCTCTGAACCTTCTCTACCCTGTCTATGTCCTTACGTGGTATGGTCTCCAGAACTGTACACTGTACTCCAGGTGGGGCCTCACTAGTGTCTTGTATAGCGGAATTATGACCTCCCTTTTCCTGCTGGTGATGCCCCTGCCTATACATCCCAGCATCCTATTTGCTTTACCTGATGCCTTGTCACACTGTTTCCCTACCTTGAGGTCATCAGAGATGACAACCCCAAGATCCCTTTCCTGCTTGGTGCATGCTATATCCTCACCCCCCAACTGATATATTGTGCCAGGGTTTTTGTGCCCCATATGCATTATCTTGCACTCTTTGCATTGAATTTCAACTGCCAAACCCTTGACCATTCTTCAAGTTTCTGCAGGTCCCTTCTCATTCTGTCTACACCCTCTGGTGTGTCTACTCTGTTACAGAGCTTTGTGTCATCAGCGAACAGTGAAATTCTGCCTTCTATATCCTGTGCAATGTCACTGATGAAGATGTTGAATAGGACCGGTCCCAGCACTGATCCCTGTGGTCCCCCACTGGTCACTCTTCCCTCTGTGGAGTGACAGCCATTTACCACCACCCTCTGTGTCCTGCCACCCAGCCAGTTACCTACCCACCACACTACTGTCCTGCCCACACCCATATTCCCCAGTTTGTGTAATAGTCTTCTATGTGGCACAGTGTCAAAGGCCTTGCTGAAGTCCAGATAGGCCATGTCCACTGCCCTCCCTGATCCACCTCCCTAGTCACCCAGTCAAAAATTCAATGAGGTTGGTCTGACATGACCTCCCCTGGTGAAACCATGCTGCCTTGGGTCCTGTAGTCCATTGACAACCAGATGTTCCACCAATCTCTCCTTCAGTAGTGCTTCCATGATCTTTCCCACTACCGAGGTGAGGCTGACTGGTCTGTAGTTCCCTGCTTCCTCTTGTTCCCACTTTTGTATAAGGGGACTACATCTGCTGTCCTCCAGTCTTTGGGTACCTCCCTGTTTCCAGTGATTGGCTAAACAGGATAGCCAGAGGTTCAGCCACCACCTCTCTTAGTTCTTTAAGGACCCTGGGGTGCACCCCATCTGGCCCCATTGCTTTATCAGCTCTTATTACTTCCAGTTCCTTCAGGACCCTTTTCGTGTAAAGGGACTTGTGTCCATTTCTGCACCATTCTCACCCTTGTACTCCTTCAGACCCATTACCCCTCTCTTCCTTAGTAAAGACTGAGCAGAAATACCTGTTCAATATGTCAGCTTTACTGTTGTCATCCTCCACGCGGCTCCCATCCTCCCCCTTCAGTCTCACTATCCCTCCCTTTGTCCTTCTTTTTTCACTTATGTACCTGTAAAAGGTTTTGTCCCCTTTAACCACTGATTTTGCAATGTGTTCTTCTGTCTGAGCTTTGGCTTCCCTTACTGACTTCCCTGCCTCCCTTTGTTTCTCCTGGTACTTCTCCCTATCCCCTTCTGCCTGTGTCTTTTTGTATTGCCTGAATGCAATCTTTTTGGCTTTCACTTTCTTTGCTACCTCTTTGGAAAACCATAATGGCTCCTCTTTCTTTTCCTCTTGCTAACCTGCTTAATGCATAATTCTGTTGTTCTTATAATCCCCATTTTAAATACTGCCCACTGTTCCTCAATCCCTGATTCCTGTCCCATTCCCCTTAATGCCTCTTTCAAGTATCTCCCCATTTTCCCAAAGTCTGCCCCCCTAAAATCCAGGATACGTGTTTTTGTGTGGTTTGGTTCTGCTCTTTCTGTGATTTCAAACCACAATGACTGGTGGTCACTGTTACCCAGGTGCTCCCCCACTGTTACCCCCATCACACTGTCCCTGTTTGTGAGCACAAGGTCCAGTATTGCCTTCTGCCGAGTTGGTTCCATGACCAGTTGCTTGAGGAAGGCACCCTGATGGAGTCCAGGATAAATCTGCTCCTAGTTGATGCTGCTGCTGGGATGCTCCAGTCCACGTCTGGTATATTGAAGTCTCCAACCAGTACTACCTCACCCTTGTCTGCCATCCTTTGATGGCTAGCATCAGCTCCTATCTGTTTCTTCCTCCTGGGCTGGTGGTCTATAGACCACACCTGTGCGATGGCTGGCCCCATTTTCCTTTCCAGCTTAACCCACAGTATCTCTCCCCATTTTGTTCCTCCTGGATCTGTGTGGCCCTTATGTCATTTTCACATACAGTGCCACTCCTCCTCCCTTCCTGCCTGCTCTGTCCCTTCTGAATATGTTGTAGCCAGGTATGACCATCTCCCAGTCATGGTTATCATTACACCAGGTTTCAGTGATGGCCACAATGTCCAGGTCTGACTGTACCATGACAGCCTCCAGATCTTCCATCTTGTTGCTAAGGCTCCTGGCATTTGCACACATGGCTTTCCATGATTTGACCTCCCTAGACTGCTTCACTGTTCTACTCCAGCCCCTTCCTTGGTTACCATTTATCCCTGGTTCTCCTTGCTGTCTGCCCTTCTGCTGAATTTTGCCCCTATTCTGCTTATCCACCTTTTGGACACTAATCTCCATCTTTTGCACACTGCTTTGCAGAGATAGCCACTCCTCTGGTTCACTGGTTCCATTACTAGCTGTGGGGTGAGCAAGTAGGTATCATCCTTGCTGGCCTGCCACCCCTTTGCTAGTTTAAATGCTTGTCAATGTAGCATTTAAACTTATCATTGAGTGCTTGATTCTCTCCAGGATGGATGCAGGCCGTCAGGCTTGAACAAACCTCCATCCCTCCAGATGGGTCCCCAGTCACCAATGAATCCAAACCCTTCCTCACAGCACCAGTTCTTCAACCATGAGTTAAAGTTCCTGGTGCATGCACTCCTATGCTCTCCCTTGCCTCTCACAGGTAGTACTTCTGAGAAAGTGACAGAAGTAGCTACTTGCTTGAGACCCCTCCCCAGTTTCCTAAACTCTTCCTGAACTTCCTTTGGCTCCCCATTTGCCAAGTCATTAGTACCTAGGTGGATAATGACATCCAGCTCACCCTTCTGTCTTGCCTTCCCAGTGATCCCCAGTATCTTCCTTCCATCCCTCCATGCCGTGGCACCTGGTAGGCACCTCACCTCCCTGTCCTCCCCCCTCCTGTGTTCCTAGCTGGATCCCTCTTAAGATGGAGTCCCCCACCAGGATTTTCTTCCTCCTCCTCTGGGGTCCACTGCTTTCCCCACTGAGGTCACCTCCCTTGCCTAACCTCCACATCCTTTCCTTCCACTTCCCTGGGTACCTCTGTTTGGTTGTCCTCATTTGCCAGTGTGGCATATGAGTTCTTGAGAGGAATAGGATCTGGGATGTGCCTCTGCCTGACTGCTCTAAACCTCCCTGAGCCCACTGTCATCCCAGTGCTCCTCGTTCTCGGCATCCTTTGAGGCAGCTGCATTGGACTGGGTGGTTCCTGGACGGGGGTGATGGTACTCCTGACCCAGTTTACTTCCGCTCTGAGTCTGGCTACCTCATCCCGCAGTCCCGAGAGATGCATGCAGATAGAGCAGCACCTCAGTGTCCAGAAGGTCTGCCTGAATATGGCTGCCCCACAGCCACTGCATTGCACCACTCCCACATTATACTGCAATTCCACTACTTGTCTGCTACTGAAGCTCTCTTAGTTCTCTTTTATTTATTTACAGTACTAAAAATCCTGTAACTGATCCTCAGATATATATTTTTTAGGAAAAGAAACCAATAAATAAATAAATGAGTCAAAAACTTGTCGTGCTGAGGGTGGTCTTCTTCCCCTTATGCCCTCCTACTTCACACCTCTTACTATACCCTGTGTTTAGCTCCTGTCAATCAGATTTATCAGGGCATATAATTAAGAGTTGGGGGAAGGGGTGGGAGGGGGGGCGAAAATTTGCAGCAATTAAAGACAGCACAGAATTACACCACCATTTTTTAAATTTTCAACAGCCCAAAAACAATTATAAGTAAAGACAACACAGAAAGAAAGTATAGTGTCACTACAAGCCTACAATCTAAGTTTAAAAGAAAAATACCAGTTACCAGTTACTCTGAAGCACTGAATTGAATATGTTTCCTTCCTTCACCTTCTGGCTTCTTCTGAGAAGATGAACTTCTGTTTGCTGCTTTAACTGTGACTAAGCCCCACCTCCAGTTATCATGTAGCTGAGGTCAGAGGCCAGACAATTAACACCTTCACCCAGCTACAGGACAGTCAGACAAGCCAAGATAAAATTTGCAGCAATTAAAGACAGCACAGAATTACACCACCACTATTTTTTAAATTTTCAACAGCCCAAAAACAATTATAAGTAAAGACAACACAGAAAGAAAGTATAGTGTCACTACAAGCCTACAATCTAAGTTTAAAAGAAAAATACCAGTTACCAGTTACTCTGAAGCACTGAATTGAATATGTTTCCTTCCTTCACCTTCTGGCTTCTTCTGCCCCTTGCATGGAAATTATTTTTTCACCACCCCTTACTGCCGCTCCTCAGCTGGGCAAACTGCCTTCCCCTGTCAATTTCCCACACTCTGAAACCTGCTCCCCTCCACCCCCTCTGCCTCTCCTCCTCCCCTGGTTCCTTCAGTCACTGGTTGAAACTCCTCCCCCACCCCATCTGCTCCTGTTACCAACCCTCTCGATGCCTCCCCAGCCTGAAGCCCCTACTAACCATGTTCAGGCATCCAGCTGGGTCTCCACTACCTACCTACTGGTTTCTTTTCCTCACCCCTCTGCACGTCCCTCCACCGTGGGGTTAGGCATATACCCACCTCACACATCTCTCATCTGATTCAGTATTGTTTATTTACATGCTATGTTTTGCTGCTGTTTTATTTTGAACTTGTACAGTTGTTCCATATTGTGCTGTGACTGCCCTTTATTTGTGTACCAACTTATTTACTCAATGTTTCCTCAGCTGAATTGTTATTGTGTATCATACTTTTGCTTCTCCAGTTCCCTTTCCTCTGGGTTGCACCTGGAAATGAGCCTTGGCTCAGTGCTCCTCTCCCTGTTACCAATTTTTCAAATAAATAATAAATAACTTTCAGATGGATTTTCTTTCTCACGTTTTCTTTCACTTCCTGATTTTCAAAGGGGGCTACTTATGCAAATTTGTTTTTAACTAGTGCTGCTGCTTTTAGCAATAAGGCATGAAGTATGTGCTTTCCGCTGGGATAACAGAATGCCTTGGATGGGCTCAAACACGAGGCTGAACATTGAGTGCTTACACCACCTGAGAAAAGCCATAATACCAGCACAAAACACATATTGGAATGTCTTATTGCCATCATGAAATTGGTCCATTAGGATTAGTAAACAAATAAGAAAATATATACTTTTGATTCAAATTAGTAAAAATGAGAAAAAAAGGTAAACAAAGGGAAAAAAAGTAGTTGTACTGAGTCACTGTAATTTTGCTTTTTGGTCAGTAGATGGCAGGTCCTACTTTTTTTAATACAAATAAGTGAACTGAGGTGCACTGAGGGGCATTGATGTGGCAGCTTAAAGTAAACAGCACCAACACCCCAGTGCTTTGAACAAAATGGTTCTTCTTCAGTGGGCCTTTCAGAGGATTCTGTTTGGTTTGAGGTGTTAGGGTTGTTGGTGCCATTTTTTTCTCTTTTGCCCATAGTACTCCAAATAAACCACTACTATTGTACATTTATTGCCTCAGTAATGTTTATTTTGGCAGTGCAGCTTTTGTTCTTTTTACCCTGCTCATATTTTGAGACCACGGCTTGACTCAGCTATGGCACCCTGGGAGTTTCTCTGTTGTTAAAGTAAACAGGTCAGTGAGGTCACAAATATTTTTCCAGTGCTGTTACACTGGCATATCAGCATTGGGTTCTGAGCACCTTAGCCAATCAGATTTCTAGAATGTTATACCTGTTTCATAAGTAAACAATAGACCTGACAGGGTGTGGGGTATTAGTGGATATTCACATACCCAGGGTGATGAGGGCTGATTTTGCAGGTGCTGAAAGTCCAGCTAACTGCCAATACCCCACACCCTGAAGGGCATTATTGTACTTAGAAAACGGTTTGGGCAAATAAAAAAAAAATCTATAAAAGAAGAAAAAATACACTAAAGAATCCAGTGCTCCCCCCCCCTCCAAATGGTAGTCATTTCAAATGACCACTCACAAATGTTTAGGTGGTTGTACTTTATTTAAAAGTGAACATTAAGAAGCCAGTTCAGGCAAGTTAAAGATCTAAATGTTAGGTTATAGAGTGCAGGAACATCCCTGACCAGTCACAGCACTTCCTTCAGTTGCGTGTGAGGTACTCATTACTGTAAGAGTATCTCACGAACTGAGCCACTGTAATGTGTTTCTTGCTGACTGTTTGCACCTTCAGCATTTTAAATAAAAAATGATTTTTTTTTTAAAGTTAGTACTCTATAATACTTTTAGGATCTGTTTGGAAGACCTCTTAATTGGATCTAAGAATGTTGCCTCTTGCGTCCTTAGGATCACAGAACTGCTCACCTTTGGGTCACAGTTCTCTGGTCCTAAGAACATGTGAGATCCTCCAACTGGACTCATAAACTTATAATAGGTGTAATTCACCTGCCACTAGCAGGTTCATGCTTGCCTTGTCCTGCTCTTCATATCTGCAATGACATCATTCTACCATAGTATTGTTTGCGACTCATTTATTTATTTATGTATTTTATTTTACCAGCAAGGTGGCCTGGATCAAAGGACCAGTTTTTAGCCATGCCTGGGGAAACTGGGGGTTACAAAAGGAAAACACCACATGATATCAATATACATATTGTGTAAGATCAAATAATAATGTAACCCCTAAGTGGCACTATCCCAAGGTCTACTACCCCTGCCTGCATTGCTAGTTGCAGGTTAAGGGGCCTGGGTACTGAAACAGGTGCCTCCACCCAGAGGACAGGGTTGTTAGTAACAAGGCTAACCTGGGTACAGCCTTCCAGGACACTGTAAACCCCCTCTTTCCCCTCTAGTGGCCTAGACAATATGCAACAAACACGTTCACAGTAGTCCCTACTCAGCATACAATTCCCCACAGTGTTTGCACTTACCACCAGGACTGGTTCCACTAGTTCGATCCAGGAGACCCCCTGTAAAACAAGGTTAGGCACAGTAAATAACAACAGTACAGTGGTTTTGGTACAAACTGAAACCACAGTCAGATTAAATGCAAAAAGAGTTAGATCTGATTTAGTCAGGGGAATTGAACAAGGGAAGGACGTAATCAGCTTGATTGATTCCAAAACTGATCCTGTCAGGCAATTATGCATGCACTTTTAGTCCCTGCACAGTCACACATGCTGGGTAGCTAGTTGGAAGTAAGGTGGGTAGCCTGGAATGTTGTCTGCGGTAGGCCGGCATCGCAGCTGGTTGGGGCCCTGTGATGAAAAGAAAAGGCATGCAAAACCACACACAATTTGTAACCCAGAGCCTGAAGGCTCAGTTCGTGAAAATAAAAACAACAATGCAATCAGATGACAACACTTGAGATTTAGCTGTTGATGCAGGGAGCAACCCTGATTGTTACTCATGCTACCCAATATGAGACACAGACTAGATGAAATGGAGACTGCAGATTGATGACTGGTTTGCCAGGAGAAGCAGGGCCCATGTGAATCACTGAGGTGTCTTTCCTGTTCGAGATGGTTGAGCAGGGGACTGATCCCTGAGCGAGTCTCTCATCGATGATGATTTCTGTGCCTGAAGTAGCTGGCTGGGCCAGGTGGCAAAGCCCAGGCCGGGTGGAACCGTTCAGATTTTGAGTCTGGTAGTGCTGGATGCAGCTTCCAGCAAGCGTGGCACATTTACACAGTGGGGAACCAAATCGTGACCCACTAACAGCACACAGCACATTTATAATAAAGCAATCACCATACCACAATGCGGAAGGCAGTCCGGCCACAATATCAGTGTCTCTGAGCAAAACTGGGAATTCTGTGGTAAATGGATGTCCTGACAGTCTGATTGCGTACAGTAAATCTTCGGTCTTCTTCAGGTTCAAATCTGGTCACTCTTCAGTGGCTTTGTCACACTCCAGTTCAAATACAGTCTGATTGCTAAGCCATTCAAAGATTCCCTCTCGAGGGACTACAGGCAGATAGGCCAAACTCAGCCTTTCCACCAATCTCCCATGTGAACTACACAGGGGCTGCTGCTTGAATCACTCAAGCTGTTTACTCTTCAAACTCTAACTCCAGGCTGACTGACTGCAGCAGGCAGCTTGGGAATTTCCCTTCAGTCCAAAAGGTTCTGGTTGGTTGATCCATCTGTCTGTCAAAGCAAGGGCTCCCCCTCCAGGTACATTTAGGCGCCAAAGTCTCAAAACTACAATTCCTACAGAAATTCCTTCCACAAAACCCCTGGGGGACAGACTCCATTTTAAGTTACCCAAAGGTACTGATTGGCCCATTCTGGCAGTCCAGGACCAAGATGGTGGTGATAAACAGAACTGTCCATGCTACAAAGAAGGCAGGTTAGACAAACCACAATATCATTACTATTCTAATAGATAATCGGCAAATAAGTACAGTTTCTAACAGAGCTCCCTCTGCACAACTAGCGATGGCAGAACGGAGCGATTTTCTGGCAGCCCAGGCGGGACTCGAGCATAGAAACACTCTGCCCCCTCCCAGATTAAATAAGCACCACGTTATTGGCAGTTCTTAAAGAGACAGAGCATAGAAGCAATAAGGCACTCTTCACACAAACACTTTTAAAATGCTAAGACACAGGATACCAGCCTGGCAGTGGGCATTTAGGCACACCCAAGGAAGACTTTTGGGAACCCCCATTTGTAGGGGGGTTACAATTATATGGACCTATATACAATATGATTACAAATCCACAAATCAAACAGTTTCTAAGCAATTACAAATTAATGTAACCTGAAGATGGTACTTTAAAAGTTTCTTAAATACATTTGTCCTTAAAGCAATCTCCAACACAATTTCTGTTATTCTGTTCAATATTTTTGGTCCATAATATGACAATGAGAGTTCTGCTAGCTTTGCTTTGGTTCTAGCTTCACTAAATAATCTGGTAGATATTTTATGTAGAATTTAGTACTGTTAGAAAGTGTTAGTCTAGTTTTTAATGCTTTTGGAATATTTTCCCCACATTTTTTTTGCAAAAACACTAATAAAGTTCAGTAAATCCTCAGTTGTGGAGGCAAAGTTCCAAAATTATGGTAACGATCACAGTGATGAACACATTTTATAGAGTGGGTAGCAAATCTAGCAATGTTATTAAAAGTTACAATGCATTTATCAATAATTGTACCTGAGAGCTTAAAGAATAAAACAGAATTATATTCTAAGGGCTGGTAAAATGACTTGCTTAGCTATGATCCTTTTAATATATGGAGTTAGCTTAGTTTGAGTTTTGTATAAATAACTCAATTTGTTGTTTACTTTCTTTGTAATCTTTTGAATGTGTTCCTGAAGTGTCAAAGCCTGATCCAGTGAACTACCCAAATAATAATAATAATAATAATAAACTTTATTTGTTTAGTGCCTTTCAAACACCAAGGCGCTGTACAATAAAAATAAAAACAAATTTAAAATCAAAATCACAGCAATATTAGAAATTAACAATAAAAAGAAGAAAGATATGTATAAAATCAGAATACAATAATCTTAAGTACTAAAAGCAAGATGCCAAAGATGGGTCTTGAGTTTGCGCTTGAAGGTCTCCAAGGTTGTGCATTCCTGAAGCTGGTGAGGCAGAGAATTCCAGAGGGTTGGGGCAGCAAACATAAAAGCCCTGGCCCCAGAAGATTTTAAAGTAACCCTCAGAACCTCCAGCAACCCCTTGTCAGCTGATTGGAGCTGTCGTACAGGGTATAGGGAATAGTTGAAACTAGATACGTCTTCCAAAGTATGTCCATTTACCCCTTCAATTGACGTTGTACTCATTTAAGATTGATGTCAATGTGTATTAGATTGTTGCTCTTATACGTGTCTGACAGTCTCATGCCATTTGCAGCTGTTACTGTCCCCCAGAAACCCCCTTGTAAATGAGCTACTGCATGTGACAAGGCTTTTTACTGTGGCATGAACATTTAATAACATCTAACTAAATCAATCAATTTTTGTTAAGCCTGCTTGCTTGCCAAAATGAAATCCTATAAAAAAATGCAATTATCTCCATAGAAACAAAGGATTACTTCCTCCCCCTTTATAGCCACTATACATGGAATGATAGAGTTATGGCGCAGGAATTTTACAGTTAGTAACAAAAAAAAAGATAAAACTAGATAGATTCATGTCCACGAAATGAGCCATATAGCAGTGGACCGAGATTAGGGGTTAATGAGTAGGTTTGCCACCTATCGGGTTTTTGACCGGATAATCCGGTTTTTAAGGTCCTTATCCGGTCATCAGGTTTTGATTAAATGCAGTCCAGTTTTTGGGCCATTTTGAGTGCTCATATACTTTTAAAACTGATGTATCAAATCATTCACTGTTTTGGCTGCATTGCATGTCCAGATTACAAAGAAGTTCTGATGGCACAGTCATTCAGACCTGCCTTTGTTTGTAAAACCAGTTTGTCTGGGAGGTGTAAAGTACGCCCATTAAGATCATTAGCAGTAAATTAATCAACTAATCTTTTCCACTCTGAATTTTAAGTATGGTCTTTTACTGCTATGACGGGAAATGGCTTTTACACCTTTATGTGCTCTCATGTGTTTCTTTTAATTTTTCCTGTATTCTGGTATGTTTTAGACCCATTTTTTGCTAAAGTAATAATCTAGCTTTTGTTGCCTTTATCACTACATTGGCTCTCATTTTTTGTATTACCTGAACATTCCATGATATTGGCTACACTTTTACAGGTCATTCTGATAAACAGCATGGAATGGTGTGTCTGAAATTGTGGAATGTCTTAGAAATATGAAAAGAAACAGCAGTAGCTGCTGAGGTAAAGGGGAACATAGTGCAGTATTAAGGGTACCACAAGCACCAATAATTAAGTTATCAAAAATTGGTCAAAGCATCAGAATACATGACTGACATGGAAAGGAAAATGGGAGAGTGTTTAACAGGGCTTGAGCAATAAGCTGTGGATGAGCTTGGCACATCCAGCAGACCTGAGTTTGATTCCCACAGCCTCCACTTACATACTGTGTGACCATGAGCAAGTCACTTAACCTTCCTGTGCTCCTGGGTCACTTCTGTAAAATGGGCCATGTGACCTATGGGAGTTAACCTGGTTACCAAAGAATTAAAATAAATAACTGACTGAATAAATCAAATAAATAACAGTGTAAAAATGATTTCCTATCACTAGTAATGTCTATTCCAACATTACAAATGGCTTTGGAGGAGGCGCGATATACTTGCCAGTTATAAAAAGGGGGTGGAGCCGGAGGCGGAGTTTGCGGTGTGGTTTAGCATCCAGTTTTTACCTCATCCAAAGGTGGTGACCCTATTAATGAATGGGGTGCCACAGGAGTCTGACCTGGCCCCAGTGCTCTTCAGTGTGTTCATGTGTGATGTTGGAGAACAGATCCAGGGTATGATGTGTCTATTATATATTAATATGTATGCTAACTTGTGTATCTTACAGGATAAGAACGTTTTTTCATGCTGTTTTGGTTGAGAGGATCATGAAGCAGAGATGAGTTGTTCTGTTAGCCCAAAACAGCACAAAATAATGTTCTTATCTTATAAGAGATACAACACAGGTTAGTATACAAATCAATAGCTTATGAAGCAGTTATACTGCCTCCAGTGGAAAAATTAGTCAGACAGTGTCACTGAAGTTAAATAATTAAGTTTATTTACATTTGATTTCCCCCTTGCCCCTCCACCTACAGCATTTCATGGTACATTCCAAAACTGAACAAAGTGGAGGATGCACTGATGCCGCTTACATGATGGTTAATAGCAACAGGAAATGGATATTGAAATTAACTGGTTCCTTGTTTTAAATTCTGTACTGTCACTTCAGGAACTGAAAAGTTTCACTACCACCGATTTCTCTTCTACAGCTGAAGCCACAGCAGTTCTGACAGAGAGAAGTATCGAAAGACAACATCAGTGCAGTGGGAATCAACTGAGTGGAGAAACATGAGGCTTCTACTGTACAGTGCATAAGAGATACAGTAATCAAGTGCTTTCATTGGCTTAGGCAGTTACACTGCTTTGTAATCGTGGATAGTACTATGATGTATGGTAGTGAGGAGGGTATAGGGAAATTGGAAAGAGACTTGGAAAAATTGGAAAAGGTGATTCAGGATCTGGCAGCTGAAACTAAACGCAAATAGTAGTAGTACCAGTATGTCCCCCCACCAAAGCTGCGTGAAAGCCTGCAAATTAATTAAAATCAGTTCAGTGTTCTTACTTGGCTTTCATGCCATCATTTTAACATGTAGAGGGGTTCTTGGTCTCAGCATTTGGCAGAATCATGATCATCCTGACCAACAGCAAACTGACCCACTCATTGGTTAGGATACTACACTTTATATTTCAAAGTGCTAATATGAGGTGAGGTGCACACCTGTAAACATTTAAAGAAAGTAAGAAAGATGCATTAGAAATATGTTAAAATATATGTGTATTGGCCAGGACTGAGCTTGGTAAACCTTTAACATGATTGGTGACAGCCTCAGAACCTCTTCCCAGTGTAACAAGGTCCATGGGAAAGCTATCAGGATGCTGGCATGTATAGGGTAGGCCTTTTCAAGCAGACAAAATGGTGTGATCCTATCCCTGTACAGGTTCTTGGTGAGGCCATACTTGTGCAGTTCTGGAACCCTCACCTAAAAAATGGCAAGGACTGCCTACAGTCAGTTCAAAGGACATCAGCAACAATGATTCGTGGCCAGAGGAGGCTCGGCGGCAGCATATTTGAAGGCAGTACTGCAGACTGCCTCAGATGCCAATACATGCTAGGAGTTCAGCGTCATATGTTCACATTGTGATACAGTACTGGTAGGGGGAGTAGGAAGGGCGATCTCAGGGGGGTTTGCCCTCCCCCAAAATGAAACAGTCTACTGTGCATGGGGGGTTGGGGGTGTAGCCCCCGATCATCTCCATTCCTGTCAGTGCTTGAGATTGATATACTGTTGACTGTTGCCTGGCAACAGTCGGCTCTAATCTCAGCTTCCATTTTGTCTCCCTCAGAAACTGCACCAGCTCTGAGAGCTGTACTCCTAATGCTCAATCTTCACCCTCCAGCCCACCCCCGTGACCTGAGCTCATTCCCAAACCCAGGTGACCAGTGAGGTAAGAGATAAGGCATAAAGCACCTCAGACCTATATGCCACTGGGCTGGCCCAATGACTTGTTCATTAAATGCAGTCTCTAAGTTTTATCTTTTACTTTTTCATCTTGCGCAATTATGATGGAATGGTTTTAACCACACTGTCTTGTATGGCATAGTTTTAATGGGACACGTCACGTGATTCATTATTATCCAAAGGTCTTGTTCTCATTCTATGTCAGTTTTGCAAAACCCTTTTGAAAACAGAACCTTTTGGACTTTAGCAAGTTGTTTGACAAGGAGATGGGGAGGAGGTGTCATGTCACTGTGCTAAGTGTCAATCATAGTGCCATTGACATAGAAGATGCCAGGATCCAGACAAGGTCACAGTAGGGGAGTATGGCAGGACAATGGAGAACTGAGCTGTATGATAATAGCTCAGGTACAACCAATGGCTACAGCACAAAACTGGGAACCAGGATGGGCTCCTGATTCAAAATCCCACCTTGGCCACTGACTCACTGTGTGTAACCTTGAGCCAGTCATACAACCTCCCCATGCTTCAGACTCTCCCAGTTGTGAAACTGGGTAGATACCAGTACTGGGCAACATTAGGAAAATCAATTTCAAGCAAGTTTCATGAAATTGAACTAATGTCTCTTAATTTAACATTATTTCATGAACTACAGCAGTGTTTTTAAAATGGTCAATTTTGGCTGAAATTGTACATAAAAAAAATCACATATTTTAAAATCCGATGTTTGGAAAAAGTTGTATTTTTTGCTGAAACTGGACATTGTTAAGAACTCACTTTTTAAAAAAAATTAGCAATTTGGGTGAAAATGGCATGATTAAAATTGTTATTTTATTTTATATGTTTATTGGGAACTCAGAATTGACATCTTTGAGCCATAGGATCTTTATTTATTATTTATTTAGTTTTTGTTGACTGGGTAAGTGCACTAGACAAATCCTGCCTATTTTCAAGCATGACCCGGGGGAGGGGGATACAGATGAATGCCAACTGATCTTGAACCAGATTAAGCTGTTGGTGGTATTTTTAGTGAATGAGGAAATTTGGCGGGACACTAGGAAATTCCTACTGCATTGCGGCCAGTAGGGGACAGGCCATTGTCAGAATGGCCACTCTGTGCAGGACATCGAAGGAGGAAGATGTCTGTGTGGTGGGGGAGCTTGCCTCTGCCCCCACTACTTGTAACAAAGAGGTTTTTGCTTCTACTATCGTGGAAATGGAATCAGATATGGAGTTTCATGATGCACCTGTGGATTTTGCAGAATTAAGTCAACTCACTGAGGAGCAGTCAGGAACGGGCTTGCAAGTTGCGGGAGAACAGGCTACCAACAAAATGCTGTACGGGCTTAGTACAAGCCCAGCAAGAGAAATCCAACCAACAAGCTTGCCTTTGCCTTCGGCAAAAATTGCGACTGTTTCAGACAGTCTGTCAGCAGTATTAAAGTCTGCGGAGCGTGGTGAGTTATCTCCTCTACATATTTCTGATACTTATTTACAACAGGATATAAGTAATATGGTTCAGGATAGCCACCTATTGCAAAATGAATGTTCCTGGAGTTCGGGTAATTTACCTTTGTGGCAGCAAGCCGCTGCAGTGCTTCAAGTGGAAGAATGTAAAGAACCTCGCTGCTTAAGGAGTTTTACAGTGGAAAACGAGCTGGCTGACAAATGTCAGCAGGGAGAGATGCTAGCAGACAGCAGTAACGCTGAAATCGTCATTCCTACAGCTGAGGCAAATGCCTCTGCAGGCCCTAAAGGGTGTGGTCAAATTCCTTTGTGCATTCCAGCAGACCCAGGTGCATCCAATGCTAAAGACACTACTGCACAGGCTGGCAGTAAAATCGTACTGGGTTATGAGTGCCTACAGCCTGTTACCCTAGGTTTGGGGTCTAAAACAAAAGTAAATGAGTTGCCTACGGCTTTGCAAACAGACTTTTCACAGAGACCACTTCAGTCTGTATTTGCTCAGAGTGGAATTCCTCCTCTGGATAAAGTAACAGGTTTTGTACTAAAAAACGATCCTGTTGTCAAAAAACTACAAATCCAGATGCCAGTAACTTATCAAACAAATGCAGGAATGCTTACTGAATTCTCTTTTCCCTACAAAAAAGAAAGGCCACAGAAAGCTATAAACTCTGTGGTTGCAGAGACTGTTTCAACAACACAGGAAGCCTGGTCCCCAGATAAGGCTCTCTTAGGGGCAGGTTGGAAATAGGCTTCATCAGGCATCTGGAAGCCTGACCCATCCTGGGATTCGGACTTCCCTCTAACACAACATTCATCAGAATGGAAACCTGATTTGGCATAGACAGTGCAGTCTACTAATTTGAGTGGAAAAAAAAAGGATTATGGAGCTGGTACAGGATTCTTCCACCCTGGTGGTCCCTGAGGCACAGGCATTACCACCTACCTCCCTAAATCAGCTATAATCTCTACTCTGCTGGATGAGATCCCTTTAGCAAAATATTCTACTTTATCTAACCTCCCCACGGAAGCCACTGATGTCTGATCTCTTTAATACTGTAAAGAGGGAAGCAGCACCATGCCGGAATGCGGTCCGAATACGCTATAAGGGGGATTAGAAAACAGGCTGGACAGATATTACATGGGGAAAACTTTGCTAAAAGAATCACTTCATTTTACCCTCAGGAGGTCTTTGCCTTCATCAACATTTCAGGGGAGGATAACTATGATATTAGTTTTCGGACTTAGCATGCTTTGGATTTATTTTGGGACCGTTATGGGCAGGTGAAATTTTCTCCCACATGGACCTCCTTTTTGGTTGTTCCTTTAACTAAGCCATTAATAAAATATGTCACAGTGATGTTTAGGAATGAGGGGGTCCATGTGGAAGATATTACTTTCTGGTTATCCCAGAAATGTGAGGTGTTGAGTGCCCCTGAACCCATCTTGGATTCAGAGCAGTTTTGGACTGGGGGCTGGAAATATAAAATCAAATTGAGGCAATCTGACTCAGGGGTAGAACATATACCTAATTCATTTTTGTTAGGCAGGGACAAGGGGATCTGCTTTTATAGTGGCCAGCCAAGAGCATGCTATAAGTGTGGATCTCGGACACACCTTTCTACTGTATGCAACCAGCCTCGTTGTGACAGTTGTGGGGAGGTGGGTCACATCACTATGCAATGTGCCAATCACTCTAGGTGTGACTTATGTGAGGAATACGGACATGTTTTTCAAGAATGTCCTTGGGCCGCTAAGAATAAGGCATCCTGCATTAGTCCTGATCTTTTAATTCAGAATGCTCAGGATGCTGCCAACACCCCCCCCTCCCAGTGTCCCACCTTCATCCCCTCCTTCACATTCTGTATCTCCTCTTTCAAGAGAGAAAATCCTCTCCAGGTAGTTCTTCTTCTTCTTCTAAGGCACTTGAGACAAATGACCAAAATTTTGGATCTGGCTCGGGGAAGGATATAGTACCCTGCATGGGTCCACTGGACCCCTCTGAGTTCCTTCCAGTATGTTATTCTGACAAGATAACAATTGCCCTGGGGAAAGAGCCCAAAAAAGTTATCTCTGGGTCTCCTCTGCCTCGTCGCAGATCTTTGAGACACTTACATCCCCCCAATCCACCTGCTGTGCCTACTTTGGAAACTAGCAATTCCTATGCAGCCTTGTTTACTCCATGGGGGGATACAGAGATGGAGTTAGGGGATTCAGACTCCCAAAAATCTTCATTATCTACTCTGTCACAGCCAGTAGATAATTATAAAGAGAAAAAAAAGGAAAAAATAGAGTTGGGTTTGACAATTTTGTTTGGTAATGCGGTTGCTCTGGGGTTCCCTTAACACTCATAGCTTATTAAATACCATGAAACGGCAAGCTCTGTTTCATCAGATACATGATTTACAGATTATGGTGTGTTTCTTGCAAGAAACCTGGATGCATTCAATAGAACAGTTACACTCTTTCAAACGGGATTGGGTATGGGGTTCTTCCTTTTGGTCCTTCGGAATGGATAGAGCTGATGGGGTAGGAATACTGTTTTCTTCATTTTCTTTTACATTACATAACTTAATTGATCTAATACCTGGTAGAGTTCTGATAGTGGATGGGAAATGGCATAATACTTGTTACAGGTTTATTAATATATACAATCCACAAACCAAGCCTGATAGAGTTGCCTGTTTAAAAGCTATTCAACCTTTTGGTAACAACAGTCAAGATATTATGGGTGGAGATTTCAATTGTACAATTATTGACTCACCAAAACAGAAACAAAAAATGTATTGTGATTCAAATGCATTGGTCAAAATTATGAAACTAGCTGGGCTTATTAATTGTATTTCTTTTTCTCCTCACGGGCCCCAATATTCCTTCATAAAAGGGAAATTGTTCTCCTTAATAGACTATATGTTAGTCTCCCCTTCTATGACGGTATATTGCTTCGAAATGATTCCCAGCAAATTCTCGGACCATCTATTCTTACTATGCATTTTCCAGCCCATGGCCTTCCCTGAGTCTAGACAGAAGAGGTGGAAGCTTAACACCTCAATTTTGGAGATACCTTCTATCCAGTTAGGGGTAAAAAGTATTTTAAAAGCTAGATTATCAGTAGCCTTCCTTTATAATAATCTAGGGGAGTGGTGGTTGGATACTAAAAAGGATTTGTGGAATTGGTTTAAAAAACAAGGTGTAAGGACTAAAAATCATAATTTTTTGAAATACCTGTCGCTTAGGCAGCAGCTCCAGAGACTTACATCAATAGCATATATCTCTAGATATGACTACTCGGAGCAGATAACTAAATTGAAAGAAAACATGAAGATGTATCAGTATGATAGGGCCAAAACCATACAAGCAATTCTTACTAATGGTATCAAAAAGTCTCCTATAGGGGATCCCTTTGAGATGTGTAAAACCTTGAAGGACTCTTCCACTTTGGGATCATTAAGAAGGCAGGATGGCTGTTTAGCACAGTCAGAGGCACAGCTAAGGGCATTAGTTATTGACCATTTTCGGTCTTTGGAACCTTCTTTTCCAATTCTAGATACAGCTATAAACTCTTATTCAAGTAAAATCCCCTCTCATCCTGAATTTATAGACACTGCCAATCTGTTAGAGACTGTATCTCAAGAGGAAATTATACAGGTTATTCGGACCCTGAAACCAAATGTATCCCCAGGCATAGATGGCCTCTCTAATTCTTTATACAAGGCTTTTTCTGTTGAATTAAGTCAATGTCTTTGTATTTTGTTTAAATATCTTATCCAAATCTCAGTCATTTTTCCCTCATTTACTGATGGTCTATTAATCTACTTATTCGAAATGGGATAAACAAGACATTAGGAATTGGAGGCCTATTACTCTTCTAAATTCCGATTACAAGATTTTTACCAGTATTTTGAATAATAGGTTAAAACAATATGCCCAAATAGTAATTTCTCCCTATCAGTTCTGTGGCATTCCGGACAGATGGATAAAAGCAGCATTAGTGATCATACTTGAGGTTATTGAGCATCTGTCCTCAATAGGTAGGTTAAGTTGTATGGTAATCGCAGACTTTGATAAAACATTTGATAGAGTATATTTACCCTTTCTCTTTTTATCATTGAAACATTATGGGATCCCAATGCAATTGGTTCAGGCAATTAAAAAGTTGTATAAACATAATTTATTTTTTCCCTTTGGAAAGTTTTTGTCTTTCCACGGGGGTACGGCAGAGTTGTCCTTTAAGCCCTCTCCTTTATATATTTGCATTAGACCCTTTTTTACAGCATTTGACCCCATTTCAACACTGGATTGGAATTTCGCAAGATGTGGCTCAAACTCATCGCCTGGTTTTACAGGCTTATGCAGATTATTTGATTTTATATTTTTCAGATTATTCATCTGTGCCCATATTTTTGAAGGTTTTAGATTCCTTTTCACGAATCTCTAATGCAAAATTAAACTTGAAAAAAGCAAAAGGACTGTTCATTGGAGCAGATGGGCCAGTTGCGGTAATACAAGAGGGTGTTTGTATTTCCTGAACTCCCCTTAAAGCTTTAGGTACTTTTTTTGGTCCCCAAAATATGCCTGTGGACAATTGGAAAAGGGTTCTTCAGGCAATGGAAAATAAGGTCACCAGGTGGAGGCAGTGGAAACTTTCAAAACTAAAGAGAATTCAGGTGATCAAGCAGTTTTTGTTACCTGGACTACAGTATGTGGCTATGGTGTTTCCTCTCCCAGCGCATTTAGAGTTTAGGATGTATAGTTTGTGTTTCCAAATGTTGTGGGGTAACCATTTGAACCGCATCAAGAGGTGTTACACCTACTTAGATACAAAATCAGGAGGCTTGGGGATGGTGGATCCCGTAGCCTTTGTTCATACTTTATTTTTTTATGAATTCTGTAAAAAGTGTTTTAGGTTTAAAAGAGATGATTGAGACAGGATGGATTTCTAGGTCATTAGGGAAATATATGTCAAATTGGCATATGTTGGCCCCAAAACTAAACCCTCTTATTCCTATTCCACAGTATTTGCAGCCGGCGGCCCAAAAATTATATAGATGGGGAATTACGAAAGGGATGATTCTACATAATAATGTAAAACAGTTTTATCAACTATTAATGAGAAATTTGTAACCTCAAGAGCCAGGCTTTAAAAACTGTCCTTCTGCTCTCAATCCCAAGGTTTTAGCACAGCTGAATTGTGTCAGATTGCCTCATTCGCAATGGGAAACACAGTGGTTGATTTTCTATGGTCGCCTAAATGTGAGGGGCAATGCTAAGTATAAGGCACTAGAACAGCGTAATTACCCCTATTTAGATTGTATTAATATTGAAGAATCAATGGAACATTTCCTTCTGCACTGTTCTTATGCAAAGGGTCTGTGGGCCTATTTGGCAGTTTTATGGGGTTTCAATTGGTTAAACTGGATTATATATGATGTATTAATTCTTGGACTTTATTCAGGAAATCTTAAATATTTCCATGAGGGGAACATTATCATTATTTTTTTGTTGCCTATGATATTATCTATGGCAAGCTAGGTGCCAATGGGCGATATGTCAAAGGAAAATGCTCTATTCTTGTGTTAGCATATTAATCTCTAATGAACTTTTAAGAATTTATCCTTAGGACGCACAGAGGTTGGCTTCGGCTAAATTACGGCTGTGGTGGAAAGGGTTCCATTACTTTGTAAAATTTAAATAATCAGGTGATTAGGTTTAATTTTTTTATTTTGTTTTAGGTTTTATATTTTTTTTGTCTTTAAGCACTGAATTTAATTTGATCTGTTTTTGTTTATTGTGATCTACTGTGTTGTTGTCTATGTTTAATTTTTCAATAAAAACTCCCCCTACTCTTTTCGATAAGTGCCATGGGATCTTTAACATCCACCTGAACTACCACCAATCCAGGCAGATGGGACCTCAGTTTATCGTCTCATCTGAAAGACATCACCTCAGAAGTACAGCACCCCTCTCATGCTGCACTACAGTGTCAGTACTGGGATATTAACCCAAGTGCAAGATGTGGGAACTGAACCCACAGCTCTCTGATCTCTCAGCCTCAGAGGCGAGTGTGCTACCTACTGAGCCACTGGCTTTTACAAAGGTTCCACGTTGAAAGTTCATATAAAAGACAATAAAAAACATTGGAACAGGTTTACACAAGAAACAGCATGGCTAGATATAGTAGCTAGGTTAGATACAATAAAACAACATGGAATATCTTTACAAATAGTGGAGTATACAGACACAATTATACAGAGAATTATAATGCAGCAAAATTAAGCCTTGTCATCAGAGTAGAAGAGTTTCAAGAGTAGCAGGGATTGAAGATACAAACTGATATAGGCACACGAAAGTAAGTGTAGGAAGGTAGTTTAGGGTGTGGGGGGTGGGAGGTAAGAAGACAAACAGAACCTGGGCTAGTGGACAGGGGAGTTGGAGGGGGGGAAGAGGAGCTGGACAGCTAGTGGAGGCATAAAGCAATTGAGGGGAAAGGGGAGGTGAAAAAGGGAAAGAGAAAAAAAGGTGTAGGAGGGGTTATGGGAGGTGGATAGAGGCATAAAAACTGAGAAAATGGAGATGAAGGGAGCTAGGAGTGTCAGCCTGGGGTCTATAGGTGAAGCAGCCACATGAGGCCCATGTCACGAAGGTATGACAAAGATTACATTTGAACCGGCCTAGAGTGGCTGAATTGGTGACTTTGCTACCAGCGAGTTGAATAACTTAGGGGCTCTGCTTGCAAACAACCACTGGCCCTGAGAGGTGTGACAGTGGGGGACAAGTAGAATGGAGTTATCAGAGCTTCTGGTGTGGTGAGTGCTGTTGGTAGGTGTAAGGAGATTCTGTACCCCAGGGGACATAAGACCAAGGGAAGCCTTTTTTACTACTAGGCAGATTTGGTAAGTGATTCTTCCTAGACCTTGAAGCAAATTAGCCTGCTTATAGAGGTCACAGGTGTGCATGCAGGAGGCAGCACCAGTGAGTAATCTACAGGACTTGTTCAGAGCAATGGCAACACACCGTAAGGCAGGCACAGAGGCAGCTCTGTCAATAACAAGCCCATAGTCTATAATTGAGACAATCACACTTTGAAGGCCGATGCTGATATTTATGGATTTAGTGAACATATCAATATGACTAGAGAAAGACAGAGTACTGTCCAGGGTCGCTCCAAGGTACTTGAAAGAATGTGTCTGGTCTAAGGCGATACTGGTGCTATTTCTGACTGTCAGCTATTTGCTGTTATGTTTATTATGTGTGCTATGGAAAGCATAATCTTCATTTTTTTTGTAGTCGAGCACTAGTTTCTGCTTGACAAACCATTTCTCTACATCTGTGAATCTTTCCTAAAGGTGGCCCTCCAAGAGACAGGGATTGGAGTTCTTGGAAAGAATTACTGCATCATCGGGTACAGAAGGATATGTTCATGACAGGAGGCAGGGAGTTAGTTCAGAAAGATGCCGAATAGCAGAGGCCCCAAAATAGACCCTTGGGGGACACCTGACTGAACAGGCTGTTTGGAGGAGAGGGCATTACCAATCTTAACCTGTTGAGTGAGGTTGGAGAGATAGCTAAATAAAAAACCATTGGCAGAACATAGAAACATAGAATTTGATGGCAGATAAGGACCGCTTGGCCCACCCTGCCTGCCCATTTCCCTACCTAATGGATAAGCTGCAGATCCTAGTTAACCAGCAGCCTACTTCTTTCTACCCCAACCCCCTAGAATTGCCTTATGACTGTCCCATGCATGCCTGAATTCAACCACTGTTTTTGACTCCACAACCTCCTCCGGAGGCAGTTCCATGCATCCACAACCTTCTCTGTGAAAAAATACTTCCTTACATTACCTCTGAGCTGCCCCCCATCTTCAAATTGTGCCCCCTTGTTCTTGCACATCTCTTTTTTTGAAAGATGCTACCCTCTTGGACTTTGTTGATTCCCTTGAGGTACTTGAAAGTTATTATCATGTCCCCCCTCTCCCTCCTTTCCTCGAGGCTATACATATTAAGCTCCTTTAGTCTCTCTCCATATGTCTTCTGGTGCAGACCCTGCACCATTTTAGTTGCCCTCCTCTGGACAGCTTCCATCTTGTCTATGTCCTTGCAGAGACTGGGTCTCCAGAACTGCACACAGTACTCCAGATGGGGTCTCACCAGCTGTCTGTACAGAGGGATAACAACTTCCTGTTTTCTACTGGTGATGCCTCTTCCTATGCATCCCAGTATCCCCCAGCCCTCCTTACTGCCCTCTCACGTTGCTTGCCCTCCTTTAAGTCATCTGATATGACTACCCCCAGGTCCCTTTCCATTTTTGCTGTTGTTAGTATCTCACCCCCCACTGTGTACTCTTCCCCTGGGTTTTTGTTTCCCAGGTGCATTATCTTGCACTTCTTAGCATTGAATCTAAGCTGCCATACATTTGACCATTTCTCTAACCTTGCCAAGTCCCTTCTCATCCTTTCTAGCCCACCTTGTGCATCAACTCTGTTGCAGATCTTTGTGTCATTTGCAAAGAGACATACTTTTCCTTCCAGTCCCTCTGCAATGTCGTTTATAAAAACATTGAAGAGGACCAGTCCTAATACTGAACCCTGCGGTACCCCACTAGTAATCCCCCTTTCTTTAGAGTGGACTCCATTTACTATCACCCTCTGTGTCCTATTCTCCAGCCAATTCTTTACCCAGGCTATCATCTTGGGACCCATTCCCAGGCTGGCTAACTTGTATATTAATCTTTTGTGTGGGACTGAGCCAAATGCCTTGCTAAAGTCTAGGTAGGCCATGTCCACAGCCCCTCCTGATCTACTACTTTGGTCACCCAGTCAAAGAAATCTATTAGATTCATCTGGCATGAACTTCCTGCTGTGAATCCATGTTGCCTTGGGTCCTGTGCCCCTCTGGCCTCTAGGTACTTGACAATTCTTTCCTTCAGAAGTGATTCCATCATTTTCCCTGTCACTGAGGTTAAACTAAAAGGTCTGTGGTTTCCTGCTTCTGCCCTGCTCCCACTTTTGTGAAGGGGAATCACATCTGCCCTCTTCAGTCCTCAGGTACCACCCCATCCTCCCATGATTTGTTAAAGAGGGTAGTCAGTGGTGTTACTAGTTCTACCCTTAGTTCTTTTAGAATTCTAGGATGAATCCCATCAGGCCCCATTGCTTTGTCCACCTTCAGTTTTAAGAGTTCTTTCAGAACCCTTTCTTCTGTAAATGGGCTGGTATCAACTTCTGTATCCAGAGTGTTTCTATTGTTTGTTTTAGGTACCTCCCCCTCTTCATTTGTAAATACTGAGCAAAAATATTTGTTTAGTATCTCTGCCTTTTCACTGTCACCCTCTGCCCATCCCCTCCCCTTTATTAAGCCTCACTATCCCTCCCTTAGTCTTCCTTCACTCCCTGATGTACCTAAAAAAGGTTTTGTCCCCCTTCTTAACTGAGTTGTCTATCTTTTCCTCGGTTCGGGCCTTTGGTGTTCTGACTGCCTTCCCTGCTTCCTTTTGTTTTAACTGATACAATTCCCTGTCCTGTTCCTTCTGTGATTCCTTGTACTTTCTGAATGCTTTCTGTTTCTCTTGAACCTTCACTGCTGCCTCCTTTGAGAACCATAGTGGTTTCTTACATCATTTTGTTTTGTTTATTTGCTTCACACAAAGGCTTGTTACCTCTGTGATGGCAGTTTTTATTATTCCCCATTGTTCTTCCACCCCATCTTCCTGCCAACTTGCTAGTGCATTCCTTAGGCACTCACCCATTTTGGCAAATGCAAAATTGACAGTTTCAGGTAATTCTGCAAGTGTAATTGAATGTTGTCCAGAGCTAGTAGAAGCAGGACTGTTACTGAAAACTTGATGTTGCATCTCAGATGACCTACCAAGAGTGACATAATTGTGAAGGGGCACTGATACAGAAGGTAGACTTAGAATAATGGAAGAGTGGACAGAAAAGGCAACAGCATCTTCTAGATAGTGTCAGTAGGCAGGGAGAGCTAAATATTGCAACTGAGATGCACTGAGTGAAATACAGGATTATGAGTCTTTGGTTGCTCTGGCTGCTTGTCTACAAGTTACATAATACTCCTCTCTTGTTACATAATCATTTCTACAGTGGCAGCCATTTGTGCTGTCAAAGGATATGACTGTGGTGTCACCTATAGACAAGATACCAGAGCAGATGAGAACCAAATGACAGTGATCCGGGCCCTGTATTTTCAAAGAGTTGTGACGGATGCAACAGCAAGTAGCATCACTTTTGCATCATAAATCAGAGCTGCATCTGTTTCAGAAGGTTGCGCTACCATCAGTAGATGGTTGTCCCATAATCTGCCATGCCTACACTTGCATCCAGATTAATGATGCAAAAGTGATGTATCTATAGTGTAGCCTGCATTGCACCATAAATATGCTTCAATTATGACTCAAGTTTATCTTGCTCCATGACATGTCAGTTTTCATGCAGCTACGAAAATACAATGCAATTCAGTGTTGCCTCAGTGTGAAGCAAATTTGTGCATTGTGATGCAACTGTGTCATTGTTTAACACCTTTGAAAATATCACCCTCAGTTTTCATGAAAATGTCATAAGTAATGTGGTATGAGAGGAAGACACGTATGACAGACCAGCTGCATTGGGTGCACTTACTGTACTTTTAAAGAGCAGCTGGTACCTCCAGGAGAACTTTGAAAAGCATAATATTTGGACGCAATTCAGCTTATAGTTCATGTAAGTGCTGTATTCTTACTCCCAATAGTTTATTATGGAGGTCATTTGCATGAAAACTGCATCTTCATTCCATGACAGTTTATTAGTTCCTATTGCCTCTTACCCACCTGATGTCATAGTACTCTGCTTGGGGCATCACAGTTATTCCCATGGCAACCTAGTGTGACATCACAACAGAGGATTATGACTATAAGTAGAGAATAAGCTGTAGGAGCAGATGACTTCTAAGGAATAGAGATACTGATTTTGGTCAGATTTTCTTAGTAATCAATAAAAGAGAGAATAAATCTATATATATGAAACACAAGCTGAACAGTGTCTAAACATTATGCTATACAAAGTTTTCTTAAAGGCTTCAACATGTCTTTAAAAGTTGTCCATGTGGTGTCAAAGGTTCTTTAAAGCAGCAGTTCAACAGAAAATGTTTTTCCAAAAAGGCAGTTTCAGCTACAGTTAATAGAAATGTAAGTCTACATGTAAAATCTACTTTTCTAGGTACCTTCTGTATAGTACACTGTGAGACTTTTTTTATTCTCTTGATCCTAACCCTTGCTAGATCTACAGTGCTGTCTTTAAGCCAAATGTGGTGACCATTTTTTTTTGTCTTGAGAAAAAAGCTAAACTTACACATTTATAAAATACTGACATTTTTGTTGAACTAGAAAATGTTATGTCCAAATAAAACTAGAATATGCCTGGAATCTTTTTTCATGAAAACAGGTAGGGTCAACTCTTTTGCCCAGTTTCCTTGCACCACTGCTTTAAATATTCTGCAGTACCTGTTCTGTGTAGTGCAGATGTTGGAATGGGCAAGGGGTATAACTCCCTGCACTTATATGAGTAATATGGGATCTCTGTACTTCCACCTGGACAATCACCAGTGATAGGCAGAATGGACCTAAGTTTATTGTGGCAACTAGAAAATATATAATCATGGATGTAGAACTCTGACTCAGGAAATGGACTTCCTCCAAAGAGTCATTAATTACTAGTGTTCATCCTGTTCTTTCTTTTGGGCAGACTCATCAAAGACCTTTGTGGTAGCACAAAGGGCTGGGAGACAGCCTCAACCATTTTATGCAGCACCTTAATTGTCACTAATAAAGTGAGTAAATACTTAGCCCCGTTAGTGTGCATTCATTCTTTTCTGTGCATTTCCTTTGTGGAGCTGGCCACTCCTCAACTACACTCAGGCAGCTGCTCACAGTTGCACTCATTTTCTGTTCCTTTATCACCCAACAGGGGTGTAGCCAGGAATTTATGAGCTGCACACCAAGTGGACTCACCGCTACCCGCCCCCCCTTAGGGTGAGCTACCCCTCCCCCACCATCCGTGCCCTCTCAGACGCTAGCGGCGTTTTCTGTATTGTATGCCAGCACACCACCATTCCACCACCAACAGGTGTCAGACTAACAGACTGGCATTTGGTTACAATACTGCATTGTGACAAGCCTCTGTACCAGATTGGCCAAGTTACAATGTTGCATTGTGACAAGCCTCTGTACCACATCAAGGTAGCCAGTCCCACAGAGGTCCATTCACACTAGCCAGCCACCAGACCAGCTTTTAATTACAATGTTGCATTGTGACAAGCCTCTGTGCCAGATTGGTCAATAATAAAGAAAAAAATTCAGTTCAAATCAGAACTGCTTGGAAAGTGAAAAGGAAACATTAATAAGACAGCCAAGTAATGATTGTCAGCTTTAAAAATTATTCTAAATTGAGGGACACCATTGGAAGCAGCAGTCCACTTAGAATGCCCAGGGATCACATCCGGAAATCATAAGTTCAACTTACTTCAGCAAGTTCCCACATGAAGAAAAGACTGCCTGCTCTAGTTCCCTTCCCAGTTCACACAGCGCCCCTCACCCTATGAGACAGAAACTTGTGTAAATGCTCCCCATTCCCCTTTGATTTTTCTCTGCCTTAGCAGGCTGTGTTCAGTTTATAAATTACAACTCTTACTAGGACAAGTGTTCAACCTGTCACCACTCCCATAGCATTCCTGGTTTGTTGACTGACCTGCACTCCCACCCCACCCCACATCCACTAGCATGCCTGCCTAATTCTGTGGCCAGCAGCAACTACTATTTAGTGTCATTAAGGGAAGGATGACATGTGGCTGACCAGTTCCCTTACCGTAACAACCAGCAATCACTATTCAGTGCCCCTGTAGAGGCAGTTCTAATGATCAGGGAGACAGAAAGCCAACAAGAGAGATACGAACAGAAAAAGGTCAGGGATAAACAAACATAAATTAGGAAATTCTGCTATGCTTCCCACCCCCTATAATCCACCAGTTTTTGGAATACCAATGTCTTCATGCAGTCTTAACTATCACCACCCAACTAGAAGTCATATGTTTTGATACTGCCCTGGTGAACTTCCTGAAGGCATTTCATATCCAAGAAACAGTGTTATGAAATATAGTAATCTTTTTATTAAAAAAAAAAAAACTTCACAGCCATTACATTTTAAAGTCTGAGCTTTAGTGTAGTAAATGAAAATGATCCCTGACTACATATGACATACTGTGGTTCATTACTAATATTAATGAGGAAAAATGCAAACCTCTTCTGAACTTAACCTTCATTGCTCACCTTTCAGTCTCAGCTTTAGCATGTACTGTATTTACTAGGGTGGCAGCTTGTGAGAAGCAATAATCCCAGTACAGAACTGCACCTGGACTAGGAATGGCTAAATAAAGACTGCTGCTTTGCTAAACACTCCTCAGCATTTATGAGGCCATTTAATTTCTGCATTCCTTTGTGCTTGATATTAGCAAGTTAGCAGATTGTAGCAGGTCACAGTTACACATTACCCACAGGCCACCCACCACAGCAGACTACTGCACTCGCAGCAACAGGTCTCCCTCCCAGTCTACTCTGTAATTAATCCATTTGTCTGGCTCGCCTCTCAGCAGCTCATACCTCTGAAGGGCGGCGCGGTTATTCTGGTTTCCTAAAGCCCCCCAGCCAAGAGCTCGGAGAGTGGTACAGCATTAGCAAAACCTGGAAATTGGATGAGATTAAGCAAGTCAGCCCTAAATCTATACAAGTCACTCAGTCACTGTCCCCAAAAAGATTAAGGGGCTCACCTGCAGTGCCTCAGCAGGCAGCTCGGCTCAATGTGGTGACTGTCAGGAGTTTCAGGACAGTCCAAAACTCAGAGACTCCTCTCTGTCTTGACTTTTGTCACCCAACCTGACTCCGATGGTGGCAACTAGCAACTTGTAGGGCAGGTTAGACTTCTCAGGCTCGGAATCCTCGCTAGTCGTGCTCTCTCTCTTTCTCTCCGGCGGCAAAATCCACTCAGTCAGTGTTCACCCCAGATGAACGAAAACAGCAGCAGCACCTTTCTGAAATGTAGAAAAATCATCCAGCTGCGGCTCCCATCCAATAGTTCCTGATCCCGACTCTTACTGTGTCCTGTCCTCCAACGACCTCTCCAGTCTCAATGAATTCAAGATAGAAACACGGACCACACAGTGTTTTGCAGGGGCATTTAAAGAGCCCGCCCCTTACTACCCACTACCATGCCTCCTTTCTTGGCAAACAAGGACAAAGAGTGGCTGGTAAAGCCCGCAAAAAAAAAAAATGAACAAAGGAGAGCAGAACAGCGGAGAGACCAGCTGGCGCCTGCTACCCCCGCTGATCTGCAGCAACACGCCATGGTGTGTCAGGCGTATCGGTAGCTACGCCTTTGTCACCCAATACCTTTGCCCAGAAACAAACCAGAGACCCCACACCTTAAGGTGGCAGCTCTAACCATATAGCTTTAACCTTTTAGTCCTCACTAGAGGGCAGTGCTGTTACTGTTCCACAGCACTAAAGACAATAGTGCTGCCTTCCACAGGTAGATGGCAACCAGTAGAGGATGAAATAGTCATAGCTTTTAAGGAGTTAGAGAGTTGGGAAGGAGAGACAGAGAGAGGAAGAGAGATGGAGAAAGGGAGAGAGTGAGAGGGAGGGAGAGAATGACAGCAAACTACAGGTAGAACGGGGAGAAAGAGAGAGTAGGAGGGAGAAAGAGAGAGAGAGAGTTAGAGAGAGGGAGGTATGGAGAGAGAGTAGGAGAATGGAGGGAGGAAGGAGACAGAGGGGGAAAGAGGTAGAAGGGAGGAAGAGAGAGAGTGGGGAGGGAGGAAGACAGCTAAAGAAAGGGAGAAAGACAGTGAGAAAGGGAGGGGGAGAGAGAGAGTTTGATCATAAAAGGTGAGTAATATGAATGTGCTTAACAGGAGTGGGCATTAAAATAGAGCAGGTGGAATGGAATGAATGTTTGATGGCTTTGAAGGGCCATCTCCTGCTCTGACTAAACTTTTACTGCATTCTGTGCTCTTATGGCAGCGTTTATCCTTCATGTCAGAAATGTGCAGTTACCACAGCATATCCCTGTCAGATATTTTTTCTGTGATAAAAATAGTGAACATTAGCACTGCAGGTGACCTCTAAAAGCAAGCCACCATTATAAACATTAAATGCTTCACAAACCTACTCCCTGCCATATTACTATTGTACTTTACTGATGCTGTAAACCAAGGCAAGGGGGTTGTCCTCTTCCATGATTCCTTAAGTGCTTTCCACCACATTCATCGGTACCTCTTCTTTATTATTAAAGGTTTCTAATCCCCTGTATTGCTCCCCCTGCTAGCATCTACAGAAAAGAAATAGACTATTTTATTGTTTAAAGAGGTTACAGCTATTACCAGTGCCCAGAGTCCCTTTGAATATACTGTAGTTTAAATACTTCAGCACTTTGCAATGTTGGCAAATGGCTGGCTATTATCCACTACATCCCTGGTTTGGTTTCTTTCCAGGCTACAGTAAGTAACTTGAACAGGAATGAAATAGCACTGAACCACTTGCATTCTGGAAGCTCATGAAAAGATCTTTCAAATGAGGTATTGGGCTGACCTGTCGGTGCCAGGTGGAGTCCTGAGATATCTGTTTCTAAATCATCCTTAAAGTGAAAGTGGAGTCAAAACAGGCAGACAGAAAAATAATAAAAAATTTTAAGTAGTAGTCCATTGTAACTTTTTATTTCTGAAGTATTTTTCTTTTTCCTTTTGCTCATCAGAAAGTTTTCTATGTGATAATATTGTGCTGGATGTGTGGAACAGCTCTTAGCCTGGCCACTGACATATCTAACTCCACTGCCCCACACTACATCATCAGCATTATGATTCTACTGACCGTGACATCACAGATGAATGACCTGGCAGTCACTAACTTGCTGTTCCTAAGTAGTAGTGATGTCACAGTCAGTGAGGTCACGATGCTAATTATGTAGTGTGGGGCAGTATAACAAGATATGTCAGCTGACAGGCTAAGAGCTGTTCCATACATCACACCTACTAATATCAGGTAAACAATCTTCTAATTAAACAAAGAGAAAATAAAAAAATGACCTCAAATATAAAAGGTAATAGTTCGCTGATTTTAAAATCTAATGTTGGTTTTAGGCAGTACACTAGCTCTTTAAATGAAATCAAGGCAGCATCCAAGTCATGGAATCTTGAGACAGAATGTGATATCACTGAGGGGCGAGCCATATGTTGGTAATTACAGCTTGTCTTTCAGTGACACCACTTTCTTTCTGAAGAGTCCACTAAATAGCCACTGCCTTAATTTAGATTATGGATTATTTTAATACATATATCTCTATATCTTAGGACTGCTGACACCTGCAAGTAATTCCAGCACCTCATTTGAAAGATCTTTTCACAGGTTTTCACAGGGCTGGACTGGGCTACAGAGGGCCCATCTGGAAAGTTGGCCCAAGGGCCCACCTGGAAAATCAATAAGGAGGGCCCAGGGTGTCACACTCATATAAGTATTCCACTTCAATAGGATATACCAGCTCTGTGTTTGCATTATGAATTTACTTACGGGGCCTATTTAATTAAAAAATAGAAGATAAAACCAAAGATTCTCAGAGCACAGAAGGTGGCCAGGAACCCAACAAAGGGGGCCCACCTGGAAATTTCCAGGTATCCAGGTGGGCCAGTCCGACCCTGGGTTTTCAGCATGTGAATGACCCTGTCAATGTTTCCTTCCCCATTTAACAATTCACTAACTTTGCAAAAAAAAAACAAAAAAAAAAACTGAAGAACTACTATTCTGCAGCCAGCATTCTCGGCTGATTGGGAAATGAGGAAGGGTTATGTTCACCCCCCTTTCAGTTGGGCTGATGTGCCTCCCACCCTTGGTGGGAGTCAGACTTGCACTCTGAGGCTGCAACTCTATCCATTTAACTCAAAAGAAAGCTAGGCTGAGCCTTTCCCACTAACGAAGAGATTAAGTGCTCCTTCAACTTTTATACATTGCAGCCTCATCAGCCATCTCCACTGGTCACTCTGCAGTTATATTTCATAGCATGTGAAACAGCATTCTAGCCACTTGATTGGCTAAAAGATAAATAGAAGAGTGGAATTATCTGACCATAATTACACCTCTATACTTGTTCAGTCTGTGCACCAGGTTTGGCTACAATATCAGTACACCTCAACTGGAACTATGTTTTTGTTTTCTGCTTATATTTCATAATGAAAACAATTTCTTCTTATTAAAAATCAATATTAAAACTTAAATTTGTTTTATGTATTACCCATTTAATAAATGCAATAAGACACTAAATGTTTGTGCAGTTAAGGTCAGTATAGTTGCACTTTCCTCTCATGTGTTTTAAGACACTTGGCTCAAGTGCCTCGTGCCTAACAACACACATGAAGCATGCAATTATTAACCTATAATTACATACCATAGCCAGCCCATTGGTGCAGTAGTAGCACTACTTCTCACAATACTGATGATCCAGGTTGTGGAACAAGTCTGGGTCACTGGGAGCCAGCTGTTGAGGAGGAAAGAGCATCCCAGGGGATGCTGTCCTCCTCTGAGGTACGAGGGTCATCACACCATTCTGCCACTGCCACCTGTGGATAAATGGGTGGCAGTACAAGGACAGCAGTGTAGGAAGGGAGAGGATGCCATTTGTTGCTTGGCTGAGACATACTTGAACACATCACCAGCCTGGACATTAGTTCTGTGCCAGCATCCTCGGGGGGGGGACAAAAGGGGAACTAAGGGGGAAAATCCCCCAGCACTGAGCCCCATGATGATCCCCAGCCACGGGGGCCAGACAGACAAGGAGTTTAAACAACAAATTTGGAGAATTAGCAGCGTTAGTTGAGCTAAAAAACATACCTTGCATTAGAATAACAGAAACATGGTGGGATAAGGATGATACTTTGAGCAAAGAGCTCAAGGGGTACGGTATACCATGATGATAGCGCCTGCATATGGGCAACCATCAAAACGGCGACCCATATGAGGGCACTGTCATCATGGGTGATGGTAGGGGGATGGCTACTGTTGCGACAGTGAGGGTAGGGTGGGCGACAAGAAGGGAAGATGCGCCACAGGACATACGGGATATAGAACAGGGTTGTAACCCTGTAGTGTGCCTGCTTCTGCCAAGCCAACCATGTGGTGTGGTGGGTAGGCTGGTTGGCTCCAATGAAGTAGGTCCTGGGTTCGGTACTGAGTGCAGGTTAAATTTTGCGATGTCCCGTAGCTGTGGGACTTAATTTTTTTTTAAACTAGGCCGTGCCCCCTCCTCAACATGCACCCCTCCTGGAGTTGAGCATCTTTAGATAGGTGGGTATGGGGGGCTACATCCCTCACAAGGGGAGATTCAGGGGGGCACAGTCTGGTTGCATTTTAGTGCATATCACTGAAAATGTTTTCTGCAATAATGCAGTTTGTGATAATATTGATCGCCTTTCGCCGGTCGCTCTTATCACATAGAACCAGGGGTACAATTTATTTCAAAAGGACCAAAAGAGCTGTATTGGAGGTGATGTAGCCCTCTATAAGTAAAGATATTTGAGCTGAGGAAGTAAATACCATGACCAGCCCTGAAAATGAGACCCTTTGTATCTGATTAGGCAAGAATAATCAAGATTGTGTTATTACGGGCATTTGCTATTGCCCCCCCCCCCCAAACCTGGCAAATGAGGTGGACAATGAATGTGTTGAAGCTATTGAAAATGTTATGGAAAGACATAATATAGTCATCATGGAAGACTTAAATATGGCAGAGATCAACTGGGATGCAGATGGTAGGGACAGTGCTTAAGATAATAAATTGGCTATTACTATTAAAAATATGAACTTAGAGTAACAGAAGGGCACCTACTAGGGGAAACAACATACTGAATGTTGTCCTTAGTGACATGGGTGACAGTATTGGTAATTATCACACAACTGAGTCATTAGGGATAGCGACCATCAGATGGTCTCCTTCAGCATTGAGAGACAAACCATGAAAGTCAGTAAATCTTCCACTGTAAAATGCTATAACAAGTATAACTTTAACCAAATAAGGGAACAACTGAGGGACTGGAGATGGAAGGAGGAATTTGGAAACTCCAATGTGAACACTATGTGGGATGTACTGGTCAGGAAAATTAAAGATCTGGAGAAAAGATGTGTACCTAAAAGGAAAGAAATGTACAAAAAAATGGGACTGAACCAGTTTGGCTGAATAGGAAGGTGTTGAAGGCAGTAAGAAGGAAAAATAAATTTAGGAGAGCAAAACCATCTTGAGTCAGAGAACACTGGGAAGAATATATTAGACATGCAAAAAATGCAAATTGCTTATTAGTTTGACCAAGAAAGAAGTAGAAAAAGATATAAAAAGATATAGCCAAGAAGTCAGGATCTAATCCAAAAATGTTTGGGGCACACATTAGGAACAAGAGGGGGACAAACAGGACAGTTGGACTACTCAGAGAGGGAACTGTAACCATTATGGATGACAGGATAGCAGCAGAATATTTACAGTAAATCATTACGTTTCATCAGTTTTCCAGGAATCCCACCTAGATACAGTTAATATGCAGATTAATCATGCCACAAGAAACAGTTCACTAAATTTCTGTGAGGGATGTATATGATGCTCTGAAATATCTGACTATAAGGAAATCCTATGGGCATGACAAGTTACATCCTATATTTTTACAAAAATTGGCCTTGGAATTAGTTGAACCAATAATGGAAATTTTTAGAAAATCCTTAGATCTGAGGGAGGTACCAGATGATTGGAGGAGAGCCATTGTTTCAATTTTTATGAATGGCAGCAGCACACAAAGGAAAAACTATAGGCCAGTAAGCCTCACATCCATGCTGTGTAAAGTCATGGAGACTTTACTAAGAAAATTTATTGAAAATCACCTGACTCTCATGGATTTAAGACAAAAACTAGCATGGCTTCAGAAGTGGCAGACTGTGCCAGAGAAATCTGTTTCACTTCTTTGAGAAAGTGTGCAAGGCCCTGGATGAATGGAGGCTGATTGATATGGTTTAATTGGATTTTACCAAGACTTTTGATACAGTTCCCCATGCTGAAATAATTAAATGCTTACAATACAATAGTCTAGACATCATAAATATAAACTGTATTAAGGAATAGTTGAAAGATAGCTCACAAGTTGTTAGGTTAAATGGAACTGGCTCTGAGCAGAGAGTGTGATGAGTGAGGTTCCTCAGTGTTCAGAGTTGGGGCCTACTATATTTAATATCTATAGGCCCTATTCACAAAATATTTTGGTGGCTATGCACTGTGTAACTGAGAGCCGCATAGCCACCCACAGCTACCTGTGCTCACTGTGCCTCCTCCGTACATGCATGACAAGTTACACCCCGTACTCAGTCTGACCAATTACAGAAGTCTGCATGTGGATGGGCGGGCTGTGTGGGGTGTGCCAGCACTCCACAAGATGCACAGCAGTGTAGAGTGCTGTGCACAGGGGCCAGCAGCTACACATTCCAGAGGGAAGCCGTATGTGTTATGAGCCCCCTCCGGATGCCGCATTGGTCCTGCAGGAGAAGGCAGGGGTTATTGGACCCGCGCGGTGGATGCACCAGTCATCAGAGCACACTGGGTGGGCTGGGATGGGTGGCCAGTGATTTTCCCCCTTCCTGGCAGCCTGCCTGGCACTCTGCACACTGGTAATATCATGGCACCCTGCAGGAGCAAGGGATCCAGTGCAGGACCTGGGTAGGGCAGCTGATTGGCTGCCGACCCAGGTCCTCATCTTCACACCCTCCCACTCCCACAGATCTCCATGCCAGGGGTGCTGGGCTGTGTAAATGAGTTGGATGGGGACTGTTGTTTAGCGAATGTGGTCCCCATGTTGATCTCCCCCAGGTATGGAGCTGCGGGCCCCGATACGCACTTCTTGCACGTCTTTTTGTGAATAGACCCCATGTGACTAATATGAATACCACTCATGGAGGGTGGATAAGTAAGTTTGTGGATGATACTAAAATAAGTCAGTTAGCTGAAACCAGTGAACAAATCAAGGATTACCAAGATGAATTTAAATAATTTATATGTGTGGGCAATGGATAAAAAGATGAGGTTCAATCTGGAAAAGTGTATGCTTTAGGAAACCACACTCTGAAATCCACAGACAGTGAAAATGACCTGGGGGTGCTAATATCAATGGACCTCAAGCCCAACAAACACTGTAATGAGGTAATTGTGAAATGTAATAAAATCTTGGGGTGCTTCTGGAGGAACATTACTAGTAGGGACAGAAATGTTATTGTACCTATTTATAGGTTCTTGGCGAGACCTCACTTGGAGTACTATGGGCAGTTCTGAGCTCCCCAAGATGTGGAAAATACTCTAAGACTGGAAGGGGTAGAAAGGAATACTACAAAAAAGATTACTGGTTTGAAACACATGTACTATAATACTAGGCTGAGTACACTGGGTCTTTTTTCCTTGGAGATGAGGTGAATGAGAGGTGATCTAATAACAGTTTTTAAGTCTCTTAAAAATCATGACTTAAGGCAATGCCTAGGTATTGATCTGAGGGTCAGTAGTAGAGATACTAGGGATCATCAGCTTCAGATCAAGGGGGAACATTTCAGGACAACTAAAAGGAAGAACTGGTTCACAAAGAGGGTGGTGACTCAATGGGACACATTACCAGAAGTTGTTTACAGTTCAAGTTTAGCTACATTTAAAGACAAGCTGGATAGGTATCTAAAGATGTGTGGGTTTGTTAGTATCACTGAGTAATTATGTGTGGATAGAATACATGGGCATTTTGCTCTCTCCTATTGGTTTCTATCATGTTCTTATGTTTTTGTATCCATCACCAACACCGGTGAAGGGAGCAAAAAATATGTTAAAATAATTTCACACCCTGACATGCCTTAATACATACTTCTCAGCACTGTAGGAGTTTTCCATTTTCAGCTCTCACTTCTAGACATGGGCTGTATGTTTCATGTGTCATATAGACAATATACAACATCCTAAGTGTGAAAAACAAGCTGATTCTCACACTGAATAGGTACTGTGAAGACCTGGAATGCAGTAACAGAGCTCGAGTGTTCCAATGACATCATGATATCTAGTAGGTTTGAAAATCAGTGGGTTCTTCAGTGTTTAATTCTTTATTTTTTATAATACATGATAAGCATTTTTTAACTAGTTAAGACTACGTTTTACTTACCTCATCTTTCTTATTCAATATACTTTATTAAATTTCCATAAACAAACATACATTTGAGAGAAAAAACAATAAAGACTAACAACAAACATAGACAAAGAGAGTCTACAATAAAGCAACACAATTCTGTGTGAAGGAAACTGAACAAGTGAAACAACCAATCCACCCCACCCCTCCACTCGTCTGCAGCCTCATTATTCGTGGAGCAAAGCAGGACAGGCGCTACAAAATCTAATACCAAAAACTAGATCAGTAATGGAAAGCAATCAAAATGAAGGATAGGACCCTTGTAGTGTCAAGAGAGTGTAGAGGGACTCCCAAATACTATAGTATATCTGGGGCCTCTTCCTCATAGCAGCAATATGCTTTTCCAACATAAGAGTTGTTAATATCTCCCGGTGCCACTCTATAAAAGATGGAGGGGTCTCTTCCTTCCAGTGCTGAAGAATTACAAGTTTAGCCTTGGCAGCAATTAATGACATGTGAGCTTTCCTAATTTTGTGGGAGTCTGATGGAAGAAGACGTAATATACATAAAGACAGAGTGACTAGATCCTCCAAACCCAACAATGGCTGCAGGGCATTTCTGATGGACATCCAAAAGGGTTTAATTTTGGAACATTCCCTCAACATGTGATAAAGGTGACCATTGGCCTCCTGGCACCAGGAGCAATGTGGAGAAGATAACTTACCCATTCTGTACACTTTCAAGGGGGTAAAGTACAGATTATGCAGCACATTAAACTGTATTAGCCCCAGCCAATCCTGCTTTACGTACTTATATAAATTTAGCCAAAGAAATCTCCATAAATCTTTATGATCCAAAATCTGGAGTGCCTGCACCCAATAAACACAAACCCCTGTTGATAAATGAGAGTCCAAAGTCTGAAACATTTCATATAAAACGGAGACGGTATGCGGTTTTGATACTGCCTGTAAGGGAGCATCCACCCCCTCCTGGTTCGCCAATGACCAGGGTTTATGACCCAAATATGCTGAAATTGCCCTAGTAATTTGCAAAAACTTAAAATAGTCTTTATTCGCCAATGTGAGACTGGAGTATTTGAAAGGATGACAATGCATCATTGCCTAGGAAATCAGAAGCTGTACAATCTTTTAACTGAGGACAAAAGGAGCTACATATCGGCCGATTGCCTATTGTAAAATTTGTGTTGCTAAAAACAGGTTGGGCTACTTACCTCATCTTAATCTTCAGATTCTAAAAGAAATGGCAGTATATGTCCAAAATTTAAAATTGTGTTAATCACTAAAGCTTTTAAATACAAACCAAAAATTCAAAGTAAAAATGTGTTTTTTAATGAAAGTCACTTCCATAAAGTGTTTGCACTTCTACGTCAAGAAAAAATGTGCATTCAACAGTAACTTTTTAAACTTTTCTTTTTTGTAACTATGACTCACCTAATCCAACTCTGAGATGGAATGCACTACTTAGTGCCATTTCAGATTTACAGCCACAGCATGTGTGGCTCCCACTCACAAATACGCTCGTGATGAACATTTGAAATTGTTCTGTGCATTCTCAAAAAGTAATTATCAATGTTCTAACATACAGAACTTTTTGAAAACATCAAAAGCATGCTAATCAATGTGTTATAACATTGTATTCACACAACTGGAAACCAGTTTTAACAGTGTTTCATAACCTTACAATGGCTGTGTGTTGAATTCACCAGAGCAGTGAAATCAGAATAAAACTGACCAATCTTGCTATAAAAAGTTCTTTTTAAAATAGCTTTACATTTCAAAGGGCATGAAATAAAGTTAACACATACCATAATGGTCTGATGCAAAATATGTCCTTTATCATTACTCATGATGGGGCAGGACTTTCATAATTCATGCAGGGGTCTGCCACTCGTGAGTTATAGTCCTGCCCCTAGTGCTGGGTGAAATGAGTAAATTCAGTTTTGCATACTTTTTTGCAAAACTGCACCAATTTTATGTAATTTAATGAAATTTCTTGAACTAGAATAGCATGTTTAAAATGATCAATGTGGTTGAAATTGTAAATTTTTTGGAATGTGCAGTTTGGATAACATGGCACTATTTGCTAAAATTGCACATTTTTAAGAACTTGTACTGTATTTTTAGAAATGCACAATTAGGGGAAAATGATGATGTTTGATTTAAAAAGTTGTGGCAAAATTATGCCAGATTTTGGCACCATTTCCAACAACTGTGTGAATGCAAAATCAGCAAATTCTTGCAATCTCCCAAGTGTAATAAAAATGTATCCCATCACGAACTGCCCCTCTTGTGTGTATATAGATGTTCAACCTATACCTTTTCACTCATGTTTTGTAAGACACTGATATCTCCCATTTGGAACCTGCTTGAATTTACTTTAAATTTGAAATATTTCCAGGACACCTCCATTAAATATGGCGCCCCAAGTTTTAACTCTTCATAAATACTTTCAGTTGTATTTGAACACCCAGGGCTGGATTTTCAGTCAGTTGCAGCATGATTCAACTGCACTTGTGGTACTTGTGACAAGGCTGTTCGACAAGTGAAAATGTTGTCTAACTCCTTGTCTTAAATGCAGTGAGTGGTGCACTGAAAATTATGCAAGCATCAGATATTAGATGCATGAGTCCATTTCCACCAATAAATTGAGCAAAGCATTGTAAATGTGTCAGTATGTTTGAGAACTGCCCATACACAGTCTGGCGCACTTACACAGATGCAGCTGCATCTAGACATTTGAAAACCCAGACCACATAGTATCGACTCATTCTTCTATCGACTATGATAAACTAATGTGCAATAGACCCTTCTTCTTGACTTTATGGAACCCTAGCGATATCAGTACTAACCCCGGGATACAAAGCTAAAGCTGTGATACGGTGAACACAAAATGAAGTCTGGCATCTTATAAATGAATTTGGAAACAAAAGTGAAAAGCAGGTATCAACACAGGATTGAAAAGTATACAGGAAAGCGTATATATATTATTTTAACATGAATTTGTCTTCAAAGGCTATCACCTTTTAGCAGTAAATATTAAGATAACTCAGTGAAAATCTTTTTTTTCAATTTTTTTGCTTTAATTTGATGTCAACTGTATCTGTACATGCAGAGCAATGGCAAGATTTCTCCTTGGGATGCATCTCTCTCTCTCCTGCTTGCCAGCTTGGATTTTGTAGTCACTTGGTGGCAGAGGTACTGCAGAGGCTAAACTGTGTTGCTGTGCTGCTGATGAAATGTATACTGCATTGAAATTACTGCATGTGAACTGTGAGAAAACACACCACTTTTTCCTTGTAGCCGTCCCCTCTAGTGTATCTTTCATGGCAGTCACTTTGCATTTCTCAGGATTACAGCTGACAGCCTGACTCCTGCTCCTGTGCTGTTTTCATCATGGGAAATGCTTGATATTCCAGTTTCCTCATATTCTGAGTCTCTGTAAACTTAAAAAGCCAGTGTTCTAGCTCCACAAGTTAGGCTGATGGTTGCTGTCAGACAAGTCCCTGCATGTGTTTTTAGGTTAAATGAATTAACCAACTCTCCCACCCCACCCCACTCTCCTTCAGCACAGGTAGAGAGACTACCTCCACCTTTGTATCTTATTAATTTACTTAACATGTTAGTCCAGAAAGAACATTTTGAGTTGTGTGTGGCTCATTTACAGGTGTGTCCTGGTAGAAGGGTACATAGAAGATGCAGTAATAGGTTCATGGTACAGTCAATGTACAGACATGTTCAAGCAAGCCTTATACACCCATCTTCTTATCTCCTGCCACTTCCAGAATCCAGAAACCTGTACATCCCCCATTTTCTGGCCACCCCTCTAAATCCCCAGCCCTCTGTATCCTCTTGTGTTTATCATCTGCACGTTACGGCATAATTGTGTGAGTTTATATATATGTATATATGACACTAATGACACTAAGGAGTTGATAAGGCTATAGCCCGAGAATGCTCCTTCAACTCAAGACTAACAAAGTAGCTTCCCACCAACAGCCATGTATTTGTCCAATCTGTTTTTAAAGATCTCTTTGCTCTCACTTGTGACTATAAATTCAGGTAGATTATTCCAAAGATTAATGACCCTTTCTGTGTGAAAAAATACTTGCTTTTATTTATTCTGAATCTTCCGGCCTTAACCTGCAATGCATGCTCTCTTGTATTTTGTTTCTTGTGCTTCATACTGAAGTTCAACTGCTCCATGAAGTTCACATACTTATGTATGTGTCTTAAATGCAAAATCACACATACCCTAATAATGCTAAGCATCTTGAGAGGTATATGCAAATCACCATGAAAGAATTTGGGCAGATTCTGCTTTAAACAGGACTGCATGGGGCTAAATGGCCTTTTATACAGTCTGCAAAGGCTGAGAACAGAAGACATAGGCATTATTCTCAGGAGCCTCATCTGTGTCTCAGCTCAGAGGAAAGGGGAACCAGCCATCTCATGGTCTTACAATTCTGGGTTGTGGTGAGCCCAAAATGGGAAAGCAACCTAAAAGACAAAGAACAAAGATATGCCTTTTTCACCTTATTAGTCTTGAAATGTTAGAAAGTACCCTGTAACAGTTCTCCTGGGACCCACTTTTTTCCTTTCCTCCTTGGCTAACCCTCTTCTGTCTTGCAACTCCCCCCAGCCCTGTCACCTGTCATCTGTGTGGCCCCAGCCCTGTCACCCATCATCTGTGAGGCTTACAGCCCTACTGCATTACAGTACCCCACACATTCCTCCCCCCTGGTGGGACTTCCCAGGTTCTCCAGGCCCAGGAATAGGATGGGTAAGGGATATGGCAGAAGATAGCCCAGTGGATGGTGCAGAGCCTGTGAGGGAGTGTGGCATCATTCTGAATGGCCTCAGCATTTTCTGCCATTTCTCTCCCCTCAGGTGGAAGCACATAGCAAGAGCAACTCCCCCGCACTGATCCCTGCACAGCGACAGGAACAGCTTGACTGCAACAACAGTGCCTGATAGACCACAGCGACACCCCCAGAGCATCAACAGGTACAGGGTGTGGGGTCTGTGACTGGGCTGCTCTCTTCCTGTGCCACATTGGCCATTTGCTCTGTTGCCTGTACCTGCCATGCGACACTGACATGCCACTTCCAGCAGTCGCATGCTGCACCCTTTCATGCCCCTTGGGAAATGTCCATAGTCATCACTGCACTGTGGTGGAAGGGGGATGCACTTTCGGTGGTTCACTCTCAGGGGTGTTTGGAGTGTGAAGCATCGCCATGTAGCAGGTCATGGTGGTGTCCATCAGGATGTATGGTGCTAGGCATTACAGTTCTGTCCATCAGACTGGTGTGCATTGGGGTACTCTGCGTCAGTTCAGCTGTGTCACTGTGGGGGATGTCGGCACAGCTGCAGCCGATCTTCCATGTTGCTTCCCCCTCAGGTACCCTGGGGCCGGGGACTGAGTGGATGCACACAAGTGAGAGCATCCCAGTCAGGATGCACCTCCCTCCCTCCCTCATGACTCTGCTTGCACTACCAGCTGTGGTCACCCAGGCGGCAGTATTGCAGCAGACTCCATCACCCTCCCTCTCTGGAAGATGAGAGCTTCTTTTGGGATGCTCAGTCCTCTTCCCTCCAGCTGACCCCCAAGTGACCTGGATCCATTCCATAACCTGGGTCACCAATATGGTTGCAAATAAGGCACCAGCACCTTACACCTCCATGCCATGAGGCCAGCTGTCCCTGGGACCCACTTAAAAAATAGGTATTGCACCTACTGCAAATGTGGATTTCCTGGAGTGTCAAATTCTAATAAATAAATAAATAAATAAAACTGAAGTACAAGCAGTGGCTTAAAATAATGTATGATGCACAAAGTTGGTTACCATCTGTGTCCCCCTTCCCCCGGTCACCCTGAAAAGGGACTTCTGGTCTCAGTGGGCCTACCGGGTCAACAAAATTTAATAAAATAAATAATAAATCAGTAAAACAATGAAAAACACAGTGCAAGAACAGAGGCATTGCAAAGACCAGTAACAGGACAATACCAGGGGGGAAACTAGTTGAGTACTTTGTATGGGCCCCAATTAAAGGAAAATGGCACAAACAGAAATTTCCCATCCCATCTGCTAAATCTGCCCCCAACTAAGGTGTCACTGCATAATTCTAATTTGTTATCAACCTATAATATGTTTTTAACAGCATATTCTTATTGCAATATAATTTCTGATCTGCATATGTGCTTGCAGCCATCTTGTGCGCACCAGCTGGCTTCCTGTGCTCTCAGTATACTGACTAGTGATGCTAGCCTCTACCACTAGGCTGCTAGGAACAGGATCTTTATGCTTCATACTTCATCTCATTCTGCTGCTTTTTCCACCACTCACATAATCATGTTCTGCTTGTGACATCCCAGTCTAGCTATGATCACAAATAATGACGCATGACATCAACGGAGGGAACCACAGAGGCTAAGATGATATCTGAGACACAAAACTCCAGTTTTCATGTAGATGTCTCCCATAATTTAGAATGAGGGGGATAAAGTATATAAAATAAGCTGAATTGTGTCTGAATGTTATGTTGATTGCTGGTCGAAATTAGAAAAACAATTGTTTCAGACACATTTTGCGAATTGCAACACTTTCACATAGTTTTGTGCCATTCCACGAACTAGAACAGTGTGTTTGTTGAAACATAGAAACATAGAATTTGACAGCAGATAAGGACCGCTTGGCCCACCTAGTCTGCCCATTTCCCTACCTAATGGATAACCTGCAGATCCTTGTTAACCTACAGCCTACTTCCTCCTACCCCCCCAGTAGAATTGCCTTATGTCTGTCCCCTGCATTCTTGAATTCCCCCACTGTTTTTTACTCCACCACCTCCTCAGGAAGGCTGTTCCATGTATCCACAACCCTCTCTGTGAAAAACTACTTCCTCACATTACCTCTGAGCCGTCCCCCCTCTATCTTCAAATTATGCCCCCTTGTTATTGCACATCTCTTGGACTTTGTTGATTCCCTTGAGGTACTTGAAAGTTTCTATCATGTCCCCCCTCTCCCTCCTCTCCTCAAGGGTATATATATTATGCTCCTTTAATCTCTCTTCGTATGTCTTCTGGTGCAGACCCTGCACCATTTTAGTTGCCCTCCTCTGGACAGCCTTCATCCTGTTTATGTCCTTGCAGAGATGAGGTCTCCAGAACTGCATGCAGTACTCCAGATGGGGGTCTCACCAACTGTCTGTACAGAGGGATAACAACTTCCTGTTTTCTACTGGTGATGCCTGTCCCTATGCATCTCAGTATCCCGCCAGCCCTTTTTACTGCCTTCTCACATTGCTTGCCCACCTTAAAGACGTTAAAGAGGACCAGTCCAAGTATTGAACCCTGTGATACCCCACTAATAACCCCCACTTTCTTCAGAGTGGACTCCGTTTACTATTATCCTCTGTGTCCTGTTGTCCAGCCAGTTTTTTACCCAGGCTACCACTTTGGAACCCATGCCAAGACTGGCTAACTTATATATTAATCTTTTATGTGGGACTGTGTCAAATTCCTTGCTGAAGTCTAGGTAGGCCATGCCCACAGCCCCTCCCTGGTCTACTACTTTGGTCACCCAGTCAAAGAAATCTATTAGATTCATCTGACATGACCTTCCCACTGTGAATCCATGCTGCCTTGGGTCCTGTGCCACACTGGCATCTAGGTATGCAATAATTCTTTCCTTCAGAAGTGATGCCATCATTTTCCCTACTACTGAGGTCCAACTAACAGGTCTATAGTTTCCTGCCTCTGTCTTGCTCCCATTTTTGTGAAGGGGAATCACATCCACCCTCCTCCAGTCCTCAGGAACCATACCATCCTCCCATGATTTGTTAAAAAGGGTAGTCAGTGGTGTCACAGGTTCTACCCTTAGTTCTTTTAGAATCCTTGGGTGAATCCCATCAGGCCCCAGTGCTTTGTCCACCTTCAGTTTTAAGAGTTCTTTCAGAACTCTTTCTTCTGTGAATGGACTGGTATCAACCTCCCTATCCAGAGTGCTTCTATTCTTTGATTTAGGTACCTCCCCCTCCTCTTCTTTTGTGAATACTGAGCAGAAGTATTTGTTTAGTAGCCCTGCTTTTTCACTGTTGAAAACGGGTAATTTTGTTTGAAATTGCACCTTTTTAAAAAAGAATCACAATTTTTTTTAAATGTGCAGTTTGGGAAAGATTGTGTCTATTGCTATAACTTTGCATTTGTAAGGGCTCACATTGTGAAAAATATGCAGTTTGGGAGAAATAGCACTATTTTTATGAGAAACATTTGTGAGATTATGCCAGAGTTTGGTACAGTTTTGTAAAAACTTTGTGAATGTGAATAAAATTGGCAATTTTGCCCCATTTTGCAAGTATAATAAAAAAGGTTATCTACCACTACTTATGTTATGAGAAATTTTCACAGATGCTAGAAAAATCACTGTAACTGAGACTAAGGGGGAGAGTTTAAGGAGGGACTCAGGGATTGTGTACAGAGAAAGAAAGAATGTGAAAGGGAGAAGGCGAGAGATAGAGATGACAAGGAGACTGAGCACAGGGAGGTTAATTGACTTGCTCAGGGTCAGACAGTAAGTGGTGGTGTTGGGAGCCAAATTTAGGCCTCCAGCTACATAGTTTTGCACTCTAAATACTAAGGGCTAGATATTCAAAGCCTTGTGCTGGGCATAAACTGATAGCACCATCACTATACCACAATTGCACCTGGCTGCAATATTCAAAAGAGCAAATAGCACCGGTGCAACGTGATAGCGTCGGCACTAAAACATTATTTATGCAGGGGACCAACCAAGGGGTGGGGACATGAATATGAGTGCACCAGTATATTCAAAAAAATAGCACCGCACTACAGCCATTAGCGCAACCTGTAGCACAACACTAAATACCACCATTGAAAAGCATGTGGTAACTTGCAGCAAAGGGGGGGGCGTGAACACAGCAGCATCACATGCTGCTTGGAGCACCTGAGGGCTGCAACCTAGTGGTCTAGTGGCCCCCATGATGCCCAATGTCCCCATTCTCAGAACATTGCCACATTCCCCAGTCATTAGTGGTTCAGTGTTCCCCCCACCCTGCACCCCGATATCCCCATCTGTATATCTGTAGCATTAACCCCATTCATTAGTGGTACAGTGGTCCCCCTTTCCTGCATCCTGATATCCTTGTCTGTATATCTGTAGCATTAACCCATGTATTAGTAGTACTGTACAGTGGTCCCCCCTCCCTGAACCACGATATCCCCATCTGTATATCTGTAGCATTAACCCCATTCATGAGTGGTTCAGTGGTCCCCCTTCCCCTGCACCCCAATATCCCCATCTGTAAATCTGCAACAGTAACTCCATTCATTAGTGGGTTAGTGGTCCCCCTTCCCTGAGCCCTGACTGGCCCATTGTCAACACATTCCACACATTCCTCTGTCATTAGTGGTTAAGTGGTCACCCTTCCCTGAACCCCAAAACCCCATTGACAAAACATTAAAGCATGCCTCTGTCACCCTATCATTGGTGGCTAAGTGCCCCCCACCCCAGCAATCTGTTCCCACCACCACACCACACCTATGCCATGACAGAGTCAGCACCCCGGCACAGCCCTCCTCACACCTCCCGGCTGGTGCAGATTAAACTGTCACTGAGTGCTGTACAGAATAGTGTATGCATACAGATTTTGCACAGACCACCTCATTGGACAATTTGTTGTATCTGTCCACCACCCTCTCCATAAAAGAAGTACTTCCTGAGCTGGCCAGCTGGCACAGTGGTAGTACTTTGTTAACTGCAAGCAGTGCTGATGACCGGGGTTTGGAAATGAGCCTGGATCATTGGAGGGATGGGGGGAGGAGAATTGAGCATCCCACAGGATTTCCTCTTCCTCTGGGGATGGAGGGGGGTCAGTGCTGCTACATGATTGTCACCTGGGTGACCACAGATGGCGATGCAAGCATGAGTGTAGTTCTGGGGTTGGGGATAGCTAATTGGCTGGATGGATGTAATGCCTTGGGTAAGCACATCCATTGGGACAGAGAAAAAACAGAAAATCCAGCCATGCTCCATGACAGCTCCAGGCAGCCTGCATATCCTGCACCCCACCGAGCTAGACTGGAGCTACTCTAAGAGCACAAAAATTGTAGTCTGTCCAAGAGAAGTAGTCCAGCCCAAGAATCTCCACCATGGGAAGGGGATACCATGAGGACACACTCCTGGATGACGGTTAGTCCTGGGAGATGGCGGGTGAGACAGGGTTGGGGCTGCCCAGAGCTCTGAGAAGGACTGAAGCTGGCTGTGGGGAGGATAAGCAGAGAGTAAAATAAATTACTTCCTGATGTCTCTTTTAAACCTACCTCCTACTATCTTGGTGTTTGTGCTTGCACTTAAGATGAGCAGTACACTGCTGTCCACTTTGTTTATCTCTTGTAGAAACTTAAATGTTCATATATCATGTCTCTCTCTCTCTCTCTCTCTCTCTCTCCTCCCTCCTCTCCTCTTCTCTCTCTCTCTCTCTCTCTCTCTCTCTCTCTCTCTCTCTCTCTCTCCTGGCTTCCAGGGAGTACATCTTAAGATCCACAGCCTTTCAGTGTAGGACCAGATAGCCACAGGTTGGAACAGTGGAGAAGACCCCAGAGAGATGGACAGAGTTTCACATACAGTAGCCCATCCTCCCATTTTCCATTTTTTTGTTTCTTCCCCTGCTATGGCACCAGTACCTGTGTGTGAAGGTACACAGGTCCTACACGGCTGCAGCCCCTCTCCTTCAATTCATCCAAGCCTACAATGCCATCAGGCCTCTACCAGGTGACAGTCATGGGCCTGAGATGGCTGTCCACCCCTCCACAGAAGAGGAGAGCAGTCCTTCGGATGCTGTATCATCTCCCAGCCTGCTGAAGCCCAATAACCTGTGCTCATTCTCAAACAGGGGTTGCAGGTGTGGCAGACAGTAAGGCGCTCAATATCTTAGCCCTCCACACTATGTGGCCAGCTTCTGTGACATTTCTGTTCTTCACATTGACCCTCAGCTGTCATAATCTGGACCACCTAGTCAACCTCTCCAACACTTTTCATTATCCTTAGTCCTTCCTTGCTATCCACTCTCCGTCAGATTTTTGGGCCATCCACAAAGAGGCAAATCTTTCCCTGAATGTCCTCACCTGTGTCACAAATGAATGTGTTGAAAAGCACCACCTCCAGGACTGACCACTTGTGACACTTCACAAATGACCACCCTAACCTCTGAGCATTCCCCATGGAGCACCACTCTCTGTGTCCCCCAAGCCAGTTTCCAGTTCAGGTAGTTAGTATCTCCCCTACATCCAGATCAATCAGTTTCTTAAGAAGCCCTCAATGCAGGACAGAGCCAAACACCTTACTAATGTAAAGGTACAGCACATCCACAGCCTGGACCCTGTCAATAGACTTTGCCACCCAGTTGGAGAACTCTATTAGGCTCACCTGAGAAGACCTTCCTCACATGAATGTGTGCTGTCTTCTGTCCTGTTAGTAATGCTCTCAACCCCAGGAACTCAATCAGCCTTTTCCTAATAATGGTTCCTGTCTCTCCTACACATTATTGATGAGGCCAAACTGACTGGCTAGTAGTTTACCCGCTCATCCTTACTGCCGCTCTTGTGCAGTTGCACCACATCATTTACCCTTCAGTCGTACAGTTCCTCTTCTGTCTCAGTGAGCAATTGAAGACATCCAGCAGTGGTGCAGAGAGCATTTGCCATTCTCCTTCAGTACCCTTGAACAAACAGGAAAAGGATTGTCCACCTCAAATATTCTGTTCTGATTTGAGTATACCATTAGCGCTGTGGTAAAAGGACCATGTTACTTTTGGAGATGTGGCCAGTGACAAACATTGTGTTATGGCATGATCATGTCTATAATCTCAGCCTTAATTACTTGACAGTGGTGTATATTAATTCTTCTTCAGGAATGCAGGGAGTGCAATGTCGCCACATCAGTGTCGTCTTGGTGACTATGGATAAAACAGTAAGGAGGCATGCCTTAGGGAAGGGGAGATGTTGGCTGACACCATGCAGCAGCATACTCAGGCATGCACTCTCATGCATGGTGTCATGAAATGCCAACATGTCAAGGGGGCAGAGAAAGTGAAAGTGGCCTTACCACACATAGATGATGGCCCACACTCTGCTGTCACACTCCCTCCAGATGAATAACTGCTGGTGGTGGTATATCCCCCACCCTGAATCGTCTTGGGGGAGGCACACCAAAGCTCTGTGGTAGACCAGTTGCCAGGCTGGTTGGGGTGTATGGTCCAGGGGGCATATTGGAGCTCCTGAAGGAGTCCGGTGCTGGAGATGGTAAGGAAGTAAACAAAAGTACAGATAAAAAAGGGGGATTCTCCAATGCCCAAAGCTACAAATACAGCTTTTGATATGTTTCAAGTTTTAGAGCCTTGACAACCTATTATGCTTTTCTCTGCTGCTGCTTATAGTATGCTGTCACTCCTTGCATGCTTCAATACTTTATACTACAGTCACATATCACCACCAAGTGCAAACAGCTTGTGGCAGAGGCAGGTCACCTAATGTGCTTGCCTATATTTGACTTTTCAACTACAAGGTGACTAAACCATGCTGCCCACCTAAATAAGTGTGTGTGTGGGTGTAATGTTATTCCTTCACTTACAGTTGGGTTCCATCTTCCTGGCATAAGCAGATGCACTGATGCCTTGAAGAAACAAGGGACTCTCATTCTGCACACACACACACACACACACACACACACACACACACACACACACACTCAACAGCAAAGACATGAAATGATCAAATCAGCCCCTGAAGGCTGGTAGACTTGTCAACATAAATCAACCTTTTCCAACACACCTCCACTGTAGTAGCTTTCCTGGGTTGCACTAATGCAGAGTTAGCTACTTACAAAAGAAGAGCACCTTTGCCTGCTGTTCAGAGCACCAGAAATGTTATTGCTTTAGCTAAAGCTAAAAAAAAAATCAAATTCTAGTCTTTGGTCAGTACAGCAAGTTCAGAACTCTTAGTCTGTTATGTAGCTGGGTGAACCTAGTCCAGGCCCAATCAGACCCATTTTAATTAGAAAAACTCAAAGAGGTTCTAAAAGATTCTTATTTTCAAATCACTTGTATTTTTTTATATGTTTGCATACTAACTAAATGCATATTGCATACTAATTGCTAATCTGCATTTTGAGCCACTCTAAGCATTTTTTTTTGTTTGTTTGAGGGGATTCATTTTCATTGTAAATTCTAGAAGTAGTTCTTTAGGGTTTGAATCTTTTCTGCCCATCCATAACCAGTTCCAAGCTGCGAAATGACCAGACAGATGTGGTAAATAAGTGTATCAGGCTAGACTTTTTAACAGTGCTTTATGGGAAACGTATAGCGCAGCTTCCTGAGGTCCTGCGGAACTTCAAATTATGGTATGATTAATCTGTTTGTGCAGATCTGAGTGGTGACTTCTGTTTGATTAATTCCAATAAACTTTGCCCAGTGGCTACCGGAGGCCTGGGAGCAAGGCAAGTAGCCTAAGAAAGGAAATGCTTGCTACTGTAAGTGCATGCAATTCAGCTTAATATTAATTTGCTATATTTATCTCTCCATATTACTTATTAATGAGGACATTTGCACAAACACAGGATCTTTGCATTTCAAACATCACCATATTCCCCAGCTTTACCATCTGCTGAGGTCAAATCCTTTGATTGCGAGCTCACAGTCACATCCAGGGGAAAAGGCTGTGATGTCCTGAACAGAGGACAATGATGTCAGCAAAAGGAACAACAGGAGGAGAAGATTAAGTCTGGGGGCAAAGATCTTATTTTTATGCAAACATCCTCAGCAATAAAGAATGTGGTAATTATAAATATGGAAAATAAATGAAATACAAGCTGGCACTAGAGATAGGGTTGCCACCTGTCAGGTTTTTTACCTGGTGATCAGGTTTTCAGGGTCTCTATCAGGTAATCCAGTTTTGCTCTGTGCTGGTCAGGTTTTTGAGCCATTTTGAGTGCTCACATACTTTTGAAACAAATTTTGTCATATAATTCATTGTTTCAGCTACATGTCCAGGTTACAGACAAGTTCTGTTGTCAATGTAGCCTGTTGTTTGTGAATCTAGTCACCCTGGGAGGTGTAAAGTATGGCCATTAACACCATTAGCACTTAACCTAATCTTTCCACTGCATCTTAAAGTGTCATAGCAGCACAGCTGCCCCCACCTTTTGTAACAGTAACAGAGCCAGTTGTCCTCCACTTTCATTTGCTGAACATTTTCATCTCGAACAGAATTTAGGCATTTTTAAATGATTTAAATTCTTTTTTTTTTGGTCAAGAAAAAAGTGTGGTCACTTCTTTGGCTTTGAAATAGTACTGTGGACAAGAACAGGAAATAGAGACAGAAAAATATATAAAGTATGTATACTGTTGTATACTAGTTACAGTATTTCCCTTTGTCTCCCCAGATCATATCTGCAAATGAGATTTCTTTTATCTCTGTATGTTTATCTGGTTAACCAATGTCAATAAATAAATAAATAAATAAATACATAAATAATTAGGAAGAACCTAGGAAAGTAACTTTAACAGGCACAGTACAGTTTTTATTTAACTGCTGCATTAAGTGTTGTTTTTTAATGGTATAACAAATGGACTTCTAGGAGGAACAATGCATGATGAGTCATGAAAAGGGATGGGGCTGGGGCGGAGCTTAGGATCCGGTTTTTGCCTCATCCAGAGGTGGCAACCCTAACTAGAGATATTGTTTTTGGCACATGCCCACTCACATTTCACATCAGAAATCTAAGGTCTCCATTTCTTATGTAAGTCATTGAATACTGTAAACTTTTTATTTGCTGGCATAGCTTTATTGAAGTGAAAAATAAGTCACAGACATGCACCCAATTAAAAAAGTGAAAGATGTTTCTATTAGCATATGGAAAGCAACAACAAAATTATGCTATTACCTGCATTAACAATCATCATCTCTGTAGTAAGATACCATAAATATTTTATTTTAATTTGATTGCCTACCAAATGTTCCAGTATGTATTATAATCATTAATAATAAGTGGCGACCATCAATAATAACTCATTTTTAAGTTGTTTCAAATGCTGTAAAGACCAGGTATGATGTCAGACCTGATTATTATGACATTTCAATCAGACATTTATTAACTGCTTGGTAGAAGAACCAGCTTATACAAAAACTTCTGTTGCACTCACTTTCTCGGGTAGGCACTACAGTAGTTTATCATTTTTGTTTAAATGATCTCAAAAGAACTTTCTGTAAACTTTTGCTTGCTTCCTCCCTCTCTTGGTAGCACTGACTCTCCTGGTTGCATTCAATCTCATGCTTGCTCTTCAGATAGGCATTTTTTTAAACAAATCCCTACGCCAGTTATTTTAAAAAAATGAAACAGAGACATGTGTGTGTCTGTGAGTTTTTTCATGCACCCGTGGTGTGTGATGACCACATAAACCTGTTGAGCTTCGCTCTCGAGATTTGTGGGTCATAACAGACCTCAAATTTGTGAAAAAAAATACACATAACACACATGCCTATGCATTATTCTCTGTTTACTATCTAATAATGTGTTATGCCTTTTCCCCATTTTAAACTCTGTTTATTTTCCCAGGCCATAATGAATACCAATTTAATCCTTATCACATTGTAATTTATCAGCTGTGAAGTTAATATAGTAATTAATCAATTATGATATAACCAACTGGAAACCTTTTTACATTTCTCACCTCAGTGTCAAAACCTGAGTTTCATAAAAAAGGGATTCTCAACAGTTTGGGTTAACTCCCAACAAGCATGTTTTTAAAGCAATGGATTTCTATAAATGACTTTCTAAACTGCCTGTTTTCAGTCCATAACAATGGTATCCAGTGATATGGGCAAAGCAAACTGAGCAACTCCAAAATGGGTGACACAATTTGTGTGCCTTCATAAATGGCTACTGTAAAGAAATAGTGAGGGGTTGGAATAGCCAGTGTGTAGGGACAGAATTGCAATTAGCAAGTCTAGAGTTTCTGAATAGAAGGGGTAAATGGAGTAAGTGAATGAGTTTCTGTCAAGCTGGATGCCTAGCATGGTGGTTACGGTCACTGTCTGTGTAGCAAATGGATCTGGGTTCAGGACTGCATGTAGGCAAAATCTTTTTAACATTTTGTGGTTGTTTTACTTTTTTTTTCCCCTGTTTGTGAGCTCCCGTTCCCCTAGTTTTGTCCCTCCACCACGGGGTGTCTATCCCTCAGCTGGTGTCTCCAGGGAGTAGCCCCCTCTGGTGTTGTCCTCTTTCCTGCAGTATCTGCCCCCCAGAGTTGATTATATTTATTTGGTGGGTGTGGAGTCATAGCCCCCCCCACATAAATAATGATTGTATATATGTCTTCCAGTTTACTGTTTATGTTGTGGTCACAGTGATGTTGATCGGCATAGTGCTAATCACTGATTTTTATTTTCAGCGATATGCACTCGCCGTATAGCTAGTCACCATTATATTTTCACCATTCTGATGTGGAACCCCTAACAAGCATAGTTTAAAAGCAACATTCTAACATAAATAATTTAAATACAACACTGAAGAAATTATTACAGCTGCACTGTGCATTGCCCTGCAGTCATTTTGCAACTACATAGAAAAAGGGAGCTCTTCTGATTCCTAACAGACTAGATAAAATTAGAGGTTTTGTGGCATTTCTCTGCTATCATTCTGCTAAACAGTGTTTCAAAGCACTATTTTGAGCTAAGCTTCAATCTGGTTAGAAAGGGAGATAAGTAGACAACCCTAGGACTATAGTGTCAAATGTCACAGAATGGAAAAGTAATGTAGTAAATCTAATGTTCCAACTCTCACTGAAGACAACTTAGAGGACCCCTAAGCACAGTTCAATTTGCAGTTATTTTTACATCTGCAGGGGCAGAGCCTGTAGACGTTTTGCTTCAGAAGAAAAGCACTCACCAGATCTGGAACCATGCAAACAACAGCAATAAACTTTTAAGCATGATACCTCTGCCAATTGAAGCCCTCCACCATATCCCCACTGTGCCATGTTCTCCACTGCACCACTGCACTTTTTTTTATTGTGGCACTTGGGTGGAGCCTGTGGCAAGGCCCCCCCATTGGTGGTATACCTGGAAATCCACCCAGCTTCTCCCTTTCCCTGCTCCTCCCCATGCCCACCCTGCCCCACTCCACCCAGCTTCTTTGTTCCCCTCCTCCTGCCCCTGCTCCTCCCCCCCACTCCTCTCTGCCCTAGCTGCACTGTAAAAACTTTAATCAAGTACAGGCAAGGTTTCCACAGTGATCTGAGTTTTCATCTTCATGTTTGAGAATTTGTCCCGGAATGTGTTCTTCATTATGAGACTAAGTGTCCCTCATTTGGAGAACCTGAGTTACAAAATGTTGAAAGATATGGTGGGACCCCAGTTTCAGTACTGTGGTTACAAGAAAAAATGGCAAGCAATTCCATAGTTTTCTCTTTGGTCCCCAAATTTAAAAGCCCATAATTACACAAACATCTTTGAAACTTTGAAAGTTATTTACTGTCTAAGTGATGCAATCCCAGCTCTGAAACTTTTTTTTCAGATTGCAAAAGTAAAGGAAGTAGTAGATCCCAGGACCCTGGGATTATCTGTGAGTGCCAGGCGTAGTTCCTCTGCAGCAGACACATAGAGCTCCCATTGTTCCAAGACCACTGATCCTAATATGGAATTCAGTACGAAACTCATGTCTTCCTGACACATAAGGCAAGCTGGAGAAAGAAACAAAAACTCCATTAAAATCCTGCTTTCCTTCCCGTTACTCTCTGGAAAAAAAATATATTACAGTTTCGACAACATATTGCGTTTCTTCCTTGATGCAAGCTGGAACTTTGAAGGAGGAGAGAACTATGAAAAGGCTAAATTCAATTCGATGAAATAAGAACTGGCTGTGTCAAAATGATGGTTTCCTGATCCACAGCTTTCAAAGAAGAAAAACATTTAAAACCTAGGTTATTTTCTATGGTATTCAGTTTCGCTGTGATCGTTTGAACAGACACACAGTATAGTAGGGCAGCGGGGTTGCGTTCTAAGCCACCAGTATGATTTCCTAAACCTGAACATAAAAATATACAGCAGTAAGGAAGGGGAGAAAAGCTGTTCCTGAAAGTCCATTCATTTCCTCCATGTGTAAAATTAAGACATTGACCTTTAGGAATGACCAGTAAGATGATTGTGGTCATGGCCAGGGAGCTGGGAGCCATAGCAATGTGAAGTGTGTGGTGGTGGGTGATGGTGCATCGGAAAGACCTGTCTGCTGATGAGCTATGCCAATGATGCTTTCCTAGAGGACTATGTGCCCACCATTTTCAACCATTATGCAGGTAAAGAGTGGTACGTAGCAATGGCCAGCAAAGCTGGCCATGGCACTTATGGGGAATGTAGGGATTACTTCAACTCTGAGGATGTGACTGAGGCATGAGAGAGAAAGTGAAAAAAACAGAGAGGTCAGGCAGCTTTGACGGTGCAGTCAGAGGTGCATGTACCATAATATAACTTGTAACTGACTTTTACTGAGCTAATTGTGGCATTGACAGGCACATCTCGAGGTAAACTCTAGAGCAAGTCTTTAAACACTGCATTTGAGATCTGTCATGAAGTTTCTGCCTTAATGAGCAGGTCTTTAGTATATCTGCAATATTTGTTCAGCTATTACAGTTTGATGGCAAGTAGCACTGACATCACATTCATGAACTGTTTATAAACAAGCTTGCTGAAATAATTCTGGACTTATTTATCACATCAGACAGTGGTTACACTGCAAATGTTTGTGGGGGAACTCATACACATACCTCTAGGTGATAGAACTGTCATTTCTAGGTGGTGCACTCATACACTGGTTTGTACAGTGCATAGTTTTCTAGAAAACAGACTTTTCAACCCCCTTTGACGCTCAGCCTCTTTCTCTATTAACTCAAAAACGTCAACAAAAATATCAGAAACTATTGCAGAATATTATAAACTATCGGGCACTTGGTACTCAGCCATAAGCATTTTTCTGAACCTTTTTATACATTTTCTATATACATTGGTACCTCTTGTGCACTCTGTCTCTCTTGGTGTCTCTTACTATTGGAGCCACAACAGCACATTGCTGTCTCTCGTGCCAAATGGCCATAGTTCTGTCATTCATTCTCTCTCTCCCATGACCTACAGATGTGGTTTCTGTCACTTGGCTGCATTGCTCTGCACCTCACCCTAGAAAACTGCTGCATTGCTTTCTCTGTCTCTCACTTGAATTAACAAAATGGCTGCACTGTTCTCTCTAAAACAAACTCATTAGTTAGACAAAAAAGGACACCGCCACTCCAACTGTGGCTTTTCCTTACAATAAAGAAAAGCCCTGGGACAACAAGGTGCAACAGGACTTGGGCTGGAAGAGGAATGGGAGTGGGTTCACCCAGCTGCAATCTGAGAAAACAAAGGCTCAGATTTAACTCACGTATGGGGAAAATTCTCACAAAAAGCTTAAAAATTAAATCTGGGATATTAGCACCCTAATGTCTGAAACTTTCTTCTCCTCATTACTAACTAAATATCTGATAGTGCAGGAAACTGCAAAGACTTTTGGACAAAACGGTGAGAATGCCCAAGCCTGAAGCTGCTTCCCCAACACGGTTTATTGCAGCTAATTACCAGTCCTTAGCCTTATGAAAAAAATGAAATTAGAATAAGGAAGTCTGGTAAACACTTCTAATGGAAATGTATAGTAGTAGGTGCACATAAATCATAATGTACATTAGTAGCATGGGGCATGCATACTAAATTTATTCCTTATCAGGTCAAATCCAGCAGATGTTTTGGCTCTGGCCAGAGCTTGTTTACAATGGAGGTCTGAAATGAACTGTTCATATGTACTTTGTCATCTTAAAACTTACTATGCTGTTGAAATTCTGTTGTCAAAGTACTGAAAAAGGAGTTTGCCTGTCTGTGCTAGTTATATGCCTTCTTTCTGAAAACTTAGTTCAGCTAAGATAGCTGTTTTAAAGGGAGTGTGTTTTTTTACCTTTGGATTTCAATAATGTTTACTATGCCTATGCTCACTTACCATTATGCTTGAGGTAGAGGAATATAAATATGTTATTTAAATTTTGATATTGGTATCCAACCTTACCAATATGAGCCTACAGTATCCAGTGTTAATCAATGTGAGGGGGCACAAGCTGCATCTTATTCTGACACAGAGACTTACATTTCGGATTCTGATGACACAAATCGAGGACTTACCTTGGATTGGGTAGTATTTTTAATTATAAATACCTAATCATTGCTTTATCTGTAATCTAGGTGTCATTATCTGTTTTATGTAGCAACTAGAACTGTGCAGAATATAAAATTTGGTCCACAGAATGCCCATGGAATGACCATTCCGATTCCATGGAATTCCGTAGAAGTTTCATGAAAATGTTGCAGGATTTTTCAAAATTTTTAATTTCTGTTATTTTGCTATACTTTTAAAAGTACTTGTCCAAATAATACCAAATTTGAAATGTAAGGACTACTCTATCACTTACATGAGTGTACAAAATTTCAGAGTCATAGATTGAAAGGTGCAGAGTTGTTGGTGGCCAAATATTTAATCAAAATGTAATTTGCCATTATGTTGAGATAATTTTACAATTTTGTATCAAAATTTCTCCACAAAATCAGGATTTAGAGAAGCATCTAGAATGCCTATATGCACCATGTATTAAGTCTCAAGCTTCAATGGGAGCCAAGTTATAGGTAGCCAAATATTTTACCAAAATTTGGATTTCTGTAATTTTAGTATCATTTTGATAGCATTCATTGAAATGTTACAAAAACTGGCAGGTATACAGGTTATCATTACATTTGTATATGCACATAGTTTCAAATTTCTAGCTTTAAATGAGACTGAGTTATAGCCTGCCAAACACGTTGCCAAAATTTAAATTTCGGTTAGTTTCCTCTAATTTTAGAACTACATATCCAGATTTAACCAGAGTTGTAACATTTACACTACTATACCACATGGTCATTTCTGAAAAAGTTCATATTTTCAGCTTTTAATGGGATTGAATTAAAAGTAGCCAAACTTTCACAACATTTAAAAACTTAATTTTGCAAGAATGTAAACTACAAATTTATAAACCCCTGAAACTTTAAAATTAGAGAAGGCAATACCATTAAATTTGGCAGGTTCTTAGACCTTACATGGAGACTGTGTGTGCCAATTTTATTAATTGCTTGCTGTGAGAAATTGCAAAGTAACATCTGTACATAAAGCCAAATCCCATGAGTCTTTGTGAAAATTGTAGAATTTCATAAAAAATTCCATAAAATTGGAATTTTCTAATTTCGCTCAGCCTTATCTGGGGGATTCTAATTAAGGGATGGGGGTATAAGAGGCAGGTAGCATGGGGGTCAACAGTTTCTGGAGTTAGATGCACAGTTTCAACAAGAAATGGACAGCTGTGCTGGGTAACACAACAGTGGTAAACCCCCAGGTTGAAGCAAGACAGCACAGAGTATCAACAATTCCAGCCTGAATGCAGGATATTTAAGGATCACAACCAGTAAATTTATGATCCAGGGAGCCTGGTGTACATGCAAGTTTAGGACTTAGAGGTACTCAAAAAGATATAGTGGTGGAAGACAATGTCTTGGGCAGAAGGAAGAGATAATTCTGGCTATTCCAACAGGGTAGGTTGATAGGAAAATGAGTAGGTGACTCATATTTTAAGGGAGTTTGTCACTGTAAAGAAAAAAGAGGATATAAGTGGGATCAGTAGTTCTACTGAGTCAATCTGGCTATGCCAAAAGAGAAGGGGGGGGTAGTCACCCAGAGAGGAACAGCAGGACTTCAAAAAGCTCAGCCCAACTTATCAAATGTAGTAGTGATATGTGCATTGTTAATGTTAAATTCCACAAAAAAATTATGGATGCTTCATCTACAGTATATGCTATTATAAATATGTGAGAAAATGTTACTAATCATTTTTTTCTTCTGCAAAATTAAAACTGCTTAACTAATTTATCCAGTTGAGTTAGACACCAGGATACACTGACTATGGTTATGCATGTCAAATGTTAACTGTATGCATGCAAGAGCAAATAAATTATGAACATCCAGATTTGTGATAGTTTTCACAAAGCTTTGCCAAGTATTTACAAAGTAAAGTTTTGAACCACTTTAACTTAAACATCTCTTATCTAATTCTCTCCATATTTAGACAATTCTATAAGCATTACAGAAAGGTTATCTATACTAATCTACACATGTCTCGCTCCAAAGTTGCCTGTGTTATATGCAGATGAAAGTTGTTCATGAAATTTCCTGAAAAAACTAAAATGACAGATTTTGAGCACATATAATTTTAAGATGATGCATCATATTGTCATGAAATCTGGCACATTGTTAAAATACCTATCATCAAGAAATCATGCTAAATTTGGGCAGGCTCTCCTCTTCAAATTGCACAAGATGCAACCAACCCGAGGGCAACTTATACCATATTTTCTGGGAATGTCCTCCCACTGCAGCCCTGTGGGCTAGTATTCATCAAAAGGCAGACCTCCTTCTGGGTATTAGTGATTTGTTTACCCCAGAAATATGTCTGATTGGGGACTTCTCTGGAGTGATGATTTTACAGAGAGATACTACATGGCTCTGATTTCTCTTTCTCTCAAAGCAGTAGTTCTACAGCACTGGAAGGCCTCCGCAGTCATTACTTATGCAGAATGGCTCCAAGAATTACTGTCTAAACTGAGGATAGAGAAGATGATTGCAAGCTTAAATAATCAATTACCCCACTACAGAGCCCAATGGGAAACATTGCATACGTTATACAGTCTTTAATCTATGTGTAGACAAATATATGTTGCTCCAACTTTGATGTGTAATTAATGGTCCATCCTCTCTTCTGGAATGCTAAGGGGGTAAGGGGGTGGACGGCAGGGGGTGGGGATTCAGTAGGATAAGTATATGTATCTGTATATATTAATTGTGTCTTTAATGTTTTTGTGTAGACTATGATGTTTGGTTGTATTGTTATACAAAAATGTGAATAAAATATATTGAATTTAAAAAATAAAAAGAAATCATGCTAAATTTAAGATTTCTGACCCAATAGACAGGTAAGGTATATGCAGATAAAAATGTTTATGAATCTTTGCACAAACAATAAAATTACAGCATTTGAGCGCCTTTAATTTTGAAACTGTCCATCCACATTTCTTGCTATTTGGCATGTTGGTGGCCATTGACCCAAATATTACGTATTCCAAATTTCAGAGCTCTAGTTTGAAAAGTGGCTGAGTTATAACCAAATTACTAAATTTTAAAAAGCCAGTGAAATTCAAATGAAATTCTGTGAAAGTTTGCAGAATTTTGCACAATTTCATCTAAATTTTGCAGATTCAGAATTTTCTTATTCTGCACAGCTCTAGTAGCAAGACAAATGTATTCCAGTACTTCATATCATCTGTGATAGCCCCCACCATTATATTGTATAGCAACTCACTGACCTATGCTGCATCACAAATTGTATATCTATATTTTTTAATATGTCTTTGTACTCATCAGTTCTGAACTATATCAAGTCATACTGTTTATTGCATGTATGTGAGGAGGGGCTCTGCAGAGGTGCCCATGTGCATCCATTGTTATCATAATTTGATGGTGCTTCATATTAGCTTATTAGGGGCTGCGTTTAGATATGGTTTCATCTTGTGTTGCAGTACAAGTACATTCATGTATTTTTTTTTCGTTGTATATGTTGCCTATTCTGGTGTGTGTGTGTGTGTGTGTGTGTGTGTGTGTACACTGTGAGGGTGGTCCTGACTGTCTGTTCCTGTATTGTCACCTGTGTGACCACATGACCACATGTGAATGTTCATGGAGATGGGTCGAAACTCAGACCACTCAGACCTGCCACCCCGCTCCCCCCCAGTCAGCGGCGGGTGGCAGCTCCCCTCCCACAAGCCACCTGGCCACTTGCCGACTGACAGCATATAGTATGGCTCTACGCCCATTGGTTCCCAGCATGGGCCAATGGGTGTGCAGACCGTACTGTACTACACAGACCCGAAATGTGAATGAACCATTCACATTTCAAAACTGTGAAGTACAGTAAGGTCTGCACGCCCATTGGCCCACACAGGGGACCAATGGGCATACAGCCATACTGTACAATGTCAGTTGGCAGGCAGCCAGGCAGCTTGCAGGAGGGGAGCTGCCACCCACCACTGACTGGGGGAAGGGGGGTGGTGGGTCTGAGTGGGCAGGTGGGGAGGGAGGTACCGATGGCCCACCTGGGCTTTTATGTACTTCTAATGCCCATGTTCAGGCTGGGGTTCGGGTCCACTGGATCACCACAGAATAGTTATATTTTGAAAGCCCACGATTGGGCATGAGAGCAGGTCCACTGAACCACCAGGAATTTGTTTTATCTATCAAGCCCATGATCAGGCATGGGAGCAGGTCCACTGGACCACCAGGGAGTAGTTTTATCTATCAAGTCCATGATCAGGCTGGGGAATGGGTCCACTGGACCACCAGGAACAGTATACATTCATTTGCCTGCGATTGGGTGTGGGGGTAGGGTCCACTGGACCACCAGGGATATTGATGCATTACATCCATGTTCAGGTGGGGGGGCATGATGCCTGACCTGTGTCTGGGGAGGTCGGGTGGCCATCCATAGCTAGCGGCTGCTGTGTTGTGCCCTGCAACATGGCAGCTCACCTGTGGGTGGCCAGAACTTGCTCCTGCTTTTCAAGGGCAGATCTTTGTGCCCCCTGTGCGGTGCAAGGCAGGTTTGTGCCTGCTTATGCCCCGCACATCCAGGGCTGAATATCAGGATGTGCCGGATATGCATGGGCACACCCCCTGCACTTGCACCATATATATTACTGGTGCGCCCTGGTGCATTGGGAATCGTGCAGTGCAACATCCCCATTTGAATATCACATCAGGGCACATCACTGGGTTACACATGGTGCACCACTGCTGCGCCATGTGCAACCCCTTTGAATATCCCACCTGTGTAGCACAACAATTAGAAAGTGCAGTTATGTGGCTCAGTGGTTAGTGAAAAAATTGCTAGTTTACACATTTCTCACTGCCCACAATACCATTATTTTGCAGCCATATTGGCTCTTGCTAGATTTTGTTTCAAATATAGCAAACAGACAGCATGGACTTCCTTTACAATTGCTGAGGTTTAACCATTTTCAAACACTGAGAAAGTCACAGAAGCTGAAGAATTGAGCAGTCACATAGCACAGAAGCTAACAGTCACATGGTTGGCAAGTCAGATCACAAAGGGATGCTGTCTCCTTCATAGTCAACTGGAACCATTACTAGGCTTGTTAAGGATGAACTCCTGAACTACTAGAAAGTTTTTCACATCTCAAAAAAAATTAAAATAAAGACATTTTTTTGACAAACAACATGTATTGTATGAAAAACAAAACACTAAACTAGTTGTGTACTTGTGAAATAATGCCATCTCAGAGGCTTAAGAGTTCAAAAGATTGCAACCCCTTCAGGCTCATGATTTATGAGCTTGTTATGGGATTGCATTTTTCTGTCTCTTGTGGGAATTCTTCAGCTTATGTGTTTTTCTCTTTGTTTGAAAATGTTTTTAAAACCTCAGCATTTCTCAGATCCCTTCAATAGCACAAGTTTCTTATACACAACCATTTTTTAGTATTTATTTTCTCTCTGATATATAATATATATATATATATATATATATATATATATATATATATATATATATATATATATATACACACACACATATACTGTAGTTTCTGTTATATTTGCTGTTTTTTAAGTCTTGCGTTCTTCATGATGCTGACTGCCCCACTAATATTTAGTACCTGCTAATAATACCCTGTCAATGGCAGGAGGGACAAAGAGGCATGGAAACAGAAGAGAAAAAGAAATAAAAAATTAAAAATAAAAGCCAAGACAACCTCTTTCACCAAGCTAAATGGCACTCGGAAACTCAGCGCAGTGACTGTCCCTGAACATTTATTTACCCTAGCTCTAGAAGTGCAGATTGAAACTACAGCAAAAAACGAAGGAAACAAAACACAGTAAAACCTTACATTTCTATTAACAACCCAACTGCTGAGGTACTCGTCTCTCCTCACTCCAAAAACACGTCTATTGTGAGGCTGAAGGCTCACACATGATACAGCCTGTCACAAGTGAGAGGCGCAGAGACAAAATAAGAGCCCCCCTAACACTTCCCTTTCCCCTTCCCAATGGGGATCCCTGAAAGTTCCCGCAAGCTCTGGCCATCCGCTCTCCTTGCCACAGGTCTAACAAATTGTCGCTGAGGGAGACAGAGCATTTGAAGAAAGTGGGTCAGGAATATTCTTCACCCTTTCACCCTTTTAAAAGTCTCAAGGTGAGCTGTCTTTACCTGCCAGCTGTCTGCACAGCAATAGCGCCAACTGGGGTTCTCTCATGGCTTCAAGATGATTAGGAAATCAGGAGAGGTGAGTGGAAGTGTGGTCTAGCTTTAGTGAAACAGATTTTAGCTCACACAAAAATGGAAAGAGAGGCTCTCCCTCTATTCCCCACAAGAGTTTTTCAGCACCCGCTGTGTCTCTCTGTTATGCCTCCAGAAATAGCTGGACTGCCTCTAACATCTGAAGTGCGTAATTAAAAGACTGTGGATAAGTTGGGAATGGACACATCACTAACATTTCAAGACACTAATATTTTCTGGACTACAGTACATATATACTATATATATATATATATATATATATATATATATATATATATATATATCTTATAGTGGAACAGTAGTGCCACTATAGTTAGGGCTGAGTAGGCAGTTTAATGTTAAACCCCAATTTTTGCACTTTAATAACTTAATCATTCAACCAATTTGCATGAAATTTTGCATGCACAGTCTCATGTATTAGATTTATGGATGTGGCAAGTTTTGTTTCAGTTGGATGTGTGAATTCCGAGGTCTGGATAGAGCAAAACATGAATTTTTGGGTGTGTTTTCCCCCATTGGTTTTACTGGGTTTTCTGTCAAGGTGGTTAGCACCCAGACCATTTAGTTTTGGTCTGAAATGTTCAGGGTAGAAAGGGGCTGGCCCATAGATGTGCCTTTTGCTTGCTTGGTGAAAAATATTAATCTATTCCAAAGTTATTTAATTTTGAAATTAGCACTTCAAAATAGCTGTAGGAAATGAAAAAATGATATTTTTTTCATATTGATGTCATCCTTTTTCATGAGGGGGGGACATCCTTTTTCATTTGCCACCATCTTGCTTTCTATTTAACCCCAGAAATAAAAAGTTTGAAAGCTACAAAACTCACATTCTGAAGAGCGACCAACACAATGTATCTTGCTCTTCGAGACCTCCTTAGCTGGATTCTGCACTTAACTGTTGGAGAAATGCTCTTGAAATGCATTTTTTTTTTAAAGATTATAAATCTTTTCTCATGACCAAATTCTGTTTTTATCCTATGGATTTCATGCAAAAATTTTTGTATGAGATTTTCCTGTTGCTGATTTTATCCTGTTTTTGTCAAGAACAGTAGTGCAAAAATGGTTTGGAATTTTGGTTTAAAGTTTCCAGGGTATGAAGGGCTTGGCCCACGGATGTGTCTTTTGCTGGTTTGGTGAAAAAATATTAATCCATTCCAAAGTTATAACATTTAAAAATGTTGAGTTCAGAGCATGCTCAGTAACCACATCTAAATAGCTGTGTGAAATGAAAAAGGAATCCCTGGTATCTAGTGCCATCTGTACCATCCAGCCACTGATGCCATTCATATTTTCTGCTTCCCTGGTGTCTAGTGGTACCCCCACCCTATGATTACCATCCTCATAATATTTCCTGTTTTCCTGGTATCTATTGGCAACTCCCCCCATCACCTTCCCTGTTATTTTTTATATTTTCCTGGTATCTAGTGGTATCCCCCCACCCACTGATTGCCATCCCTGTAAAGATAAAATACTTCCCAGGTGTCTAGTGCCACCCTCTGATTGTCATGCCCATAATATTTGTTCCCACCATCCTGCAGGCAGCATATCAGGCATAGGGTGTTTCTTGGGGTTGTTATGGTTTTCACATAATGATTTTGCCTGTCCTGAGTCTTGGTGACTCAGTGGTGAGGTCTTTCTTGAGCTTCTCTACCCTAATGCTCACCCCACTCCCTGAGCAAACAAGGTCAGACATCATATATTTTCTTCAGGCAGTGAAGACTAAATAAGAATAGGTTGAACATTAGAGCTGAGAATCCCAAGGAACACCCCATCACTGATTTGTAAAAAAAACTCAGGACAGGCAAAAATGATAATGTTGTTTCGTTGTGCTGCATGAGGGGTGGGGGTGGGGAGTTAGGGTTGGAAACCCTAACACCACATTTTCCTACTTTTGTTGCTGTAATCTGAACCCTAACTGGTGCATTAAGATAGTTTTTTAAAAGAATGCCCATTATTTTTGAGATAATAGAATCGTATCGTCATTCACGCAGGTCCCTTGGGGACCTGCATGAACACAACCATCTGGATGTGGAAGTGCAGGGCCTGGAGTTACCTGCACTTCCATGCCTCCATAGATGCAAACATCCTTCTGCCGGTATTTCCATGGCACAATTTGGCAGCATGGTGAAGTTACAAGGTAATTTTAGGGTTCTATGTGTACCCCATGAATATCTTGGGGGTATTGTGTGTCAGTGTTATTGAACTCATTAAGCCTTTTTTATATATAGGCTGCTCATTAAAGGGACACTGTCAACCTGTTTTGCATCGTGTTATTTCTAGTTAAAACCCCACATTTTATGGTTGCTTGCCTTTTCGTAAATTCATTAATGTTGCTGTTTGTTTTGCCTGTCTCCTGTTTAGTAGTATTGAAATGCATGATAAAGTATATTTATAAACAAGTTTGTTTTGTTTCAAAACATGAGTCAATTCTTCTTGAATACTTCCTAAACATTAGAAGCACCCCCACACAGTGCAGTCACTCATGAGGCAGTAACCACCTAAACTAACACTGCATCATGAGTGGCTAGACTGTATTGGAGGTGTTCCCAAGTCTAGGAAAGATGCAGCGGGAGTTGATCAAGGAATGTAAACAAACCAGTTTTGGTGTGATAACACCAGTATGGTGGGCAGTGTGTTTTTCACCTTTTAAAAGAAAACAAGAATCTGAATCAAACTACTACCTACATCAGCAGTCTTTACAGAATCTTAGCAATCATAAAATGTGTTTTTTAAACAAGGGACACTTTGAGGCCTAAGTGGGTTGACAGTGTCCCTTTAACTCCAAAGACTGATGATATAACAGCTTGTTAAAGTCACAATGTTATCCTGTGGGAAGTGTCATTTTTGAATTTGTATGTTTTTTGTAAGGGTGTTTTGGCAATGTGGGAAGCAATTTATCTACTTCACTTTAATTGTCTTTTGTTGGGCTCGCATCAAAGAAAAAAGATATATCAAATGTTCCTTTTAAGTCCTGCTGGTTCATTGTATACAGGCAACAATGTGTTTTTCCATGTTTTAGCCATAACTCAGTCTATTTTTGTCAGTTTGTTATGAAACTTACTATTATTATACTCCAAGAGGAGGTACATATTGTTTACATTTTGGATGACTGGCAGATTTTAATTGCATATTTGGCACCATAGTGAAGCTGAGATATAATTTTGGGGTGCTGTGCATACCACAAAAATTTCTGGGAGTGGTTCATATGTTAGTCTTGTAGTACTTATTGTGATCTTTCATTTGATATATAGATTGCCTCTTAACTCCAAAGACCGACAGAGTTAACGTTTTTTTTAAAGTTCCAATGTGGCAAAAAAAAGAAGTCAAAATTCTTCTATCATGAGAATGAATCTTCTTTCACAAGATTTTCATGTGCTCATGAAAGAAGAATGTGAAAAAAACCTAAGTCAAAATTCTTCTTTTGTATCACTCTATTCTGTTTTGTATCATTCTTTCATGAGCCATGCAAAAGAAAAAAAATCGTCTTGCAAAAGAATATTTTCTAAATGCTCCAAAACCATATTTAGGGTTTTAAAACAATAAAAACAAGTGCATTAGCTAAATTGGTCCTGTTTAGTTAGAGTCATGTGTTGGTGTCTCTGCAGGGCATCATTTTTATGGATTTTCAAAAAAAAACAGAAACAAGATGGCTGATATACGAAAGAAGAATTTTATGTCACAAAAGAGGGTTACCCCCTCACAAAAGAGAAATTCTATTTTGTATGGCCAAATCCATCTTTTGTATCAGACATCTATCAAAAAGTCCCTACTAAGCATGCTCAGAACTGAAAATTCGAATCCTTATAACTCTGGAACAAATTAATGTTCTTTCATCAAACCAATGAAAGGCACAATTCTGGGGCACATCCTTTCTATCCTGAACATTTCAGAACAAAATTCCAAATGGTCTGGGCTGTAGGTGATGAAAACAAAAAAAATAAAAAAAAAGGTTTTTCCTAAAAACTTATTATCTGGACTTTGAAAGCCACACATCTGACCAGAATGAAATTAGCTACATAAACAAACCTTGCTCCCTAGACCATATAAGTAAACTTTTGTGCAATTCCATTAAATGGGTGTGAAGCTATTTATGATGCAAATTTAGGGGTTTAACATTAAGCAGCCAACCCAACCCTAACTATGCCCCTATAATATATACTGTACATATACATATATATTATAGGGACACAGTCATGCCCCTATAGTTAGGGTTCAACTTCCACCTCTATGTTAAACTAAAAATGTTGCACTTTAATAACATCACTATCATTCAAGTGATTTGCATGAAATTGTGCATGCTCCATCAGAGAACAAAGATATCTTGATGTGGCAAGTTTCGTTCTGTTTGGATGTCTGGGTGCAGAGACATGAAGCATCAAAAATTTGAAAATTACTGTTTTTTGTAAAATTCTTTGTCACGTTGCTGCAAAAAAACAGGAATTTTGGTCTGAAATGTTTAGGATGCAAAGGTCTTGGATCGCAGATGTGCCTTTTTAAGATTTGTTAAAAAATAATAATCCATTCTAAAGTTATTAAATTTCAAAGTTTCCCATTATTTTCTATGGGACCAGTTAGATGTTCTGCTCGAAAAAGGATTCTTTATCTCAAATGTAGAATCCTTTTTCACAAACACAGGATCTTTTGCCTCAAATGTGGAATCTTTTTCTGTGCTGCCACTATCTTGTTTTCGGTTAGCGATGACAACAAAATTAAATACCTAAACATTATTCAAACAATATTTATTGTATAGCTAAAAAACTGTTACAAAATATGCATATCTCACAAAATATTTCTCATACAAACATAATACTTCCATAAATAGCAGATACAGTTCATAAAATCATAACTTAAATCCTAAAACATTCTTCATAATAATGACTTATACATGTTTCCATCAGTCAGTCATAGTCTAACAAATCCAGTACATTGCACATATATCCCCTCATAAAGTTACTATTCTTCACTTTATATTACTAATAGCTTGAAAATATTTAGCGACCCTTGTCACGGTCCAAATATCCTCAGTGTTAATTAGAATATTAGTTAATGTTCCCTTATCTTTTTGATATACTTCTTTTGTAAAAGGGGCCAACCAGTATGCTCTGGGCTTAAGGTACCAGGTGCAATACCACAACACATGCTCTAAGTCTTCGTTGCCTCCATTGTTACAGTCGTACATTCCTCAGAGTATATCTTTTTTTTTATATTTATATAATAACATATTACTCTGGAATTGTTCAAATTTGTAGTTTGAGAATAATGCTCTGAGTTTAGGATCTGTATGGCTTACCAAATAAGGTTTTAGCCCAAAGCAAAAATTGTTTAATGTGAACCACTTGGAGTATTTTGATTTTACTATTTGCTGGAGATCCTGTGTATTCCAATAGTTATTTATTTTTTTGGTCACATATTTTTGGTATTTGACCCTCAATGTAATCACACGATCAACAGCCTTTTTTAGATTTCTAAGTTAGTGTTTTTCCCAGTAAGATTCAAGAACCATAGGCTAAAACCCATATCTAAAACCCAAGTTGAACCATTCTTCCTTTCTGTTCATTATTTTGCAAGCATATTTTCTGTTAGTTTAATTAACCGTATCCAATAGTTAACTTTCCATATTTCCATGGCTGCTTTCACATCAGTGAGCACTAACTTGGATCTTATATATGCAGATGGGCAAGCATGCCCAACTTTCAAAATGCAGCAAAGTAATTTATATAGTGGTGACATTAACACTTTCAAATCATTAATTTCTCATATTTCTGTCCCATACAACAACTTTGCCTCAAATTTAGCTTTAATAGCATTTATAAGTTGTTTAACCATTATTCCACCAAATTTTGCATTAAACCTTACCAAGCCTGCCAAGGTTTTCTTTAGCTTGTCTACCAGTAGATCTTTTTGTGCAGTCCAGCAACTGTTACAGTAGTAGCCACAGACATTGCCAGCTATTTCCAGATGTTTTGTGAAATTTCTAAAGAGTTTCTCTCTGCTGCCCCTACTGTAGAAATGGAGAAAGCATTAGATATATCTGGAAATATCACAGAAATTTCATTAAATAACTGTCAGTGTTTGTGGCTGATACTGTACCATGAAATAAAATACCTAAATACAGATATTTATCTACTATCTCTATTTTATCATTGCCTAATAGCCATGATCCATTAGTTTGTGTTTTACTATTCTCAAAAATTACTATTCTAGTTTTAAGTTAATTTTTAATTTTAACTGAGTGGACCTTTGCTGTATATAGTTCAACTTGGTTTTTAGACCTTTTTTTGATAATGAGATCAAGACAATGTCGTCAGCGTATGTAACAGAGTTGTCTTAATTTTGGGAGAGTCAGCATTGAGTGATTCAATATCTATAAGCATTTTTTCAATGTACAGGGACAACGGGGGGCTAAAACACACGCCTGGCTAACACCATGATTGATATCAAATGGTATTGACAGTTGTCCTTCACATCCTAGCTTCAGTCTGGCCCATGTTCTTGAATATAACTCTGCTATAATTGCAACAAGGGAATGATTAATACTTTGGTCTACAAGAAGAGTCCACAAAATACTTGCGAGATATAGTGAAATGCCAATAAATAATCTATAAAAATGTGATATACCTCCTGTTTTCTAATTTTAACATATTTTTCTATAACATGCCTGAGAACAAATATATTATCACACATAGAGAAATTCAATCTAAACCATGCTTGGTACTTAGACAACCCACCAGTATTTGCTGTTTCAGTTTTTAACCTCTCCAACTGACATCTACTAAATATTTTTACATTTATATCCAATAAGCTGATGGGCCTATACATGTTTCCATCAGTCAGTTATAAATTACATAAGTTACATAAATCTCCTTTTTATGAAGTGGTATCTAATTGGCATCTTTCCATGTGGTGGGATATGTGCAAGCTGTTATACACTTATTGTAAAAGATGGTAAGACACTTACCCAAGAGTGTAGGTGCACATAAGTATACTTCAGCAGGAATGCCATCTGGCCCTGCAGCTTTTTGTTTTTTGAGGGAATATATTGCCAAATAGACCTCCTCCAGTGTTATTAAGTTAAAAGTATTTTGTGTCTCCTCTATCTGAAATGTTGTGTTTTCTTCAGAAACATCAAAAAAATGGCAGAGAAATGTTGAAGCCATTTTTCTTCCAGAATATATGTATCTATATCTACTTTAAATTTATCTGTGCCTTTGGCAACAAGAATCCAAATTGATTTAGCATCTTTATTTGTTACCGCCTTTAACATAAGTTGCTACTGTGTGACAAAAAAGGCTTGCTTTCTTTCCTTTATAAGTGTCTTGTATTGCTTTCTTACACTATTTATTTGTTTTAAAAGTTGTCTGTTCCCCTTTTTTGAAGGATGTATATAATTTTCTAATGTGACCCTTCATCTTTTGACAGTCCTTATCAAACCAAAAGTTAGTTTTTAAAACATTGCTGCTCTTAATAGGATATTCCATTTTAGCGCTTATGTTTTTAATTAAACTACTCATCTCTTGCATCAAACAGCAGTGATCGAACATCAATGAATTCCTAACCTCTTCTGCCAATATAGAATTCATCAATATAGGTAGTATTTCCTTTTGAATATTCTGCCTCCAAATGATTTTTTGAAAGCTCTAACTTCCGTAAATATTATTGGATCCTATGATACAGGAAGATGGATGTATATTGATTAAAGCAATTAAGGATCCTTTTACAGATTGTTTGCATATACTAGCCTGTGATGACTGTAAGTCTAATAGTCAAATTGATCTAGAAGTGATTAATTTGCGGCTTGCAGATTGCATACTTAATCAGGTAGACAAGGTAGATAATCTGGGATTACATATTATGGATCCAAGGGAGATGAAAACACAAATAACATATGTCCACCCAATGAATGAAAAAAACTTACACAGAATTTCTCTGTCTGATAGATTTAGGTTATTGGCTGGCTATAATGATGACTGACCCTTTGCCCAACAAAGCTATCTGCCAAATTGTGGAATGGAGGATATACGTGGCTTATTTTATCTCTCCTGGAATATAGCAGGATGAATTAATAAACTAGTGAACAACAAATGTAAAAATGTTTTATTGGGGCATGAAGTCTTATGCCTAGAAGAAACATGACATACAGATAATCATATTATTGAATTAAATACGTACGAAGCATACCACAGTTCTGATTCAAGACACACACTGAACTTGGCAGATGTTCTGCAAGGCTTATTATATTTGTTAAAATAGGTACTTTCCATAAAGTGACAATTTGGAAAATAACTGGGAATTGTATTGCAGTATTTGTTACAGATTGGGACACAAGAAATTGTAATTATAAACTGCTATGTCCCTCCAGATATTTCCAATTTCTGTACTCCAGTGATTTGGATAGAGTTTACTAATATATTGATGGAGACAATATAGGTATTCCCTCATGCTGAAATTTTGCTAATGGGAGATTTTAACACCTGTACAGGGCTATTTGATGGTTTATTGGATAATCCAATGTATTGCCATATGAGCACATGGGGAAAACTTCCACTAAGAAGATCAAAAGGTAGTAAGTTGAATAACTCAGGCAAACAATTAATCAAGCTATTGAAAGAGTTCAACTTATACCTAATAAATGGAAGATACCAATGGGACCTTGATGGTGATTTTACCTCTGTATCCAAGGTCCCAGTACTTACTGGAAAAAAATGAATGTATTAATAACTGGAGAAAGTGATCACTTTCCACTTATTTTGGAAACAGCAAAGCAAAACATTGACCCCAAAAAAATAGGTTTAGTATACACCAACAGTTGTTTTTACCTAATTGGGGCTCCTACAATCAGATTCTGAGGCTACTTTTTCTTTTTTTATATAGCATTTTTTCTTTTCTGGGCTTCAGGGGCAGAGACATACTGTGGTCCTCAGCAGAAGAAAACAAACTCAGCTGCACACTCAAAACAGCAGAAAAATCCAGTGCTAGGATACTTTTAAAACCATTTGGTTTATTGAGATAAAGGTAGTGGTAGCACCCCTGCACATTATCAAACACAGCCTGACATCATTTCAGATGCTTTATCAAGACCATCTTGATAAAGCATCTGGGTGACGTGAAATGTTGACATAAATCTGCAGTGGGGTGCTACTCATTTACCTTATCTCAATGAACCAAATGGTTTTAAAAGTATACTAGTGCTGGATCTTTTTCTGCTGTTTTGAGCATGCATCCAAGTTTGTTTTCTTCTGCAGTGTTGTATTTTTTTCTGGCTCCACTGCAGGTTCATTGAGCCACTCAATTTGTCCTGTTTGCACATTCTGTGGTCTTCCCTCAGAGAATCTCAATCTGCCCTGCACACAGAGCTTCATTGAGCCTCCCCCGGTGCCACATTTTCCCATTTTCTCCCTCATTATCCAGGGACACCAAAACATGATTGCACATGCACATGGAGGTGTGCATGCATTCCATGACTCTGGCGATGACCCCTTCCTCCCAACCTGGCCTAATGCCTGCCTCCTTATGGCTTGGCACTGCCACCTAGCCTCCATCGGGTAGCAGCCCAGAGCCAGGAAAACCCATGTCCCTCCCCTGGAGAGGAGATCTGTCTTGTGGCCCCTCAATCCAGCTCCTTACCCTTCCCCCCAGCTGACCCCAGGCACCCTAAGCTTGTTCACGAACCTGGGTTGCTGGCATGGAAGGAGGTAAGGCATCTAGCGCCTCAGCTCTCCACACCACTAGGCCAGCTGTTGGGGTTATTTTTTCAATAGCTTACATATAAATGTGTTTTTAACATGCCAGAATCCTTTTTTCACAAATTGTGGAACAGGATCCTTTTTCACAATTTGCAAAAAGGTTTTTTCTTTTTCTGCAAATTGTGAAAAAAGAACAATGGAAAATATTTTTTTTTTCGCAATTTGCAAAAAAGGAATTTTAAGACAACAGTTTCTTTGTCACTCTGCAGTTACCAGTTTGTGATTTTGGTCTGAAATTTTCAAGGTACAAAGGGCTTGCCCCACAGATGTGCCTTTTGCTGTTTTGGTGAAAAGATAGTACAGTACTTTGCTCTGGAGTTCTGTGGGTTTAAATGTTGCTTTTTTTCCTGTAGGATAACATTGTAATGTAAGGTGTGCACAGTTGTTTCTTTGTCACTCCACTGTGAAGAAATGGTTTGTAATTTTGCTCTGAAATTTTCAGGGTACAAAGGACTTGCCCCACTGATGTGTCTTTTGCTGGTTTCATGAAACTAAATTAATTTGCTGTCAAGTTACACGGGTTTCAAATGTTTCTGTTTTTTCTATCGGATGACACTTCAATGTGAGATGTTTCTTTGGTGCTCCCACAGGCAAATGAGGATGCTATTACACTATATAGAAAATTATGCATGGATACCATTATTGACTGATGGGAGCACAGGGCCCTCCAAGAAATAGGGTTATGGTTACAATATCTCAAAAATTATGGATAAATGGCAGTGTGCGCTCCCACATGCAAATACAAATACAATTATGGAGTGATGGGAAAGCAGGATTTATGGTAGGATGGCAGCGCAAGGCCCAGAGGGCACTGCGCTCCAACAAACAAATATCCATAGCATTCTGGGGTGATTGGAGTGCAGAGCCAAGTGGGCCCTGTGCTCCCACAGGGAAATAAGGATATAATTAGAATCTCTCAAAAATTATGGAACAGTGGGAGTGCAGGGCCCACAGGGCCCTGCGTTCCCACAAGCAAATAAGGCTACAGTTATACTATTTCAAAATGTAAGGATATTTGTTGCAATAAACTTTGTTAATAGATCAGTTAGGGTTCCAGTTACAAAAACTGGGAAATATGGTGTTAGGGTTTCCAACTCTAACATCCCACCCCCACCCTACATGCAGCAACAGGCATGGGTGGGTGTGCTTTGTGGTTGTCAACCATAACACTCACTCCTTTCTCCTATACTGTACTCATCTCAGCTTATTTACTTATGGAATGGGATGAGGGTTAGGGTTGACAACCCCAATGTGGTCGCCCCATGCCTGTTGTTGCATGTAAGGTGGGGGCGGGGTGTCAGGGTTGGAAACCCTAACGCCACATTTCCCAACTACTGTTGCTAGAACACTCACTGATGCAATTACAAAGTTTTTGCAATGAAATATATATATATATATATATATATATATATATATATATATATATATATATTATACTGCCACAGTAGTGCCAGTATAGTTAGGTGAAAGGTGACTTCTTTGTTAAACCTACATTTGTGAATGTTAATAACTTTGGAACCATTCAATGAATTTGCATGACATTTGTCACACTTAATGTCATGGGGTAGGTCTCTTTACCTGCCAAAGATTGTGGGAATTCATTGTGTGGTTTCTGAGATACAGAATGTTGAAAAAAACAGTAAAATCTTAGTTTTTTGTATTTCTTTGTCCACCTGGATCTCAGAAACGGCTTTAGGTTGTGATCTGACATTTTCTGGGTAGAAAGCCTTTGCCTCATAGATGTGCCTTTTGAAGGTTTGGTGAAAATATATTAATCTGTTAAAGTTTCCCATTATAGCCTATGGGGAAAAAATATATGATCTGAAAGTGAAAGCAGGTAAAGAGCCCCAAAAAACAGTTTCTTTGCCACTTCATAGCAAGAAAATGGTTAGGACATTTGGGCTGAAATTTGCAGGGCGGCAAGCCCTTGCCCAACAGATGTGTCCCTTGCTGGTTTGATGAAGAAATGGACACTGGTTCCACAGTTACAGCACTCTGAAGTTGTGCATTTTCTCATAGGATAACATTGTGGCAGTCATGGTGCCTTTTGGTGGCTATATCTTGAAAACGATTCAAGATATGGATCTTTTTGTAAGCACAGCTTAATACACTTTTTGGTGTATTAAGCATGCATGGAGGTGGCCAGGCCATGAATACAACTGTGAAGGAATTTTTTCCAAAGTTTCTATGGTTTCTGAGATATTGCAACTTTTGCAGCATAAGTGTTACCTGGAATGGCTCTAGGTGTGCACTACACCTCTATACTTATGGGTACATGGGCTCTGCATTCTCACATTTGTATCCCATTATGCAATAATGGGAGCGCAGGGCACTACATTTTGCAATAGTGGGAGTGCAGGGCCTGGAGAACCCTGTGCTCCTACACAGAGATGTGATATCATTAAAATATCAGTACACTTATGTATACTGTAGATGGGAGCGTAGGGCCCTCCAGGCCATGCGCTCCCACATGAAAATCAGAGACAATTAAAAAATGTAAGCATGATGGGACCGGGTCCTGCGTTTCCACAGCCACATATGAATAATGTTACACTTTCTCAAAAAGAAGGGAAATTCATTGCAAAAAAACGTTGTTAATGTATAAATTAGGGTTATCATTACAGCAACAATAGTTTGCTACACCCCCACTCTCCACACACCAACAGACATCGGGGTGTGCCTTGGGGTTGTTGGGCCTAACTCCTTGATGCCTGTTGGTGTGTGGAGAGTGGGGTTGGGGGGTAGGGTTGGTAACCCTAACATTGAATTTCCAAACTTTTGTCTCTGTAATGACAACCCTAACTGATACATTAATGACGTTTTTTGCAATGAATATACCTATCTGTATGTGTGTGTGTACATATATATATTGTAACACGGCACTGGGTAAAGTTGTGGAAGGGCGTTACCTCCCAGCACGTATGTTCCATTTTTTCTCTGCCAGGACTACAGAACATGGTACATACACTACAAGTCCCAGAAGGCATTGCACCACAACTTCACAGAGTTAAGTACTTGATTAAGAACAGGTGCAGGAGGGTGATTGCCTGCATAAAAGAAGGCTCAGACAATTGCTTGTGTCTCAGTACCTGATTAGGAACAGACCTGGAGCCTGGCTGGGGAACATTTGCAGAAGGATTTTTACTTTGGAGAGAGAGAAATCTGAATCAACTGACTGCCTGGTTTGGAACTTTTGTTTGGCCTTCAACAACGAATTGGATTTTTACTTTGGAAAGAGAGAACTCTGAATCAACTGACTGCCTGGTTTGGAACCTTTTGTTTGGCCTGCAAGAATGAATTGAATTCTGACTTTGGACTGGCTGAAAACCTGAGACTGGTAAATAATTTTCCTTTGAAACATAGAACAAGAGACTCTGCTGATTTTGTTTGTATGTCCCAGGAAACAGCTTAGCTACCTGGGTTATAGAGAGGGAACAAAAGTTCACTGTGTAGTTAGCGCTCAACAAAGAGCTAGGTATTATTTTCTGTTGTTTTATTTTCAACCTGTGTTATGTTTGAATGCACCTCTCACAGTAATCATACCAGTAAATGCACAGTCAGTCTGCTGTGTTAAGCTGCACATCCTGGGCTGTGGTACAAAGTGTTTATATTCCCACCTACAAGATCCCAAGGTAACACAACCCCCCTTGTGTTACAATATAGAATATATAATATATACTCACAGATAAGCCGATCAGCGTATAAGCTGAACCCCCAAAATGAGCATTTATTAACTGTGACAATGCAATGACCTGCATATAAGCCAAGTCGAAACAACTGAAATCCATTGCCAGTTACTGACCAAAATGTTATTGTATGCACACCAAAAACAAAACAAGTGTAGCAATGACTAAAGAAATCACAAAGAAATTGATCACAGATACATACATATAAAGTCTCGTAATTCACAGTGCCCCCATAGATTGATGTAACACCCCCCTGATAATCCCACTCACCTGGGCTGTCCCGGAAGTCTCGGGGGCTCAGCAGTACCTCCTGGAGGGGCTGGTCCTGAGTCCTTACCAGTGGTTTCTGTGGTGCCTTAGTGCCTCCACCTGAAGGCCCTGCATTGCTTCCTGTGGCTACAACAGGTTAGAATGTTTCCCCAGGATAAGTAATGGTCTTCCCTTGAATGACTGCCTGTGATGACCCCCCCAGACCCATAATCACTCCCCACAATGGTTTTACATACACAGCAGGTAAAACAGGTGAACAATAAATATCCAGTTTATTACTACAAGCTAATACAAAGGAGGCGGTGGCTACTCCTCCAAAACCTCCTGGTTACCAAACATTCACTTATCCCCACTTCCCCCTTTCCCCTGGGTGCACCCAGACCAGTCACAGTTAGTGGGTATCTTATGGTCCCATAGTCTGCAGGTCTGCTGTTTACTGTTGGGGCCCTTACACACTCACACAAGTTCTAAGAAAACAAAGATAAACTGGTGTAGAGGACGGTTCCCTCCAGACCCTCCTGGCAAAGAAAACAATGGTCTCCCCTGAGCTGCAGCTCGGGGTACTCACAGTGCCCGGATGGTGCGATGACCCCTGCAGTCCACAGCACGTCATCTCCCACAAAATGGGTGGTGTAGTTCTTCACCTGCCTGGCCTTTCCAGCTTTACCTGCAGGCCTTTGTATATGGCTTTCACCAGGCAGGCCTGTTCGTCCTTCTCTCCTCGGTTCTTCTGATCTTTGCAATGGGGGGGACACAGCAGTTCAACTCCCCCTGGTGCCTTTTTAGTCTCCCCAGCTTCTCCCCTGGCAGGAAGATCTGTCCCTGATGCAGCAGCTTCCCAGATGCCCCAGGCTGGAGGTCGCAGTACCTTCAGGCCAACAGTCTGCCCCAGTACTTTTGAGCAACCAACCTCAGGGGCCCTTCTGCACAGCCCCAGTGGCTGTCTGGCTCCTTCCTGTTCTTTATGCCAAAACAACCCTCTGGTTTCTATATTGGGGGGCCTGGGATTCTCTTTCCTCCTGTTCCTCCACCATACCTCTCAACTGTACCACATTATGAAGAACGTTCTTCATTTTACTTCACAAAAGCTCCCTGTTCCACATTGTGAGGACTTGTCCCACATTCAGTATTAACATTTTAAAGCACAAATCTGTAGTAAATGATGCAAAAAATATATTATTCAATTAATAACAGACTTTCTGAACATAAATGCAAACATTTTAACAGTGTTCTGAGCTTCCTAGGTAAAGATTTGATTAAGTGCTCCACATTTTGCCCATTTGTTCCACATTTTGAGAGGCAATGTTCCACATTTGGGGGACAAATGGTTGAGAGGTATATCCTCCACCCTGCTCTCCTTCTCTCTTTTCCCCACTCTCTCCTCTCTCTTCCCAACTCTACCCTCTCTCTCTCCTCTTTCCCACCAGCCCTGCCATTCTCCTCCCTTTCTACTTCCTGCCGTGGAAGAGGGGTAGCCAGAGCCTCCCATGCCTGCAGGCAATCTTTCTCCTCTCTTGCTTTTTGGAGGGGGGGGATGGGGTAGAGTTGCCTTTTCTCTTTGTAATAACCCAAAACAAGTAGCGTGCACTTTTCTAGCTAGACACCTGGTCCCTAACTAGCACCAACAATAATCACAGTCACAGCTAGGCTTGCATCAGGTCCAGCCACATTAATTGACCAGGCGCGAGTACCCCCAGGACAGCGAAAGCCCCCTGCCCACCTTACGTAAGCACCGGGCTGGGGGGCCTTACATAGAATAACTCACTCATCTTCCTCCGAATCCACTGGCTCCAAATACAATATCCCTAAGGCATGTATGTTCTCAGTTAGATACTCCTCAGTGACCAAATCCGATTGTAGTATATCCAGCTCAGCATCATCATCTGCTGCCCCCCTCTGCTGCTACCTCAGTTTCCTCCTCATCCTCAAACAGCACGTCATCTTCGGTCCCATCCATGCAGTTGCTTATTCCACATCAGAGAAAGGATTTCCTGATCATCCCCTCAAGTAAGGATTCCCATGCTGCAACAATCTTTTGAGGTTGCCTGCTTTCGTCACCCCTCCAGCCCCAGCACACATTCATTCACTCCATTTCTTTTGGATCCTGTCCCTGAAGGGTTTGTTGAGACAGACATTTAGTGGCTGTAGGGTTGAGGTCAGACCACCGGGGATCACACACAGATGGGTTTTCAATTTTTTGGCACATTTTTTTACCAGATCTGTGAGATGGGCACAGACAAGAAATGAGCATTTGGCTCATAGTACCCCAGGACGTGTGTGCCAGACCTTCTGCAATCACATATGCACAAGGGATTCATCCATCCAGCCCTTAGGATGCGTGCAGACTAGGATGCCAGGAGAAAATGTCATTTGTTTTGGTAGGGTTTTTCTTTTAAATATTACAAGGGGTAGTACTGCACCCTTATAGACTGTATTGTGACATGACGGAACCAGATCTGTATACTAACATGACAGAATCTGATTGCTAATTGATTGCTTGCTTTGCCAGAATCAATCACTAATTGCAAACTTTGCTTTGACCCGCATATAAGCCGAGATACTAAAAGTGAGCAGTAAAATTTCAGATAAAATTCTTGGCTTCTATGCAGTATATACGGTGTGTGTGTGTGTGTGTGTGTATATATATATATATATATATATATATATATATATGCATGCATAACCCATGACAGGTGTGTGGTTACAGGATTAATCAACACCCTGGGTGCATTGTGAGGCATGAGATGAAGTTGAGTGCCCTCACAGCATCCAGGGTGTTGATTCATCCCTAGTAGCCACATACCCTGGAGTGGGTTATTGCACTTATAACATGGTGTTATAAGAAGTTGCATGGGGGAAGATCATTTCCACTCTTGGAGCAGTCTGGCAGCCCAGATGATCCAGGTCTGGGGGTGCCCAGAGGAGGAGGAGAAGTGCAAGCGGGTCTTAGAGAGCCTCAGGGGTATGGCACTAGATGTGATACGGTCACTCCAGGCCAGTCAGCTCCACTGCAAACCTCAGAACTATTTGGACATCCTGTGGAGCACATTTGGGGTGGTCAAAAAGAGAGAAGCAGTGCTCGGCCAGCTGTGGGGCACCACTCAGAAAGTGGGTGAGAAACTGTCCCATTGCATCACCGGAGTCGAGACTGTGATGCACAAACTGGAGGAAGCGGGGCATGACCCTCCTGCCACAGTGGTGCAAATGCAGTTGGAGTAGACACTGAGGGGAGCAGTGCATTCTCCCCTGACCATGGTTGCCCTCAGGCTGCGGGCTTGTAAGAGCGATCCCCCCTCCTTCAAGCAGCTACTGGATGAGGTCAAGGAGGAGGAGGTGCAGCAGGAAGTGGGGGACCTGTGGGGGGCACTTGCCGCCACCAGCACCACACTACAGCCCAAGGAGTTGGCCCAGCCTGAGTCGATCGGGTCACTGGACCTGGGAGTGGTGTTGTAGGAGGTTCAAGACATGAAGGACCTGGTACGGGCAATGCAGCTGGCCATGGAATCTGTCTCTTTCCCAGCCCAGGAGGTTCCTGATGCCCAGTGGCCACCCCCAGGCTGTACGGCTTTGTGGTCTGGCCCTTGAGGGCCCCTAGGTCCTCAGGACGGGTGTATTTGCTTCAGGTATGGGCAGGATGGCCATACCAGGTGGGGTGCCACAGGGAGGTGAATCCCAGCTGGTAGCTGAAAGGTGCCAGAGTCAGAAAAACTCCAATGGGGGTGGTAAGGGAGCCATCCTCACCCCTGACCATCTAGGGACACAATTTATTTTGTGTTCACCTAGTCGGAGCCTGGGGATGCTAGCCATGTCTTTATTTTGGGGTTAAACACCCGAGAAATATGTTTTTCAAATTTCTGGAAAAAGTACTTTCACAAAGTACTTTTGCATGCACGACACTTTCGCAAATCTGTGCGAAAGCTTTTGCAAATCAAGAAAGTACTTTGCAACACTATGGCCAAAATGACAGGAGTTCTTTGCCACCTTGCTGCAAAAGAACGGTTAGGTCTTTTGGCCTGAAATTTGGAGGGATGGCAGTCAACATGTCACAGATGTGCCTTTTGGTGGTTTGGTGAACAAATATTGCACGGCTCCAAAGTTATGGTACTCTGAAGTTGATGCTTTTTCCCATAGACTAACATGGTGGCATACGCCGTGCCTTTCAGGGCTCGTATCTCGAAAATGGTGCGAGATACAGATTTTTCATCACGAGGCTATGTAATCCAAAATGGTAGCCAGAAAAATAATGATTTCTGTGAAATTGAAATTATTTTTCTACGTCGTACGGTTGCTGAGATATTTGCAATGAAGTACTTCCAATGCTCGTTTTGAGCTTCCTTTGCCATTACAATGCATACATTCTTTGTACACACTGTGTTTCTCTATGCAGTTGTCCAGCCAAGACAGGGTATGCGCTTCTGTTACTGTTACAGTTACTATTTCCCCTTGCGTTTATATGCCTGTAAGTGTTACCGTTCCCATGTGCACCACCATATGTGTTACCCTTTGCGTTGTCATTTGCCCTTGCGTTTTCGTTACTGTTACCATTTGCTTTTCCACCTTGTGTTTGCATTGCTGTTCCTGTTACTATGTCACAAGACATCATGTAGCAGGAGCATGGAGCTTCCCGCCACCGCATTACATTTAGTATTTCTCGTCATCATTCTCAAAAAGAAATTAGAGGCAAAAACTCTGTTTAATACATCAGTTAGAATTGTTCACAGCGACAAAGTAAGGAAATTCGGTGTTGGGTTAAAAACCCTGGACACCTCCAGCCGCCCCCGACCAGCATCGGTAGCGTTAGTCGTTGGTCTAACTCTCACCCCATTCTCCGTACTCTGCTTCAGAGTTAGGCTGATGACCCCAATGTGCAACCTGATGCCGGTTTGGGGGGTGGGCTGGAGGTGACCTGGGGGGATTTCAGTCCTAACACCGAATTTCCTTACTTTTGTCGCTATGGAACAACCCTAACTGATGCATTAAACGGAGTTTTTTGCCTCTAATATGTAGATATTCATTGTAAAAAACTTCATTAATGCATCGGTTAGGGTGAAAACCATAGCAATAAAAGCAGGGAAATGAGGCATTAGGAGTCCAACCTAATGTCCCACCCAGGTTCCCACCTACCCGCCACCCCATCCTCCAACCCTCCAAACATCATTAGGTGTCAGAGTGTGCCATGGGTTTGTCAGGCTAACTCACCCCATTCCATGTGTAAACAAGCTTACATGCTACAGCATAAGACAGTGGGGTAAAAATTAGGCCTGACAACCCCATGGCACACCCAGACGCCTGTTGGTGTGTAGAGGGTGGGGTGGGGGTGTGGTAGGGTGGGAACCCTGGGGTGGGGTGTTATGGTTGGAAGCCCTAAGGCCTCATTTCTGCTTTTGTTGCAATGGTATTCACCCTAACTGATGCATTAACTAAGCTTTTTGCAATGGATTTTCTTCCTTTTTCAGATAGTATAATTGTATCCGCATTTTACTGTGGGAGCGCAGGGTCCTTCAGACCCTGCACTCCCATCCTTCCATCCAAAGAGTACAACAGTGTCCACATGGCATGGTAGGAGTGCAGGGTCCTAACCCTCCATTCAGACAGAACAGCAGTATCTATATGTCACAGTGGGAGTGTTCCCATCCCTCCACAGATGCACATATGTATCTAGCCATGGAAACACAGGGGTCTCTGGCCCCTGCGCGTCCACACATTAAGTTATGAGCAGTCATAGCTAAATTGCAAAAAATAGTCATAATTGTGCCATCTTAAATAATTTTCACCCCAAATGTTTAACATAACCTTCTTAGCACCTCACCACATGTACCCAGTACAGCAAACTTTCAAATCCCCATCAAAATGTAGTTTTGCGCAACTCTAACACTGTTTTTGCACCACAGTTTTGAAAAAAACATTTTTAGTAGAATTTGAAAAACTGGCAGCTGTACTATTCATGAGGTGGTGTGGGAAAATGGCAATATTAAAAATCTAGAGTGAAAATATGAAAAATTGTTGATGTAACAAGCATGCATAGAACTGCACAGTGCACACTCGTAACATGGACATTTTTGGAATTTTTTCACCAAATTTTCAACATCAGCATTTTGGGACCTCCCCTCATGAACAGTGCAAATGTGATTTTCTTACTCCATCTCAAAAGTTGATTTCGCACATACGAACATACGAAATTTGCCAGCAGATAAAGGCCTAGAGGTCTATCAAGTCTGCTCGAATGTGCAGCTAGCACCCCTTATTCTGCAGCTGCCCCTCCCTTTCACCCTTCCCTTCATTAGCCCTCCCCTTGTCCTGTCCATCCTCATTTGAAGCAGTCCACTGTTCTACTGCATACCACTTCTGCAGGTACGCATTCCACCCAGCCACCACCCTCTCTGTAAAAGTGTCTCCTCATCTCCCTCCTGAACCTTCCTCGCCCAGTCTCATATCATGGCCCCCTGGTGGCCTCCTCCCTACTTTGAACAGCCCCTCTGTACCTGTCTTGTTTATTCCTTTCATGTATTTAAAGGTTTCAATCATGTCCCCCGTCTCTCTCTCCTCCAGTGAGTACATGTTCAACTCCTTCAACCTCCTCTCATATGATAAGTCCCCAGCCCCTTGATCATCTTTGTCACCCTCGCTGCGCTCCTCCAGTAACTTAATGTCCCTCTTCAGATCGTGGATGCCAGAACTGCGCAGTACTCCAGGTGTGGTCTAACTAACGACCTGTACAGTGGCAGAATCACCTCCGCCTCCTCGAGGATATACCCCTTGCAATACAACCCAGCATTTTGTTGGCCTTTGCAGCTGCCTTCCTACACTGTGCCGAGTTGTTCATTGACCCTGTGATGACACACCAGATCCTTCTCCTCCTCTGTCTGGGCTAGCTGCACTCCCCTAGCTGGTAAGTCCTCCTTGGGTTCTTCATCCCAAAATGCATCACCTTGCACTTTTGGCATTGAAGCCCAGTTGCCAGGTGTCTGACCAGGTTTCAAGCTTTGCCAGATAATCCTGCAACCCCTGCCATCCCCTAGGTCATCCACCACCGCGCCAACCTTGGTATCATCAGCAAACAGACTGATCTTGCTCTTGATGTCCCATGATATGTCTGCAATGAATATCCCAAACAACACTGGTCCCAACACCCGAGCCCTGTAGGACACACAAATCACTGCCCGTTGGGTGTGAGCTCCCCACCCACCACCACCCTCTGTTGCCTTCCCTGCAGCCAGTTTCCTACCCATCTCACCAGCATTGCACCTGCCCTGTGCCTACTAACTTCTTCCAGCCTTCCATGTGGCACTGGTCAGATACCTTACTGAGGTCAGATACAGGACATCCACTGCATGTCCCTGTCCAGTTGCCTAGTTACCCAGTCATAGAACCCGACCAGGTTGTTTCTGGAAGGATCGCCACGTATGAAGCCATGCTGTCTGCTGTCCTGTAGTCCTTTGGCCTCAAGAGGGCCACCAGCCTCTCCTTCAGGATAGTCTCCATAAGCTTACCCACGATGGATGTGAGACTCACTGGTCTGTAGTTCCCGGTTCATCCTTGGGGCCACTCTTGTGGAGGGCACCACATGAGCCATCCTCCATTCCTGGAGGTACACCCGAATGTAGTGAGGCATTAAATAGGTCTGCCAAAGGTCCTGCAAGGACCTCTGCCAGCTCCTTCAGTACCCTGGGGTGGATGCCATCTGGGCCTGGTGCCTTGTCCACCCTCAGTGCCTTCAAACCCTCTCGAACTCTGCCCTCCATGATTTCCCCATCTGTCACCACTTCCCCCCCGTCTGCCATTTCACCCACCTTGGGTGTCACCCCCCTCTTCTCTTTAGTAAATACTGAGCAGAAGTACTCATTTAGTGCTTCCACCTTATCGTACCCTGCTTCCACCCAACTCCCCTCCTTCCTAATCCTTACTATGTGGTCCTTACAGCTCCTTTTCTCCCTGATGTACTTAAAGAAGTCCTTCTCCCCTTCTTAATGCCTTGTGCCAGCCTGAGTTCCGTAGATGCTTTGGCTCCCTTACTGCCCTTGTTACCTCCTTCAATTCTGTCAAGTACTCTCTCTGTCCTCCCCCCTCCCTGTTTTCTTGTATTTCCTAAAGGCAGCTCTTTTCCTCCTTACCTTTTCCATGACCTCCTTGCTCAACCAGCTCGGTTTCTTAGCCCTAGCCTTCTTGCTCTGGACTTTGCAGCAGGTTTTGGTTGCCTCCACTATCCCCAACTTTATGAGCTCCCATCTCTGGTTAGTAACCATACTAGATTGAATTCTGGCCAGGTACCCTTTTACCACTTCCCCCATCCTCCCAAAGTCAGCCCTCCTGAAGTCCAGCACTCTTGTGCCAGATTCCACTCCTTCCTTGCCCATATCCAATGTGAGCCATACTGAGTGGTGGTCACTCCCTGACAGCGGTTCCTCCACTGTAAGTTCTCTCACAAAGTCCCCATTTGCCAGCACAAGGTCAAGGGTATTCCCTAACCTGGTTGGTTCACTGACCATTTGCAGCAGGAAGCTGTCCTGAAGGCATCCAGCAGTACCTGCTCCCTTCTGTTCCTGGTTGTTGGGGTGCTCCAGTCCACTCCTGGCATGTTGAAGTCCCCCACAATCACCACACTACCCTTCTCACAGGTCCTCCTGATCTGTCCCCCTAGTTCTCTGTCTAACTCCTCCATCTGAGATGGTGGCCTGTACACCACTCCCATTCTAAGACTCCTATTCTTGGAATCCTGGATTTGCACCCAAAGTGACTCTGTACTACCCTCCTCCCCTTCCTCCCTTACACACTTCAGTCCTTCCTTCACATATAGTGCCACCCCCTTTCCCAGTCACCCTGTCCCTACGAAATAACCTGTACCCTGGTACAGACAGGTCCCAGTCATTATATTGGGTGGCCCATGTTTCTGTGATGGCTGCAATGTCCACCTCTCCCTCTGCCATGAGAACCTGTAACTCTGCAGTTTTCCTCCCAAGGCTCCTAGCATTAAGGGTAACCACCTTCCACCCTTTCCCCTCCTCCCATCCTGCCCTCCTTTCCTAGCATCACCAATAGTACTTGCCATTTGTCCTTTGTCACTGTTATGGGGGTAAGCTCATATGATTTCCCAACCTGTGGTCTCTGCATATCTCTTCCCAACTGCCACCCCCACTCCTAGTTTAAACTCCCAACTTCTATATATTCTTCCATCCTCTGCTTCAACACTTTCTTTCCTTCCTCACTCAAGTGTAGTCTGTCCTTGGCATAGAGACTACTGTCTCCCAGGTCCCTCCCACCCCCAACAGCCCATACCCTTTAGCACAACACCAGGTTATTAGCCATCTGTTAAATTCCTCTATTCTCAGCTTTCTTGTTGTGCTTGCCTTTGGCACTGGAAGTATCTCAGAAAAAGTTACTGATCTTCCTGCCCCCTCACATAATTGTGCTAGTTCCTCAAACCTCCTCTGGACTATATCCACTGTCTTGTCAGCCAGGTCGTTTGTCCCAAGATGTATAATTAAATGAGGCTTGTCCCTACCCCTTCTAGAATATTTCAGAACAGACTTTCCCACCCTTTCTGCTGTCATTCCTGGCATGGCCTCCACCCAAATGCGACTATGCCTCTCCGCCTTGCTACCCCACCTAACTCCTCTTAGTATTGAGTCCCCCAGCACTAAGATTCCACCCCTCTTACTCCTGCTTGCTTCCTTTCATCTCCCTCCCTCATTTCCAGCTCCTCTTCTTCCTCCTGCACATTATTATGCCCTTTACCCCTGTTGCAGTTCTCCCAGCAGAACTTCCCCCGCTCCAGTTTGGTCCAGGCATTTATCAATTCTCCTCTAATTTCATCACTTCCTCCTCCACCTTCTTCCTCTCTAGCAGTGCAAAACTATTTTCTGAAGATCCTTCACAAATGCCTGCTCCCTCTCTCTGCATAGTAACCTGTTCTCTCCTTTCCACTCCATGACTTTTGCCACTTCTTCACCTCCCTCACAAGTCCCTATCACCTCCTTCCATTTGACTTTTGTCTCTGACCTGGTTTCCCGCAATCATTCTTCCTGGCCTGGGCCCTTTGTCTCTGCTTCCTTCTTCTGACCCTCTCCTCACGCTGTTGCCAAATCACCCTCCCTCATCTCCTTCTTCCTCCCTCCAGTATTGGGCTAAACCCACCCCCAATCTGCCTTGCCTGTCTTAGTTCCTCCTGCAGACCCTCAATCTCCTTTCTAAGTTTTTCTATGTGGTTGCACACTAAACATCCTCCCACTCTCCAGGCAATGTTTAGAAAGATTGGTGCACCACAGTTGTTGCAGCCTACCACCCTACCCATTGCTGTCGTTGCCCAGCCACAGCACAGCCACCGTGCCATTCTGTGCCACAGGTGTGAAAACATGTTCTGGGCAGGATGTGCAAAATGACAACTATACTGTTCATAAGGAGGTGTGACAAAATGGCAATGTTGAAAATCTGAAGTGCAAATATTAAAAATTGGCGAAGTTATGAGCATGCATGGAAAAGGTGCAACACTTACTCATAACACAGTCATTTTTGGGAATTTTTTTCACCAAATTTGCAACATGGAGTTTTTTGGGATCCCACCTCATGAGCAGTGGCACTGTCATTTTGTGAATTGGTCTCAAAAGGTGATATCATGCAGCGACCTCACAATCACCTTTCAGGACTGAGAAACAAAATGCCAGTGTTCACAAGGTGGTGTGCCAAGAACCCCATGTTAAAAATTTGGTGCATGATTTCCTAAAATTAGCTGCGATATCAACATAAGTTGCACCCCCCCCATTGACTCCCATTATACAGCTTACCTTGATTCCTCAGATCAAAGTTCGGCTTTAAGGAGTGCAGACATGTTCCCTGTCCAGAGAAGATCACTGATCCCAACTTTGGAGGGTAAGTATGGGTGATGGGGGGGTGTGGGGAGGTGGGTGAGCAGAGAGAGGGTGGAGATGGGGAAGGGAAGGGGGAGTGAGGAGACGTTGAGGGACAGTTTTCTTTTTTGCAGGATTAAAAAAAGACTTCAGGGGACAGTTTTCTTCATTTACAGGAAAAGATATAAAAAAATTAATTTGGGCACACTGGGGTGGGTTCTCAGTGCGCCACATGAGTTTGGAGGGCATACATGATGCCAACAGGGGGATTGGGCACCCCCCTCAGCAATAAAAGTAGGTTGGGGGGGATCCAACATCAGGAGTGGGCATCCCAGTGTCGCAAGTGAAAAAACAAAATAAATTTATCTGGGCACACTGGGATGGGCTCCCAGTGTGCCACAACAGTGGGGGGGGGATACACACCGACATGGGGATTGGGTACCCTGAAGTCAGTGTGAAAAATAGGAATGGAGGGCAGAATACTTTGATGCAGGAACCTGCATCGAAATTATCACAAATTTCGATGCAGAATTCTGCAGTGAAGAAAAGAGATCGGGGCCGGTTTTCTTTGTTTCATAGGGTTATAACAGTAGGGCACACTGAGGTGGGCTCCCAGTGTGCCAGATAAGTGTATGTGTGATAGACAGGTATTCCTTGACTCTGCAGCCAGCAGCATGAGTTCCAGCTGCAGCTGCAGAAGCCAAGAAAATATCGCTCTTCTCATACAGAAAACGGCCTACAAGCCGTTCTCTGTATAAGCTGGCAACCATCAAAAAAACATGTTTGGGTCCAGCTTAAAGCAAAAAAAAAAAACCATCAGAATACACTTCTTTAGCTGTGTTCTGATTGGGGTTTTTTTTGTTTTTAAAACGTTCAGCACTTCAGCATCCTCGCTAAGCAGCAAACAAGATGGCGGTCACAACAGAGCTCAATCGATCTAACGTCTGTGAACTGTGCAAAAAATACCAGACATCTTTCCAAAAAGAAGTTTGTATTTTTTTTTTTGTGATAATAATTTTTATTGTTTTCAAATAAAATAAAAGACAAGACGGAAGACATCATGCAGTATATAGTCACATTTTCTGTACATAGATACATTCGGGCACCTTACATCTTTACATAAGTCCAAAGTACTTAAACAGTAGATGGGAGGAAAGGTTTAGTGGGTAAGCGAGGGAAAATGAGGGGTACATACGTTTGACAGTTTATTGGTTAGATCCACATTAGTATATTCCCTAGCAGTGTATCCCTCTACTTCAAGAATGTGGAAAACATTATTCAGACATTTGACTATAGACATAAGAAATGTAACAATGAGTTCTATGTGTTCAAAGGGTGGTTAACTCACCTCTTACTAAGGAGATTCCCCTACCATAGATTGACACCCAGAGGCAAGTGTTAGGTGCAAAGAAAATACTCTGCCCTAGCTTCCCCCAAGACAAGTCAGTAACCTATCAGGGTACCCACCGAGACAAGGTGCCATCTCAGAAATTTATCTTACCGGACATAGACACCTCAACAAAAACTCTGTATCTCTGAGGCCAGACCCATCTCTTTTTATGACTTCTAAAGGAGGTTGGATAAGAGTGTGCATATGTTCTGTAAGGGATCAATCTGGCCTTGGAACACAAACAAAATGTATCCCAAGCTTAAATCTGTACTAGGTGAGTTAAACACTCTCTATAACATTGTATATATGACCATGTGTAAATTATAGGATAATGCTCATAGCTATAATATCCAGACCAGCAGAGAAGTACCATAGGTTCCTCTCATGCTTTTAAGTCCCCTTATGAGGATCCCTTACGGTGTTACTTTTTTACCACTATAAGGCCATATGATAATCAACCTATCCCTGTTGGAGATTGGGCCGCATTCAGATATTTAAGATAGGGTTCCCAGCAGGCTTCATAGGTAGAAAGTTTAGTCTTCTATAGATAAGATATCTTGTCTAACTTGGCCACGGCAGACAGAGACCCCAAAACTTCTGACATTGTGGGAATTAGGGGGGTTCTCCAATTACATAGAATAGCTCTTTTTGTTTGTAGAGCCAAAAAAGCCAGCCATCTGTACCTCAATGGGGGCAACTTGGGCATATCAACACAGATCCCCAAAAGAAAGAAGAGAGGGCTAAGGGGAATTGATTGTTGTAAAACCCTAGAGGCAGTTTTTTGTGTTTCCTGCCAAAGGAGCTGGAGCTTTGGACAAGACCACAGGATGTGCACTAGATCACCCCCCGGCTCCTGACATCTCCAGCAATTATCCTGTTCCAGTACTTTAGCTTTATGAAGAATGACTGGGGTTCTGTACCAGGAGTGTGCAATTTTATTTTGAATTAGTCTGGATTTGGCATCTGTATACCAGGTATGTGCATCCACCCACGCTTTATCCCAGGCCTCCAATGGTATATGGGTTTGCAGCATCTTTTCCCATCTCTGTCTTGCTTCATCTGATTGAGATGGAAGGGTATCTCTAAGAGTGGCATATATATGACCTGCAAGGCCCCTAGAGCAAAGTAGCCCCTTGGCCAGGGGAGAACCTTTGTCATGACTCAAGTTGGGTGATAAAAGATGTCGAGTGGCGTCCCTGAGCTGGAGATAGCTCCAAAAGTCTGAGTGCGGGATACCCCATAGATGTCATAAGGAATGAAAAGTCTGCATGGCTTTATGTTCAAGAGTTAACAGATCACTCATTTTAGTTATGCCCAACTCCATCCAATGTTTCCATATGACTTCAGCTCCTTCTATAGTGATATCTGGGTTTTGCCAAATTGGTATGTGAGAAAGTGGGAGGGGGTCTAACCTCATCTTACGGTGAGAACTGAACCAATTGGCTCTAGATGCAATTACCATGGGCGAAGTAAAGTCTACACTTATTTTACTGGTCCCAGCTCTTTTAGGTCTGCTCCTCTGTACAAAAAGGGAAGAGGGATGAGACAGGCCCATAATGTCTGTTTCTAGTTGTATCCATTGCGGCGAGAAGGGTGAAGGAGCGTGCGCCCATTTGACCGTTTGAGTCATAAGGAAGGCCCGACGGTAGCCCTCCGGCCAGGGAAGATTCCATCCGCCCTTCTTCCAGTGTGACCTCAGCTTAGATCGACTAAATCTGGGTTTAGATCCCTCCCATAGAAAATCCCCAATTAATTTATCAAATATCTGAAACCATTGTTTTGGTAAGGAACAGGCAGATGCATCAGCAAATAAAAAAGTTTAGGGGCTGAGATCATTTTTACCACTGCAATTTTCCCTGCTAGAGTAAGCTTAAGAAATCTCCACCTATCGAAGTCCGTCTTAATGGAGGTAAGGAGGGGCTGTATGTTAGCTTGCCATATTGTCTCCAAAGATGGGGTCAAGAAAACCCCCAAGTATGTAATCCCTTCTGGTGCCCAGAGTAAAGTATCTGCAGGTATCATTTGCTGTACACAATAGGTGTTGAGAGGGAGTACTTCCATCTTACTCTGGTTCATTCATAGACCTGAATAAGATGAGAAGGTTTCTAGGAGGGTAAGAAGGGGAGGGATAGCATTATGAGCATCTTCCAAAAGGAGGAGAAGGTCATCAGCGTACATAAAGGTTGTATAGCGCATATTCCCCACTAACAGACCTTTTATCTCTGGTTGAATTCTGATAGCTGCAGCCAGGGGTTAGACAGCCAACACAAACAACAGGGGGGAGAGTGGGCATCCTTGCCTCGTACCTCTGCCCAAAGGGAATGGGGTGGAAAGCACTGAATTTGTGCTAACCCTAGCTTATGGGCCTTCATAGATGGCTTTTATCCTAGAAAGAAATGTTTCCTCTAACCCAAAATGGGACAGCCATATATAGGTAGCCCCATTCCACGGAATCAAATGCCTTTTCAAAGTCAACCATGACAGTAGCTGTAGGTGTATGTAGGGACTTGGCAAGAGGGATCAAGTTCAGCAGAGTTCTTAAATGATCTGAACTATGACGCCCAGATACAAATCCCACCTGTGATGGGTGTACAAGAAGGTTCAGTAAGGGATTAAGTCTGGAGGCTAGGATTTTGGCATACAGCTTACTGTCCAGATTTATAAGTGAGATCAGGAGATAGTTTCCCGGGTTAGTGGGGTCTTTTCCTATTTTGGGAATAACCACTATGATTGCCTCCCACATAGAGGGCAGTAGGGCACCTTTAAGTTCTATCTCCTGGAACACTTGGGTTAGAAGGGGTGAAATAGTGGGGGCCAGAATCTGATAAAACTCAGCCATATAGCCATCACTGCCTGGAGATTTCCCTTTTTTCAGGTCTTGAATGACTGCAAGCACTTCCTCTCTGGAAATAGGGAGATCAAGAAGTTGTGCTTGTTCCCTCTTTAATTTAGGCAATCCCAGAGTATTCAAAAAACCCTGTGTGTCTTTATTAGAGCCAGTATGTGTGGAGAAATAAAGGTTTTTGTAGAAGGAGGACATAATATCATTAATATCTCTAGAGGAGGTACCCAACTTCCCTTGTTTGTTCCTCAACCCTGAGATATATCTGCTGGCTTGCTGTTTATGAAGCTGATATGCAAGTACTTTACCCCCTTTGTCCCTGCCTTCCCAAACGGTGTGTTTAAGGTGAAGGATAGCTGCTTCGGCTTTCCTATTTAGAATTTGGTTAATTTCAAACCGAATACTCAAAATGGATTTACCTATAGATAATTGAGTAGACGGAGAGGGCATAGCTTTAAAAATATTCTCAGCCATAGCCAATCTCTGTTCAAGATTGACCAGCTGCGCTTCCCTTTGCCTACGTTTGGTTGCAGCGAACCCCATAATGCTACCTCGTATCGTGGCCTTAAGAGCTTCCCACGTAGTACCGGCAGAGGTGTCATTTATAGGGTTCTCAGCAAGAAAAAGGGAAACCTCTCTATTAACCCAAGGAGTAAAGTCAGGGTCTTTCACTAGAAGCGGGTCCAATCTCCATTGTTTAGTTAGTGGGGGCCACCGGATCCCAATGTATAAGAAGCTGGACTAGGGCATGATCTGAAATACAGCAGGGAAGAATTGAAACATCAAGAGTTTTAGTTGTCAAGTTGGGTGAGCCGAGCCAAAAGTCCAGATGGCTGTATGAGGCATTTGCTGCCGAATGAAATGTATAGTCTCTTACCCTGGGGTGGAATAGCTGCCACAAGTCTGTAAGCCCTTGGTCAGAGATCATTTGCTGGAGAGTCCTCCCACTTCTAAGGTGTGTTTCCTTCCCCCCATCATTCCTATCCAGGAGAGGTACCAACGTGAGGTTAAAGTCCCCACCAATTAACAGGGGGCAGTGTGTGGGGGTTAAATTACAGAATTATTTCTGCCAGGTAATGAAAAAACTGAGGGGTGACTTCATTGGGGGCATATATATTACACAGGATGAGTGGGCCTGTGGGCGTACTATAAGTAACTAATACCCATCTGCCGTCTTGATCTGAACGGGTCTGTTCCAGTGTCCAGGCTAGAGATTTATGGACAAGGATGAGAACCCCGTGCTTCCTAGTCTGGGCATTGGAGTGAACTTGTTGACTGACCCAGTCTTTCCTCATATGAGTATGATCCTCCCCGGAGAACTTAGTCTCCTGCAGGAACGCCACTTGGGAATGGTTACGTTTCAGGTGGGCCAGGACCTTTTTTCGTTTTATTGGGGAGTTTAGCTCCCTTACATTCCAAGTGTGTATCACAATATCAGACATTTCATTAAGGGCCCCTGGGGTATACCAGAGAAGCAAAGACACAGAGACAGGGGAAACAAGGCCAAGGACAAAAACAGTAGGGGTACCTCTATTTGTTCAGTATTCGTGGGTCACTAACCTGTCCCTACTTAGGGAACTTGAGCAGTGGCCGTGGGTTTATCTAACAACAATCTAGAGACTATATACTGTCTAAAAGTCTTAACTAACTAACTAACTTATCCTACAAAATATTAAAGAGGATGCGGAAGGACTAAACTGGCTAGAGCCCTAGCCAATGGTATGCCCTAACGTCCTTGGGGGTGGAGAACAAAACTTCCCAAAAGGGAAGAAAACAGCTTATTACTAAGTTGCTTGTACTGACTTATCTGGCACCAAGTTGAAACTCAGAGAGAGCAGCTATCCAACTCTTGCAAGAGCCAAATACAGATATACCTGCAAACCCCTCAGGTGGGGAGGTACAAAGCATTTGAGGAACTCTTAACCTGGTATACAATATGTTTGTCACAATAATGGCCCAAGCTCAGTTATATCCTTAGACCTAACCTTCTTAATAGTCATTGGTCTATTAACAACAATCTGCCAAAGCTGAAGTTAGCATAGGGTGTCAGCCGAACTGGTCTCTGAGTCTTTCCTGAAACACCACATCCTGTAACAAAAACGTCAGAGGATGAAAGAAGAAAACACCCCGAAATCCACAAAAAAAAAAAAGGCTGCTATGGCTGTAACAGCCACTGAGTACCAACATCTATCCCTTACAGGATTAGAGCCACTTTGTCACAAATATATGTCAGGCAGCTTAAAAGCGAACCCTGCCCTTCATAGCATTATGATTCGGCACCGGGTAAAAGCATCTGATATATAAAGTGGTTTAGTATTACCCTGAGTGGTTGACACAGGAGCGATAATGCTGTTTGCTATATGGGAGCACAGTATCGGATACGGCCCATTTCGCACGTACTTGGTCTGCATCATCTCCAACGCCTATACTCCATTACAGTACTTCTCCCTTATTGCCACATTATGTAGCATAAGTACCCCAAGCACCAAAAGAAATTGCCCGGTGCAAATTCTGGGTAAATGCATGCCAAATTAAAAAAAAAAAGTGACAAAGAGAGGAGTTGCCACAGTCTTGGGACCCATAAAATGTGTGTAACTGGGGGATAAACTGTGCTCCGAGTGGTCCTCTAACGGACAGACTAAACAAAGCTCACTCATGGAACAGTATGGGGGAAAAGGCCGAAAGGAAAACCTTCAAGTCATCTTGATGGGAAGTGGTGTACCTTGAAGCGCAATGGGGGGGGCAGTACCACTGAGTTCCAGACTGGAAAATGGTGTTATCTGGCAATTTTATCCCCCCGAGATAGGTCCCCGGGTGACCAACTTTTAGTGGACTGGTCAGCTTGGCCTTATCTATAGCCTTTACGGTCTGTAAAAAAAAAAACCCTTCAGACCCCAGCAGACACACGACCAGGGCTAACATGATATATGCTGTGCTAACTGTTGCTAAAGCCAGCCCGCATTAACTAACTGGATCGACCAATGTTTAGCCATATAGGCCTCATTTCCCCCCAAGTACATCCCACCTCCGGTTTCTAATGTCTTTAAGCCAACAGCCCCCAAATACTTATCTGAGAATTAAACAGTTAGGCATTAGGGAATCTCATAGTTCATGGAGGGTTTAATGGTTTCGCCTCTGCGGGGTCTCGATCAGAGATTCGGTCTGGAGGAGAGCTGGGGCTTGAAGATCAGGAGAAGTTGACACCGAATTTGACTCTGCATTGTGGACCCAAACGGCGTGTGTATCTTCGGGACTATCGCGGTCTGGGTCTCCATTCTTAGTGTCCATTTCAGCACATATCTCCGTATCAGGAAGACCACTCAAAATCGAAAACTGATTATGGGCAAAGTACGGGCTGACATACTCTATTTTGGGTTCAGCTGAGGCCGAAAAAGTTTGGGCCTGTGTTGCAGGGGCATGTTTCCTCTCCTGTGGGTTGTCCCATTTGGAATGTGGTGAGGTTGGTGGCCTTTTCCTGACTTTTGCATTTCTAGGTTCCAGTCCCACCCGGGGAGCGGGGGGGAGAGGGGTATCAGAAGAATCCCCTTGTGGCGAGTGCCATTGAGAGATGTTCTCGGCCTGCTCAGAAGTCAAAGAGCTCGGGCCGTCTGGCCGCATAGTAACAATAAAGGCCAAGGCCGCTTCTGGAGACAAGAATTGATGGGCCGTTCCATTTATAGAAATTTGTAACGTTGCTGGATACCTCAGGGTAAAGGGGATATTCAGCGCGTGTAGCTTCCGTCGTGCTTTGGAGAAGGCCTTACGTCGGACTGCTAGCTCTCTTGAGTAATCCTGGAAGATCATAATCTTATGTTCCTTCCATCGGCGTTGGCCCAGCTCCCTAGCCCTTGTTTGGATAGCTTCTTTTTCGGCAAAGTTCAAAATTTGTACTATGACTGGGCGAGGCCTTTCCCCTTGAGCCGGCCTGGGTTGCAGCGTACGATGCGCCCTCTCCATCATGATCTTAGTGCCCTGGGGTAATTGCAGAATCTCTGGAAGCGCTTGCTGTAAAAAGGGTAGCAACCTCCCACCCTCACAGCCCTCTGGAAATCCAAGAAGGCATAAATTGTTATGACGACTTCTATTTTCTAAGTAGTCTACTTTTTTTTGTAGAGACCAAATTTGGACCACTTGTTCCCTCATAATTGCAGCATGATTCTGGAGTGTATCCTCTTGCCCCATAGCCTTTTGTTCTACTGCGTGGACTCTAAGGTTTATCTGTTGTATGGAAAAAGCGGAATTGTTTGCTGTTAGAGTAAGCATATCAATGCTAGACATAATAGTCGCAAACATCTCCCTGATCGAAGGTTCTTCTTTCTGTTTTAGTAAATGCGCCATGCTGTCTGCATGGCTGCTGGAGTTGCAGCTCCGTACGCTTGTAATTAGCACAATTATGGACCGTTTTGTCTCAGAGTTGGCCAGTTGTTAGAGTGAATCTTCGGATAACTTAGGATTCATTTCCCTCTTTGGAAAACCACCCGAAACAGTGTCAATTTAGGGTTCTACACTCTTATGCTATCGGAGGTGTAGAGCTAGGTAGCCATCTTGGTTGAGCGTTAGCCACGCCCCCAGAAGTTGGTATTTTCACACAGAAGCAGATATTTTTCACACAGTGCTCCTACTGTGTGAAAAGAAGCTGATATGTTTCGCACAATACTCGGTGCTAAAAATTGAAATTTTCGTGCCTGACATATACATTTTCCCATAGGAAATAATGGAAAAATTTAAAATGTTATAACTTTTAAACAGATTAATATTTTTTCATCAGACCTTCAGAAGGCACATCTGTGACCCAAAGGCTTTCTACCTGAAATTTTCAGACCACAACATGAAGCCGTTTCCGAGATCCAGCTGTAGAAAAAATGTAAAAAAACCCTATTTTTTCCATTTTTTCAACACTTCATATTTCGGAAACCATTCAATAGATTCACACATAATTTGGCACATCATGAGACCTACCCCTAAAGATTTTGCTTGCCAGCTTTCATTCAAATCCATTAAACTGCTCCAATGTTATTAAGCGTCAATGTTTGGACTTTAATGTGGAGGTGCAGTTTCACCCTAACTATACTGGCAGGACCGCGCCAGAATTATGCAATAGATAACCCACTCTAAGGTGTGTGATCATGCTCTGATATACGTACACCTTGGTGTACATTGTTACACATGAGGCCGCAGGCCGAGTGAGTCAACCACCAAAGGCATGCGTACATCAGAGAGCAACCACACATCCTAGAGTTGGTTATCTATCTTACAAAATGGCAAAATTGTTTTGGAGGGGGGTGAAAATGCAGGTGTGCAGTCACGATCTGATATACACACGGTCATGTGATGTGTTTCAACCAATCAGCAGACATCATTTTTCCTACCCATTTATATATATATATATATATATATATATATATATATATATATTTTTTTTTTTATAAATAGTAGATCGTTTGATGGGCAGGAGTGTGAAGTGGAAAATATTTTCACTCCTGCAAGGTGACCTCTGGATACTCACGCGTGGCAAAGCCATGAGTGAGAGTATCCAGAGATCACTCTGCAGGAGTGAAACTATTTTCCATAGCACACAACTGCACATCATTATTTCGATTTATACAGTAGGGGTTTCCAGGACTTTTTTTTTTTAATTTCACTTCATCTTGTAGAATAAACAAAGAAGACACAGGACAAAAAGGAAAATTCTGGTAAAACAAGCTACTGTCTTGCCATTTGGGATGAAGCAGGCTGTATTCCTTGATAGTTGAGGTATTCGTGGATGTGGAAGGCTTCACTCTTTTTTGGCTTCTTTTCCAGTATGAAACTCAGGCTCCTGGTTGTTTGCTTTGGGGCTTTCATAGAGTGCACAAGATGAGAGTGAAAGAGGGACTTACAGGAGCAGGTGTGACAGGTGAGCTACATTCTTGTCATTAACTTCATGAAAGCAGTTCCAACACTTAGGCAGAATCTGCGTGTTTCTGGGTGACAACAGCACAGTTGAAATAAATGCTGATGAGGTAAGCACAGTGTGAATAAATGGCATTTATTATCACTGTACTGATGTCAGCTGCATTTATCTCACTCTGGTGAGAATAACAGTTTATCTCACTGAGAAAGCTCTCACCCTATTGTGTAAATATATATATATATATATATATATATATATGCTTGTGATATGCCCTGTGCCCCATTTGCATTGTTATTTTCATTTTGTTTGCTCATTTATGCATTTAGTGACTAGGGGCCCTATATTCAAAAGTCCCAGGCTGCATCGCGCAAATGCCTGCACCACACAACTGAGATGTGCTAGAACAAAATAATGGTATATTCAGAAGATGCGCCATCAGATGTGATCACACATGTCTGTTTCAATATCCTAAACATGCACGATCATGCAGTGGGAGATGTGTGGTGAGGCAGGTGACCTGAGCCCTATGCAGAGCATAGGGAAATGCGGGATAGGTGGCCACATGCACAGTGCACAAAATTGAAATATTCAGCCGGGTTATGCAAATGGCCTCATTGCACATTCCGAGCCCATTCCTCACATGCACAGCTCATTACTGGAATGTATTCAGTCCATTTGCATACCCCAGGTATGTTCAGTTCCAACTTTGCAGGACTGCCCCATCACCCTACAAAGATGAACAGGAGGTACTGCAGCCTAGCAGGCAGGTGTGATGAAATGTTTGTGTGTGGGTTGGGTGGACTACATTGGCCTTGGTACAGTGCTATTACCCATAGCCATGTACAGGGTCAGACTGAGGTACAGTGGGCCCACCTGGACAGTGGCCACAGGGGCCCTCATGGACAAGCAACAGGGGAGGGCACAGGGTGACAAAGTCTGATAGGTATACCACATGCATGTGATACACCAGCTCCGTATGCAGCATACAGTCACCTGCAGTGCCCCATACACCCCTGTATGACAGGAACATCATGACAACTGTAATGAATGGCAGTATGCAGAGGGTGACCATGTACCTGAGTGGGTGGGTCCCACCTGTGTACACCTATGGTATACCACTGTGGGTGTGTGCCACAGGTCAATCCCTGGCCCATGCTAGGCCACCACTCATACCACCAGGCTACCTGGACACCATTGCCGCAGACATCACCCTGGGTGCAGGCCACCACTGGATGGTGCCTTGTAGGCCACATGGGTGCAGAACATGGCCCCTGGTACATGTGCTGCAGTGTGGCCATCTACTCTGCTAGTGTACTGGGGGCACCCGGCAGCACTGGCATGTGGCAGGTGGGTGTCTTTGTCCTGGGTGCGGTGTGGGGGATGGTTCTCTGTGCAGTTCCCATGGTGTGCGGCACCTGTGGCTTTTGGTACTTCCATCCTGGCATGATTGCTGTGTATGAGTGCCTGGAGACCACCCTGGTGCACCTCCAAGGGCTGTCTCAGGGTCTCTTGTCTGCAGTTCCACAGCCTTCCTGTGGATTGCTGGCCGATTTAGGCCATATTTTTGTCTGCCTAACTTTGCACAGCACACTTCTGGGATGTATGGCAGATGTACTGCACATTTTGGCTGAATATACGGATGCATGGCATATTCATGTACCCGCCCCCTTTTTTGCTCTGCATATATTATTTCTGTGCATTTGGAAATGTGCTGCGCATCCCTCTCTTTCGAATATCACGCTTCCATGCATTTTCTGAGATGCATCACACATTTCTGTTTTGGACACTGCATCTCCCTTGAATATGTGGGCCTATATGTTTCGTTTACCTTGCCCCCCATATCCATATGTACCCTGTCCCCTTCCCCAGGTTGTACCTGGAAATGGGATATTGTACCTCTGTGTACCTTTCTGTCCAAAACTGGGAGATAAATTTAGTTTAGTGATGGGCAGATCCTATTCTAAAATAAAAATGAATTTCTTGAACTGGGTCAGTTCTTAAATTCCGAAACAAAAAGAACTTCCCATTATATTAACAGTTTGAGGAGTTTAAAAATTCGAATGAGCAATTAGCATGCCATTTTCATATCACTGATGTGCCAGTTCATGCTAATTATTTGGTTCAAAAAAGAGATGCAAAAGCCAGAGATGTTTAGAAAGATTTTGAGTCAGAATCACAACTGGATCTGATCCCTCAGGAAGGTTTTTATGCCCCTGAATTTGTTGCATTCATCTACCAGTGGTGCTTTGCCATCAGTATTTGGAGGCATTGCAACTTATAAATAGGGACTCTGAGAGTAAAACAGACCTCACTGACTCCTGAACACTCCAGCCTTGAGTGATTTATTAGTCTTTCTCAGAAGTGACAGGAAAATAACTCTCCCTTTTAAGCTGTTATGGATAGCATAATACTGGTAATTCAAAACTATTAAAGCTTTAGAAAACAGTAATAGAAACTTAATGCCCCATATTTCAGCTTAAGCTTAGCAACTATAGAACTGCTGGAAGACATTTCATTCCTTAGGAATGGTCAGTGCATGTTGTCCCAGGGTGCATAATTTCTGTCATGTTTCTATTAATTCCCAGTTTGATCAGCCTGCCGGTCATTTTCGAAATGGGGCCAGGCCGATTCTTAAAGAACAATGGCACTGAGGAAGGGTAGCTTTCTGGCTGATAAGTCTGCATGTGCGTCATTCATACTTAGATTGAGTATATAGTCCCTCTCGTGTAGCTGGAGAGTGTGGACAAGATGGACCCTAGGCCTCCTTCCGTCACCACAATACTGCATCAGTTTGCTAATGCTTTTGCCAATCACAGAGAGATCAGCTGATTGTTCTGTGGCATGTGCTGCAGTACAGTGTCACTGCAGTCAGTTACAAGATACAGGTTTTCTACACTGAATCAATTTACATCTAGCACTGTGAAAGCCTCACGCAACCATACAGTAAAATGCAAACTTGAGACCATTAAACATAATAGAAAACAACAATCAATAATGTATGTTTATAATCCTCTCTACCTTTCTTCAGTTGTATTCACACTTCTGTTCATACTCTGTGAATGTTTTATTTTTCTTAAAACAAGATTTTTATATAGGCAGCCCAGTGGCACAGAGGGCTGAGGCTCCTAGCGCCTTACCTCTTGCCATACTGGTGACCCAGGTTCAGGATCAGAAACGAGTCATTCAAGGGCTGGCCAAGGGAGGGAGGCTCGAACATCCCAATGGATGGCTCTCCTCCCTTGGGGGAGTGTGCCAGGGTTGAATAAGGCCCTGTCCGATTTGTTATGCAGAAAAAATTAAATGCAAGGATCTGTTCTGCCCTCTCCTTTACTGTCTCTTGTCTGTCTGGCTGCACAACCAGATGTTCTGGTGAGACCTAGGAACTGAACACTCTGGTGGAGAATTCCAAGACCATCAGAGTGATCAGTTCCTAGGTCTCACTAGAACATTTGATTGCACAACCAGACAGACAAGAGACAGAAAAAGAGAGGATAGAACAGATCCTTGCATGTAACTCTTTCTGTATAACAAATGGGACAGGACCTTATTTAACTCTGTCACAGGGAGGGGGTTAGTGTGACCCACTGCTTGTCTGCCACCTGGAGGTGTCCAGGTAGTAGCGCAGTCTGGGGGTACAAGAAAAAAACAATCACAGGCATTTGAGGACATCACCGCAGAGGCGGAGATCATCCATCATGACATTGCACATTGTGCGGTTTCAAGAGCAACAAAAAACTGGCAGAAAAAAAACTCTGGTTGCACGAAGCACTCAGTCCTTTGCAGGCCTAACACCAGTGACCTGGCACCCTGCCAAAATGTTTTATTTTTCTTAAAACAAGATTTTTATATAGGCAGCCCAGTGGCACAGAGGGCTGAGGCTCCTAGTGCCTTACCGCTTGCCATACTGGTGACCCAGGTTCAGGATCAGAAACAAGTCATTCAATGGCTGGCCAAGGGAGGGAAGGAGGCTTGAGCATCCTAATGGATGGCTCTCCTCCCTTGGGGGAGTGTGCCAGGGTTGAATAAGGCCCTGTCTGATTTTTTATGCATACAAAAGTCCTGCAAGCAGAGGACATCAGGCAGGAAGGTAAGTCCCAGTGAAGTTGGGTGATAGGGCAGGGGGTACCGGACAGATGGGGGTGGCCAGAGGTGACAAGGGGGATAAAATACTGTTGAAAAAAAACAAGATTTTTGTAACTTTTTTTAACGCTGCTGAGCATAGCTCCTATTCCCTCTCTCCTAACAGTTCACCGCTGTCCATGTCTAAGTTTCTTGGGCATTCTGTGATGTCACTTCCACCATTCAGCACTGTTCTCTGAGCAGTGTGGGATGGTGGAACCAACATCATGGAATATGCAGGACTCATAAGAAGAGTCTGCAGAAAACAGTGAAGAGTAAGAATTATAAACTGGGCATGATAAACTAAGAAATGTGATTGGACCATGGTGATCACATGACCTTGTGCTAGTCTAATGCAACAGCACAGGTCACAGATACCTAAAGTGATTTTCCACATTGCAGTGTAAAACAACTCACAAATGAGACTGGTAAAACTTAAAATCACACTTTTCTCCATAATGCAAAGCATCATGAGATATATATGCAAATCGCTATATTGAAAATCTAGGCCGGTTGTGCTGAGGTTCTTTCTCTTTTTATCTTGGTAAAACTCAGTTACACAACATCTAAGGATGTGAGAAATAACATGTCTGCTAAATACCACTATGAGGATATTTGTTGCTGCTGTTTAAGTATCAATGCATCATGTGACTATACTTCCAATATATCAATATGCTAAAAATGTATCAACAGATTTTTATGTTGATTGCACACATACACAAGAAACATGTTGCGGCAACTTGCTGTGGAAGAAGGCTGTAGAGGTGCGGCATTGTTGTGGCCACTGCCCCCACTGTCTTTGGAGGCTTAGCCCGCATTCCCTAATGGGTTGGCACACTGCGGTTGATACTAGTTCAGCCAGCGTGCCACCACCTTGAAACATTTTAGCCACTGCAATCCGGGGCCACCTCGTCATTGCAGCATCGTCTGCTGCAATGAGGAAGCAACCCCTCATTGCAGGGCTTGCCGATGGGGCACCAAATCCCCATAGGCTTCAGTTCCCCCTTCCCGATGGGGGATCCCACTTCCCATCGGCATAAGTCCCCCATTTTCGTTCTGTGCGGGTGCCCAATCCCCCTCGGCCCTTGTGCCCCCCCTTCCATATGTGCCGATGGGGATGCCCAATCCCTCGTTGGCTACAGATCCCCCCCAACACTCAGGTGGCATGCTGGGAGCCCACCCCAGTGTGCCAAATGCCCTGAAAAGAAAAACAGTCCCACAATGTTTTTTTTAAACCTGTGAAAAAAGCAAACAATCCTCGTGGTCTCCTGCCTCTACCCAACCCACACCCACCCACCCTCTGCATGCCCTACCTCCCCACGCTCTTCTCACCCCATACTTACCTCCAGGGCCTGGCCCGTCGATCTTCAGTGAACCAGGAACATGTCTGCACCCTTCAAAGCCAACCATGAACTCAGAAAATGCCGGTAGGCTGTATAATGGCAGAAATAGTTTTTTTTTTCAACTTTGGTGCATATCTCAGGCATTTTTGGGAATTTTGGCACCAAATTTTGAACATGGGGTTATTGGGACTCCTCCTCATGAATTCAGCCACTGTCATTGAGTTATTCGGTCCTGAAAGGTGATTTTGCAGTCACTGTGCAGAATCACCTTTTGGGACTGATTAATGAAACGACAGTGCCAGCGTTCATGAGATGGGCTGTCAAGAAGCCTATGTTGCAAATTTGGTGAAAAAAATCCCCAAAATGGCTGTTTTATGAGCGTGCATTGTGCAGTTGCTATGCACGCTCGTAAAATCATGAATTTGCAATATTTTCACTCCAAATTTTCAGCATTGGCATTTTTCTGCACCTCCTTATGAACAGCACAGCTGTCATTTTTCACATCCTGGCCAAAATGTGTTTTCATACTTGCGGCGCAGAATAGCGTGCACGCTGTGGAAAATCAGTGTTTGGAACACAGTAAGAAAATGACAGAGACACTGTTCAAGAGCAGAGGTCCTAAAATGCCTATGTTGAAAATTTGGTAACGATAGTCCATCAAATGACTGTGTTACAATGGTGTGTTGCGCAGTTTCCACGCACCCTTGTAACTTTGAAGATTTGTAATATTGTCAAGCCAGATGTTCAACACTGGCATTTTTTCACACCTCCTTATGAACAGTACAGCTGCCATTTTTCACATCCAGACTGAAATGTGTTTTCGCACATCTGGCGCAGAATAGCACAGTCGCTGTGGAAAATTAGTGTTCAGGACAGATTAAGAAAATGGTAGTGACACTGTTCATGAGCAGAGGTACTAAAATCCCTGTGTTGAAAATTTGGTGACGAAAGTCCTTAAAATGACTGTCTTACAAGAGTGTGTTGAACTGTTTCCACACACCCTTGTAACTTCACAAATCTGTAATATTTCTACACCACATTTTCAACACTGGCATTTTTTCACACCTCCTTGTGAACAGTACAGCTGTCATTTTTTCACATCCTGGCCAAAATATGTTTTTGCACTTCTGGCACAGAATACCATGGTCGCTGTGGGAAATCAGTGTTTCGGACAGATTAAGAACAAGCAAGTGAGAGAGGGGAGTGACCGAGCTCAACTGAGCTCTCTCAGGACTGCTGTGGATTTCTTTGTGGGCAGAAAAAGGCGCCAATGCATGCAGAAGCCCAGTACAAAAGGGCAGCCTGCAGCATCGGGAGAAATAGAATGAGCGAGTGAGAGAGGGGGAGTGAGAGAGCTCAATGGAGCTCTGCCAGGACTTTAGAGTTGCCCGCCTCCCACCCAGGATCCTCTGTGGTCCTATATTACAGCAGGGTCTCTGGAATGAAGACAAAGCAATGATTGGATACTTTTAGGATTGCTGTAACAATACAGATTTAGTTGTTCTGTTTCTTTCTCTAACTGAGCTAAGCACTGAGCTATACTGTTATGACTGCTGTAATAATACATACTTATTTGTTCTACTTATTTCTCTAACTGAGCTGAGTAATAAATTTGGTAGAAGAAATCCCAAAAATGACTGTTTTTCGAGCGTGCGTTGCACAGTTGCTATGCACGCTTGTAACTTCATGAATTTGCAATATTTTCACTCCAGATTTTCAACATTGGCATTTTCCCACAGCTCCTTATGAACAGTACAGCTGTCATTTTTCACATCTTGGCCGAAATGTGATTTCACACTTCCAGCTCAGAATAGAGAGGTCGCTGTGGGAAATCAGTGTTCGGGACACATTAAGAAAACCACAGTGGCACTGTTCATGAGCAGAGGTCCTAAAATGCCTATGTTGAAAACTTTGTGATGGAAGTCCATAAAAGAACTATGTTACGAGCGGGTGTTGTGCAGTTTCCACGCACCCTTGTAACTTTGCAAATTAGTAATATTTTCATGCCAGATTTTCAACACTGGCATTTTTTCACACCTCCTTATGAACAGTACAGCTGTTATTTTTCACATCCTGGTTGAATGTGTTTTCACGCTTATGGCGCAGAATAGCGCAGTGGCTTTGGGAAATCAGTGTTTGGGACAGATTAGGATTGAGAGAGTGAGAGAGGGGGAGTGACTGAGCTCAACTGAGCTCTGTCAGGACTGCTGCAGATTTCTTTGTGGGAAGAAAAAGGCACCAATGCAAGCAGGAGTCCAGTACAAAAGGACAGCCTGCAGCGGTGGGAGAAACAGAATGAGCGAGTGAGAAGGGGAGAGTGAGTGAGCTCAACAGAGCTCTATCGGGACTGCTGTGGATTTCTTTGTGGGCTTCTTTGTGGGCAGAAAAAGGCACCTATGCAGGCAGAAGTCCAGTACAAAAGGGCAGCCTGCAGCGCCGGGAGAAACAGAATGAGCGAGCGAGAGAGGGGGAGTGAGTGAGCTCAATGGAGCTCTGTCGAGACTGCTGCAGATTTCTTTGTGGCCAGAAAAAGGTGCCAAAAATGGAGGCAGAAGCCCAGTACAAAAGGGCAGCTGGCAGCGCCAGGATAAACAGAATGAGCGAGCGAGGGGGGAGTGAGCGACCTCAACGGAGTTCTGTCAGGACAGCTGTGAACTTCTTTGTGGGCAGAAAATGGCGCCAGTGCAGGCAGGAGTACAGTACAAAAGGGCTGCCTGCAGCACCGGGAGAAACAGAAGGAGCAAGTGAGAGAGGGGGAGGGAGTGAGTGAGCTTAATGCAGCTGTGTCAGGACTGCTACAGATTTCTTTGTGGGCAGAAAAATGTGCCAATGCAGGCAGGAGCCCAGTACAAAAGGGCAGCCTGCAGCATCAGGAGAAACAGAATGAGTGAGAGAGGGGGAGTGAGCAAGCTCAATGGAGCTCTGCCGGATCTTTACAGTTGCCCACACTCCCGCCCAGGGTCCTCTGTGGTCCTATATTACAGCAGGGTCTCTGGAGTGGAGACAAAGCAATGATTGGATACTTTAGGATTGCTGTAACAATACAGATTTAGTTGTTCTGTTTCTTTCTCTAACTGAGCTAAGTACTGAGCTATACTGTTATGATTGCTGTAATAATACATATTTATTTGTTCTGTTTATTTCTCTAACTGAGCTGAGTAATACTTGAAGTGCAATAGGATTTCTAACTGGGCTAAGTGAAACCATATGAGAGCCGAGAACAAAAAGTAGGATAGCCGAGGGATGAAAAATGAACAAGGAGACTTTAGGATTGTTACAAGTAATACAGTATTTAACGGATGAGATTTGAGACTGAATTTCCCTGGTCGGCAAGGGGTCAGTAGGGGACTAGTGTGGGGGGGAGAAGGAATTTGAGTAAATAGGGGCCTAAAAGTTGTAGTAGGCTACATAACCTGGGAGTAAGAGCCCGTAACATGAGATGGGGGCCAAAATGGGGCAGGTGCCACATGTCAATAGGGAGGGCATCTTTGGAAGGGTGGAAGGGTGTACAGGGTGTGGGTCTGCCATGATCCTGGAATGGGCTTGGTGGATTGGGGGGTGTATGGTCTGTAGATAACTGGCTAGTTTGAGGGAGGAACTGTGGAGGTTTGGGAGGAGTGTAGGTGGCAGGGCAGATGAGTATGGTACGCATCCTGAGGGTGGGAATAGGGGATAGCAAAGGGGGATACAGGTAGAATAACTAGGGACTGAAACCAACCCCAGTATCAGAGGCAGTAGCAGAAAAGAGAGAAGAAGGAAGGTGGTGCCTGAGGCGAGGGTGGGGAGCCTCCTGTTGGGGAGGAAGAGACCACGAGGAGTACCAGGGGGAGAGAGCAGATGGCTGCGGGTAGGGAGGGACCAAGGGTGCCACAGAGGGAAACAAGTAGGAGAGGGGAACCAATAGGGGGAAGAGATGTAGGACAGGTATCAACTATGAATAGATTCGAACCTCTGCTATGGGACAGACAGGGGGAGCAGGAACATACCGAAGGGGGGAGGACAAATGGGGCATGAGAGGGATGGCAACAGGTAGTGGAAGAGATAGCGAGGACAAAAGGGCAGAAGGGGGCTAGTAAGGAAGGAGGTGGTGGTGACTGAAGGAGAGAAGGCTACTGGAAGAGGGAAGGATGGGAGGGGTATCACTATCAGGGTAGAAGGGAATGGGGGCTCTAAATCGACAACAGGGGGATAGGAGAGGGGTTGGAAATCAGCAGGGGAGGAGGGGAGGTCGACATGGGAAGCCCAGTTGGAAGTAGTCAGGCTGGGAAGGGGTTCAAGGGGGATGGAAGGAATAAGGCAGAGAAAAGGGGTGAGGTGGAAGTAGGGGGTACAGATACAGAAGTCACAGAGGGTGCAGTTGGTGGGGGTAAGGGACAGGGAAGAACAAATACTGGCTTGGTGGAAGGGGAATTAGAAGGGATAGCGGGTAAGGGCCGGGGGGGTACTCATCCTGAGGGATTCTATGCTAAATGGGTGAGATGGGGTGGAAAGGGGGAAAGGCACAGCCATATTTGGGTTGAAGCTGTCCCCAGGGCAGGCACTGCTCAAGCATGCAGTGAGGGGGAGGAAGAAACCTCATTTACTGTTGCATGTTGGTACAAACGACTTGGCGGGGGACACTGTGAAAGTAGTGAGGGAGAGGTTGGAGTACTTGGGCAGGCAGTGTGAGGGGGTGGGGAAGTCAGAGGCATTCTTGGAGGTACTGCCAGTACCATGTGCAAGCATGGTGAGGAAGGGTAGGCTTGAGGAGTTCAAGTGGCTGAGGGATTGGTGCCACATAAAACATTATGGGTTAGTGACTAATTGGAGTAGGGTCTGGGGGGAATAGTGACTTGTGAACGGGGCACAGGGTACACTGGAGCAGGAAGGGGAGGGGAGTATTAAAGGCAGCATTGCTGCTGGACCACTGGTGCTGATGGTTGAGGCGCTGGACACCACACCTCGCGCCACACTGGCGACCCGGGTTCGGACACAAGCCCGGGTTGGCAAGGGAAGGATAGGATTGAGCATCCAGAGGACTGCTCGCCTACCCCGGGGTGGGATCCACGACCCACTGCTCCGTAGCGGCCCCTGGTGACAACCGTGGGCATACTACAGCAGTGTAGTAAAGGGTGGCGGAGTATGGCGGACGTTGGCACGCTGTGCCTAAGCGTCATTGCACGCCCACACTCCGCAAAGGGGAGAAACGTGGAAAATGGGCTATGGTCAGGCAGCATGAGCTTCCGACCCCCGCTGTCCACCCCGAATGGCGCCTCCTCAACCGGATCCTGCTCCGGTGGGTCAACCTGGGAAGCTCCTTACCACCCCACCATGGGGGTAATTGGTGGAGGTGAGCAGCATGGCCTGATGTCGGGGGCAGGGCTACGGGGGTCAGTCGGGATGACCAAGCCGACCATAGCCCAGTGAGAAAATATGTGAAAAAAAAAAGGCAGGATTAGAGGGGTATGTCTCTACTAAGGTGGATTTAAACAAAGGGGGGAGGTGGCCAAAAGACTGAGATTGGTAGAAAGATCCGGACAGGGGAGACTGATGAGGTCACCGCCCTAGATATAGGTAAAGGCAGAGGCACAGTAACCCTGGAAGGGGGCAGGCAGAGTGGTCTGAGTATAATACAGAAGGCACCACCACCCGGTAAGAATAAGGAGGAGAAAGGGTGCGGACTACCAGGAGGAGGGTCACAGGCCAAGGAGGAGAAGAGTGAGGAGAAGGAGGGGTACGGGTGGAAGGTGATCTGACTAAATGGATAGAAAACTGATTACAGAGGAGGGTGCAGAGGGTGGTGGTGGTGGGGTAGCTCTTGGCACCCAGAGCAGTGACAAGTGGGGTACCGTAGGGCTCAGTGCTTGGCCCAATGCTATTTGGGCTCTTTATCTCCGATATAACACACGGAGTGGGGAGCAGAGTTAGTCTGTTCGCACATTATACCAAATCAAAAGCAAATAGTTATAGTAGCAGAGCCCCCCCCCCGCACTCACACACATACACACTCCCCAAAAAGCTGCTTAAAAGCCTACAATTCATTCAAATCAATTCCATTTTCTTACTTACTTGGCGTTCAATGCCAACAAGTGTAAAATCATGTACTTAGGGCATAGGTGCCCAAATGCTGGGTATAGGATGGGGAGAGGTACTGATACTCACTAGGCATGAAAGGGTCCTTGAGGTTATTATATCAGAGGACCTCAAGATGGCAGTACAGTGTGACAAGGCTATGGGCAGGGCAAATTGGATTCTGGGGTGCATAAGGAGTGGCATCTCCAGTAGGAGGAGAAGGGATATTGTGCTGCCATTGTATCACTCCCTGCTATACCCCCAGCTGGAGTACTGTGTCCAGTTTTATAGCCCATACTTCAGAAAGGACATAAGGTGGAGGTTTTCCAGAGGACGGCAACTAAAATGCTTCACAGTTTTCACAGGAATCCCTACAAGGAAAGGCTGAATAATCTCAGCATGTACACTCTGAAAGAGAGGAGGGCAAGAAGTGACATGATCAAGACCTACAAAGTACCTCACAGGGGTAAAGAGGGCACAGTTGGGGAGTTTCCTTCAAATGAGGTTGAGCACCCAAACCAAGGGAAATACAATGAAGCTGGGAGGGGGGCATTCAGGATAGATGTGAAGAAATATTTCTTTACTGAAAGGGTGGTAGATGCCTTGAACAGACTGCCAGGAGAAGTGGTGGAAGCTAAAATGGTAGGGGGCATGAAGCATGCGTGGGATAAATATAGGGGTATATTAGAAAAAGTGGAAGGAGAGGGTCAACGGAGATCAATAGGGCTATGGAAGTGAAGCAGGTTCAAGTTCATTGCAGGAAAAATCCATTAAGCAAGCTCAGTCACAAGGATGTCCTGATAGATGCAGGCAGAGTTAGACATGCAGTAACATATACAGGCAGGAGTTACAAGTAGGTAGAGAACACTTGGGCAGACTGGGTGGGCTGAGCGGTCCTTTTCTGTTGACAAATTCTATGTTTCTATGGCATCACGTGTTAATTCAGGTGCTGCGTTTATTTAAAGTTGGGCCTACCATACATCCAGATGTAAGGTACAGTAAATTATCGAATTAGATGCAGCCCACTTACAGTACAATAAACATAACCCCAGTGCTTTGAGAAGCCTTTACTCTTCATAAGACTGCTTAAAGAGCAGGGGTTCTATTTGCAGTGTCCACACCAGTATGCTGATCTTAAAATCGGTACCACATCTGAATGAATACTTGATTCTTGTTCACTCCATTTCTTCCCCACTTTGAAAACTGCTTGTCTTGAGTTAGTTTTGGGCTGGCAGCACCTTGCCTGTGTTGGAAGATGACCAATAAGCAGCACTGAAAGACATCAGACTTCACAGACTGTGAAGGCAGCTGCTCACAGACAGACATAAGGCAATTCTACTAGGGGGTAGGAGGAAGTAAGCTGTTGATTAACTAGAATCTGCAGCTTATCCATCAGGTAGGGAAATGGGCAGACTAGGCCAAGCGGTCCTTATCTGCCATCAAATTCTCTGTTTCTATGTTTCTCACCCACCATCTTGCCAACAAGAAGGCTGCAGCTGTGGCCACTGATGACTGTTGAGGTGTGGGGATGGGGGGACCAAAGAGGACAGACATAAGGAGATGAAATCATAATAAAAATTGTGAGACCTTTACCAGTTTTCCAAAACGCTTTCCAGTAAAAGAACACTCGATGACGTTTTTCAAATGGCAACACAATCTGGTGAGCCCTCTGTCTGCCATCTGACACCAGGCATCAATCAGCATAAAATTGCCTAAAGAAGGCAGTGTGGTCATGTGGTTACAGAAATACTGGAGATTACAAATTTATAAGAACAAAAGAATATCACACAGAAGCTGGCACATGTGCCTATAGCAGCTGTCTCCTGCTTCTCAGTAGTTATATTTATACCCTTGAGGTACTTGAATGACTCTATCATATTCCCTCTTTCCCTCCTCTCTTCCAGTGAGTACATATTGAGGTCCCTTAATTTCTCCTCATTAGTCTTGTATTGCAAGCTATGTAACAACTCATTCGCCCTTTTCTGGACCATCTCCAGTCTGTTATTATCCTTACAAAGGTGCAACCTCCAGAACTGCACACAGTACTCCATGTGAAGCCTGACCATGGTTTTATATACTGGCATCACTATCTCCCTTCTTATGCTGGTGATACCCCTGCCTATGCACCCCAGCATGTCACTTGCCCTCCCAGCTGCCTTACCACTTTGACATTTTCAGATCATCTGAAATAAGAACCCCCAGGTCCCTTTCCTTCTTTGTGACTGTCAGCAACTCCCTCCCCCACCCCATCCTGTACCTTTCCCCAGGGTTTCTGTGTCCCAGGTGCATAATTTTGCACTTTTTTGAATTAAACTTCAGTTGCCAGTCCTCAGATCATTTCTCAAGCTTCCCCTGGTCCCTCCTCATTTTCTCCACCACCTCTGGGGTATCCACTGTATTACACATCTTGGTGTCATCTGCAAACAGGTAGACCTTTCCCTTCAGCCCTTCTCCAGTGTCACTAATGAAGACATTGAACAGGACTGGTCACAGAACTACTCCCTGCAGCACCCCACTGGTCACCCCATCTCCCTAGACTGCTCCCCATTTACCACCACTCTCTGCCACCTGTCTGTTACCCAGTTTCTAACCCAGTTTACCACCCTTTCCTCCATGCCCAGCCTACTCAGCTACTTTATCAACCTCCTATGTGGGACGGTGTCAAAGGCTTTGCTTACATCAAGGTACATGCTGTCCACTGCCCCACCCTGATTTACTTCCTTTGTCACCCAGTCGAAGAGATCAACCAGATTTGTCTGACATGACCTCCCCACTGTGAATCCATGTTGCCTATGGTCCTGGCCTCCGATGGCTTCTAGATATCCCACTATCCTTTCTTTAACCAATGTCTCCATGATCATCCCCACTACTGAAGTGAGGCTGACTAGCCTATAGTTCCCCACCTCCTCCCTACTGCTGGATTTGTATAGAGGGACCACATGTGCCCTCCTCCAATTCTCTGGTACCGCCCCTGTGTTGAATGACTCAGTCAACATGGCTGCCAGAGGTACTGCTGTTTCCCTTTACAGTTCTTTTAATATCTTGGGTGTATGCCATCTGGTCTCATCACTTTGTCCACCTTCAACTTAATCACCTTCTGCAGGATTCTTCTGCTTGTGAATGGACTATTGTCCACCTCCACATCTTGGCAACTGCTGTACTGCTGTGGCCCTTGTCCCTCCCTCACTTCTGTGAATACTGAACAGAAAGACACAGTGGATGTCTGGGGATGGGGGGCACATGACATTTCTTAGGCATGGTACTTTCACTTCCAAATACCTAAACAGCACATATAAGCAATCAACTTTTGGCATTGACAAATGCTTGTTTTAAACACTGTTTTAACATTTTTGGATTTTCAATTCACAGAGAAGCAAAACAAATACCAGTGGTGTTACTTTTGTTATAACAAAAGTTTCCAAAGTTGTTGAATACCGCTACATAAAATCCCTTCCATGTAACCTCAGATCTTACCCATGCCTTAGTACTATATCAACAAGAATCTTGAAAAAGGGTCAAGGGCGACATGAAACGTAGATGTTTTTGTGTGCCGGGTGCTACATTATTTAATAAAACCACTGTTTTTAAAGTTGGAAATAAGTCTTCTTTCTTTTTTTTATTTGGATTTGGGTGAAGCCGAGGGTATTGCTGCTTTATTTCTCATGCCTTAGTACTGTCGGCTATACACACAAAAGCATCAAAAGGTAATAAATGAACAAAAAGGGAAAAGGCAGACCTTAACATCAGGGGATGATTTGTATTCAGGCTTTGTCCCTCTGACTTTTATCTCAGCCCCCCCTCCCCGGGTCACTATATCACACATCTGCCCTCTACAAATAAGTGCTATGTCTGTCACTCTTTGTTCGGGCAAACTCAACGCCATCCTTTTCTGGGAATCAAACTGAGGTCCTCGAGTCCTGAAAGCAGCAGCTATGACAATCAGCTAGACAGAAATTCCCCCGAGCAGAGAGGTAATTCTATTTAGATTTATACTTGCAATCTCAGAGACCACCACTAGTGGTCTCTAGTTGTTATTCAGCACTTCTTTTTTTTTTAACACAGAGCTGTTTCTCCCTGGTCATGTCTGTTGGGGATATACCCTGCTGTGGCCTGTGGGCCCTCTGTCCCTGAGTCCCACGCCCCAACATCTCCCATGGTATTCTACCCAACAGCAAGGGCTCCAGGTGAAGGACCTTTCTCCACCCCCCAAGGTAGTCTGCAGTGTGGACTAGAATCCAGCATCAGTGGGCACCAGGACCCAGAGAAAGCCAAAGACATTATGTAGCTGGACATGATTTTTTACCCCAGTATTCTTCAGATTCCACCCTCCTCCACTGGTATGGGGATAGCCAATTGGGTAGCCTTGGCTACATGAAGTTACATTTTCTGGAGGGGTCAAGCTCCCTTGGCTCACCACAGGAGTCACTGTGGCATTGGAGTCCAATGCAAGCCCTCCCCAATTGGCAGCTGTTGCTGTCTGGCTGCCTCCAGATGTGTAGATTCACATTCCCTCCTGAACCCAGGTCAGTTGCACACCTGTGCAATATGTTGCCAATAGGCTATTGGGATGGCCCACTCAGCAGTACCTTTGACTGTTATTCACAACTTTTCCTACCAGTTAGCACTGCTTTTGACTTTTATTCATAACTTTCATCACCAAATGGCACTGTTTTTGACCGTTATTCACAGCTTTTCCTACCAGCCGGCACTGCTTTTGACTTTTATTCACAGCTTTCACTGCCAGATCACTCTGCTTTTGACTATAGTTCATAGATTTCACCACCAGATGGCAATGCATTTGACTGTTATTCACAGCTTTCACCACCAGATGGCACTGCTTTCAACTGTAATTCACTGTCATCACCACCAGATGGCACTTCTTTTGACTGTAATTCCTGGCTTTCCTCACCAGATAGCAATGCATCTGACTGTTATTCATAGCTTTCACTACCAGCTGGCACTGCTTTTGATGGTTATAGAAACATAGAAACACAGACACTGACAATGACAGCAGAGAAAGACAAAATGTCCATCTAGTCTGCCCATAGTTCCCTATCTGCCCCAGAACCTATTGTCCATATGGTGTTTAATCTCTCCCAGTCCTTCCCCTGCTCCCCTCCCTACTGTTACCAACCTAAGCAACCACCGAACCATTTACTCAGTCCCAGCCATGAGTGAAAACATTTACAGACTTGGTGCCCATCAACCCTGCTGGCAGACTGTTGCACAGCTCCACCACCCTCTCCATAAAATAGAACTTCCTCACATCCTTCTTAAACCTTCCCCCTGCCAGTTTCCACTCATGATTCTGGGTTCATGAATCTGTACTCCTGCCAAATAGTTCACTGCAGTTCACCTTGTTCATTCCCTTCAGGAACCTAAAGGTCTTTATTGTATTCGCCTTTCTCACCTTGTCTCCAGTAAGTTCATATTTAGTGCATTTAGATGATCTTCTCAAGATCTGCCCTGTTGGCCCTGAATTATCTTGGTCGCCCTGTGTTGCACCATCTCCAGCCTGCCCCTGTCTTTCCTTAGATGAGGACTCCAGAACTGAGCACAGTATTCCAGATGTGGCCTCAATCAATCAATCAATCAATCAAAATCTTTATTTATTCAGGCGAACATCATTGAGCAAAGCTCATTTACAAGATGGACCTGAGTGGTCATACAAATGAGGATACAAGTATTATTACATAGACAAGAATAGAATAAATAGCAATACAATGGCATGAAATGATTATATACAACAATTTACATATATACAAGTAACAATAGAACCATTTAGCCTGTAGGAAAAAAGAGGACAAAGGGTATAGCAGTCCTAAAATATAAGTTATATGGTCTAAACTAGTTTTTAAGTGAATATAATAGGTGATTCGGAAGAAAGAAATTGAGTTAATATAATGGATAGAAAAAGGGAGGTTTAGTTGGGTCAGATAGGTGAGGTTATGCTTTATAAAGCAATTGCAGAGCTCTGGAAAAAGGGCGGAGAACAATCTTTGAAGGATGCCAGAGGTAGTGGCTATCTAGCTTCATGGATTTTTGGAGAGTTCCATGCAGCTGCTAAGGAATAGCTGAAAGCAGCCCTCCCATACTGGGTGCAGGCATTGGGACCTTTAATGTGATGAGTTTACTGATCCTTAAGGTGTATGGCCTGGTTGTAATTTGGGTAAAGCAATCAGTGATATAGGTCGGTAGTTTGCCTGTTAACGCTTTGAATATCCAGATAACAGCATTCCTATTTCTTCTGTGTTGCAATGATGTCCAGTTGACTGCCATATAAAGGGAGCAATGATGGGTGTTGGAGGAAGGTCAGTAATAAATCTTATGGACCTGTGATACAGGGTGTCCAGCTTATATAGAGATGACTTGAACAATGGCAGTAGAGAAAATCAGCATAATCAATGAGGGATAGGAATGAGGCCTGAATTAACCTTTTTGGAATCACTGTTTAGGTAATGTTTTATTCTAAAAATAGTCCGAGCCTCTGTCTTAGCTTTTAAGTAACTCTTCAATATGGACAGAATAGTCAAGCCTGTTATCTATCCAGACTCCAAGGTATTTGAAGTTATCAACAAATTCAAGTTTCTCTCAAGTAAGGTGGATATATGTAGGGTGTTGGATGCTGGGGTAGTGGTAGTACAACTCTTTGTGGTAAAGAACATAGCTTTTGTTTTTGCATTTAGAAGTAGTTTTTGTCAAGTAGATTGTGCTGCAGAATGGAGAATTCGGATTGTAGAAGTTCACAGGCTTTGGAAGGTGAGGATTGCTGACATACAATACAGTATCATCAGCAAACAGATGAATGTTAGATTGAGTGAGGTTGGCATCAATATTGTTTATATAAATAGCAAAGAGGATAGGGCCAAGAATAGAGCCTTGTGGTACACCCCTTAGCAGAGGTTTTGAGTGGATAGGTAATTTCCATTTCTAACCAGTTGACACCTATCTGAAAGGTAATCCTTAAACCAGTTGGTGATAGGAATCAGGCCTAATGAGTTAAGGAGGTGAGTAATAAGTCATGATCCACTGTGTCAAAAGCTTTACTCAAATCCAGAAACACAGCACAGGTAAATTTTTTTGTCCAAATTAGTCTGCCAGTCGTTGGTTACCTTGGCTAAGGCAGTAATGGTGCTATGCTTTGATCTAAATCCAGATTGTGCAGAATTTAGAAGGTTATTGTTATCCAGATAGTCCCTTAACTGAGAGTTTACTAGTTTTCGAGCATCTTAGATAGTACTGGTAGGATGGAGATAGGTCTGTAATTGTTGAGATCCCTAGTATCACCAGATTTGAGTAATGGAACTACTTGAGCTGTTTTCCAAGTAGATGGAATGGATCCAGTAGTTAGGGAAAGATTGAAGAGATGAGTAAGGGGGGCAGATAAGACATATGAAGCAATTTTCAGGAAATAGGGATCCAGGGAGTCTGCACCTGCACTTTTAGTTGTGTCTAAATTAGAGAGGAGATCTTCCACTTCTTTCACGGATATTGGGATGAAGGAAAAAGTTGAAGTGGCCATTTGTCCCACAGTAGTTTGCAGGTTCAAGGAAGATCTCAGGATATTTGCAGGTGATGAGTCAAATGCTAGGCCAGCAGTGGTGAAGTGAACATTGAAGGTATTTAAGATTTCTTGTTTACCTGTAATTTCTGTGTCATTTAGTAGCAATTTGGTGGTTAAGGCAGGAGTAGAATTCTGGCCCAGAAGTCCTTTTATTGTACCCCAGAGTCTGGATGGGTTATTGTAGGAGGCATCCAATTCAGCTGTATAGTAGGCAGTTTTGGCAGTTCTTATTTTTTTGTACATGAATTCCTTGCTTTTCTGAAATTTAGCCAATCTCTGGTGTCCTTTGTTTTCTTGCCTTTTTCCACAGCTTGTCTCTGGTTCTCAAGGCTGCTTTAAGCTCAGAGGTGTGAACCAAGGGCAGGATTTTACCTTAGTTCTGATACTGGTGATAGGTGCATGAATATTGAGAACATTGGTGATAATATCCTTTAAAGTCTGGAGTGCTGTTTCAACAGAAGTTGTAAGATAGAAATCTTGCCAATATATTGTAGTACTCAGGTCATGGAGGTAACCTGAGATATTGAAATTCTTTTTTGACCTTTTGAGGATAAATTCTGCAGGATTTGGTGGTTTGAGTGTGGATCTTATGCCAGCTATAGGGTAATGGTCACTCACATCACTTGGCAGTACTCCTGCATGTGAGTATAAGTGAGGCTTGTTTACCAACATAATATCCAGGAGTGAGCTGTTGCTGGAATTTCTTGGTTAATCCTAGTTGGGTCTTTAATCAGCTGTGTGAATCCATAGGTGTCACAAAAGGTTATCAACAGGTGCAGATACATTAGACAACCAGTTTAAATTCAAATCACCAAGGATGGCCAGTATCTTCAGGGCCTTGGTTGAGAATTGACCCTAGGTGAGAGAAAGCAGTTTAAGGCCTGCAGAGGGGCCTATAGCATCCAATCAGTTTAAATGGAGACGAATTAGGAAGGGAAATTTTGATTGATAAACATTCAAATTCATTTGGCTCAGATGTGTTGATGAGGCAGGTTGCAGAGATGGTGTCCTTAATGTATATGGCCACCCCGCCACCCCTGGAAGGGCGATCTGCTCTGAAGAGCTGGTAATTGGGAAGGTTTACAACACTGTCTTTTGTTGTAGACTCAACTTGCTCCAGATGCCCTCTCCACTGTCGCTGATGAACATATTGAAAGGACAGGACCCAGAGCACATCCCTGTGGCACCCCATTTGTGACTCATAATTTGATCCTGTTTACCACCACCTCCCTACCACTTTTGCCTCACCAGTAAGATAGTGGTACCTTCTTTTTCCAGCTGTCAATACCCCTTCCAATACACCCCAGCATCCCATTAGTCTTACTATAGGCCTTATTACACTGGCCTGATTGTTTAAGGGAGTCACTAATGATGACTCCCAGGTTCCTTTCCTCTGCCATAGTGCTTAGTCTTTCCTTTCCTCCCATCCAGTACTCTGCCCAGGGGTTTTCCCTATTTTCATAAACTTGCATTTTTTTGGCATTAAATTTCAACTACCAAACTTTAGACCACCTTTCTATCTTTTGTAGATCCCTCTGTAAGTCCCTGATCCCTTCGTTGCTACCACAGAGCTTCTTGTCATCTACGAAGAGACTCAACTTGCTCCAGATGCCCTCTCCACTGTCGCTGATGAACATATTGAAAGGACAGGACCCAGAGCACATCCCTGTGGCACCCCATTTGTGACTCATAATTTGATCCTGTTTACCACCACCTTCTGCTGTCTCTCCTTCAGCCAGTTTCCTGCCCATCTAACTATGTCCCTAGCCATGCCCAGCTCCTCCAGCTTTTTCAGCAATCCTTTGTGTGGCACCAGGATGAAAGCCTTGCTGAAACTGAAGTAGAGTAAATCCACAGTGTGGCCCTTATTACCTTTGTTACCCAGTCAAAGAAAACTATGAGGTTTGTCTGACAAGACCTCCCTGCCACAAACCCATGCTGTTTACTATCCTGTAAAGCACTGCTCTCTAGGTGGTCCACAAGGTCCTCTTTTTTTATTCACAGGTCACACCACCAGATGGCACTGCTTTTGACTGTGATTCACAGCTTTCATCACCAGATGGAACTGCTTTTGACTGTTATTCACAGCTTCCACCACCAGATGGCACTGCTTTTGACTGTTATTTACAGCTTTCACCACCAGGTGGCATTGCTTTCCACAGACTGCTTTTTCTCATATACATCAATAAGCACATCAGTGGAAGGGGGCCTTGAGACAGACAGTTATGGAGCAGTTGGTCAGTCTGGTCAATGAGGGAACTTAAGTGGATAGACATCAGCCAGAAAAATATTCAGACAGGCAGGAGATGGTTGCGTGATTGGGCATGGAGGGGTTACACAGGGGTGACAACTGCAAAATAAATAAATAAGTACAGCATATATTAATACATCTGAATGAAAGGAAATAGAAGGTTAAAGATGTTTAAAATAATTTCCTATTGCCTTTAAGAACTCCAAAGTCTGACGATGATGGCTGTCAGAGAATGTGATGAAGAAAGCTGGAAAATATGTCACTTAGGAAGGGAAGCAAAATCAGGGTGAGCTTGGTGAGCCAGTGATAGTGTTTTGCATTACCATATGAGTGAATTATGTTTGGGAGTGAGCCCATGTCTCCGTTTGTCTGGCGGCCCATGCAAAGGATACTGTCAGTAGCAGTGCTTGTTGGCCGAGGAAAGGAGGCACCATCCTTTCACACTCACAGTGACACTTGCCCCCTGTGGTGGTCCAAGGAGGGCATGGGATGCATGAGTCCTAGTCTCCACCATAGCACTGCTGTAGATCCATGGCTGAGCTGTGGCACTGGTAGGAGAAGGGAGGGCATAATGGCAGGGCAAAAATGGGATGAAAATGGCCACCGGGTGGACCAGTGGAAGCATGTCGTGCTGCCGTACCAGTGACCCATGCTCAGGTTCAGACTTGTGAGCTGGCTCATGCAGCCAACAGGGCTGTGGTGACACTGCAATTTGACAGCTCCACCAGCTGGGGAAGGACGGCACCAAATTTCAACACCACTGTAGCCACAATGGTATGCCAGGTAGATTGCTTCTCCACATGGGGAGTTCTGTCTGCATATGAGAGCCTCACAGGCTTAATGCAGTATGACACTGGGAGGCTGGCAGGACTTCCAAAGGGAGGAATGTTGAGAAAGACCAGAAAACAGTAACAGCCAGTTGTTTGGATGAAGACTGCTGGTACTCTTGGGCATGGTACTGTGGGTCCCCTTGAAGGTCGCAGTCAGGTGGGCTAGTGGTTGATGGTGATCCTGGTCACCAGATAACCTGGCGAGAGGACTGACAGTATGGCTATTTTACTACTTAGGACACAAAGTTATAAGAAAAAAATATATATATATATATATATATATATATATATATATATATATACACACACACACACACACTTATGCATATATATATACATATATAATATACATACATACATATATATGTATACTTACATATATATATATATATATATACATACATATATATCAACACCCAACTACTACTGACTCCTCTTTTACCCCATTCCAGTTCAAGGAAGTAGAGGACCTATTATTACACCTGGATATTAATAAAGGAGCTGGCGCCAATGGTATAGGACCGTACTTCTTAAAAGCAGGGTATAGATATTTAACAGCCCCCATATGACACCTGTTTAATCTGTCTATTAGCTCCAGCACTGTACCTGATGCATGGAAAATAGCATAGGTACTCCAACTATTTAAATCTGGTGACCCCACGGACCTAAATATTTACCACCCTATAACCATTCTACCCCTGCTCTCTAAACTTTTTGAAGTTAGTAAATGCTCAATTAAGAGACTATCTTGGTAAAAATGACTTAATTAACCCAGCACAATCTGGGTTTAGACCATCCCATAGCACCACATCAGCACTAGTTTCTGTTACAAATGATTGGCTCCTTGCCTTGGATAAAAGACAAGTCACAGGGGCAGTATTCCTGGACCTCAGTAAAGCCTTCGACACTGTTGACCACACTTTGCTCCTTGATATGCTAAGTTGGCATGGCATTACTGGCCTGGTACAGTCTTGGTTCAACAGCTACCTAACAAATAGGCTACAACACATAAAAGCTGATGGATCCTTTTCCCAGCTCCTTCCACTCAGGAGAGAGGAGTCCCACAAGGCTCAATTCTTGGACCTCTCCTTTTCATGACTTACATTAATACTATCAGGAACAACATCAGCAATGCAAAATTACACCTGTTTACAGATGATACAGTTTTATATGTAGCCACCCAGTCCCTTGGGGTTACTAGAATCCCATCAGTGTCAGTGCTCAGTAGGGAAGGCATCTGGTGAATAACTGGTTAAATGGGTTTTTTACCTACTGGATCCATGATGGGTGCTCAACAAACTTTTTGTCGAATGCCCCGTCAGCAACACTGGCAGGTCGACCACATTCTGCATTCGGCTGCCAGTTCCCACAGGCTGACTGTGTTTTCTTCAGGGGGAAAATATACACCAGTTCTGTTCTAAGTTTGAGACTTTTCTCAAGTTTAAAGTTGGCTGGCAACTGTGGCGTCCAGAGGCAGACTAATGCACATTGTTCAGGACTTTATTTTTCTACACTCCTAGAGTAGTGTTTCCTAATGCTGGATGTGATAGTCGTTGCAAGATTCATTTGTTCCAAAATGTTTTTACAAAACGTTTTAAGGTGTAACTCTGAAAGAATGGCTGGGTATGGCTATGGAAGCAAAAGGTGAGCAGACCCCCATCTGGAGTGACCAATTCAGCACTACAGGTTCCATAAGGGCAGCTGTTTATTCAGGATATGGTGGCCAATGCCTAAAGAGAAAGCTAACCCTCTTGTGTGGGTTGTGCTAAATATGATCCCCTGTGGGCACAATTTTGTGGCCATTGCTACTAGAAGAAATGGTTTATTTGTGGCCAGTTACCACTTGCCGAAGTGTTAAAGTCCTATGCCATATGGGAAAGGTGTGCTCTGTTGTCACCAGTGCCACTAGAAGAAATGTGTGTTCAGTTAAGACCATTGCCACTGAAGAGCATTCAAGGTCCTATGACATATGGGATACAGAGTTTCTGCCAGATACAGTTTTCTGTTGTTCTGCCATTGCCTTATACCATGATGTGTAAACCTTGGGGGTCCACCCTTGCTTTAGAAACTATCTTTTGGAATAAAGTCATACTCTAGAACCCCAACCTGGTTTGGACATTCATGCTACTGCTTCCTGTATGGAATTACTGGATACCCCTCCAGAAGTATAGATCTAGCATAGTCCTAACAAAAAGTTCTGTCCTCAGGACATGGGTAATTGGTCAAATTGTATTTGCTTTAGTACACCCAACCCCTTTCTGACCTCTAGAATTAATAAGCCTGGTATACATTCCCAAAGTTAGGGATGGTACCAATTGTCAGAAGTGGTTTGTGTGTCCAGTCAAGGGTACCAAGGGGTAGCTTACTGTGCAAAGTAGGGGGGTGGGTTGCATATATACATCCAACCCCTCAGTGACAGAAGCACGTGTACAGCTCCAGTTGACCTTCTACAGCTCAGCCTGGCACAGTTCAAACTCTTCTTACATGCTTAGAAAACTAAAGTTATGTATTTCCACTCCAACCATATGTCCTCCATCACAAAAGCTCTGGAATCCCTACCTCCCATCAAGACTCTTCTTAATGATTACCTCAAAGTGGTCAATACTTTTAAATACCTGGGCTGTGACCTTGATCAACATCTAATGTTCTCAGCTGACATTGTCTTTTTTGCCAAAAAACTGTGACAAAGACTTGGCTTCTTCTACAGAAACAAATCCCTCTTCCCTACTGAAGCTAGGAAATGACTGGTCCAAATCACTTTCATCCCACTCTTGGACTATGCTGATATACTATACGCTTGCTGCCCTGAATCTCTGCTACACCAGTTAGATACACTTTACCATCAAGCAATTTGATTCATTTCTAACGCCCACCGGTATACACATCACTGTGATCTGTACGCCTCCTTAGGTTGGACCTCTTTAGTGATCAGACATCTTATCCACTCCCTAACCTGACTCTACAAAGCTCTTCTGTGTAAACTCCCCTCATACATCTCTAATCTCTTTTGGCAGTATGCCTGCTTATATCCCCTATGCAGTCATTTGTATATTATGTACCAAGCTCTCACTTCCATTTTGGAGATATGGCCCTAAGTCGTGTGCTACCGGCTGCCTGGAACAAAGTTCAGATTAAACTCAAGCTTCAACATCTAATTACCTGCCAGCCCGATGGCGCTGAGGGTTGAGGTGCTGGATGCCACGCCTCACGCCATGCCGGCAACCCGTTTTCGGGAGCGGACTCGGGCGCTGGGGATCGGCAGGGGAGAGAGAGGATTGAGCGTCCGATGGACTGCTCTCCTCCCGGGGAAGAGCCTATGTTGTCTGATGTCCTGGCGGCCTCCGATGGTGATCGGAGGCATTACAGGATGCAGACCAAGAGCCAGGGGTCGAGCGTGGCTGACGCTGGAAGGGTTGCTGTACGCCATGGTGTCAGAGCACCCCATGCTCGGGGGGGGGGACTCACGGGACAAAAACAAACAAAAAATTCCCCTCCTGTGGGATAGGCGACAGCCCTCACAGTGCCATTCGCCACATGCCTAACACTGGATCCCCACCTCTGCCCTTTGGTCACCCCGGACTCTACCCTCTCCGGCTCAGGGTGACAGTAATGTCCTTGAAGAAGGCAGGCGTCACAGTGGGTGGTAGAGCGGCTCTGGTGAGCTGAGTGGCCCGAGAGAGTTCCAACTAGGAGGACTACTAAAGAGAAATAGCAAAACAAAAAAAAAAAAATCTAATTACCCTGAATAGCTTCAAGCAATTACCTACCAGCAGTTTATCTGACACATGCACTTGTCACTGATTAAGACCCAGTTACTCTAAACCTTCTACCTCTTGTCACTTCTGACCCTGCATCACTCTCACCTTCCACCCCTCACCCATAATCCTTCACAGTCTCCATTCTCTGCATTCTATTTTCTTCCTGTCTCCCTTCTTACCTGCTTTCTACCTCATTGCCCTATTCAGTCTACTACCTCTCTATTTATAGTTGACTCTTGCTATATCCTGCAACCCGGTTTTGGGACTGCCCTGTGTTCAACCGTATATTACTGCTTAGTTCTATTGCATGTAAGTTCACTTGTATATAGTGTTGACTGTATATAGATGTACACAAATGCTGAGTGTTTCTTCATATATTCTGTATAATGTTACCTATATTTACTATGTAGAGTATATGTCTTCTTTACATTTTCTTTTGTATGTGACTTATCTGCTCAGGACCTTCTCATAAATGAGCCTGCTCCAAGGAGTATTTTCCTGCCAATAAACTGGAAAAAAAAAATATATATATATATACATATATATATATATATGATTAGAGAAGGGTAAGAGAAACCAAGACCTGTGGTTGATCAGATGTTATCATATGACCATGGGTTATTCCAACCCAACACCTCAGGGCAGAAGCACTTATCTTTTGGAATCTCATTACTCAGTTTTTTTCGATTATGGTTTTTGCTCCCTTCACTAGCAGAGTTGTCGGATATGCCATCTTTCAGGATTCCCATGGTTGGGGTCATCATGCTGCTGCTGCATTGGGGGATTAACCCCCTTAGTTTCTCCTTGCCCCCTTTACCTCTGAGAATGCCAGCACAAGGACATATGTTCAGGCTAGCGGTGTGCTGCGGCACCTCAGCAAAGCACCTAACAGTGTCCTCCCACTCCTAACACCACTAACACTACATTACCACCCATACATCCACAGGTGGTAGTGTCAGAGTGTTGTGATGGCCCTCCCTCTCCAGAAGAGGAGAGTGTCCCTGGGACACTCAGTCCTCCTCTCCCGGCTAGCTTCCAACAACCCAGGCTTGTTCATGAACATGGGCGCCGGTACCATGAGTGGTAGCGCTACCGCGGCACCAGCGTGCCAGCTATTACTCAGTTTTTAATGTAAAAATCAAAGGAGTCATTTTGTAATTGCTTTAAGCCACTCCAGGATGTGTTTTATGGCACTTCTCAGGTGTGAAGGCACTCAGGCTTGCCTCGTGCCTCTCCTTCTGAGTAGGGCTGGATGAAATTTGTCTTCCTTCAGTGGAATTTTTATAATATTACAATTTAATTTCTGTGAAATTTCACAAAATTTTGTGAAACTTTTAGACATTTTCAAAAAATTTCACAAAAGCAGAATTTGCTGATTTCTTCCAGCCCTAGTCCCGAGGTGTGCCATTATCCCATAATAACTCACACCTTGTCATGCATTATTGCTTAAACAATGGACAAAATGTCCACAGTAATCCCAGTGATGCTCTCCATGACACTTGGCCTTGTAATACAAGAAAGAGTCTGCTGTGGATGTGGTTAATGCTGGGAATGGGGGTTCTCTTCATTGTTTGGGAGGTGGAAGTCAGAACATTTCATGGTGATCAATTTGTCAGTCATTACCTCATTTTAATTTTTTCCCATTTTGGGAACCAAATACTCCCACCTCATTCCACCCCCACCCACACACTTTCTTTTGGAAGCTGATACCATGTCATTGTAAGTTAAATTCACTTACTGTACTTCCAAAAAGGAGTTAACAGGAGCCCTGGCTAGGAGGTCCTCAGACATGGGTTGCAGAAGGACAGCCATGGGGCATGCCATGGAAGATAAATACCTAAAAAAACAACATGAAAATAAAGCAAAATATTTAATTTGGCACCAATAGCTTTCTGTTCCACATTTTCTGCTGCTATGGTGTTCTGTTGACATGAGCATTACCAAAAGATTAAGTGCCTTTGCCATTCCTCGAAGGATTAATAAATGGGATTATAGTTAACAAGATGCTAAAAGATGAAGTATGCACTTGGGGAAAATGTAATTACCTTTTCTATTTTTTCATTTCTTTTCAAATGAAGCCAAGGAGAGTATAAATTCCTTTCCAAGGTCCGGATACACTTAATCATTCTTTCTGAAGCCCCTGGATGTCATGTTCTGGAAAATAGTATCTTTTAGTGAACCCTGGCTTGCCCCTTGGGCTGCCCCTGCTGCCCTAACACTATCCTACTGCAGGACTTACCCCATCACCTGTCCAACCCCCAGCCCTGATACTATCCTTCTTTGGGACTTACCCACCACCTGTCCAGTGCCCCTAGCCCTAATACTGTCCTTCTGTGGGACTTACCCCACCACCTGTCCAACCCCCACAGCCTTGATACTATCCTTCTGTGGAACTTGCCCCATCCCCTATCTGAACCCCTAGCCCTGATACTATCTTTCTCTTGGACTTACCACCACCTGTCTGGCCTGTCCCAGCCCTGATACTATCCTTCTGTCGGACTTACCAACCACCTGTCTGACCTCCCTGGTCCTGATAGTATCCTTTTCTAGGATATACCCCACCACCAGTCCAACCCCCCCAGTCCTGATACTATACTACTCTGGGACTTACCCCACCACCTGTCCGAAACCCCCAGCCCTGATACTATCCTACTCTGGAACTTACCCCACCAGCTGTCTAACCCCACCCCCCAGCCTTGATACTATCCCCCACTGATCCCGGATCACTTTGTTGGTGAATGCCATGGTTGGTAGTTTGAGCCCTATGAGTCGCTAGCATCATCCTGCCTACCTCAGGGTTTTTCCTCCATTTTCCATTTTTCCTCCTTGGGGGAGCCAGCCTGTGAAGATGCATGCTGCATTACACATATACACAGTCATGCTGGCATCTAGTAGTGTTCTTGACTCAGCTTGGTATCTGCAATTGCACTTACCACCCAACTTCAGCCAGGTAGCAGACATATGGCAGAGTGCACTGTCCCCACACCCCAGAGGAGCAGATCTGCCCCTGGGATGCTCAATATTCCTCTCCCCTGGCCAGCCCCAAGTGATGCAAGACCTTTTCCAAACCTGAATGACTTGCATAGCAAGGAAAAGCACTACACTGTGCTGAAAGGGCATCGATTCCTGGAAAATATCTGATGTCAAGCCATTCCACTGACGCAACAGCATGGCTGGTTACACTTTAAATGTCAGTTAATTACAGTGTAATTACAGTATAACTACATTGTAACTGTATTGCAATTGCAATGTAGTTGCATGTAACAAACATGTAACTACAGTGTAATTACCTTGTTGTGTGTAACTAATGATTACTCATATACTGAAACAGACACTTAAAATAAAGTGTAACCAAAAGGTTGTCACTCATGATACTGGTGACTGAGGTTCGTGCTGCAATTGTAATCACTGACTACTACCAACCATGTCTAAATTACTGAGCACGTTGCTCTGTATCCTAAGACTTGTCAGTATGTTTGTTATCTGTTATAAATTGACCAATGTTTGTTAACTCTGTAACACTATGATTATGTCTATGTCATTGTTATGGTTTGTATTGCCTATTAATGTCCTGTTTCCTGTAATTAATCCCAACTCACCCCTGAAAAAGGGACCTTTGGTCTCAGTGGGCCTACCTGGTCATCAAAATTCAATAAATACATAAATGATTGGGCAGGTGACTTTCCATTCACTCCACAGTCCATCCTCAGGCTCCTGCATACAGGCCTTAGGGATGGCCCTAGGAGATTTCCACCCTGAGGACAATTGGATCTACTGATGAAGGGAAGCTGCAATGGAGATGAAGGCAGAACCCACCTGGGGGCTTCCAAAGGGGTAATGCAGTGGTGTGTCTTGGATCCCTGGGTCCTGGGGAAACAGGTAAAGAGGTGTTCCGAGGATGGACAGGTGCCACATGCTTGAACTGAAGGAAGTCCTGGTCAGGGACCCCAGAAGATAAAAAGAATGGAGGAAAAAATGTTGTCTCTTATTCTTTTCCTCCCCATTTTGTTCCCTTATAATTCAAACCAGTATCACATGCAAATTATAGTGTCATCATAGGAACACCCTTCCTCCAGTCAAGAATGGAAGCAAGTGGCTGCCTATAGAGCTGACAACAGTGCTGCTCCTGTGATGGCCAGTAGAGGGAGCTGCAGATGCTGAGTTGCCTGCTTCTTCCCTCCCCAAGAGCTTGGAGTCACCTGCAAGGAGCTTGACACCCATACCGCTCCAGTGTAGGATTGTGGCATGCGCAAACACAATCCCCAGTCATCCACATGCCATCACAAAGGGCTCCAGGTGACCACACCACTGTGTGGGCCCCTTTATGTTATTCTTCCTAGTTAAGTAGGCAGGTTCCCCCTTAACTGATGGGAAACTGTAGAAATGCTTAATTTTGCTGTGAAATAAGTTTCACTATTTTCGCTCAGTGTGACAACTATGCAAATATAATATGTCACTAATGTATTGAAATTGTACATTTTCAATAGGAGAAAATAATGTGGTAATTGCAGACTGCAAAATTAAATTTTCGCAGTTTCAGCCAATTAGTGCCATGATGAAATATAATATGTGCAAAAATAAAGAATTTTACAATATTGTTGGAAATAAAACAAGTTCTGGTCAGAGCCAAAACGTCTGCAGGATTTGACCTGATAAGGAATAAATTTAGTGTGCATGACCAATGCTACTAGATGTGTTCAGACCTGCTACTGGCTGCAACACCCTCTGGGCTGCAGCTGTGGTGCTGTCAGGTTCATGTCAAGGTGCAAAGTAAACAGCAGCACCTCCGAGCTGTTTGGCACACTGTTAGCAAGGCAGGTAAAGCAAGTAGTACTGACTAATACCAGGCCTTACCTTCCCATTGACCCCTCCTCCACTCACCTGTGGAGCAACAAAACCGAGACCTTGTCTAGCTGTCGAGAGAAAATTCCCCATCCATGACACGCAAGTTGCCTAACCAGACCAGGCTCCTGGCCACACCTGTATAAGTTAAAGAATTAATTGACGAAAGCAGTGATCTTATGGAGTCAGAAATTGGTGAATTGACATATCAGGAGGCATGTCTGTACTGGGTGGTGGGAGGTGTGTCAAAAGGGAGTGAATAACTGCAGAATTATACCAGGATATGAGGTGTTTTGAAGGTTTTCCCCCATGGTGTCCCTTCGGAGTAACTCCTCAGCTGAATTCTGAATCATAACCAGATGAATACAATTACAGCTTGGGGATGTCCAAGGCAGAATAATAGGTACATGTCAAAAACTTGAGATTGACAATATAAGTTTTACAAAGCGGGTGACTTAATAAGCACCAAATCATCCATTCTGTTGATCTTTTTGTACAAGTCTACATTGACTTGCCTGAGCTGGTAGCTTTAGTCTGTCAGGGTTTAGCAGTAACTACTGGCTTTCTTAGAACTCAGAGTATGCCTTTTCTCCAATGGGTTAGGTTAGTTAGGTACTTCTTGGGCAGCTGATCTCATGAACTGCTTGGCTGCTGGATTCCAGATGGCCGGAACGGTCAGCACACATGACACATCCTCCACCCTAAACAGGACCTGCCCTGACACTGTGTTGATGAATTCCAGTGCATGATCCTTCAGAAAGAGGAAACATTCAACAAACACCTTCACAGCAGGCACAGTGCATCCATTTTTGGCTTGTAAGGTCATAGACAGGGTAATTTTCTGTAGGAATAAAAAAGCTTAGAGCAGAGGGCAATTACAGAGAATATTACAATATATAGACATTAACGACCGGTATCCAGAAAGAAGTGGCACCACATACACTGAAACAAGTGACATAGCATACCTGTTTATAAAGACGCATTTTGAAATGCTCGAAATATAAAACTTTTTGCGCTTCCTGTGCTTCAAGAGATATTTATTTCATGACAGCATCATAGCCGAACTCCTGTAGTTTCCCATTTTCGTCTAGTAGGACGCAGGTTGGGGTTTTGACGGTTCGGGGACCGCTGGAGGATGCCCAGAGCACTTTTTGGATCCCACTGTCCTCCACACAGATGTAGTAGCCACTGTAGGTGGTGCAGAAGTCAATGGCGATGATCAAGGGGCTGTCACCGACTCTTCTACGCCTGATCCATATCAGATCCCTGCTACTACTATTAGCCATGCTTATTTACTGGATGAGGCAGTCCGGCTGCACCGATCGTGGTGGTGGGACTGGCTTTCTACTGGTTCCGGTAAATGGCAGACACTGAGACTCCAGTCACAGCCCAAGTTCCATAAGCCAGCTCCAAATACCCAGTCCCGGGGGGGGAGGTTGAAGACCAGTCCCCTACTTTGTTGATAAGCGCCAACCAAATAAGGCTTATGTCAGGATGACCCGATATTAATCGAGCTAAGACCGATGACCAGGTTTGATCGTATATGAACCCGTGTGGTGATGACAGCAACATTTGACCCGCTATAAGCCTGGCTGGGACTGACTGTCATGTCAGGTGTGACCCGATACAAGCGGGGCTGAGACTGACGGTCAGATTTGACCCGATAGAAATTTGGCTGGGGTCGACATCAGGTTTGATCACTATAGTCTGACTGGGACTGACTGTCAGGTCTGACCCGATTAGACAGACGTTCAGGTTTTTTGATACATGAGCAGCGCTGAGACTGACTCTCAGATCTGACCAGATATGAGCAGGATTGCGGCTGATGGTCAGGTTTTTGACCAGATTTGAGCAAGACTGAGACCAAGGATCAGGTCTGACCCAATATAAGCAGGGCTATGGCTAACAATAATAAAAAGCTTGTTCCTATACTAGTTTTGTGGGGAGAGCGTATCGGGGAATGTTACAAGAAAAATTAGCTGAGCCTGCGATGGGTGTGGGGAGGGGGTGGAGGCGTACAGTGCGAGACTGTGGGAGGTTTTGCCTACAACCATAGTAAATTCCATGTGGGACGGAGTTGGGGTGGGTTAAACATACTCTGTGGGGGAGGGCACATCTGGAGACATGAAGCAGCAAGAAAAATAGGGCTGTTTAACTACCATGCCTTATACAGTCAGAGCAGTATTTGGGCTGGGCTCTCTGCAGAAGAAATACTGTTGTGTAGATGGAAAACATGATGTAGGTCCTTTTCTGATGCAAAACATCTGCAGGCTCCACCCACTGCAGACATAAAAATCAAATGTTAAGTGGTGTTTAAGTGTATTCGTGCTTGGCCAGTGGATCTGCTATATGGCCTAATTGTTGTTGACACTCTACCTACCACTGTATTATGCCATTAGTGGTGAGTGGGTTGCTGCAAACACACCCAAGCCAGAAAGCACACTCAGTGACACACAGAAGTTGAAACCCCAGGGGCTGTATGATGCTGGTGGGCAGAATGATGCTCAATTCACATTTGACCTCAGCCATGAAAACTGAGAGACACCCTTTTCAAGGAGACCAAGTAAAAAATGCATCCACATGTTTGGGAGATGCATGATTTTCCATTTGAAGGTCCTTCACTAATCACTTGTGGATTTTTTAGGTGAAGACACTTTATTTCAAAGAAGCAAATTCGGGCAGTTTATTTATTTTTTTGGCTTCTCCTACTCCCTGGCCATCCACTCCTTCAGGCCTGCCAAGGCTCCCCTACCACTGCTGTTGAGTCCTGACCGCCATCCACTGCCCCTTATTGCTGTGCTACCAGGTAACCCAAATTAACCCTTCATGGGGTGGGCCCCTACCCCTGTGAGAGGTTACCAGGGGAGGAAAATCACCCAAAGGGCTTCTGTGTATCCCGGGCATGGCAGGAGCAAGAATGGACATGTGTGTGGGGCTTTGGGCATATGGAGGTACCAGCAGTCATCCCCCGCTTGGCCAGTGGGTGTTTTCCCATTTTCTTGGGATCGTGACAGGCCACTTGATGTCAAGGCACAAGCTGATGTCTGTCTTGCTCCCTCCTGCAGTGAGGGCCAATTGTTGCCATGCCTCTGGCCTCCACCAGGAGCCAGCAAATGCTGAGCCATGAACCCACCTTTCTTCCCAGGAGAAGGCAAGTGGTCACTGGACATTCAAGCCTTCACCCCCTGGCCGGCCCTCCAACACTCAAGTCTGTTCATGAACCTGGATCAGCAGTGTCACAGGCAGAAATCCAATTCAGGAAATTAAATGATAGATAGGAAAAAATAAAGGTGGTCCAGCTTAGTGGTGGTGGTGGTTCTGATTACTTCACATCTGAGTTCTAACAAGCAAAGTGACCCAGTAATTTGTAGCTTGTGCATATGTGATGTGAGTGTTAAAGGAAGGGGATCATAGTGCTGTCACTACTGCCATCACCCCTGAGGGATGGCAACTGCATTGTTGCTACTGCCATCACACCTGAAGGGTGGGGGCTATAGTGCTTCTGCCATCACCACTGGTGGATGGAGAATGTAGTACTGCTGCCGTCCCACCTGAGAGATGAGGCCCACAGTGCTGATACTGCCATCACACCTGAGGGATGGGGAATGTAGTACTGCTGCTATCACACCTGAGGGATGGGGCCCATAGTGCTGATACTGCAATCACACCTGAGGGATAGGGAATGTAGTACTGCTGCCATCACACCTGAGGGATGGGGGCCATAGTGCTGATACTGCCATCACACCTGAGGAATGGGGAATATAGTATTGCTGCCATTACACCTAAGGGATGGAGGGTGCAGTGCTGCTGCTTCTGTCACACCTGAGAGAGGAGGCTTTAGTGTTGTTGCTGCTGCCATCACACCAGAGGGATGGGGGCTGTAGTGCTGCTTATATTGCACTTTAGGGATGGGGGCTGCAGTCCTGCTGCTGCCATCAAATCTTGTAGCTAAATTAACTTTAAATTTGTACAAGAATGGATGAATGTACCATAGTGGAAGTCAAAAATGCTAAAATGCATGTTAGCAGAGTTAAAAATTGTTAAATAAAGTACACAAAACCAAACACCGGTAAAACCAGCTTTTGGATTGGCAGACACCGGTGATAATATCATTTTTTACAATGTGCAATACAGAATTTGCCCTTTCTCAATCCCAGTAAACCAGTGTCCCTGTTTAATCATGAGGACCAGGGGAGAAGACTGGGCTAGGGTATCAAAATCTGTAGGTTAGCCTTAATAAAGAGGGATTTGGTGGTGTGGATGGCCTTTCTACAAGTATTTCTAAGCACCCTATGAGAGAGGAGGTCAGACAGGGAGAACTCAATTTGTACCGGTCACAGGCTTCATCACGGGACTGGTATATATCAATGAGGTCATAGGCAAGGCCACTGATTTACGGTGATTAAAACAATTAAATTCCGTTTTCAAGACTTAAGATTCCGGAATTTCACCGGTGATTCTTACTCCAATTTCCGGATTTTACCGGGATTCTGTTATCATTTTTTTAGTATGTGCATAAATAATCAGAATTAAAGAAGGCTTAATATACAGAGCATTAAATAAAGCAAACTGAAAATAGTACAGGAAGGAATTAAAAGAAAAACACACTTTTTTATAGAGTTACTGATCTGATAGAAAATGCCAGATTCCATGAAATCTTCATTTTTACTGGTTTTCAGGCAGCCCTAATTCCAGAATTTTACTGGATTTTCCGTTAAAAACCGAAAAACAGTGGCCTTGGTCATAGGTGATCCAGAGATGGTGTAAAACTTAACCTTGAACTTCCTGATTGGGCATGCCTGTCCAAGATGGAAGTAAATTTCAAATGGAAAATGGAGAGGGCCACATCAGTGTCTGAGGAGGAAAGGATGGGGGACCAATCAAATGTAACCCAGTCGCTCAGTACAGCATTTTTGTTTAGCAACCAGAGGGACCTGGACCAGATGTATTTAGAGGAGGAGGGAGTACACCGGACTTTCCTGACACAAAATGTCATGCAGTGGTCACTAACGGCAACTGGCACAGTACCCCCCCCATAAGTATGTGGTGGGGATGTGTGTGAAGACAGAACTCTGTTCAGGAGGGTGTGTTTAGAAGAGTGTGTATTGAGCCAGGTGGGTTCCACGATAAGTTGGGAGAGGACTAGGGACTTGGTCCTGAGAGAGGTAGGTCTGGAGGCGGGGGAAAGCCAATTTATATTGAAATCCCCAAGGAGGATGAGTTCCCCAGAGGAGGCGTGTGAAGAAATGGCAGATAGTGAGTCAACCAGTGAGGAAAGTGAGATTTTTGGAGAGGCATAATAAACTCCAATGAAGCTGGGCAGAGTGGAGGGAAAGAAAAACTCTGCTAGGAGAAACTCATGGGAGGAGGGTACAGCCTCCCTGAGAGTGATGGTACAGGATAGGCTGTGGCGGACATAAAGGGTAACACCACTACGTTTGAAATGGGACTGCCTGAAGAGATGGTAGTCAGGAAGGGCTAGGCTATAATAAGGAATTCTGGAGGAGAGCCAGGATTTGGAGATACAGAGGATGTCAGGAGAGTGTTTAGAAACCCAGACATAGAGTAGATCCAGTTTAGAGAGGTGGCTCCTACCATTAAGCTGAAAAATGCTAAGGCTTCTGAGAGTGAGTGAGGAGGAGTGGGGAAGGGGAGGACATGAGGGACCTGGATTATGTTCCACATCATCAGAAAGAAGAGGTGCAGAAGATGGACAAGGAGATGAAGGATAGATTGGGACTTGCATCCCCTACATTGGGGAGGAGAGGGAGGAGGGAAGAGACAGGGAAAGGACATGATGGAACAGTAGAGAAACTCTAGGGGTGAGGGAGGTGGAGGGAAAGAGACTAGGGTGAAAAGGGTAGGTGGGAGGAGAATGGGAGGGTGGTGGCCAGGCAATTGGAAGGTGAGGAGGGATTATAAGGAGGGGCACAGGGAGGAGGGAGGGTGGGGATAGAAGTAGGACAGAAAGGAGGAGGAGAAGGCAGAGGAGGAAGGTAGCATAATTTCCGGTTGTAGCTTGAATGACTGAACTAGGCTAATGAAAATTTGGGAGGAAAAGACTTAACCCAGGTAGGTATTAATAGGTTACCCCTAAAATATTAGCAACTAGTAAAGCAATTAGCATACACTGGTAAAGGCAAATGAAAACTATACAATACAGAAAATTATGTAGAGGAACTGGAAAGTAGACTATACCTAGATGGGATAAAAATAGATTACCTGAATATTTTCACTTTGCAAGCCAACAGGCATGCAATAGTAAAACAAATGAATAAAACAGGGCAAACAAAATGAATTGTAAGGGAACTAGGAGATACAGCTGTAACCAGATATGGTAATATTAGGTTAACCAAATAATATCAACACACAACAACAGTAAAACAGATGAATAAAGCAGCTGATTAAATGTTAACTGTAAAAATTATTAAAGCACAACAGAAGAGAGCTACAGTATAACCTCGATTATGTGACCCCGTTATCCGAATCTCTAGATTATCTGAATTTATACCATGTCCCCCTAGCTAATAGGAACAAGATTAAAAGGACCCTCGATTTTAAAAATCCCTCGATTATCTGAAGTAATCTTACGTCCTCCAGTGAGTTTGGATAATCAAGGTTGTACTGTATACCTAGATAGGGTGTAGCTAGGATACCTGAGTTAGGCAAGGTAGCAGACAGTCACTTTTGTAAGTGAAGAAGTCTATTGGTGCAGTACATTAGTGCAGTTTGTAGCAGAGCTGTTGGCCCAAAAAACTGGAAAGGGTCTTGCGGAGCCACTGTGATGATGATTGGTGGAGGGGGACAGGTTCCACAGCCGGATAACCCCCTAATGACTCCCTGCCGAAGGTTTTGCTTGGTGCAGTACATTAGTGCAGTCTGTAGCAGAGCTGTTGGCTCAAACAACTGGAGAGGGTCTCGCAGACCCACTGTGATGGTAATTGGTAGAGGGGGATAGGTTCCACAACCAGGATAACCCCCTAATGACCCCCTACTGCAGGTGTTGGAGTTAAGTGGTGAGAACAGGAGCACCAATTGTGCTCATCATTGTTTAAATTTGGTGCCCACAGCTTGCTGCTTCAGGATTGGTTTGAGTCCTTTTCCTTGGAGTCTCCTGATTGGTTTGAGTTGTGTCCTGAGGTGGTCAAGATGTTCCCACTATATCCCTCAACTCTAGTTAATATTTGCATAATATATCTTAAAGAGTTTTTACCCTTGATTAGATAGAGGGATCTTGTTACTAGATATAAAGTTACAATTCTTGTGCTCTACATATGTTTTTTATTATGTAGAAACTAGATGGGGATATGGGATGGGAAAATGTATAGGAGAACTACTAGATATAAAAAAGATTTGTACATTCAACTCTGTTACTCCTGTGAAGTGTAACACTTTTTAGGCAGAAAAATAATCATGCCTGTTCTGATTTCTTAGGGACATTGCAAGATGTTTCAGTAGTGACAGAGACTGGTGGTGTCCTTAAATAATTCAGGTAGGCATTTTAGGATTTGGAAATAGGCATGAGCAACCAAACTGCGAGTGAAGATTTTTTGAATGTCTTGTTGCTAGTCAGAAACAGGTTACGAACAGGGGCAAATCTGCACATTTCCGAAAGGCATAGTCACATAACAGGAATTACATGAAATGATAGTCTTTCAAAGGGTTTATTTTTCAGGGAAAGCAATTTATATTAGTTAGTCCTTTGTGAACTGTACTTAACCCAGGGAGGACAGCGGGACCAGTAAACTGAAGATCAGAACTAAATAATGCTCTAACATGCACTGCAGGTTATTGACTCTCCCACTGTTGCAGCCCTGCTCTGATGTCAGCTACAGGGGATTCTGGGATGTGTAGTTATAGACAATGTCAGCTTGGAAGTCAGCAGTATAAGTCTGATACACTCTACATAATCTACTATACTGCAGTAAACAGTAAGTAAAAAAAAGTTTTGTACACAAAGGCCCAGATATTCAAAAGGGTTGCTCCATGCGCAACAGGGTTGCGCCATGCGCAAGTCCAAAATGCGCCATTCTGCGATATTCAGCAGGAGGCAAACGCCACTGGCAACAGGTTCGCGCAAGAGAGCAATGCAAATGAATGCATGCTCAACAGAGGGAGGATCCATAGCATAACCTGCGCAACCCGATATTCAGTCGGGTGCGCAGAGTTCTGCATCATAACCAACCCTCGTCGCACAAAGCTTGAGCCAAAAAAAAGGCTTAGTTGAGGCCACCCACAGGTGAGCTGCTGCATTGCAGGCGCAACACAGCAGCTACCACCCTGGCTGGCCCAACTCGGTCCCTGGCTCCCCACCAGCCCAATCACGGGCAGAACACGTGTCCCCCCTCCCACATCTCCCACAGCCCGATGTCGCGGGCAGAACACGTACTATAGCGCCCACACATCACCCCACAGCCCGATCGCGGGCAGAACCTGTATGAACCCCCAGTGCCCGATCGTAAGCTCAATAATACCCTCAAGGGTGGGTGGTATGGGAAATACCGGACCTTCCAGGAGCTATAAGGCCCTCTGCCTGCGATGTTAGGCCTTATTACACCCCTGAGCAGTCCAGTATTGCCCAATACTGCCCATCCTATCGGGTGTTATTGCTTGCTTAAGTGCAGTAGTTATGTATCCTCCCAATTTGTCCCAGAGTACCCTCAAATCCTCTGTACCGAGATGTAGCCTACCCGATGAAAAGAGTGCTTTGTTTGACCAGGTTTCCCCCCAGTTACCAATACAAATGAACCCCTCCTCCCTGCACCATTTCCTAAGCCAGCAATTAAACTCTCTATTCTTCTCTTCCTGGCTATGCTGGCCCTTGTTGCTGGTATCACCTTTGAGAAGGCCAGCAAACTTGTTTCCTCCCTGCAGATGTTCTCTAACAACCTGAACCTACTTTGCACTACCTCCACCTCCTCCCCAGCTAGATCATTGCTTCACACTGCTTCTTTCTCCCTTCAAGCTCCCCCACATCACCTAGCCCTACCCTATTACCTACTTACGATAACCTTGGGTGGAGTCCTATCCAATCCCACCCCTCTGACTGCTCAACCCCCTTATTCTGTCACCCCCTTTGTCTCTGCCCCCACCCTCCCCCTACTCTCATCTATTCTGTCCTCCACCTCCTTTAGTCACCACCACTTCTGACCTCCATAACTCTACCTGCACACTCTAAAGCTCAGCTACCACTATAAATTGCTTGTCCACCTTAGGTATGCTCTTAGTACTGTTGCAATATAGTTGACCTCTCCTACCTGATGTATTTTAACTGTACTTGCTTGAATCTGTATCTGTATGTACCATAATGTACTTGCCTGCTGTATATACCCCGACCTGTTTTGTAATGTCTACGTACCCTGTCTATTGTCTTATGAAGTGGAACCTTTGTAAACAAGCTTTTAGCTCAAAGGTGTTATCCAAGATTCAATAAATAAAGAAATAAAGCTAAACTAGATAAAGACCTTAAAATCTGGGTGATGGGGTATTCCTCTAGATGCTGGGGAGGAGCACTCAATGGTCTTTCTTTCCTAAGTTTGTATGTTCATATATAACCCTAATTGACAGAAAGCCTGGGGTTTCTCTAAAGATGTCAAATGTAGAATGACACAGTTATGCGTCTTCGCAGACACAACAACTGGAAACAGAGTAGGGAACTTTCTTCTTTTCAAAAGGCCTACAATCTGGTTTCCAGTGTTGCCACCTTCCAAGTGAGCATAGGACACCACCAGGGTTCTTATATACTAACATATTAAAAGCCAGCAGAATAGGCCAAATGGTCTGTCTTGTCTGCTCGAAAGCCAGCAACCTAATGGCTGCCCGCCTCACCACCTCCCCAGCCCCCAAGAGAGTCTTCTCTAGATTCAGTTTCCCCTTGTACTTGTCCCACCCCTTTTTGAAGCCCTCCACTGTGCCCTCCCGGGAAGTGCATTCCACGGCTCCACCACCCTCTCAGTGAAACTTCTTCAGCCTAAAGAACTCCCTGGTTCCACTCCTAATTATTCCCTTTACATACTTGAAAACCTCAGTCATATCTCCCCTATCCCTCCTCTCCTCCAGTGAATAAAGCCCAAGCTCTTCCAGTCTCTCCTCATAAGGCCTCCCCTCCATGCCCTGAATCATTCTGGTTACGCTCCTCTGGACCCTTTCCAGCAGCGCTATGTCCTTCTACAGATGAGGTCTCCAGAACTGCACACAGTACTCGAGCTGTGGCCTGACCAAGGCATTATATAGAGGGAGGATCACCTCCCTGCTTCTGGACGTAATTCCCCAGGCTATACAACCCAATATCCTGTTTGCCTTGGCTGCAATTCTTCTACAATTTTCAGAGTTATTCATTCTGGCGTCTACCACCGCCCTAAATCCTTTCTCCTAATGTGGCTTGCAGTGTGCCCCAAGGTGTATACATGGCCAGGGTTTTTGACCCCAAATGAAGTACCCTATATGTCCCAGCATTAAATTTTAGTCCCACCTCCTGATCACCCCTCCAGGGTATCCAGATCCCCCTGGACTGTCTCCCTCGCTTCCTTACAGTCCACCAGTGCTCCCAATTTTGAATCATCCGCAAAGAGATTCAACCTATTCCTAAGCCCCTCCCTATATCCAAGATGTAGGCATTGAACAAGAGTGGCCCCAATACTGAACCTTGAGGGACCCCACTGATTACCTTCCTGGGGGAAGATATTATCCCACCCACCATTACCCTCTGTAAATGCCTGAAAGCCAATTTTCAACCCAAATTAGCTCCTGTCCTCCCACCCCCATCTCCCCCACTTTTGCTATCAGTCCATTATGAGGTACTGAATCAAATGCCTTGCTGAACTCTAGGTATAGGACATCGACCGGCTTGTGTCTACCCAAGGCCCCCGTCACCCAATCATAAAACTCTACGAGGTTTGTCTGACACAATCTCCTCGGGGCAAAGCCATACTGTTTATCATCCTGGTGTCCTAACCTTTCCAACTGCCTCCCAAGCCTCTCTTTGATAAAGCCCTCCATTACTTTGCCTACTACAGACGTCAGACTGTCCGACCTATAATTCGCCATCTCCTCCCTAGACCCCTCTTTATGTATCGGCACTACATTAGCCACTCTCCAGTCCTGTGGCACCGATCATGTCTACAGAGAGGTGTTAAAGAGTGCAGCCAGTGGGGCTGCCAGCACATCCACCAATTCCTTCATAATCCTTGGATGTATTCCATCAGACCCTGGAACCTTATCAGTTTTCAGTTTCCAAAGGGCCTCCCTCACCCTATCCACTGTGATTTCTCCCCCAATCCACTCCCTCATGCAACCTTCCTACACCTTCTTGGTCTGGTCTAGCCTGTGCCCTAGTCTCTTGCCATCCTATGGTCTCAGACTGAGACGGACCCCTCTCTTTTACTGGCTCCTCATCTCTCCCATCAGGCTGTAAAGATCCTTGTCACCTCTGCAAATATTAAGGCAAAGTATGATTATGATTATTTATTTATTATTTTATTTATTTAGGAAATCGAAGTACAACTTTTTGAGTCATAGACTCGTTTCCAAAGGCTCACGTCAGAATAAAACATAGACATTCATACAGTGCATACATAGAATAAATGTGGATGAGCAATCATTGTTGGGCTTATCGCCTTAGTGACAGTAGCAGTCATCATAGTGGCCACTTCATGATAGCCAGGGTGTACACAAAAAAGATTCAGTAGTACTTAAGGAGCTTCTGGGTCCCAACTAGTCCCAGCATGCACAAAAACCATGGGAATGCACAAGTCTGCTGGAAGCTCATAGCAGCATTCAGGAAAAGTGTCTAATTTTTGCTGCCAGAATAGTAACCCTGATTACTAGTGTATCACTCTCAGCTGGAGATCAGAGACCATTCACTGTATTCCCATTTCAGATGCCACCCTTCCCAGCTGTATTGGCCCTTTAACCACTGTTTTGCACACAGGTCATTGCATGTCTGTGCTCCAGCTGGAATTGGTTTCAGAAGGCACCAGGGTCTTGGCCCTCAGGTTGATGGGTACAAAGCAGTGTGTGGTCCAAGAATGAGCTTTGTCAGCAAGGAAAGGATGAGGGAATGCCCATCGGTCAAACAAAAAGCATATGTAAGTTTTAGCCTCCTGAGTGGAAGACTGGTAGAGTGGGATGACTGGAAGGTAGGATGGGCTGGCAGGCAGTACAGCCTAGAGGATAGAGTAACAAGCTATGAATGAGCTTGGTGCATCCAGCAGACCTGGGTTTGATTCATGCCAGTCATTTAACTGCCCTGTGTTCCTAGGACATGCCTGGAAATGATCTATTAGAATTATTGTAAATGAGTCCCTGACTCAGTTTGCATATCTGTTTCTCATGAATAAAAATTAATTATTATTATTATTATTATTATTAGGGCTATGAAACTTACCAAACAAAAGTTGGAGATCTCATATGAAATAACAGCCTATCTCCATTAAGTTATAAAAGCATGCATAGTAACATAATATGGATCTTTTGCCAATGTGAGAACATTTTGACCAGAATGAGTTTCAGAATAAAGTTTATTCAAACCCTGCTATACAAAATGGCAAATATAGAAGAAAAAAACTAAGCTAATCGCTAAAAAGCAAGCAAAGTTTGTAGATTAGTTTCTTCAGCTAATTTTTGCAGATTCAGTACTTTGTGGACCTAGCCACTATAATGCATTTTGAGGGAACAGCATATACTTGCAGCTCTTAACATTTTGGAGCGATCAGACATGCTGTGTTTTGGCTTCAAAACCAACCAACTGGCTTAACCCTCCCACAGGTTCACAGCAGTGCTCTAGCCACTGGACCAAATTGCCTCCATTCCCCCATGGTACTGACCTTTTTTAAATTAGGAAGCAGGTTCAAGCAGCGCCAGGAACTGTTCTAGTGGTCTCAGAGGATGGGAACACTCACACCCGTGACCCAACCTGACCAAATGCACTCTTTTAGTGTCTGCCGACTGTCTGATAGCTCATCTGGACCCAAGCAGTCACTCAACTGAAGGACGGACGTTGGATGACAACAAAATGAAAAGAACCAATTTGCCTTGTGTCCCGAGCTATTTTTTCGTGCCTCTGCTGTAGAGACAGTTGATTGGTGGTAACTGCCAGCCAGCAGCCAATCAACTGTCTGTTGTGACTGCCCCTCTCTCTCTCTCTCTCTCTCTCTCTCTCTCTCTTTACAGGTGCTCAACCCTGAATGCAGTCGCCAGCCCAGTGGGAGCAAATACATTTTTTTAAACCGCTGTTCTCAGACAGTCATTCTTCGATTCGGACCCCCCTCTCCCCCAAAAGACGTTGAAAAACACCATTTTTTTTTCGGCATGTGGGACCATTAAAAAATTAAAAACTAAATACATTCTTTTTAAATAGCCTTCACTACAATATTGGGGGGGCACATGCCCCCTCGGGCCCTATGGGCATGACACCACACCACTGGGGGAGACACCAATGCAAAGCATCTGATTTTGATGTATAATGCTTTAAGCCTACTGGACTCAGATTTCCTGAGAGACTGCAAAACAGTGGCACAGTATAATAGTTTGGGGAGCAGGACACTATTCACTATAGCTAGCCTTGAATCCATAGTATGGCAGCCACTCAGTCTACATAGCAGACCAAGTTTCTAGTGCATGGAAGGGGTTACATGATCCACCTGTGACTTGAAGGTAAGTTCTTGGTCAATGTGGACTCGAAGGTACTTAACCTCTTCTACCACCTCAATCAGAGTTCCTGAGGAAGTTGTAAGGGAAAGCAAATGCTGTCTGTGGGTCTTGATGTTTGGGTCCAAATAACATCACCTTAGTTTTTTTTTTCACATTTTCATTCTGATCCACTTTTCAAGAGACTCAAAGTCATTGGACAGTTGGGCATTGAGAGTCTTGACATCAGGGGAGCTCCTGTAAAAGACAGCATCATCTGCATGAAGTAAGAGGTGACCATTACCACAATTTTTATCCAGGTAATTAACAAATGTAGAAAATAATAGAGGACAAAGAATAGATCCTTGGGTACTCCATCTGAAATAGGCAGATGACTTGATAGGCCGCTCCATTTTAACTTTTTGCATCCTATTTGTTAGATAGTGTGTGAACCATGATTGCAAGAGGGACTCAAGACCAAGGTGATTCAGCTTGCTGAGAAGTAGAGTATGACTGACCAGATCAAATGCCTTGGTCAGGTCAATAAAGATAGCCCCAGTTAAAGCCCTGTTATCCAGGGCATTGAGGGTATCAGTAGCGAATTTAACCAGAGCAGTTTCAGTGCCATGGTTCTGTCTGAAACCATGCTGCTTGTCAGATAATAGATGGTTCAAGGTAATCCCGGAGCTGGTTGTATCTTAGCAAGTGTGCAAAGTAAAGAGATAGTCCAGTAATACAACACCATTTCTCTGAGTCCACCTTTGTGAACTGGGATTACCACAGCCTCTTTCCACTTGTCTGGGATTTTCCCTCCAAAGAAATGGTCTATTAATCAACAAAGCAACCAGGGAAGCTATGGCTAAGGCAGCAGCTTTCAGAAGCCTAGGTTCCAACTTATTGGGACCAGCAGAGCTGCTTGTTTTTATTTTCTTTAGTAGGACTAGTACCTCTTGTCTACTAACTAAACAAAGTGGAATCTGGGGGCAGGAGGCCAGCTCCATGAGTCAAGGGAGTAGGGGGGCCCCATTTTGAGCTTATTGAAATTAGTGAAGTATTTGTTGAAGACACTGGCAGCAGTCTGGGGGTCACAGATAGTCTGACCATTAGCCATGAGCAGGCCATCTGAGGCACCAGTACACTCCTTTAACAAAGTCTTAAGTTGAGTTCAAAATTTCTTCGGGTTAGAAAAGTTTTTATCTTCGAGAATCCTGACGTTGTCTCTTTTAGTTATTTTGTCCGCATCTTGCAGTGATTCCTTAGCTCCCTGTAATTATCCCAATCAGCCTTAAGCCTAGATTTGTTATAAAGTCCCCAGGCCTTATCCTGCTGAATCATTAATTTTTTGAGATTGGGGGTCAGCCATCTATGGCATTTTACTTTTACCCTAAGTTTCCCAAAGGGGGCATGTTTATTGGCAGCTGAGAGAAAGTGATCTGTGAAGTAATCTAAGGCATTATCTACACTTGGGAGGTCATAGATTGGGCACCAGTTGATCTAAAAAAGGGTGGATAGGAAGGTTTCCATTACAAAATATCTTGCGATAAAGACTCTAAGTAGAACTTCAGGAGAGCAGTTCTTCTAAATGCAAAAAAGTAGGGCAATGGTCACTTAAGGAGTCAGAGAAGATTCCGGCGGCACATATCCTGTCGGGTTTGGTTACTAAGGCCCTGTTTAGTAGTGTATGATTACCTGATTTAGTGTTGAGCCAGCTAGGTTCATTGATAATCTGAGTTACATGGGCATTTAGTAAATGCACCTTGAGACCAGCTTCTGTTTTGGAGAACCAGTTAAGACTGAAATCACCTAGGATAATTACTTCGGTGACAGCATGGTCAGTTAGGAACTTTGTGAGTTCATCTAGAGCTGAAACATATTACTTACATCTCAAATATACAAGATGGAAAGGTGTTGGGCATATCACCAAAAAGACTACCCCCACAGCCTTTACCAAATACCTGATGCCTTTTTGTGCTGGAAGTGGCACTTTTTCAAGGGTATTGATTTCTACAACAGGTGCACTTTTATACTAGGCCCTATCCTGTTCTCCATCTTTTTAAATGACCTCTTCCAGGTTTGCTCTGCATCCAGCATCCACATGTACACTGACGATACAGTGTTGTTTACCTCTGGCAAATCTGCCTCTGATGTCACTACCGGGCTCCAGTCTGACTTTGCCAAGGTCCAACTCTGGTTTAGTTCTCATCAACTTTTTCTAAATGTCAAGAAGACAGTCTTCATGTCCTTTGGCACAAGGCAGAGACTCGCAAGGCTAAGTCACCTCCCCACCTTTCACACACTTGATGGGACTGTTCTTGAGGACTCCCCCTCATTCAGGTATCTTGGCATCTGGCTGGACAGATACCTTGACTTCTCTGTTCATATTGATGCTGTTCTGAAAACCTAAGGCCTAAGCTCAGGGCCCTTTACAGAAACCACAGCTGCATCCCTCTACGCCAGCGTGAGCTGGTACAGAAGATGATCATGCCTATTTCTGACTACAGCGACATAGTCTATGGTGCAGCCCATAGTCCTACCTATCCAGACTGGGCTTTCTCTACAATTCCTCGTTTCACTCTAGATACCCCTCACTTCATCCATCATTGTGATCTCTACCGCTCCCTCAACTTCCTTCCCCTCCAGAATCAGTGTGCACTACATGGTGCTAAGTTCATCTCTAAATTCTGGCTTGGATCTCTCCCTTCCTACATCTCCTCCTCTCTTGGTACCCGTACTCCTTCCCTTTATTCCCTGAGATCCCATGCTGACACATGCACCCTCTCAATCCCCTGCAGATCTACATCCTCTGGCCAGAAAGCCTTCTCTACCACCTGCCTAAATGTGGAATGCATGTCCTCCACAAATCCTTCTCTTCCTCCCTTTATTCTCTTACCTCTGCACTGCACAATTACCTCACACCTAGCTGCACCTGCTTCTGCCCCTCCTTGCCCACCTGCCTCTTTCTCTCTCCCCTCTCTTTTCTCTCTACCCTACCTCATTTGCACTTACCATGTCCTATATCGCCTTGCTCTTAAATTTGTGTCATTGCTTAGTTATGTTTCACCCTGGCTGCTACTGCAGCACTTGTGAACTGCCTGTAATGTAAGTGTATCCATCTGACTACCATGAATCCTATGCCCTTGACTCTGTATTGGTATTGTATGTATGTATGCACCCTCTATAATGATGTGTGTATTATGAATTCTCCTGCTGTACATCCCTCTCCCCTTTCCCCCAGGATGTACCATGAGATCAGCATTGAGTTGCTCAGTGTATCTTTCCTGGTGAAACAATTCAATAAATAAATAAATACTGGGAGGACTATGATGTCATCACATATGTGCCATACTGTGAGAAAGCATTGTTTTACCTGGAGAGTGATAAATCTATAGAGCAAGCTTCCCAAATAAGTGATGACATAGTAGTAACACTGGGCACTATGCACTAATGGGGCGGAAGGTACATGCCAAAGGCTCCACAACCCCGGACAAGCACAGGGTGCATGCTACTCATGACAGCATGTACCCTCTGGGCACCTGTCTGTGGCTCCACCCCCCCAGTTTGCAGGTTCATGGGGGCCACGTACAGAGGGATGGACCTGGGCAGGCATCCGTGGATGCCCCTGGCTAAAAGTCCCCAAGTGGATCCTGCACCCTTGGAGTGCTGCAGAATGGGGACGTGTGGAACCACATTAACAAATGAAAAAGTAAACTGTCCGTGCACTCACCCAAATGGCTTCCAAAGCCCTCCCTATCAGCCTAGTGGGCTGGGGCAGCACGGATTGTCATTTCCCAGTCCCGCTACCATCAGCGGGAGATGTCCATGGGGGCACACATTGGGTTATGGCAGGGTCCCGGCTGTTGTAACCTGTGCCCCCCATTCCTGGCATTATGCACCTTTGTGAATTGTGCATAGTGCAGACAGGCCCCCGACACTCCCCCTGACCACTCCAGCACATTGTTGCCTGCTTGGCTGGGGGAATCCACTGCACACCTGGCTAGCATGCTCTCTGTGAATGCCTCAGGGGGTCAGCAGGACCCACCCCCCACATGGCATTCCCACTTAGGGTTGCCTATGCACCACAGATATGCGGCGCATAGGAAATCTATTTTTTTTTTGGCATAGGGCTCATTGGAAGTTAAGGTCAGAACAGACTCTAGGTCCATTATGCCTACCCCCATACACACTTCATAAGCAGGGATGAAATAACTGGACTGTTCAGTCATGTACCAGTTTACAGGGATTCCCAACCCACTCTACTACCCAGCATACCTGTGATTCAGTACTCACTCTACTACCCAAGTACCCTGTGATTCTCTACTGCGCTACTACCCAGGGTGCCCTGTGATTTCCTTACCTACTCTACCCAGGCGCTCTGTGATTCCCTACTCACTCTACTACTCAGAGTACCCTATGATTCCCACTCCGCTCTACTACCCAGGGTACCCTGTGATTCCCCTACCTGCTCACACCCAGAGTACCCTGTGATTCCCTACTCACCTACTACAGGTGCCCTGTGATTCCTACTCACTCTACTACCCAGGGTGCCCTGTGATTCCCTACTCTACTACCCAGGGTACCCTGTGATTCCCTACTCACTCTACTACCTGGGGTACCCTGTGATTCCCTATCCACTCTACTACCTGGGGTGCCCTGCGATTCCCTACCCACTCTACAACCTAGGGTACCCTGTTATTCTCTCCCCCACTGACCCAGCCTACCCTCCAATTCCCTACCCACCCTACTACCCAGGGTGCCTGTGATTCCCCACCCCAACTATCCAGGGTATACTGTGATTCACCACCACCCCTACTACCCAGGGTATCCTGTTACTCTCACCCAGTCTACTACCCAGGGTACCAAATGATTCCCTACCCACTCCACTACCCAGGGTACCCTTTGATTCCTAACCCGCTCTGCTACCCAGGGTACCTGATGATTTCCTACCCACTCCACTACCTAGTCTACCCAATGATTCACTTGGAAAACAAAAATTTGTCTAGGCTTGTAAGGCCTGTACTGTCTTCACATCCACTGCCTCTCCGGGTAGGCTGTCTCATAACTTAAAGGGGAACAGACAGCACAAGGGCCCCCTCACTCAAGTGTGGAGCTGGTCCCAATGTGCACTTTTGTGCTAAAACATTTTGTCTTATTTATTGGTTACTGCAGTATAGTAGATTGTATCAGACTAATTTTCTTTGGTTCTAGGCCGACATCTTCTGTTACTACAAATCATTTATTTATTTATTAATTTTGTTGACTGAGTGAACCCACTGGGCCTCAGGAGTCCCTGTTTCTGGGGTGACCTGGAATTAATTACAAATGTAACCCCTCACCCCTGCCATTTTTACTAAAATGACAGGTGGCATGCTATTGGCTTTGGCAGCAATACCTGGTGGGGACCTGGGTTAGGGAGGATGAGGTTACCTGGCACAAGGGACCCAGGTTTGGCTACTCTGCACAGGGCACCCAAGAAAATCTAACTACAGCAAGCAATAACTGTAATGTCCAGAACCAGGATTGGGATTTTCAGTGTGGCTTTATTTTCAAAACTAGCTGAACATAACAAAGCATAGATGGCCCCCAAGGCTACGTTCACTATATGCAGATTAGAGACTACAAGGCGGTCCACTTGAAGAATGAACCCATTTCTACTATGGTCTGGCTCTGGACCCACCAGGCACTCAGCCTGGACTTGCATGCACTTTGGATACACAGCCCGACTGGCGGCTCCCCTGCCGGCCAGTTGACTGACGATCCTTTTGAAGAATGAACCCAACTTTACTTGAGTGACTCCCATCAAACAAGGGTATATTTCCCAAACTGTGGCTCCCCACACCACTTAGAGTCTCACGACTCTAGAATTTACTTACTTCCTTCAGACTCCCATCAAACAAGGAGACTCCATCAAACAAGGAGTATATTTTCCCATCCTGTGGCTCCCCACACCACCCAAGTCTGCGACTCCTAGAGAGTTCAAGTTACGACCCCACGTCTGGTACCTACTTCATCTAATGAGGCTCATGAGGCAAGTAGCAAATCACAGAAGAAATCCGTAGAGGTGGACCTGGTTACTAAAGATGGGGGGTGTTCCCACCTCCAGCTCCCACAGCCCATACCCGGCCATTGCTCTGGACAAACAGAAACTTAAACTTTGAAAATGTAGATTAAATGATGGATGACCTGAAGCACCCCCCCCCTACAACATTACTTGAAATCCATTAAAACTTTAGATTTTTGACTGCTCCATTTGTTTGTCCTAGTAAAATAGGCCTCCCAAATAGCAGTCCACATCCCAGCTTTCTTTATATTTTCCAAACTGAAGAAAACATATTGTTTGCCCTCTCAAATAGAGCAAAACACTCACCCTTTCGTTGCAGGTGCCCCACAGGCGAAGTACCACTTCTTTCACTGTTATACCAGAACAGAAACTGTAAACAGGCAGCTTTCTTCTGTAGTGGAAAATTAGGGGATTGCCCCTGGAATCCACAGAGGGACTTCTCTTCCACCCCCAGAGGGGGGGCACTGAGACCTGGACAGCGGTCTCCACCACTTTAAACTGGACTCTAAATTTCTCCCAAGGAGGTAAACAAAAACACTTCCTTCCTGCTTGGAGGTAAACAGACAACTTCCTTCTTGCTTTAAGACAAACAGAAGACCGACTTTGAAAACTCCCAAAGTTCTAACTCACTCCCTGTGCTGCAGATTCCAATGTGGCTTATGCAACTGCGACAGTTCTATGGTGATGTCATCTCTCAAGTCTCAACTGTGACTGAGAACAGAGTGAGACAGTGTGAAACCCATTTAACTGGAGTTTCACAAGCTGCCTTCCCTGCCTACCACTAGGTCTTACTGGAATTCTAGTAACCCCAGGTAACAAGGGGGTTACACTCGCCCTTGACCAGAAAAATGACTGTCCCCAGTCATTATGCACCAGGCTTTAGGCCATCCCACCCTATGTGCTACCTGCGGAGGGGGGTGATCAGGCCCCCTCCTACCATGTGCAAGCACAGGCAGGCAACACTAAGGGCCTAGAGGCTTACAGCTGACATATCAGCCTCTACACTATCCACTTACTATGGACACCTAGTGGCTCTGGTAGACCCATCCAGAGCATAGCCCTGATAGATCAGCACTGCGGCCCCTACTGCAGGTCAGAGCCACAGCCTGTCCATCCCCCCTAACCCTCTAGGGAAAACCTATCTGCCTGTAACATAACATCCCAAACAACAACAAAAAAAAACCCGGGGACCTCCCCGACCTTGGGCAACCTGCAACTACAACCATTAAAATACCAATTACTACCTCCCTACCCCCACAACCACACCTGTGGAAGGAAAAAGGGTTAACACAGTAACAACCATAGCAATAACAACACAGTACTTTAAATTCTACACAATAAAGCACTGACGAGGAACTCCGATGAGCTCCTCCTCCTCTTCTTGTCTTCTCTTCTGTCTTCCCAGGAACACCTGTAAGAAAAAGACAAAAACAAAACACACTCCTAATCTGCATACACAGTCTACCTAAACAACAATCTCTACCATACAAAAAAACACTGAACAGTCCCAAAAAGATTTTTTTAGAAAAAGGTAGAAAACAGTATTTACATTAGAGTACAATAATGACATTATTTACAATACACATTTGGGGGGATGGAGTGCCCTAAAAGTCTCAACTAGTGACCACAAGGCCCGAAGGTTAGTCCAATAAAGAGTCTCTCCTGGGCCGGGGCCCCGTGAAACACAGTTCTAAAGGCCAAAGTCCCAAAGGGAGAGTCTTTGCGGACAGTTCACACATTTTGAAGTCTGTAGTGTAGGGTGTGTACTGCAATGTCATAAAGATAGAAAAAGTGTTTTCGGACTTACCAGCCATTTGTAGTATACGAACTGCATCAACCTTGTCCCTGCCGAAGACTCTCCCCGGCAGCATTTCTTCTGATACAGCTGGGTGGACATCTTCCGGGAACCACAGGAGGGCACATCTGGAAACAGCTGGGTTGATGTCATCTCTGGAGAAGGAACCTTAGAACAGGAACAAAAAGAAAAACAGCTGGTCCGGCGTCATCCGATTACCAGGCAATGAACAGGAAACAGCTGGGCTGGTGTCCTCTCTGGATCTGAAGTCATCTGGTGGGCCAGTAGATGGTTGCTGAACAGGACAGTACACTGTAGACTGATGAATGTGGAGCACCTGAGTCCTTGGTTATTCATATTGGCAGATCAATAAGGGCACTTCACAGTCTAGTGTGGCAGTATTGACTACCACTGCTCTGCTCTCCATTTTGTAGGCACGGGCTTAATTACTGGGAGGTCATTGCACTGAGGCCAATAGTACCGGGGATCAGGGGTTTGAATTATTATCCCGTCTGGATGCACATAACTCACACAGTGGGAGACTTCACGTCCCTCTCCGTCCACTATTCTCACTCTGTCCATAAACAGTGTCCTGCCTCTCTTCCACTGGGTATACTTTTCGTGGAACAGTCTATTGTTTACATGCTGGTTGGCCCCAGGATGCACATGTTTCACTGCTTCATCCCAGATCCAGGATTTCGTGCAGTCCTCAATCTCCTCCCAGACTCTCCGAGGAAAGGTAGGAAAGGTCATACCATAGATTTCATTGGCCTTTCTACGAACCAGTCTCTCCTCTTTACTTGCTTTTGGTCAATCTGAGACCGCTGGCCTGGCTTGGGGTGGCCAGTCCTGGTTCTGTCAGCTTTGCATCCTCAAAGAAATTAAAACGGATCCCTGACTTTTCTTCTTCTTGTAAAGCCAGGGCAGTGGCATCACCACCTTCTTCAACACATTCCCCGAGGCAAGATCCTGAGGCTGTGTACCTTCCTTTCACAAGGCCACATAGATTCCCCTCATCTTCCTCTTCACTGAGGATCTGAGCCCAGGAGTGAGCAGTCGTTCTCACCCCTGAGACTATCCATTCATCACTAGGAGCGGAGGTCGACACCTCCCATTCAAAGGCCTCTTGCATCTCATCTTCACCTGAGACTTGGGCTATACCCCCACCCAGGGGTCTATTGATGCTTTATCCGAACTTTCTTTCTGAGATCCAGCATCCGCCTTCAATTGCAGGTTCAGTCTCTAACTCTGCACCCTCTAGCTTTGTGCCACACTCCCTGAGGGACCTTCCTCCACAGGCTCCGCCTGAAGCTGTGTGCTGCCAACTGCAGATTCCTGAATTTTTGTCCATGTGGGAGCCAAATTAATTGGAGGCGCTTTATACAAGCCATATTTTTGTAGACATCCAGCACAGTGAGGAATCATGAAGACATCCCTTCCAGCACTCAAGCACATCTGGCATACACGCACTGGATAATTAGGAATTGTCACCTCAGGAGGGAGTTGCCCTCCATAGCACCACTTTTCAATATCTCTCAGTCTACTTACTGCTGCTGTTACTGCAACCCAGGCATGATCCGGGTAACGAGCTGGTCCTGAGGCCATAACTGCAGAAAAATAAACAAAAGTTCACTGTAACTGAGCGTCCCACTTTAATGAACACACTCTGTAGCTTTAAAATGGCTCCTCTGCTGCTGTGTTTACTTTACTACCCCGTAATGGCAGCGGCAGCACTCCTGTGCATCAACATTTAGACTCTGGGTCAAGCCACTGCACACCTGATTTACATCAGCTACTGATAACTTTTACTCAAACTGCACAACTTGCTCTGATCTGGCTTTTCACACATTTACAGGATTTTCCTTGGACTTTTCACATGCTGGCAACATTCATTTAATTTACAGTCCCTTAAAAGCTTCAGGTTTCAGCTCAGGATTGCCTACTTCTACTAGTGTTGCACTTTTTTACAACCCACAGTCTCTCTCTGGCTGCAAACTTTAAACTGAGGCTACTTTCATTACTATGCACACATTCAATGGCTTTACAGACTTGCACTTGCTGGCAGGACATCACACAGTCGCTACTTGCAAAGCGACTACTGCTGCACACACATTTTATATGGCATTACTGAAAATCACTGTTTGAGCAGTTTTAAATTGTTTACTCACTGTTATTGTAGCAACTTGCTGCGATGGGGTAAAATGGCCTGCAGCCAGATTTTGAAGGCCTCAGAATGCAAAGCAGGCGGGCGGTCTCCGCGATCGTCGTTTATATACCAAATTCACTAATTCCATGATCGATTTGTGGGTTGAGCCCGATTTTAAACTAAAAAGTCACTTTTGAACTGTTTCACAGCGCTTTGAATCCTCATGACGCTCCTCCACTGCCAGTACACGCTCTTCTCTCTGTCTCCCTCTCGAATGCTGAGGCAGACTCAGAAGACTGGCTGAGGGTGGGACCAATGGCAACTGACCAACCACACGACGCCATGCAAATGAGCCTCTTCTTCTCGCGAGGGCTCCTCTCCTCAGGAGATAGATCGACAGTCAAATTTAAACTGTAAAATGCACTTTTTTTCAACTAACTCCACAGCGGGAGCCCATTTTAACCATGTAACACTGCCATTAACTCTGCAATTTCTCTCTTACACAGAAAGTATTTCCAACGTCCAGGGCATAATTTCTCTGTTGCTACCCCTAGTTTTCCATACTTTTCTTCACAGAATTTACTTTAAAAGCATTTCAAACGTCCAGGGCATAATTTTTCTGTTGCTACCCCTAGTTTTCCATACTTTCCTTCACAGAATTTACTTTAAAAGCATTTCAAACGTCCAGGGCACAATTTCTCTGTTGCTACCCCTAGTTTTCCACACTTTTCTTCACAGAATTCATTTTAAAAGCTGACAAAAACGCTGTAAACAATTTTGATGCAGGACAAGGGCACACTCTTTGGCTTTACAGCTCCTTGGCAAACAGATGGCATTTTTTAAACAGTAGCACAAGATTCACAGCACACAGCAACACACTAGGGAAATTGCTTCAGCTTTTTGGGCTACCGACTGCCAGAAGCTAATAACGCTAGCCTACTTGCCCAAGCACCTTCCTTCCGAACAAATCCAAAGTGGTGCCTCCATTTTTGTAACCCCTCACCCCTGCCTTTTTACTAAAATGACAGGTGGCATGCTGTTGGCGTTGGCAGCAATACCTGGTGGGGACCTGGGTTCGGGGAGGATGAAGTTACCTGGCACAAGGGACCTAGATTTGGCTACTCTGCACAGGGGCACCCAAGTAAATCCAACTACAGGAAGCAATAACTGTAATGTCCAGAACCAGGTTTGGGATTTTTCAGTGTGGCTTTATTCAAAACTAGCTGAACATAACAAAGCATAGATGGTCCCCAAGGGCTACATTCACTGTATATGCAGATTAGAGACTACAAGGTGGTCCACTTGAAGAATAGAACCCATTTCTACTGTGGTCTGGCTCTGGACCCACCAGGCACTCAACCCGGACTTGCATGCTTTGGATACACAGCCGACTGGCCCGGCTCCCCTGCCCGGCCCTTGACAGCAGTCCATTTGAAGAATAGACCTTTTACTTGGGTGACTCCCATCAAACAAGGAGTATATTTCCCAAACTGTGGCTCCCACACCACTTAGAGTCTACGACTCCTAGAGATTTAATTTCTTACTCCTTGGACTCCCATCAAACAAGGAGACTCCCATCAAACAAGGGTATATTTTCCCATCCTGTGGCTCCCCATTCCACTTAGGTCTCGACTCCTGAGATTTTCAAGTTGCGACCCACGTCTGGTACCTACCTCATCACTGGCCAGGCACATGAGGCAAGTAGCAAATGACAGAAGAAATCCGCAGAGTGGACCTGGTTACTAAAGATGGGGATGTTCCCACCTCCAGCTCCCAAAGCCCATACCCGGCCATTTCTCTGGACAAACAGAAACTTAAACTTTGAAAATGTAGATTAAACGGTGGATGACCTGAAGCACCCCCTCTACAACATTACTTGAAATCCATTAAAACTTTTGATTTTTGACTGCTCCATTTGTTTATCCTAGTAAAATAGGCCTCCCAAATAGCAGTCCACATCCCAGCTTTCTTTATATTTTCCAAACTGAAGAAAACATATTGTTTGCCCTCTCAAACAGAGCAAAACACTCACCCTTTCATTGCAGGTGCCCCACAGGGGAAGTACCACTTCTTTCACTGTTATACCAGAACAGAAACTGTAAACAGGCAGCTTTCTTCTATAGTGGAAAATTAGGGGATTGCCCCAGGAATCCACAGAGGGACTTCTCTTCCACTCTCCCCCCCGGAGGGAGGAGGCACTGAGACCTGGACAGCGGTCTCCACCACTTTAAACTGGACTCTAAATTTCTCCCAAGGAGGTAAACAGAAAAACACTTCCTTCCTGCTTGGAGGTAAACAGACAACTTCCTTCTTGCTTTAAGACAAACAGAAGACTGACTTTGAAAACTCCCAAAGTTCTAATTCACTCCCTGTGCTGCAGATTCCAACGTGGCTTATGCAGCTGCGACAGTTCTATGGTGATGTCATCTCTCAAGTCTCAGCTGTGACTGAGAACAGAGTGAGACAGTGTGAAACCCATTTAACTGGAGTTTCACAAGCTGCCTTCCCTGCCTATCACTAGGTCTTACTGGGATTCTAGTAACCCCGGGTAACAAGGGGGTTACACAAATATTATACAACATGGTTACAGTTACAGATAGGTTATGACATTAGATACAGGTTACATGACAGATAGCTAGTGATTAACAATAAATACACATTTGGACATCACATACAATAAACACGTATTTGGACTACAGTGCAGATTCACACTGATGTGCATTCAAGCAGGTGGAACTTGCTCCGGTGCATACAGGGACAGATTGCAGTGCCTAAACCCCAGAATCCCCTGCAGCTGACTTCAGATCATTAGGCAGCAGTGGAGGTTCTAGAGCCTGCAGTGCATGTTAGAGCTTTTATAATCTCCGATTAGATGTTTTCTGTGTCTGCTTTTCTCCAGGGGCTATATATGGTCTCTGTGACTATACATAGCCCATAGAGGACAGTGGGACCAGCAAACACAAGATCAGAGCTTTTATAATCTCTGACATGCACTGCAGGCTACCAAATCTTCCCACTGCTGCCTACAGCTCTGATGTCAGCTGCAGGGAATGCTACGATTTGTAGTAATAGAATATGTTAGCCTAGAACTAAGCAAAATTAGTGTGATACAATCTCCTATACTACATTAAACAGTAAGCAAACTAAAATGTTTTTGCACCCAAAGTGAACATTGCAAAATTTGCGACCAGTCCCACACTTGAGTGTGGGGCTCTTGCTGATGACTGTTCCGCTTTTGGCAAAGGGAGGAGGGATGCTTCCAAGAAAATATGTTGTACAGACCTGGTAAAAAGGCAATGCAAAAGGCCAGCACCCATCCAACAGACAGACAAACCAAGCTCTAAACTGCATATAAACTGTTTAAAATGTTTTATTAATGCTGAGACACAAACCAAGATGAGGGCATAAAAAAGGGCAAAAATGCTCACCCACAGATCACTCAGCAGTCTGCAATTCACTTATTGCTTTTTCAAGAGTACACAGGTTCACTGCCTGCTACGAAAAGAGGCACCTCTTAACAGTACCCCAGGAATTTACCACCCTGGAGCTTCAGGGTTCTGTTTCCACATCAAGTACAGGACCCTAGATCAAGCCTCTCCAAAAGCTTGACTTGTCAATACACCTGAGTGGGTTGAAGACTGGGTCTTGTCCCCAGTCATCTTTTTTTTCTCCAAGGTGAACATGTGAGAGGAAGAAACAAAAGATTCACAGCACTCACTGGACAAGGCAGGGTACAAACTCAAACTAGACACACTCTACATGAGACATTCAAGAACACAAACAGTTGTGTTGTACTCAGAGTGTGGACCACAGGTGATGAAAAAGATTTCCAGAGACCAATGGAGGTGAATTCCAAGTTTTAATAATTGTAACAACAAAATAGCTGGCACCAGTAGATCCACTGTTGGGGAGTTTACAACAACTAGGCTTGGGCGTGCCAACCAATCAGCTTATAGTATGTACTGTAAGCTGTCATTAACTAGTTTAGTCATCAGGCAGCCATGGAGATGTGAGGAGGGCTGTGCTACTTGGCAACCAGCGGCCATGCTGGGCAGGAGGAAGCAGGTTGGTGGGTTATGACCAGAGTGGGTGAAGGTTGGGAGGACCACCACACTATGGAACAAATTATTTTGCTAATGGGTGGGTGGGTAGTCAGGCGATCAGGGACTGGGCTGGGACCCTACACTATGGCAAAATACTTATTTTGCTAATGGGTGAGTGATCGGGAGATCGGAGGCTGGGGTGGGACCTTACACTATAGAAAAATTGATTTTATTAATGGGTGGGTGGTTGGGCAATTGGGGACTGCAGTGGAACCCTACACTATGGAAAACATTTAATTTATTAATGAGTGGGTGATTAGGTGGTCGGGGATGGGGAGGGACCACTTCACTATGGATACTCATTATTTTTTTAATGGGTGACTGCTCAGGGAATGGGGACCGGGGATGGGGAGCCAGAGTACCTCCGCCAACCACTGGGGTTGCGTGAATTACTGCCGAGTTGTTTTTGATAATTTGCTCATGCAAGGACTTTTGCAAAGGTTCTTGCATGGAGTAAATCTTTTGTGAATGGGATTGCGGGGATATGCAGATCCCTTCCCACTCCTTTGAAGTGGGGCCTCCCTCACTACTTTACCTGGGCACAAACCAAGTTTGCGGGGTAATTTGAGCTTTGTGAATACCAGCTAGTCACAAAGCCCAGTTAAAGTTTGCCCTGGGCAAACCGGATTTGTGCCTGGGCAAAGCTCTGTGAATCCTGCTCCTGGATTCAGAAAGGACCAAACTTTAAAAAAAAACTCAGAAAATACAGCTGACAAGTGTATTTAGTTCATATTTCTCAAGATTTTTTTCTGGTCTGGTTCCTTGTTGTCACGGCAATATGCAAATGAGCTATGAGTTAAAATTCTGAACATGGAACTATGAACCTCATTTGCATATTGAAATGACAATGACCACCCACACCTGAACAAAATCTTCAGAGTGTGAACTTAAAACACTTCTCAGCAAAGTTTTAACTTCTTTTATTTATTTATTTATTTGAGTTTGGTGACGGGTAAGTCCACTGAGACAATTACAGTCCCTTTTCAGGGGCAACCGGGGTTACAAGAAATACGAAAACAGTGCAAACATACAGAGAAGTATATTTTAAACCTCCCATGATAACAGTTAACTAATTTTTGCTGCTTTCTCTACCTCCAGTTTGTAGTCAAAGAACAATCCCTTCTCAAAGACTGTAAGTGAATTATTGCAAGTGAAAGTAACCTCTTATCTGCCTATTGTAAAAAGTTGCAAAGCCAGTAAAATACCCTTTTTTCAAGAATATGCCAAGGTTTATTTAATTTCTTGAAAAGCTAGTGTGCTGCCTAAAATTAATATTAGTTTTTAAGCAGTCAACTATTACCTTTTATATCTGATGTGCTTTTTCTTTTCTCTTTAAATAATTAGAAGATTTTTTACCTGATGTTAGAAGGCATGATCTGGGGAACAGTATTCTGTCTGGCAGCTGACATATCCATCTCTTTTCCTTCCATGACATCATCAGCAGCAGTGTGACTTCACTGACTGTGACATCACAGCTACTCAGTAGCTACCAGGTCAGTCACCAGTGATGTCACTGTCACTGCGGTCACACTGCTGATTATGCAATGGAGGGAATAGAACAAGATATGTCAGCTACCAAACAGAGTGTTGTTCCTCACATCTGGTATAATGCTGTCACATAGAAAACTTCCCAATGAGCAAACAGAGAAAGAAAATACTTCAGAAATAACAAGTAACAACTGACTACTTCTTAATATTTGTAACATTTTCCTGTCTGCTGTTTTGGTTCTACTAGCTCTTTAAGTGTCCTGTGACATGTTCTAATAAATAAAAAGCAGACACAAGAGTTTAGTGAAAAAGCATTTATTTCAATAAATCTGGTTGGAGAAAATACATCCCCCAGTAATTACACAAAACAACACATGGGGGGTGCATAAGTAAGTAATAGGCCCCTACAGGGTGTGCATTATAGGATTTTAATGCACGCCCCAGGAGTATAGTAAGGCACGAGTCCAAAGGCATAGTGTCCTTACACCCCTGGGAAATGCATTACAATCCTATGATGCACACCATGGAAGGGCTTATTACACTTATAAAATGGCTCTAAGTAGTTTTTATAGGGAGGAAAATAAGATTCAGCACCTGACTGTGCATTTATAGAGATTCAATGCACAGTCATGTGACATCTATCAACCAATGACATTTCTAGATTTTTTCTTGCCATTTTATAACTCAAATTTAATGTACACCCTCAGTATGGGATGCTTTAATAAACCCCTCAGGCTTCACCTTCGGGGTTTATGAAGCATCCCACACCGTGGGTGTGCATTAAATTTGAGTTACACACTCTCCCATGTATTATTCTATATTTTTTACAGTTTTCTGGTGTCCTCCTCATTCTTCCTCAATAAAATAGCAATAAATAACAGAATGAGTTGGAGGGCCTATCCTCTAACATTATTGTCCTGGCCAAATTTCCCCATTCGCTAAAAAATGCCACCAACAGCTTAATCTGGTTCAAGGTCAGTTGGCATTCATCTGTATCCCCTCCCTCGGCCGTGCCTGAAAGTAGGTAGAATTTGTCTAGTGCACTTACCCAGTCAACAAAACTAAATAATAAATAATAATAAATAAATTATTCCCTAATGGCATTGGGCACCATAGATAGTGACCTCAGCCTTTGGCCTCCATCTTTATCTACAGTGCCTGGTGCCATGATTCCCTCCTACATGTTCCGATGGCTCCGATTAGTGCTATAATAATCACACACCCAGTCATGTGTTATTGCTTAGGAAGAGAATGTTAGTGGTGATACATGGGACTGCAAACATGAATGTCAATGGAGCACTCTAACCTTGGAGTCAGAGGGAATCCCTCTTTAGCTGGATAGTGAGAGCTGCTGCCTTCTGAACTCAGTGGGCCAGGTTTGATTCCCAGCCAGGGCTGGAAGTGCATGTCTACCCAAGTAGAAAGAACAGACATTCAGAGCTGTGCAGAATATGGAATTCTGCCTACAGAAAGGCAAAATGCTTTTCAGAAGTTCTTTTTGAATTTTGAAGAATTTCAAAAAGCATTTCTTTGTGAACCGTGGAATACCTTTCTCTGGATTATGTAAACCATGGACTCATTCTCTGCAGATTGCAGAAAAGGAACCTGCAGTTCGTGTAAACAGCAGATTACATTCTGCTTTCGAAATTTTGGAATTCTGCTACAGATGGAGTTCCACAGAATTAGGTGAAATGTTTTGAAATACCACAGAATTTCAATGCGTCTAAATGTGACATCACAGGACAGATAACATTCAACAAGTTTTGGGTGGTTCAAATAGCAGAACTAGGTGACACTCAACTGTTTACTTTAGAGCTGGCCTGTTGGCACAGTGGTAGGGCTACTGGCCATGATGCTGTCAACCCGTGTTCGGGGATGGGCTTGTTCAGCCAGGGGGGAGAAGGACTGAACATCCCAGAGGATAATCTCCTCTTCTGGGGAGGTAAGGCAGCCAGCTCCAGTGCTATGCTGCCACCTGGGTGCCCACAGGCTGTGGTGCAGCTGGGCAGCTTCTGGGTGGGAGGATGTCAGCAGGCACTGCACTGCACATGCTTGTGTGCTTGCATGCATGCAGCATACCCCGAGATCAACATCCTGGGGGTCGATGGCAGAACAAGGAAAAGACCCTATTTGACTGGGTGATGCCGACCTGCTCACATGCCTAGCCCTTGGCTACCTAGGTGTTGCCTCCCACAATTGGATCCTTCAGCAACGTGGGATGGGGGATCCCACCACCCACACTAGAGAGAAAGCTCTGTGTGCAAATGGGGAGATGTAAGGTATGTCCTAAGGGAGGGGTGGAGCAGGTCAGACTAGTGGAGGCTGATCAGACAGTAAAGGCATAAATAAATTAATGTAAAATAAACCTATTCAGGCGGCCCGCTGGCACAGTAGGATTTCCGCTGCGACACGGCAACCGGGTTCAGGGAGCGGACCCGGGTCGTCCAGAGCACCCATGGGTAGCTCTACTCAGGGGAAGGTGTGGGCAGTGATCGGTGCACTGGGACCCCGGGCGGGCCTGGTGTGCCCAAGCATCCGACGCTTCGTGTTCCTGGGAGGCGGGGTGGGTGGTGGCGTGAGGCATCAAGGAGTGTGGCCCGCCTCCACAGAAAACGGAGAAAACAGCTGGCGCCTGCCGCCATTATAAAACCACTTGCGGCTTCCGATATGTCCCCAGGCCGACCCCCGACTAAAACTACGTGCCGGGGACATTACCCCAGTATTGAGCCCCACCCGTCGGGAAGCCACGGGGTATCGATAGAGTGGCGATTTGTGGGACGAAACCCGTGAGCTGTGAGCAAGCCGGATGAGAAGGCGGCAGGCGGCTCGAAGGGGAAAAAAGTAAAGTGAATTTCGAAAAAAAAAAACCTATTCAGTTTAGCAAAAGCTAATCAGCTCATAAGGTCATGGGGGTGCAAGTCTCTTTTCTAATTACTTGATGAGTCGTACTTTGTACCACAGATACACAACTGCCTGGAATTCATTATTAGGTGAAACATTAAGGAAAAGCAGGGGCAAAGTATTAACTGAAGTGTTTTGGAATAAAAGAGCACCTGCTTACCAGGCGCCCTGCTGTATACTGGAAAATGTCAGAGCTTTATATTTGCTAAATAAATTTGCTAAGGCACTTGTTTAAATTTGAAAGAAAACAACTCATTTTCATTTTCTGATAAATTGGATGGTTTTAGACATGACAATATAGACTATTTCCCTGCATGAAATACAATTAAAATGAGTGCATTTTTCTTTGCTACTTATTAAATCAATTTGTGGATGAAATACTGTTCATATTGTCATGGGTATGATAAAATGTTTTTTTATTTCTAGTATCCAAGAAACATTTCAGAATATAATAAATGTTCACACTGCTCCGCTTAGAGTTCATTCATTCTGTGTATTTACTTCCTTTCATTCTATATTACAGAGAATATTTACATAAAAACTGGCAGTCAGTCTTTTATCAGTTCTAACAAACAATGCATTATGACATTCTAAAAAGTTAATGTCTTCATTTAATAGTTCTTTTTCTTTATTGGGGATTTGCTTAAAGAGATACTAGTGCCCCCCCCCCAATAGAAACTTTTTGTAATTTTTATGTTAGTGCTTGCACAGAGCGAATATGTTGATAAGTTAGTGGATTTTGAGAGGCGTGTCACGGTCTGCCCAATGCAGGGCAGTCTGCAAGGGGCTTGACAGTGTCAGACCAATCATCAGCCAGGCTGATCATGACACTCATCTGATCTTGCTGGGTGAAAACTATGTGTAGGTTAAAGAAAATAGAGTCACTCAAATCATGAGGTGGCTCTTTCCTTTGATCTGCGTAACGCCACCCAGTAGGCAGAGCTGATCAGCATCATGATCAAACTGCTGTGGTCCCTACCCAAACATAAAAACAATCCCTTCCACTTTCTGCCAAGTATCCCTTACACCTGCCATTGCTTCCCCCTTCCTTTTTGATTTTCAGACACTGGGTTGCCGAATCACCGGTGCCTGCTAATACCTCCCACCCCATCTGTCATCATTGTGTGACACCAGAAAGTTCACCCCTGGTGCTGCCAAACATAATACCAACACTGGGGGGGGGGGTATCTTGTCCCCAGTGTCAGTACATGAAATAAAGAAAACTATCCCTTAAAGTCTTCTTTAATTTTTTTTTAATTCCTGTAATCCCACCCTCTGCCAAGTATCTCTCTACCTCCATGTCGCTTCTTGTGCCCATAGAGGAAAAAACCAACACTGGGGTGCCCAGTTCCCAGTATTGGTACCTGAAATAAAGGAAACTGTCCCTCATAGTCTTTTTTTTTTTTATATACCCAGTAAAAAGAAAATGTTCCACCAATGTCTTTTGTCACTGCCACCCAGCTGCTGATGTTACCTTCCCCACTCGACCCCCACTCAGCACCCCTCATACCCCACTCCTTACTTACCTTGCTGGGGTCCAATGCTGTAATCCTTCCTGGACAAGAAACATGTCTTCACTCTTCAACGCTTGAGCAGGAACTGAAGAAATCAGGTATACAGTTCAATGTATTTCAATGCATTTTGAACTTATGCTCATAACTTGCTCATTTTTTTATATTTTTCCCCCAAATTTTCAACATGGACTTTTTCAGACCCCACCTCATTAACAAGTGTGGTGAAATCCTTCAAATCTGCCCTCAAAGGTGATTTTGCAGTCAGCTTTGGGGCAGCACTTGAAAATTTTCACCTATTGGGTTCATGAGATGGGATCACGAGAAGATTATGTTAAATATTTGCTGTCATATGGAGGTATATTGAAATTTTTCAGCACTTCCTTGTCACTTTGATAATTTTCAATATTTTGACCCCAGTTTCAACATATCCATTTTTCTCACACCACCTCATGAACGTGACCAGTGTCATTTTTCAAATCCTGGCAAAAATATGTTTTCACACTTGTGGTGCAAAATGACATTTTGGCCAGTATTTTACTAAATGACACCTGTCATTTCAGAAGGAAGGTCATGAAAAGACTATGTTGAAAATGTGGGGTTAAAATGTGGAAAAACAACTAAGTTATGAAGAAATGTTTAATTGTTCCATTTACTCATAATTTTATTTTGGCAGATTTTGGCCCTAATCTTCATTAAATCCTTGTGTTACCCACCTCCTGAACATGACAGATGTCAACTTTCAGATCCCTCCAAAACATGTTTTTGCATCACCTATTTGATGGGACTGAAAGAATTCCACCTGTCCTGATCATAACATAAGGTCATAAAAGACTGGAGTCAAAATGTGGAGCCACTGAAAATTAGATATTGCCTCTCAGCTGACCTATCCTGGGTAAATACAATCCAAAATGTGTAAAAGCAAGACACAACTGAAAATTAGATATTGCTTCTCACCTGATATATCCTGGGTAAATATTCAGTTAAAATGTGTAAAAGCAGGGTCCCTGTACAGCAGAGCCCCCACTAAACTTGTACAAATATGCTGCTTTATCTTGAGAAAACATACACCTTAAAAGCTAGACCCCACTGAAAATGTAACTTGCCTTTCAGCTGGGCTATCCTGGGTAAAAACATCTATAAACAAACATTTGTCTATGCCGATTGTTGTCTTGCTGGCATTGGCATTGGTAGTGCAGGAGTTAGAGAGAGGTATAATAGGAATGGCAGTGAAGTATTGAACTGACGCCAACCCCACCCCACCCTGCAGAGACTGACAGGCATTGGGATGTGCCTTTGGGTCATCAGCCATAACACTCATGCCATTTCACCTCACCCAACCCTGCAGACACTCACAAGTGGTTGTGGTGTGCCTTGGTGTCTTCAGGCCTTATGCTCACCATGTTCCATAAGGAAATATGCTGAGATGGGTGCAGTATAGGAGAATAGGGTGCACTTTGGGGCTGAAGAGTCCAAGGCACACCTTGATGCCTGCCACTAGCTGCAGGGTGGGGTTGGGGGTGGAATGGCATGAGCATTACAGCCGACGATCTCAAGTCACACCCCTGATGCCTGTCAGTCTCTACAGGGTGGGGCGTTATGGTTGGAAACCCTAACGCCCTGGGCGTTTGTTGGTATTTTCACTCCAAATGTTCAACATGGGCTTTTTGTGACTCCTCCTCATGAACAGTGGCACTATCAGTTCATTAGACGAAAGGTGATTTTGCACAGCGACTGCACCATTTGGTGTCACAGGTGCGTAAACACGCAGGATGTGAAAAATGACAACTACTGTTCATTAGGAGATAAAAAAAATAGCAATGTTGAAAATCTGGAGTGAAAATATGAAACATTGGTGGTCACAAGCATGCGTAGAAACTGTGCAATGCATGCCTGTAACACAATTATTTTTGGGATTTTTTTAACCACATTTTCAACATAGGCATTTTGGGACCCCACCTCATAAGCAGTGGCACTGTCATTTAGTTAATTGGTCCCAAAAGTTGATTTCCCACAGCGACTGCACCACTGTGTGCCACAGGTGCAAAAACACGTATCAGGCAGGATGTGAAAAATGACAGCTATACTGTTCATGAGGAGGTGTGAAGAAATGGCAATGTTGAAAATCTAGAGTGAAAATAATAAAAATTGTCGATG